>JBAMNC010000421.1:0-1200000 GCA_037902135.1 Cetoscarus ocellatus
CTCCCTGTCTGCTTTCTTCTGTCTCCTCACTATTTCATTGCCTTCTCTTCTGCTTTTCTGCTCTTACATTGTTGTCTTATTTTCTCTTTTTACCTTTGATTCTCTCCCCATTTTGCCTCCTCTCTTTGCATTTTGCTTACTTTTATCTTCTTTGTTCCCTTTCTCCTGTTATCTCTTGTGTTTCCCCTCCTTGTCTACTTTCTCTCCTCTCAATCTTTTCGCCTGCCCCCTGCCTTTTATTCATTTCTTCTTGTTTTCATCTCTTCTCCACTGCTTTGTCATCACTGTTTCCTCCTACTTTCCAATTCTTGTAATTTTCTCCCATCCTGTTCTCTCACCTGCATCCCTCTCCTTGTTTCCTCTGGTTATCTTCTCTCCTTGTTTCTCCTCTCTTTTCCTCCCCTGCATTCCTCATGTTCTCCTCCTCCTGCGTCTCTCCCCTCCTGCAGCCTTGCCTCATAAAGACAGAAGACTTCTACCAGACTGAGGACAGCTATTACATTGTGCTAGAGCTGTAAGTCTCATGAATCATTTTGTCCCCTAAGATTTATTTAATTTTATATAAATGTATAACATTTAAAGTTTAAGTATTTGAGTTATTTTGTAAATAAATATTTCATGGTAATACAGCTGTATTATTAGGCATTAGGAGGTAATACTATCAAACAGAGCAGTAAGATACAACAGCACGTTGCTGTTTTTATATGGATATTAATGTGGTGTGCCTTCAGACTTTAGATTGATTTAGATGTGCCTTTGTCAAAAATGGTTTGAAATACACTGGACCAGACAGATGAAATATAACTTACTAAACGTAGGTGGTTCAAAGGTCAAAAGGATATATATATATATATATATTTTTTAGATATCCTTAAATCTGGCATATCACTTTTGATTTTCAACACATTTTGAATGCCCTTTTTAAAGACAGCCTGTGTCATATGTGCTTGTAAAATGCTTATAGAGGTATATTATATTCCTAAAATCGAGCCATTGGTCATTGCATGCAATCTGATGCGACTGAGAAATTGCCTTCAAGTATCGGGATTGTAACTTCAGCACTGCTGCTCAACCATTAACTCAGTTTTAGGATATGTCGTCTGTGCACGATCTGTTTGATTCAGACATGTTTCCCTCTCTGAAGGCAACCATCCAAGTTGCCGTAACAGTGCCTGTAAGCAGCTGCTCATGTGAAAAGACCTTTAGTGCACTGTGTCTGCTGCACTCCTCTCTACGTCAAACAATGGATCAGAAAAGACTTCACAGTCTTTCAGTCATGTCAATTGAAAAAGAGGAGCTTCAGCGTCTGAGTCACAACAGAGTGATAGACTGATTTGCCACCCTTAAAAGCAGACAACATTCTCTGATGCTTCCCCCAACCAAGTAACTGTCAACCGTAGCCATGTTATTTAAAAATGGTGTACTTGGTTTATTTGTGGGGGGTTTTCAGTTGTTAATGTTGTAGACATACACTTACTATTAGCCTATGTTGTACTGTATTTAAAAAAACAGACTGAAATAGTAATAATAAATAATTTCTGAGGCTTTGTTAGCTGTTTGTGAAATTTTGTGGTCACGCGCTACATGTGCTCACATCCTGTGCATCTTCTGTTCATCTCCTGGGCTCAAGCCCCCCCCATCATTAAAACCTAGTGATGTCCCTGGTCTAAACCTTAAAAAATCAACAGTATCATTTTTAAATGTTGTGTTTCTTGTTACACGTCTGTTTCTAACACAAATAAACTCTCCCAGTGTTCAGAACTGGTCCTTTTCAGTTAAATAGGGATTGTGTAGTTTCATCCAAAAAGTATTGGTATTAAGGATAATGACTTCAGAAATGTCACTGTATTGGATACTGGCAAAAACCCAATATTGTCCATCTCTGATTTTTTTTTTCATCATCACAACACATGATGTCAGGTTTTAAACAGGCCCCCCAAGGAGGGAATGCATCACCCCTGTGCTCTGTAGTCTTATGTAGTAGTTGTTTTTAAGTCACTCCATGAACTGACTTCCCCTTATTTAGCAGGCCTTTTAACCCCTTATGACCCAACTCGATATCTCTGATCCTCTGAGCAGTCCCATTGGGTGGTCCCTGGAGGAGTCACAGGTGACCGTGCTTCTTCAGTTGCAGGATTTTCTGCGAGGACCCAGCCACCTCCACAGATCAGAGTCACAGCTCAGGGCAGACCCTGGCCTGTGAATCAGTTTGAACAGTTTCTGATGCATCTTTGTTTTCCGTCCTTTTTTGTCATTATTGTGTCTGAGCTGTCTGTATGCATTCTTTTTTTACACATGTATGTACACATACACTTGTTTATATGTTTATTTGTGTTTGTATGTAGATTTGATTTGAACATGGATATTTTGTCTCTGTCTGTGAAGCACTTTGGTCAGCTTACTCTCACTTGCTGTACACACTCTTCCCACCCTTGGTCTTTCTGTCAGGATGGAAGGAGGGGAGTTATTCAACCGAGTTAAGTCTCAGCAGAAGCTCAAAGAGCCTGTCGCTAAACTTTACTTTTACCAGATGTTAAAAGCAGTCCAGGTGAGACACAGACACAGCTCTATTTTATCCAGAACAAACACAAGTCTGCTCCCTGTTAATTTAATGTGTGTCTGTGTTTGAAGTATCTCCACAGTAATGGGATTATCCATCGAGATCTGAAGCCAGAAAACATCCTGCTGTCCTCAAACGATGACATCTGTCTCATCAAGGTACAACCAACGCCATCGTCCTTACTCTTAATCATCTCAGAGCTACATTAACACCTGTCTGGGTTTTTTATTTGTATCAGGTGACTGACTTTAACCAGTCCAGGATCTTGGAGGAGGCCATGCTGATGAGGACACTGTGTGGAACTCCGTCCTACCTGGCTCCTGAGGTCTTCACTCACGCCTCTACCACAGGTTACAGCCTCGCTGTAGACGTGTGGAGCCTTGGAGTCCTGCTCTTTGTCTGGTAGACTCACTCATCTCACAAACCCAATCCACTCCCTCTGTCTTTCTTTAATGCTCTAAAAAATTCAGCTGTTGGTTTATCTTTCCCTACCTATCTCTCTGTTCATCTTTCAGTCTGTGTGGATATTCTCCGTTTCACGAGAGCTTCAGCAAAAAAACAATTACAGAGCAAATAATTGCAGGAGAGTTCACAATGCTGCCAATAAAATGGAGACACATTTCAGATGAAGGTACTGAAACTTTGTCAATTTTTACTTCTTTTGCTAAAATCTTATCAGAACTCACTTGAGTGTGTGTGTGTGTGTGTGTCTGTGTGTGTGTGTGTGTGTGTGGGTGGGTGGGTGGGTGGGGGTGGGTGGGGGTGTGTGTGCGTGTGCACAGCCAAAGATGTGGTAAGAAAGCTGCTGGTGGTAGACCCAACTTGCAGGATGACGATAGAGGAGGCCCTCCAACATCCTTGGTTACAGGTAACTACATCTCATGTACGACACTAACACAACTGGCAATATTCACTCAGCAACCATGGAATGGGAATTAATGAGATTTTACCGATATCAGTGCTGTTAATGATTCTGCTTATTGATCCAATTATTTCACGATTCCCTGCTTATTTTCTGTTTTGGCAAATTTTGGCCTACTCAGGTTTTCAGGGGCAGCTATGTCAAATACATGATTCTCCTGATATTCAATGTCATGCTGCAGAGATAAGTGCTTCTGCAAGTTGCTTGTATTTCCATTTACTGAAAACTAACACATTTCGATCACTTTTGCACCCTGTCTGCCATGATTTTTGGCTCCTTAATCATTTCTTTTGACTGCCTCTGATGAGAGCACAATTGATAAGGAACTGATAAGCAAAATGACTAATGGTTTCCTTCAGGGAGTTGTTATTGATTCTAATTATTTCTGAAGGGTGGCTGTTGCTCCCTTATGACACCCAGGATTGGCTCCAGCCCTTACTAAAAACTCCAACTCTAATAAAAAATCCCCACAAAGATTTATTGATATTTTTTTTCAGGGTAGTTGATATATATCAACACACCCAATCTCCTAAATCCATAAAACCAGTTCTTATTATTGCACTGTCTCTCGTAAGTGTCCATGTGTTACTGAATCTCTTTGGATAATGTAATCAGACTTGAAACTCCCACATTTCTGTATTTAAATAATGTCACAAGGCTGAGGTCAGGGGAGAGCAGCACATGTGCATGATGGGAGATGTAGTCTTACGTTCTCTCTGTTGCTTTGATTCATTTTGTTTTTCTTATCGTGTTAAGGATGAAAAAATGCTGGAAACAGCTCAGAACCTCATGTACCCGCCAGCTGCTCCTGCTGAAGCTGATGATGCTCCTGCTGCTCCTGCTGCAGCTGATGATGCTCCTGCTGCTCCTGCTGCAGCTGTAGCTGCTGCTGCCATGGTAACCGCATGTACAAACAACCATTAGCTGTTTTGGAATATCACAATTCTGCACCCTTAAAGCAAGTAACCTTAACTCTTCCCCTTCAGCAGGAGGTGGAGCCAGCGCCTAAAGGGCCACTGAAAAGAGGAAGGGATAACGGAGACGAGGAGGGAGACGAACCCCCTGCCAAACGCAGCCAAGCCCCGCCTCCTGGCCCGCCTCCTGCCCCCCTTTAGAGGACAAATAGTTTTAGATTTTCTTTACCAACCTGCCTCACAGAAGAACTTTGCTGCCAAGCCACACAAAAAGAGTTTGTTGTTCACCTGTTACAACAAAGTCACTTTTCTATTATGTCAGTTCAGATATTTTGTCAAGGTCTGAGTTCTTACATTTAACACATAAAAGTTCAATATTATAACAAAACACTCTGCGTCTGTGACTCTACAAACAGGAAGTATGATGTCTTTTTAGGCTACTTTGACTGTATAAACCATAACCATAAAAATGTACACTATTACAGGAAAAGTATCAACCCAAAATATCATCTTCATGTGTATCATTCATTCCGTCTAAATACCAACTAGTACCAGAGGACTTCACTGCTGAATTGTATCAGGATAGAAATGATCAAATTTACATATATCAGATGTGTAACCCCAAAATTTGGAAAATTATTTATGGAGAAAAATACATTATTTTCTGTCTGAAGTAGCCAGAAGGGAGACTTTGTTTCGTGTTATAGCCTCCATGTTCAGGGAGATAACCCATGACCAAAAAAAAGTCATAACGTGGGAAAGTTGTGTACTGATGTAACAAAAGGGATATGGTAATAGTTTAAGAGATGACTTGAAAAAATCCTGGTATATTGTTATATTTTTTTGTTTAATCATGTTTAATTATAACATGATTGTGGTTGTTTTTATTTTCTTCAATGCGGAAGCATCAAGCTACTCCACTGTTTACTACTGAAACACTGTAAATAAGACTGAAAAAGTTTCTACTAAAGCTTTTGTATGTTTGACTACTTTGCTTTTGACTGTCCTTTTTATATCTCTCCTGGGGTTTTTAATTAACTTGGCAAATTTTATTTGACAAACTAATTGTTACTTAGTGAAATAGAATTCAGTAAAATAAAATTCTTCACATAACTGATAAAGTTGAGATGTTTTAAGGTTCAAAAAATGGTAAATAGACCTGAGCTGGCATAGAACTTTTTTACTTCACACCACAGGTCACACTCATTAACACCACAGTCAAACTGATGGTGGAGGATGCTTTCTGGAATGTGTCAGTATTGGCTAACAACATTAATACCCATTCATACACAGAACAAATGTATTTGTAATTAAAATATGAAAATGTATAAATAACGATGCACATCTGAAATAAGTCATGGGCTGAAACAACATCATTTGGATAAGCAAACAGATGTGATTTGCTCCAGAGGAACTGCTTCATCAGGAGGGTTTTGCTATTCATGTTCATGTACTTTCTTGCCAACACGTGAGGAGGAGGAATGCACGACACTTGAGAGCATGTTTTTATACGAGTAAGCACATCATAGGCTCTTTGACAAATCCATAGCACAAGATTAAAGTACAATCAGACACAATCTCAAAAGCACTCGTTTCTGATATATTTTAACAGCGCCTGTCTTGGGTGATCTCTATTCCAGAGGTTGAACTGGTTACATTTATTCATGTAATTGGGCAAAGGTCTGAGATTGATTCGCTTATCTTGTGGAGTCTCTCTGGTGTAATGTAGGTTCTGTGGATAATGTTAAATTGCAGAAGTTTATGGCAGCTTTTATATGAGAAGGTTAGTGCTCTTTCACACAGTGATTCCCAATCTTTGTTACTGTAACACAGTAGAGGTCTTTCTCCCATATGGTCCTTGTAAGTAGGGGTTCAGTCTCACTAAGGGCCAAAATTCTATTATATGTCAAGGATATAATGCCTCTGGGGCCTCTAACATCTTTTAGTACGTCATCAATTGCTCTCTGAAATCTATTAAGTGTCTAACCTGTAAATATTTAAAGAAATGAGTGGTTGGAAGGTGAAAGACTTTGCACAACTGTTCAAACGACATAAGTATGTTATTCTCGTAAAGGTCACCAAGTTTCTTAAATCCATTATTGTGCCACAGCTTGGCTATGCCATCTTTAAGTCCACTTGGTAAGGCAGGGTTGGTGTGGAATGGAGTATTCCTGTGTAGAGCAATAACACTATTAAGATGTGCTTGGATGGCAAACCAAGTTCTAAATGTGTGTTTAATAAATGGATAATCAGTGCCATTCTTCAGAGTATGTTATGACTGGATAAAAGAGATACCAGCTAGTGGCACATCTGATGTATGGCATTGCTCTATTTCCTTCCATGAAACTCAGTCTTTTATTAAATATGACACACATGTAACATCTGCTTCAAGGACACATAACAGCGACGTAACTTTGAGGCCTTTAGATGCCACTGTGCGCTGTCACAGGACCTGGTTTGACACTGGCATGACTGTGCAAGTAAACAGATCAGACAGACTCATACAACTTGTGTGAAAATAAAATCTCTTAAAATGTATTTCTCTTTAACACAAAGCTTTACAATCAACAAACTGCACAGATCTTACAACAACTGACAACATTTTCTTTATAATGTTAACATGTTAGCTTGGAACCAGATCCAGATTCAGCTCTGTTCTCTGCTCCGCCTGACATTTTTAATAGTTTCTAGACCTGAAACAATTGAACTCACTCTGACTGATCTATGTTGAGCAATTTTGTCTTTTTTGTCACTGATTTCATGAACTTATAAATCCTGCAAAAAAATGTCTCACAAGTCACTCTTTTTCTGATCAATCTTATGTGAAGCAGCTTACAGAATTAAATCCTGTCTTACAGACAATTTAATCATCAACCAATTTAATTCTGAACATAGGCTTCTTCTTGCAATGCATGGATGACATTGAGCTTCATTAAAATCTCACATGCATGACCACTGAATCTAAGAAAGCTTAAAAAACACAGAGTCATGTTTAGATAAAATAGGGCAATAATTAAAAACATGTCAGCTTTTTTTTCTAAGACATGCACTTGCACTGGTTAATTCTTAGATTACTGATCAAAAGTTAAAAAGGAGTCAAATGGAGGGAAGAAGCTGCGCCTGGAAATCAACTGAATTCTTCAGCACATCCTTCTTCATTCAGGCTTTGCATTTAATAAAACACTGCTCCTGTGAGCCACCCCTCATTATGATGATGTCACAGCTTGGCTTTGCGACGGTCTCTGAGGGCGTACAGGACGGCGTGCGCTCGGTCAAAGTCATCTCCCACAGCAGACTGAACTCTCTTCCTCCAGTGCTGCAGCTGAGGACGCTGCTCCAGGACGTCTCTGCCTCCTCCAAGAGGCTGCAGAGAGACAGTCAATATCTTCACATTCAGTCAAAATAAAACATTACAAAACAGAAATGCTTGAGAGCACAAACTCCACCAAGACATTTCTGATAGTGTTAGGAAAGTTATCAGCGAAAAAGTAAAAAAAAAAAATGGCATTACTGTTAACAAATATTTTTAAATTCCTGGATCTGCATCCATATTTGGATCATAATCAAAATTCTAATCACTCCTTTCTGTGCCATGACCAACAGTCCCAAAAGTTGTATCTTTGTCCGAACAGAATTTTTTTTTAGTTATCCTGCTCACAGACCAACAAATGCTGGCAAAAACTTAACCTTCTTGGTGGAGTTGTTCACATTGCAGGAAAGGGCAGTGTTCCACATTTTTGACAACAATTCACCCAACAGTGTTGGAAATGCCTTGGCAGTGGTTTGTGCTCTCAGAGCATTTCTAGTTCACTATATAGTGAACATTAAATTTTTGTCCAAAATCTGAGTGAACATTCTTACACCCTATACAGTGCACTCATCGTATCCCACAATGCATTGTGGAAGTAGCAAACCACCTATGGCCACTACCCCTGTAATATTTACCACTGTGCATGGCTGATGAAAGCTATAAAAAGCCCAAAAGTGTCTTTAGACTGTAATGGTACAAAGAAACTCCGAACAGTTTATATTTGGAGGCATTTTTTGCTGAAATTCAGAGGCCTGCATTGGCAACTGTAGTGTTCCCATTGAGAGACAAACTGAAATACAGAGTATTAACCATACCTTGGAAGCACGTTTCTAATTAATTTGGCCCTCATAACAGAGAAAATCTTTGTCAACAAAATGAGAACACGTACACGTCTTTCATGTAGCTGGCGGCTGCCCCTATACTTTTTTTTTCAATGAAAAAATATGACCAGGAATCAATTCTCACAAGTTTAAGCACTTTTTTTGTTATTTTAAGAGCAAAGAAGAGCCACTCCTTCTGCTGTCTCTGGGTTTAGACCCTCTGAGCATGCCCAGCTGCTTTTGGTCTGATTACATGTTAGATAGATGTACACACACCGTGATCAGAATGTGTCCATATAAACAGTGATCGGAACATTCTAATCTAAATAGTTTCAGTAACAGGATGAAGAATAAAGCTTAAGCGTATCATGTTTTCCCTGAGCGACACAACTAACTGTGAAAACCAACATAAATCAATATCTAAACTAATCATTGGCTCTGACCTGCATGAGCTCACAGATGGCAAGCAGGTCCGCCAAAGTGATGTCATCACCGCAGAGGAAAGGCTGTCGGCGGAGAAACATGGACTCCAGTTTGTCCAGAGTGTCCTCGAGCTGAGAGAGAGCATGACTCAAACGCTCCTTGTCCACCTGCGATCCCGTCTGAGTTGGGAGGAGCACCTAGAAAGACATTTCATTTTCTTAATTTTCCTGGACAAAAAATAACAGCTGTCTGTTTACATTACAGTCTGCCTGTTCTTAAGAATCTTAGCAGAAGATTTTCCAGTTCACAGCGTCCTTTTTATTGAGGTTTACAAACATATCAGCTGGTCATAACATTTTCAAATATTTACAGTTCTAATATTTTACTTCTTGTTTTGTTAACTCTGACCCCATGTGTCCCAGGAACATATTTGTAAAGATCCCTGCCTACAGTTTCACTCATACAGTACATTATAATTTGGTACACCTAAAACCCCTCTGTTTCAGCCCTGCTCAAAATGGGTTGTTCTAGTGAAAATCCTTGTTTGTCAAATTATGCCACTCTTAATAGGGGAGTGTGGCTTCAGTCTCCATTGCTGTGCTCTTATGTTTACTGTATCTACACAGGCATGCCTAAATATGTTTATTTTACTAGAGCCACCTGTGGACTGAACAATCACCTGGCTCAGGGAGTGCCTCCTATCTTGGGGAGGTTTCATGTTCCCTATTGACATCATTTTGGGAATTTCTTTTAGATGAACTGGTTGAGCATGCATTTTTAAAGGACTAGGTCACCTTGCTGTAGGTGCAGACTGTGCAGGTGTGTTCAATCACTGGTTGATTAGAGGTTGAAAACAGGTGGGGCCTTCCCTTAACAGCATGGTTCTAAAACTCTTAACATAATCTAACCACAGTTTGGCTGCTGTTTTCTATCATCTCGTGCTTTTCAATAAGATTGTTCAAATCTCTTTAGTACATTCTCTTTTAATATGTTTCTACTCTCAGCTCTGCTTTCTGATATTGTTGGTGGTGCTCATTAAAGAAAGACGTTCATACATGTGCTTAAAAAATAGATCTAATGAGGCAGAAAAAACGACTAAGGTAATGGCATCTAAAACCAAAGCTGTGACTGCAAACAAGACAAGTAGAATGTGGCAAAATTGTGGTAAATCTGTGAATTATTATAATTATTTTGCAACATGACACACTCTTCATAATCACCGTACATTTCCAATTTGAAAAAAATAATAATCCAGTCATATTAATCTTTTACAATAATGGACAAGATCATAACAGAAAGACAAGAACTGCAGATGCGGTGTTTAATAGGATAAAGCTGGATTTATTATGGTTATTTTCCAGACAAAATAAAGGGTGTTTAAGTGAGTGAGTCTGACCTTTATTAAATATCTATTGACAAGAGGTGTCCAAAAAAATCACTTTGCATTACAATTGAATGGTATTCATAAAGACTCAGAACTTCATTGAAATACTGCTGAATCCATTTTCTTTTTTCTTTTTCTTTTCAAGTCTTTTTGTGTGCTGTTCCTGATGCGACAGCTAGATCTTACTTGCTGTTATATTAAAACATTTTCATTACTAGAATGAATTTTTCCTTACTGGTTTTGTTTAGGTGTGTTTGCAGTATATCTACATTATTGTAATTTGCTTATACAACATTACAAATACATTAGCAGTTTATCTTGTACATACATTTTGTTGTGCTTTTTGTGTAATATCACATTATACACCACTGCAGGTAGAAGCATATCCTTCAATAAGCAACATTTTTCCAACAAATAGGTAACATATTGTGGATCATGAATCAGTTTGATTCTGAAATCAATATTGGACCAAATTGTGACATACAGAATCAGGATAGAATTGATGTGCATGTATGGTCTGATAGACTGCAAACAGGATCGCCCTTTAGGGTAAACAGATAAGTCTGTGTTTATGTTTGTAAGAATATGTGTTTACCCATATGTATATACCTCCAGAATAAAGACTCTAGCTGCATGCGGTCGTGTGTTGCTGTGATGCCAGGCTGTGTATTCGTCCACTTTAGCTCGTCTCTCTGGCTGACGTGGATACCAGTGCTCTGGGATGTCGTACTTGGTGGCCAGGTACTTCATGATGGCATCACTTAAACACAGACAGACACAAATTCTGGTCGGACTCAGATACACAAGAACAGTTTATTTCAGTTTTGGTTTTGCTAACTGCAAGAACAAAAGCAGTTTTCAGGAAATCTACATAGTTAATACCATGTATAATTGGCTTTTTTACTCTCAACATTCTAACCGGTATTATAATCACCTTAAAACATATCAAGGATCTACAAATCCCTGTCCAATGAAAAAACTGTTTATACTGTAATATTTAGCAGTTTAGATCATTGCAACTGTGTTCTGACTAAGAAGTCAATCTCACAGAGAGAGCTGACACCAGAGACCCCACCAACAACAGGGTCGTAAAACAGATCAGCCAATCAAACTCTTCACCTGCTTTCTATGACTCAAACTTTCAAAGTATATATTTCAAAATAATACTCCTCAAAATTCAAACACTAAAGGGTCTTGGTCCAAAATACCTTCCAGATATTCTTGTCCCTTCTTGGGACCCTGAGATCCTCTGGGACATATTCACTCAATATTCCCTGGACCAGAATCAAGCAGGGTGATGTGGCTTAAAAGGGATGGTTCAGTATTTTTATGTAGGGTTCTATGAAGTTCATTTTAATCAGTAAATACACTGCCTGGCCAAAAAAAAAGTCACCACCTGGATTTAACTAAGCAAATAGGTACGAGCCTCCTGTTGGATAATTACTGCACGTGTGATTATCTTTCAGCTGTCAACAACTTATTTAACCCCAGCTGATGCTGAGTAGCTTCTCATTTCTTAAACAACCATGTGGAAAGACACATCCTGTGGTCATGGAAAAGATGTTAGTCTGTTTAAGAAGGGTCAAATCATTGGCATGCATTAAGCAGAAAAAAACATCTAAGGAGACTGCAGAAACTACTAAACTTGGGTTAAGAACTGTCCAACACATTATTAAAAACTGGAAGGATAGTGGGGAAGCATCATCTTCAAGAAAGACATGTGGTCAAAAAAAATCCTGAATGATCATGACCGTTGATCACCTAAACGTTTGACCAAATCAAATAGAAGAAAAACAACAGCAGAACTCAGGGGTATGTTTAATAGTGAAAGTAAGAGCATTTCCACACGCACAATGTGAAGGGAACTCAAGGGATTGGGACTGAACAGCAATGTAGCCTCAAGAAAACCACTAAACAGTAAGGCTTACTGGAAAAAAAGGCTTCAGTTTGCTAGGGAGCATAAAGATTGGACTCTGGAGGACTGGAAGAAGGTCATGTGGTCTGATGAGTCCAGATTTACCCTGTTCCAGAGTGATGGGAGCATCAGGGTAAGAAGAGAGGCAGGTGAAGTGATGCACCCATCATGCCTAGTGCCTACTGTACAAGCCTGTGGGGGCAGTGCTATGATCTGTGACAGATCTTGTGACATTGCAGAAGCTTACTGAAACAATGCCACAGCAAATTTGTGCTGTAATCAAAGCTAAAGGCAGTTAAATGAAATATTAAAGTGTGTGACCCTGTTTTTTGGTGGCGACTTTTTTTTTGGCCGGGCAGTGTACATTAGCTACAGTGATTTTGATCAGCCCTGAACCTGTGAGGAGAGAACCAGCACAGAAACTTGTGCACCCGGCAAGGTAAATATTTTTTTACCAGATAGCCAAAGCATGCCATGAGTACACTAATTTAGCTATAACAAGGATTTTCTACACAAATACTAAAGAAACTTCATTCTTGCTAGGTTATGTCACTTTTGTTCTTGCATGTGATTCACTCTTCCTGTGCCACAGTGGCCCAGTTTGAGTTTTAAGTTCAATGGTTGTTTGTGAATTGACAAAACTAATCCACCGCTTCACTTTAATTTAAGGCAATTTTAATCAATCTTTTCGGAAAATTGACAAATTTCTTAACTCCCCCAAAAAAGGGTTTTCAGGGGCCCAGCAATTTCTGTGTGGTCCAGGGTATAGATAATGTATGGATCTCATCTCATGTGTTAAAGCACATGCTAGTAACTCTTTAAGTACTCTAATACCTTTAAAGTGAAAACAATCATGTAAACAGGTAAAGGAGCCATCAGTTTCAAGTCCGTGGGTGCGTAAGTGCTCGTTCACGTGCGTGTGCGCGTACCTCTCAGTCAGGACGAAGCCGTTGTCCTCCATGACAGGGACTTTCTGCATGGGGTTCAACTTCGTGAACTCTGGACTCCTCTGCTCACCTGCAAACACGGGAGACTGAACAGCGCTACAGCACAAGTCCATTCAAGAATCAATCAATCATTTATCAGATCGATATTATCAGTGACACTGAACACCAATGACAAAACTGAATCAATACACAACGATTCTGTTCTTTGCATGTGTAATTTTAACCTTTTATACTCTCTCATTTACAGTAAAATACAGTGTTTGCAAACCTTTAAAGAAACATTGATCATGATAAGTTTTTACAGTTTGCTTCTGTTGTTGCAGCAACAACTTTGAGTGTAAAGTGGGTCAAAGGTCTTCAGGGCGAAGGTGAACAAAATCGGATCAGGACCAAACTTTAGCCCATTGACCGACCCCTGGCTGACCACAGTCCTGCAATTAGAAATTTGTTAACTAGATACGTGAAGGATGGGGTATCCTGGTGGATACTCACCTTTCCTCAGAGCCACGGTGCGGACTGTGTGCGGGATTTTGTTGCAGTTAAGGAGGATGTGCACCGCCCTGCAGGGCTGCGACAGGAGGTCCAAATACACCTCCACGGCCTTCCGAGTCCCCATGGCCGCGTTGTTGTTGAAGACAGGAGAGAAAAGTATTTATATCTGTGTGTGTACTACAGAGGAGAAGGAACAGCTGGCGGTCTTCTTCTGTGTTTGTTTGGTGTCCGCCAGTAGAGTTCAGTGCTCTGTAGCGCCACCGTAAAGTGAACCAGTCCCACTATGGCAGGGCGGGGTGAGGAAGGACCCTTGACCTTTGACCAGCCGGGTTCAGTATATACAGTGCTCAGCGTAAATGAGTACACCCCTTCAGATTTGTCAGAAAACCTTTAGTTTCCTCTCAAAATCAACATTTTCTATGGCATATTGTACCTCAAAATACTTCCCCAAATGTGGGCTATTGATTGCAAACAAGATTTTTTAAGTTGTGCACAAAAAAGCATTTTTCTCATTTAAGATCAGGATGCAAAAATGAGTACACCTCAATCAAAGGGGGTGTAAGCCCAATTTTTAGTTATCATGTTACCCTTATTTTCATCTTATGGTTAAAAAAAATCTTATGTTAAACTCAGCTTTGTCAAAACTTTGGAAATTGTTCTTTTGTTCATTTAGATATTGATTAATACATTATTTTTAATAGGGGGTGTGCTCATTTATGCTGGGCACTGTATGTATAGATGATTATTACCTACACCTAGGAGGATAGTGTTTTGACAGCGTTTGTCTGTCTGTCTGTGAGCATAAGAACTGAAAATGTTCTCAACAGATTAGATGAAATCTTCAGGTGATGTTGGTCACTGCCAAAGGAAGAAGTAGGATTTTGGTGCTGATCCAAATACAGATCCAGATCCAGGAGCCTTTTTTGCCTATAAGAAGTTCTCAACGGATTTTGAT
The DNA here is from genome assembly GCA_037902135.1 of Cetoscarus ocellatus. Lineage (NCBI taxonomy): Eukaryota > Metazoa > Chordata > Actinopteri > Labriformes > Labridae > Cetoscarus > Cetoscarus ocellatus. The sequence continues at coordinate 14,644 of JBAMNC010000421.1, forward strand.
GACATTTTCGATAAATGTTGGTCATGGCCTAGGGAAGAATAAAAGAATAAAATATGATTTTGTTGGTGATTGTTCATAAAGGATTTGTTGACATATTGTGATAGGGCAGTTTTCAACTTCTTTGATTAATACTCAGCAAACAAAATCAGAAATACCTCAGTGGTTCGTGCTCTCAAAGCACTCCTAGCTTATCAATAAAAGCACATTTTACCCCAATAGGAGAGAGACTCAGAATGTGCTGATATAAATACATGTTTCATGGCATTTTGAAGTTTTTATCGCAAAACTAACTCCCCCACCTCCATATCCATTAGTTGGTCATCTGAACCTGCAGGCACAGCTTGCAATGATTTAAAAACTCTGTATGGAAACTTGGCCATTAGTTTTTACTGATTAATCACCATCTTGGTCAAAGTCCCATGCAACTATTATTTAAATAAATATGAACTTGTAATAGGGGCACTGCCAGACATTTTGGGCCCCATGAAAAGATATCATGTTGGACCCTATCCCAAACAGCTCTGCAAGGTTTGTCATACCAAACATCTGTAAATTAAACTAATAATCAAGTATGAAAACATATGTGTATGTATATTGATGGACCACTCATATTTGTCACAGATTTCATTCTGTTTTAAGACAAAAATAAGTTTGAAACATTCTTCTGCTGAAATGATAGAACAAATGGTGAATTAAGCTATGTACTGTACAGAACTTTCTGTCATTTAATATGTTTTTTTGTCATGCAATCAGTTCTCAAAATTTCAGATCATTATACCTCGAAAAAAAAATCAAATTTTTTGTAGCTTGTATGTTTTTCTCACGCTTATAATCCTTAGTTTATAATAAGGGCCCAAATACTTTTACATGCTATTTGGTGAAACAAAAGCAAACTATAAACAAGACAAGATTGGTATTTATAGTTATAATATTACTTAGGGGCCCTTGTCAATCATGGGCCCCTAGAATATTTGTAGCTTTTCACCCCTCTACAGCCCCCCTGACTCGTGACATAAAGTCTTCTTCTTTGGGGTGATATTTGGTCCATCTCCCTGTGAACTAGAAATGTACCTTTAACATCAAACAATATTACAATCTTTAGATTAATCTGATACCTCTGCCTTTGAAACGTAACCCGCTGATGTCTTATTAAACAACGTTTTAAGATAGATGATGATCTGCCAGCATATTTACTGCAAAAAAATAAAATAAAAATGAGTCTATTTGAGGCTATGTCAGAAATTGTTCAGCCACTGAAGTGTGGCTTAGAGTAAAATTTGTATATTTAACACTCAATGTAAACTTTGTCATGAATGCCAGATGAACTTTTTACTTAAAAATCTAAAGAGTGAAGTAACAGATTTTAGAAAGATGCCTCTTTGAACGTTACTTAAATAGGACTTGGGATTTTATATTCCATAATGGACCTAAACTTACAAATAGAGTCACTGATTGTATATTTTAAGATGGCATAGGCCAAGTGCAAAAAAACTTACTGTTTTACTGTAACTAACCTAGAGAGTATGTGTTTGTTTAGTCTTCCTGCCTCCTGTTAATGTCAGTATGTGAAACAAAAGGACAAGACTGCAAATGACACAAAGGAATCATCACACTTTCCCTTTAGTGTTGTTATGTTACAGGCCTCAGACTTGAGACCATAGCAGATATATTGTGGGTGTATGGATCCTGTTCAAGCACAGGAAAAAAGAATAATCCTCTGTCTTAAATAAAATGGATCGCTTCAGCTTCTTTTGTAACATTCTTTTGTCTTCTTATACACAAGTTTCTCCTTCAAAACAGTTTCACGTTTCCAAATAAAAATATGCCAGAAAATTTACATTTTAACTCATATTTCACTTAAACCCTGCAAAATATTCACACTATATCAAAATAATTATGTACAGGTGCTAAGGCATCAATGAAAAAAAGGACAAATAATATGACCAGAGTCTTGTAACAGTCTTGAACTTTTACTGTTAACTTCTATGTTTCACCACTGATCAAAAGTATTCTTTTGACTTTAAGTCTTGTTAATTTGGCTTTATGAAGGTTTTAGAGACCTTAGTTGTTTCTGAGGGGATGGCAGACTTGTAAACTGTTAAATCACAGAAAAAATGAGGCTGAGGTGTTCCTTCACAGTGAGCAGGTTCTCTATACCGGTAAGGCTCTTGTGATCTAAAGCTATCAAGGGATTACCATAAATTTGAGGGCTTGGCTACAGCAGCTCATTAAAATTGTATATTTTCACAAGCATTATTGCAAGAAAATCCAGTCTACAGAAACATGGAAGAAAATGGCTTGGAGTAACATGGGTCAAGACAATAAGATATTTTCCCTTTTGACAACTACAGGCCTCCTTGCCTCAGTTTACAACCAATCTGGGTTAAGTTCATTCTTTACAAATAGACAATCCAAGAGTATTGAAATTAAGGGAACAAATAAGATGTTTTTTGTCTCAGTTTCCCCCAGTTTTACAGTACATCACAGAGTGTGCTTACTGAGTGTGCCGCTGACACTCTGGGGCCACCGCTGCGCTTCTTCAACAAGAGCTGCTGTTTCACCAAATCACAGAGAGAGAGCGATCAGAACAACGATATAATAATTATTTCACACAAAGACTGAACATGAGTCATGCATGTCATCATCACACTAGGGTCCATGCTAATCCTCTCTATATCACCCAGCTTTAGCATATGTGTCAGCTAGCCAACACATCTGAAATAATAAATATTATTCATTCAAAAGACTGTTGCTGCATCACTTTATACACGTCTGGTGTGAGTCCCAGGCTGGCTGATGATCAAACTGTGTTTAATGCAGGTAGGACAACACTTCTGGAAGTTGTGCTGTGAATTTTGTACCTGTAGTGACCCAGCATGACCCACTGTGGTTGATTCTGAGGTGGTATTCAGGGTTCTTTGGACCTTGTGAAGGATCTATAGAGCATGATGGATAATTCAGGCACATCAGGGCTACTTCAGATGGAGAGACATAATGTGAGTGTTTAAAGACAGGGAGAATGAGGGAGAGATGTGCATTGAGTACTTTGGGTGTCTATCAGTAACTGACCCTAGCAAATATGGACCCCCAAAGTCCAGATTGCGTGACTGATATTCACGGTCTGTACCGTCCCAAAGCAAACACTTGGGTCCTGGTGCAGTGTGCTTCATGACCTATGCATGAGCAAACGCACAGGTATGAAAAGTTATAAATAAACAATACACAATACACCGTAAAAGAAATAAAAGCTACTTTTTATGATATAAAATCAGTAAAATATATGATAGAGCTTATAATTAAGATCAATAAAATTTTGACAAAACAGGCCCTGTGCAAAAATGACATCTGTAGTTGTAACCTGGAAATGGAACGCATCGTTTTTCTGGCAGTGATGCAGCTGTGCTTGATTCATGCTTAGACAGAAAATTATTTATTACAAATTTAATTACAAAAAATTAAATCATAAATCAACCTAAGATTGCATACAGTCTGTCATACAAAGAGCAGTAAAATATCAGCTGAAGTGATTCATTTACAGTATCTATAATTCCTAATCCAGAACTTCAACTTTACAAAGAACAAAAACCTTTCTTACAATAACCACCCTGCTTAATCGAGCAGATTTCACACAAAACACAAACAAAACCGTGTCAAGCCAATGTGACACTGATGATGATGTATATATGATTTTCTTTTTAATTCAGTATTTTTACTGGCCAAACCAGGTCAGAAAAAAAGGCAAACAGCTGACCTGGAGCCTGTGGATCAGCTCACCCAGGTCAGCAGGCTAGTATATAATGTTGTGCCTGTTACTTCATCGGTCAAAAAGTTCCCAGAACTTTTGGTGGACAAGGCTGAAGTGGGGACCTTTCGTTACCATGGTCCTCCACTTTAGAACAAATGACCTGTTGACCCATGATCCATCACATCCATCTCTACATTTAAAAAGAACTCCAAACCCATTGTCCAAAGCATGTGATAGTTACTGTGTGTGTTTATGTGATCCCATGAGTGAGTGACTGGTTGGCTGGTATATGCAGCTATGTTTTACTACTTTTTTTTTTTTTTACAAACTTTTTGTTAATGTTGTGATGCTTGATGACATCTGTGTTGTTATTTTTAAACCAAGTTATGACAAAAATAATTGTTAATTCATAGATGTCTATGTTTTAACTCTCAAGACCTGTGCTCCATATATAGAACTGATGGTGCCATTTAGTTATATACAGTCTTGGAGGCAGGCATGATGTGTTAATGAAGCGACAAGCAGTGTCTGAGTGCTCCACCAACCAGACCGTGTGTTTAGATTAAGGATGAGAGGGAGTGGTTAGAGTTCAGTCTGTTTCTCAGCATGTTGCTCTCTCAGCTGCTCGTCTGCTGTCTCACAGCTTTGTCTCTCATCAGTTTGCAAGGTAAGAAAGGCACTTTATAACCCACCTTTAATCTCTCCTTAATGTGCTTATTTTAACATTTTCTATCTTTTAGCATGTTAGCAACCTGAATGGTTCAGTCTCTAAACAATGTGTGCATCTATAATATTCTAACTATTACTGCCATTCAGAGCTATGCAATAAAGCTGATCATCATAAACCACTGAATTATTGATTATATGTTTGTGAGTGCATAAACTGTGCCCTGCAAAGAGACTGAAACTCTGTTGTTCCTTGGTGTTTATTTTTACTTTGTGACCTGCAGCTGTTCTCAGTCTAAATGTTAATTTGATGCACTGTTAGCATGAGCAGATAATACAGCTTCTAGCACCAACCTTTGACCTTTACAAACCCGTGTGACACTAACACTATGAGACATTACTTTACATTACTTTTTTGTATATAACTTTATATTTGTTCATTTATATGATCTCACTTCTGAGACTTCAGAAACTGATGATCAGAAAATGAAGACTAAATGTGTGTCTGTGTGTGTGTTTGTGTGTGTGCGCGCACCAGGAGGTTGTCTCCAGTGTTTTGGATGTAATGTAGGTGGAGGCCGTGAGCGTGGATATGTGGAGCTAGGCTGCCGCCAGCCAGAGGTGGTGAACTGCAGTCAAACGGAGAGAGGATTCAAACTGAGATCCTGCATCACGACGTACAGCAGTCAGTACCTGTGTGTGTACCTTTGTGTGTATATGTGTGTGTCTGTAGTAGCTGAAACGGTCACATTATGAATCTCCAGGTTCTTTGCTTGAATTCTGGTTAAAAAGACACTTATGTTGTGACTGAATTATTTTTCCTGACTTGACTGAAGCTCTGTTTGCTTTTCGCTAGCTGCACATCTGCTGAATATGTGTGGTGTAAGAACTGAAGTGCAGCAACTCAGAAACATGAAAGATATACAGAACAGAATCTTAAGTTGCTGGCAAGAACTTTTTAATCAAGTTTCACATGAACAGAAACCTTCTGAAGTTTCTAGATATTTTCTATGTAAGTGTCATTGGTGAACCCAAAAAGCCAAATTTTCTCTCAGGGTTACTCATCCTGGAAACCCACTATGTGAAGCATCAAGAGCAGAAGAACTCAGACCTTTTTCTTGCCAGCCAGATTTTCTGTAATTCTTTAGAAGTGCATGTGTTTTACTTTATTATATTTTGAGGGTAATCAAGGCTGACTCTGTGGAAATGTCTTTGCCATTGTATTTGGTCATCCATTCATCCATCATCTATACAGCTTATCCCTTTTGGGCTCCCAGGAGCCTGTCCCAGCTGACATTAGACAATAGGCAGGGTACACCCTGGACCAGTCACCAGCCAATTGCAGGGCCACATATGTACAATCATTTACACTCAAACTCATACCTAGGGGCAATTTGGAGTCACCAGTTAACCTAACAAGCATGTTTTTGGTCTGTGGGAGGAAGCCAGAGAGAACCCACACAGGCACGGGAGAACATACAAACTCCCCACAGAAAGGCCAGACCAACACAGGGATTAAATCAAGGCATGTACACTACCGACTTAGGAGTATGTTGGGTGAGAGTGGTGAATGTCTGACATGAGATATATTGTGAGTTAGGCCGGTCTTGAAGGACACTGTGAAACTTGGCAGAGGGAGACTCAGGATGAGGGTTCAGACTCAGGCTTTATTCTGCCTGAGCTGATCTCAACCTACCTGTACCTGGAATAAGGCAGACATGGAGTTGAGTAGGAAAAGATGAAGAAGAATTAATGAGTAGATTGACAGGTATAATGTTGGATGACTGAAGGTGTGGTTTGGCTGTGGTCCTGCTCTCAAACCTAGGCGATTACATTAACTTCATTAAACTTTAAAGACTTCTCTCTGTATATCTTCACAGAGTCTCTGGACCTGGTTTTGTCAAGGGGTTGTGCTACATCTCGCCACTGTCAACAGACAGAGCTCCCTGGAGTTTCAGTCTCTTGCTGTCATTGGTCACTTTGTAATGGGGGATGGCGATGTACAGGATCCATCAGTGCTGCCATCATCTGCATCATTACAAGCTTTTGGTTTTCAATTCAAGCTCACTGACGTGGACCACAGACTGAGGGCAGAACATTTGAAGCATCTGCAGCTTTTTTGGTTCACAGTCTTCTCTGTTGTCTATTCAACATAAAATTATAACTTTTTTCAGTCAAATAATAGGTTTTTGTTGTTAAGAGGTTTATGAGGGCAGGAAGGCATAGGCATTAACTTCATCCCGTTTTCAAGGGCAGAGCCAGGGGGTAGTCAGGGTCATCCTAGAAAATCTCATGGCTTACCCAAAAACCCTGATCTATCATCGGCTTTTCACTTGTCTGAGGTTGGACTTGTGTTCAAATAAACTAATTTGGCTGTGTAACAAACAGGCTGCTTGTGTCTTTCTTTGCATTTCAGTGAAGCACAGTTGCTTGTACATATTGGACCAGTAAGCAATCACTCTCACACTTATACTTAGAGGGAATTTAACTGTGACAATGCATGTTTAAGATACTTTTGTGTCATATGTCAAAGATATTATTAGCTAAGATTAGATGGTTGTATTTTGCATTGGCTTGGTTATATTTTGCATTAGCTTGTCAATATATTTTTTTTAAATGATGAGTAAATTCAGATAATTACATTAGAGTATTAGAGAAAAATGAGGGTAGGTAGGTTTTTGTGCTAATTAAAAGACAAAATGCTATAACAAAAAGTTGAAATGGCAAAGTCAAGGTAAAAATGTTAAGAACTAAGTTAAAATACAATTGTAAGGAAAAAGGGTCAAAATGTTGAGTTTTAGGTCAAAATACAGTTTTACAAAAAAAAGTGATTAAACATAAAAACAATGTAAAAATGTATACAATTTCTGTAACAAAGTTAATAGTTAGATTTCATCTATCCTCTCAAAAGACTCACTTTTTGCTCGATACTTTGACTTTTTTTTCTTTTTACATAAAGTTATGATGAAATGATGAATGGGCCTGGGCTTATATACATTGTCTAGACTTTCTGGCTCAAAGCACTTTTACAACAGAGGTCCCATCTGCACATTCACACCCATTCACTCTCACATTCACTCACTGATGTCGCAGGGACAGTGAGTGATCATCAGTCACTTTGTGTGATTTTATAATTCAAACGGTGTCTTGACAGCTCATGTGCCTGGTTTAAGTGAACACAAAGACTTAAAAAATGACGAGTCAGCCTTTTGATATATCAAAACTCAACATTCTTCATCAGTCCAGCTCTTGTTTTCACTGTTTTCTAAATGATAAATTCATCCTGAGGTATCCTGCATCACTTATTATCCATGATATAAGAACAATCTTTGAAGGATCTAGCTTCAAATTTAATCTACTAGTGCTGTGGTTCTCAACCTGTGGGTGGAGGCCCATAAGTGGGTCTCAGAACTGTTTTCAGTGCATGGCATATAAATCACATAAAAATGTGGCAAAAATGTCTTCAGTGTATGAGGCCCTAAGAGGACAAACATCCATCAGAGTATGTCAGAGTATACCCATTAGAATAAACCAGACTACACCACTGATTAATATAGATGATCCCAAACGACAAACCCCGCTCATTCCGGCCCAGGTACCCCCCTTTCCAAAGCAACAAAGCTGAGGGAACACTGGCCTTTGCCTTTCCTACTTTTTTGTTTCAAAAGAACAGATTCAGAGGGCCCCTAGCTATGTTTGCCTTAGGGCCCCAAATTGCTAAGTCCGCCACTGGCCTGACAGTACATGTATGTCATCTTCTGAACTGAAACTGCACTGCAACGGAATGAAAACAGTATCACTGTTGTTTGTTTATTTGTTTGATTTAGTATTTATGATTTTTGTTCAGTCAGATACAGCCAGTGAATACTCGCTGTCATTAGAAAATGAAGTCCATGACCGATCTGGTTCATTTCGATCGGATGTTTTTTGGTCTTACCCTCTTGCCGTATGTCTGTAAACTTTCTCTCACGTATGCGTAGTAGCAGCCAAATGTTGCCCGGTAGCAGAGTCTTGTTGTGAAGTTAGCTGAAGCAAACAGGCTGATATAAATCTACTGCGGTAACCATCGTTTCTATACCGACTTTATTTATATTCTCACATAAGTACCACTGTTAGCAGAGGGTGTATAAGAGCTCTGCGGGGGTCACAGCTAGTGCCGCTAAACCCGGCAGCTAGCCTTAGCTTGGCCCCAGCAACGTCAAGCCAAAACAGAGCTATCAGGAGCTAGCTGGAGCAAACGCTGGCCGTCAGGCTGTGTGCTGAACAACATGGCGACAGAGGAGAAGAAACCAGAGACAGAAAGCATCAAGCAGCCTTCATCTTCAGGATCGGGGAGCAAGGTAAACAGGCCCATAAAGGTTCAGACATGAGGACAGCTGGTTCCCTGGACTCAGACTGTGATCGACAAGTCAGGTGGATGTTAGCTGAAGGGTTTGATTTGAGGATCTGTAAATACTTGTATGCAAAACACTGACACAGCTAAAAGTTGAGATATTTTTTCTGTTCAGGTCTTTCAGTACAGACAGATCTAAATTTGCGATCTATGGCTGACTTGTAACCTTTCAGTTCAGGATTTTGCACGCTGAAATTTCCGTAACAAGTGTCAACACAACACAGTTGACATCTACACCACAGCTAACTGTTTGTGCATTGCCTCCTGAGACATATGATGCCAGAAATCTAACATGTTTTCACAGGAGCAATGGATGAGCTGTCGTACATTTCGTACAGCAGATCAGAGGTGCCAAAATCTATCATATAGGGGGCCAAAATGTAAAATACAGTCTAAGATGCGGTTCAAACAGGATCAATATTTATTTAAAAGTCTTAAACGGACTTTGTTTTAATCAGAAAGTTGAACTTGAACAGCATATTTAATTTCGGGCAAGCCTGTAAGTCACTGTAAATGTACTGACCAATGCTCTCATTTGCTGACCACTGATCAGAGTGATACTGAAGTATCCATCCATTATCTATACTGCTGATCCCTTTTGGGTTCGAGAGGGCGACTCAGCCGACTTTGGGCGAGAGGTGGGGTACACCCTGGACCAGTCACCAGCCAATTGCAGGGCTACATAGAGAGATGGACAATCATTTACACTCACACTCATGCATAAGGGCAATTAGGAGTCACCCACTGACCTCATGTTTTTGCCCTGTGGGATGAAGCCAGAGTGCCCAGAGAGAACCCATGCATGCATTGGGAGAACATGCAGACTCCACACACAAAGGGCATCGAACTGGTGACCTTGCTGTGAGGCTCGGGCACTACCTGCTGTGCCATCATGCCGTCCTTATTAGTAATGAAGCAATGGGAGCTCAACGTCAATAAGCTTGTGCAGAGTACAGGGAGAGAGTAGTTAATACACAGGTCCCACAGCAGCAGTTGCAGTGCTGCCATGGGATTTGTACAGACCTGATCAAAATCTTAAGACCAGTTGAAAAATTGCTAGAATATGCATTTGGACCTTAATGAGGTTTTAAGTAGAGCTACAATATGCAAAAGCAAGAAGGGGGAGTGCAACAAAAAACACTTGGAACTTGTAATTAAAAAAAAACAAAAAAAAACTGAAATGGGTTGTTTATCACCTGATCAAAAGTTTAAGACCACAAACTATTAAAGCCAAAATCTGCTCAAAATTTTCATTTTCTGTCAGGCATTCACACGGTCATGCCCTCCTGATGGTTAAAGCTAAGAAGCTGTCTCTTCTTGAACGTGGTCGGATCGTCGAGCTGCATAAGCAAGGCCTCTCGCAATGTGCCATTGCTGCTGAGGTTGGACACAGTAAGACAGTCATTCTAAATTTTCTGAAAGATCCTGAGCATTATGGAACAAAAAAGTCAAGTGGTAGACCCAAAAAAATTACACCTGCACTGAGCCGGAGGATCCGATGGCTGTCCGTCAAGACACAGGGCGGTCCTCGACCCAAATTAAGGCCCTTACTGGTGCCAACTGCAGTGCAATAACCATCAGACGGCATCCGCGGGAAAAGGGTTTCAAAAACAAAAAACGAATTCAAAGAGCTCGTCTCCTTCAACGCCACAAAACTGCCCGTTTAGACTTTGCCAGGGAGCATCAAACATGGGACATTGAAAGGTGGAAAAAAGTTTTATTGGCTTCCAATGTTACTGGCATGACAAGGAGATCCCACCTGAGATGTTTTCTACCCGGCACAGTGGAGGGGGGTCCATCATGATCTGGGGTGCTTTTTCATTCAGTGGAACACTTCAGGTGGTGCAGGGTCATCAAACGGCGGCTGGTTACGTGCAGATGTTGCAGCGGGCATCCCTCATGACTGAGGGCCCTCGTCTGTGTGGTAACAGCTGGGTTTTTCAACAGGACAACGCTGCAGTTCACAATGCTCGCTTGACGAAGGACTTCTTCAGGGAGAATAACATCACTCTTTTGGACCATCCCGCATGTTCCCCTGATTTAAATCCCATAGAGAACATTTGGGGAAGCGTGGCAAGGGAAGTTTATAAAAATGGCCATCAGTTCCAGACAGTGGATGCCCTTCGTGAAGCCATCTTCACCACTTGGAGCAATGTTCCCAAAAGCTTCCTGGAAACACTCGCATCAAGCATGCCCAAACGAATTTTTGAAGTGATTAACAAGAACGGTGGAGCTACTCATTACTGAGTCCTACTGAGAAAAATTTTTGTTCTGGTTTGGAGAGTTTTTTGTAATTTTTTGAGCGATGGTCTTAAACTTTTGATCAGCTGATAAACAGCCTATTTCAGTTTAGTTGTTGTTTTGAATAAATTACTTTTTCAAAGTGCTTTTTGTCACACTCCCCCTTCTTGCTTTCACATATTGTAGCTCTACTTAAACCCTCATTAAGATCCAAATGTGCAAAAGGTAAATTCTAGCAATTTTTCAACTGGTCTTAAGATTTTGATCAGGTCTGTATTATGAGTTGTGGGAGTGCTGTTTAATAGAGGGCCATTAATAATAGACAGGTGAAATTATCTTGCATGTATGATGTTTAAAGCACCTTTGACAAGAGACCTTGCTCAAATTAAAACGGGCTTGAAAAGTGTATTTATTAGTCTTGTAGTAAGATAATTATGTTAAAAAGGTCATTTGAAATCTCTGTATAGTGAACAGAATGTTCACTAGCATTGTTCTGCTGTAGCTCCAAACAGAATGTTCACTGCATCTTAATATCTGTAATTTCAATATTTAAATATTTAGTCAAGTCTTCACATCTTTTTCCAGTCTAACCCAGCCAAACCAAACTACACAGTCAAGTTCACACTGGCTGGACACACCAAGGCTGTCTCCTCTGTCAAGTTCAGCCCCAATGGAGAATGGCTTGCCAGTTCCTGTAAGTACACACACTATCCTGTGGTGTTTTCTCCCCCTGTCAGCAGAAACTGATGTGAGACTGTTTTAGAAGGAGAATGAATGTCAGACAATGAGTGACCAACTACAAAATCTGCAATCATAGCAAAAGAAGAATCATAAAAGCATTCAACGGGTCAGACTGTTTAGTTGTATGGGGAGGGTACATCATCAAATGAAAATGAAAGGTAGAAAGAGGCAGAAGATCAAGTCTTTGTGACAGAGCTCATTTTAGTCAAATTTCATTTATGAAACATACGCCTTCAGCAGCAGGATAGATGCACAAGTAGACCAAATATGTAGAGTTTGATTTGTAAGACCCTGCAAACTGAGGTTTTGGTTATACCCCACACGAAAATATAAAACTGTAGAAGAAAAAAGAAAGTGTCACTGTGTTACTTATTTAAGTTATAATATTTTAACTAAAAGTTATGTTGACTAAGTGCTGTGAGAGTGTAGTGACCATGGAAACATTTGTCTGCAGCTGCCGATAAGTTGATCAAGATTTGGGGAGCATTTGATGGAAAGTTTGAGAAATCCATTGTTGGACACAAACTGGTGAGTCACCCCAGTCCTTATTCTGCTCTGAAAGTTTTCTGGATTTTGTTCTGGATCTAATCCTTTTTCTCTTTCTGTCTGTTTGTGTCTGTCTGTCCATCTCCAGGGGATCTCTGATGTCTCCTGGTCTTCAGACTCCAACCTGCTGGTTTCTGCCTCAGACGACAAAACACTAAAGATCTGGGACAACAACTCGGTAAGAGAGACGCTAAAGTCTTAGCCAAAGTATCATTTCACAGCAAACTAACTTTTCTGGTTTGTTACTTTCTGTTGTCTTTTCTGTTGTAAAATCAATGACAGTTATGATTTTTTTTATACATACCAGATTAGAACAAAGCCAGGAAAAAAATAAGAACCACCTAGTTTGGTCCTTTCTAATTAGGATTTTGTATATATTTTTATGCAGTTTTTGTGTTTTTAAGCTTTGGGAACATGACTTAATTTTTTTTTAGATTTTAAATAAAAAAATCAAAGTTTAACACATCATGAAATATCCTTGAAAATTTGAGAGAGAAAAAAACATCTCTAAGTTTTAGATCATCTTGTTCTCAAACAGTTTATTTTACATTTAAGATGATTTCAAAGGACTGTGTGGGCGTGGTTGCGATCGCAATTATTGTGTTGACTGAGTTATTTACTACATAATAAATGATTGTCTAAAGCCCACCCATTGCACATCTGGCATCTGAGCATCCTTTAACATCTAGCTGCTGATATTTTAAAAGCTGTGCAAAGATCAGTCCTAAGACTTTTAGATAGTTGATGGTCTGCATAAATGATCAAAGATATCTAATAAAGGAAGTGTTTGTTGATTTGTGTACTTGGGGCTTTAACGCTCAAGATGTACAGACATTAAATTCAAAATGTGTGAATATTTGCTAGGAAAAAATAATGGATTTTATCAGTATGAACATTAGATATCTAGTCTTTGTTGTACATTCAACTGAATATGGGTCAGAAAGGTCTGGCAAGTCATTGACTCTGTTTTGTGTACTGTTTTGGTAGTGCACTTTTATTGTGGTGCAAAATAACAATACTGTAGTAATAATAGTGTCCTGGTATTAGGGATTAGAACTGAAAACCAATTCAATTTGAGAATTTTTCTCCTCAAAGAATTGACGTCATTAGTCTTTTTGCTTATCAATTCTCTTTTCAATTCCTTCCCCTTTGGGACAGTGACAAATCTTGACACACCAACAGTCTTACAAAGTTTGTCAGCGTTGTGTAGTCTGTTCTTGTTTTGTGATTGAATGTGAAGATGACTTATCAGCATCTCCCCCCTCTCCGCTGCAGAGAGCATAACTCTCTCCTTGATCAGAAGTGGATCCAGTGGCAGCCAACTTACCAACTTAAGTTTACCAACTTACCTGCCATAAATTTGGGGTAGCCTGGCCATCCTCATATTTAGTATTGGTAGTTTCATTACAGTTTCAAAAATCTGCTTCTTATTTACAAGAGACAAAGGAATTTTTTTGCGCCCTGGTGCTTTGGGTTTTGATCTTCTCTGTATCGTTCATATCTTCCTGATCTTTGCTCAGTTTTTCTTGGTCCTGGTTCCAGTTCTTCTTTGCATGTTTCTAATTGTTCCCCTCTGAATGTTATGGAGATGTTCCTCTTCTGCTCGTTGTAAAGATGATGATCTTCACCGTGTCATTTAGATCCTTCCTGTTCGTGTGTCTGTTAGAGTGATGTTCTCCTCTGCATTGTTTCAGTTTTTCCTGTCCATCCTTAGTGTGTTGTTCTTCCATGTGTGGTACCAATCTTTCCTGACCCTTTAAAGGGTCCTGATCTTCTTTGTGTATGAAGTTGACTTTTAAATTGTATGATTGTTTTAGAGTGTGAAACTTTAGTTGTTATAACCTGCTGTATCCCCTGTTGTTCAGACTGTTCTAAGTATTGATTTAGAAAGCTTCTCATGAGTCCTCATTTGTTCACAAGCTGTTTAAAAGTGTCTCAATTTTCTGTGTGCTGCAGCTCCACCTGCTGGATAACATCAATATCAAAGTTCCTGTTCTTGCTAAAACTCTGTGATGCACCACACAAAGGCCCTCCTTTATCAAATGTGTGTACGGCCAAAATATCTTTTTGGTTAGACTGGACAAATACACATGTGACTTGAATCACTCTTGGGAGCTGGTGTAAAATGATTTTGACACGAAACTCTGCACAAGTTTCTACAGCAGATTAGTAAATGAGGGCCCCAGTGTCCTGCTGGGGTGACTCATTGTGCCGCGATCCATTTTACCTTTGAACACGGATATGGGAAGTGAGAAGTAGGATATGCCACTTCCCACTTAAACATGATGGTAAATCGAGGTACCTGAAGACCGCCAGGCTTCCTGTTAGGAAATCCGGTCCAAAGGGGGCATTTCTAGTGACATACACTCCCGATCAAAATCTTAAGACAGGAAAAACTGCAAGAATTTGCATTTGCACTGTTGGATCTTCAGAAGGTTCTAAGCAGAGCTTCAAAATGCAAAAAGAAGAAATGAGAGTGGTCAAACTTTGTCAACTGATCAAAAGTTCAAGATCACAGCCTTTTAAAGCCAAAATCTGCAAAAAATTTAGATCCCATGTCATTTTCTGTCAGGCATTCATACTGTCATGACCTCCTGATGGCAAAGGCTTAAAAGCTTCCTTCTATGAATGTGGTAGGATTGTTGAGCTGCAGAAGGCCTCTTGCAACACGCCATCACTGCTAAGGTTGGCTGTATTAAGACAGTCATTTTTAATTTCTTAAAAGATCCTGAGTGTTGTGGAACAAAAGAGTAAGTGGTAGACTCAAAAAAATTGAGCTGTAGGATCCAATTGGCTGTCCGCCAAGACATGGGACAATCCGCGACCTAAATTAAGGCCATAACTGGTCCTGACTGCAGCGCAATAACCATCAGATGGCATCTGCGAGGGAAGGGCTTAAAAAACAGAAAAGCTCTTTAAAGTCCACATCTCCTTCAACACCACAAAACTGCCTGTTTTGGACTTTGCAAGGGAGCACCAAACATGGGACGCTGAAAGGAGGAAGAAAGTTTTATTCTCTGAAGAGAAAAAATTAACTTTGATGGTCGTGATGGCTTCAAACGTTACTGGCATGACAAGCAGATCCCACTTGAGATGTTTTATATGTGGCATGATGGAGGGGGCAGCATGATGATCTGATGTTTCCTTCAGTGGAACGATGGAGCTTCAGGTTGTGCAAATGGTGGCTGTGGAGATGTTGCAGCGGGCATCCCCCAAATCCTTGCAATTTTTCAACTGGTCATATGTTTGATCAGGAGTGTAAAAACTTGCAGCTTGAGGAATCCGACTTCACCAAGATCAACCAAGATGCACCAACACACTTTAAAAGCTGATCTGGATGAAAAGCAATGAGCGGCCTGGTTTATCGAAGTAGTAATTTAAGAATTTTCCCCACAATATAATTACATCTCGCTTTGTTTCCTCACTCAACTTTGTAGGCCACACATCTGTTTGTGCATTGGTAGAAGACTAACTGCTGGATGTAAACTGATGACAAATTACTTTCTAAATAAAACCGTTGATTTTAATGTGAAATTCTGGTTTCCTGTCTCCTCAGGGAAAGTGTCTGAAGACTCTTAAAGGTCACAGTAACTACGTCTTCTGCTGTAACTTCAACCCTCAGTCTAACCTGGTGGTGTCTGGATCGGTAAGCTGCTGCATCGGATCGCTGATCATCTGCTGAAACGTGCTCCTATGATCAATCAAAGCTGACTGCGTGTTTGTGTCTGTGTGTTTCTGTAGTTTGATGAGAGTGTTCGTATCTGGGACGTCAAGACAGGGAAATGTCTGAAGACTCTGCCAGCTCACTCGGACCCTGTCTCTGCTGTAAATCCTGACCTTTGACCCGTCATAAAGCTTTCTGCTAACATGATTACATCACATTGACCCTGTATTTGTGTTTCCAGGTTCACTTTAACAGGGATGGCTCTCTCATTGTCTCCAGCAGCTATGACGGTCTCTGGTACGTCTGCTTACATATCACACAGATACACATTGAAATGCCTGTGTAAAGATAACTGGTCATATTTTCCTTTGTGTGTTTCCAAAGTCGTATTTGGGACACAGCTTCAGGACAGTGTCTGAAGACTCTGATTGGTGAGTTATCCTCTTTGTATCGCAGAATGGCACACGTCTTGTCCTGCTGTTCAGTTTGTTGAAATATTAGGTGAACAGCAGTTCTAAAACCTTTTATGCTGATAAAGTCTGTCTGGTGCAGTATTCTTTCAAGCACTCAACTGAAGCACACAGAGAGTAATTGGACAGTTTTATTTTTTAGTTTGGAAAGTCTTACGAAGGTTTAAAATAACCCAATCTTTCAATCCAAATCCCTTCCTATTATCTCACACCAATTATGCCTCATTTCCACTGAGTGGTCTGGTTTAGTTCAGGACAGTTTGGAGCAGTGAAGCCAGTCAGGCTGCAGTTGTGTTTAAACTGTATAATCTGTCCCAGACATAAGACCGATATCACTTTCGTTAGTTATTGATCATAAAAACAAATTTTGGTATCAATTGAGCAACACAGAAGAGTCAGCAAGATGTGCCTCAAGTCATATGACCAACATAGCAGGTGCTGAAATGTGAATGTTGCGCTTGTATGCTCTGCAGTTGTGGTAGAAAAACACTTTATATTTTCAGCAGCAACAAAAAGGTTATTTCCCTTACACATGTGTTTTTTTAGCACCTCTTCATTATTGCATTTTTTTTTAGCAAACTCATGTAAGCTGTGTGCCATTTGTGCTTTTATAAAATCATAGAATATAGAAAAAACACAAGCTGACTAAATCTAATGTGTTTATCCTTGCTGTCTTAGTAAATAAATTCCTATGACTTGTTTATTTGTGGTTATGACAGTTTTCTTTGTCACTCTCCTCAGATGACGACAATCCACCAGTGTCATTTGTCAAGTTTTCTCCAAATGGGAAATACATCCTTGCAGCTACACTGGACAAGTCAGTATGACAGTCTGATGGTCTCTTTGTACACAGCTGTAGGGGTCATGGGGCTTAAATTATGTGATGTTTGTGTAAATATTTTATTTTAATTACATTTGTTTTTTAATTAGAAGAACTTAGATTTGACTGAGCACTAGTATAGCTCCACTGCATGTTGATTACCCAATCAAAAGTTCATTTAGGCAAACTAACTGTAGCATAACAGACTGTTGTCATCTTTATACTAACCTTCATAATAACCTGGCTTTTCTACCTACATGTTAGCTTAGCTAACACTTATTTAGTGTTATTCATACCAGGTCAACTTTTATAGGTTGTCACCTAAGCAAATAGGGTATATACTTAACTTCATTTTGCAAAAATTAAATGTCATTGATATATTTCAAGAGTTTCAGAAACCCTAACAAACACCATCATTAGTGGATTATTATCAACGTAAAAGCACTAATTTAGGATATTTTATCTCTAACAGCATTGTTATATCAACATTACCACAACTAGGGCTGAACAATATATCGTTATCGTATCGATATCGAGATATGAACATTCAAGATATTGATATCGAAAAGCAACGATATAAACAATATAGAATTCCCCCGCGCTAAAACTGCACTTTCCACGTTCTTTTGTATTATGATGTTTTTATTTTTCTGAAAAATGCTTGGTTTTCACAGAACCCATAGTCGTATCGTATCGATATCGAGATATCTGGCATGAATATCGAGATATGAAATTTTGTCAATATCGTTCAGCCCTAACCACAACCAAGCTTATCTAACTTGCTCACCTTCAGTTAAACAAAAATATGTAATTAATTCATATTGCTAGCATAAAGCTCCTCCAGTGTTTATTATATTCACACCATGGCAAAGGTAAAATGAACGTAGGTTGTTTTTTGCTGGACTTATTACAATTTTACCAGCACAATAAAAAATTGCTATACTTTCGGCATTATTACTTTTAATGTGCCTCATGAGAGACATTGAAGACATTAGAGTAATATTTACTTTTCTTTCATTTAACTGGTTGAACAATGACCATAACAGGACCTACATGTAGTCTTGTAGCCTTTCTTCAGGCGAATCATGAGCCTGTATTTCCTCCTTTGTTCTGTAACTTAGTAACCTGCTAACTAACCTAGGATTACCTTACTGACTTACACATAGAACATTGTATTTTATCTTGATTGTAATTTGGCTTAAGTAACTGCGTAACCCAGTATCGATTTTCTTTAGGTTTTTATTGCCTTAGCATTTCATAACTGAACTTAAGCTTGAAAACAAATAGCAACTTTTAATGAACACTTTTGCTCTGTTCTAAGTCTCATAAACATCAGGGCTGCCAAGACTGAAGTGACTGACATTCAAAAGTTAATTGATGTCTGTAAACATTTTTATATTTTGTTCTTTTATTTTCCACAAAACTAACTCTGTGCTCTCTGTTTTTCAGCACGTTGAAACTTTGGGATTACAGCAAAGGAAAGGTACTGAATGTCTGTCCTGTCTGTCTGTCTTCATTAGTCTGTCTGTCCCCAAATATTAAACCTTTGTTTCTTGTCCTTTTGGTTTTACAGTGTTTGAAGACATACACAGGCCATAAAAATGAAAAGTACTGCATCTTTGCCAACTTCTCTGTCACAGGAGGGAAGGTGAGAGTCTGTGTTTGAGACTAAGACTTTGTTCATGTAACTCATGTTCTCTAGTCGCTGCTTTTAGTCTGTGTGTCTTCTTACCTGATTCTGTGTCCCAAGTATAGTTGGACTTTATTTTACTAATAATGTGTGTATGTGTTGGCTCAAAGACAATTAAATTATTCAACTTTTCTTTATTTTGTATTGTATTTTCAAACTGTTTTAGGTTGTTTCTATCCTTATTTTACTGTTTTGAAAAATATTTCAGCACATATTGTGCAATGTGTATTTGACAAAGAAATAAGAATTGAATATTCATTAATCCCTTTTCTCAAAACTGTGTGTGTTAGGATTTAAAGTTTGCTCTTTGTGTTTCAGTGGATTGTGTCGGGCTCTGAGGACAGCATGGTTTACATCTGGAACCTTCAGACCAAAGAGATTGTTCAGAAACTACAAGGACACACAGGTCTGACCGTTACCCTCGTTTTGTCTTGTCTTTTTGTCTATTTCCCTGACCTTGTTTTAAAGATCTTTTTCTCTTCTCATCTTTTTCTTAACTCGTTAGTTCCTAAACATCTGTCAGAGTAATTGTCTTTGTTGACTGGACTGTGCTTTCTGGGTCCTTACTTTTTCTTCAAGTACCAATAAAGTTAGAGCTGAAGACACCATTTCTTCAGTTGAATTTTGTTCAGTGCATTTAACTAGAAGAAGATATAAAGCCCTTTTTACCTACGCAACTCTTACATTTCCTAGAAAATATCTGTGTAACTTACCCAGACAGTATGCTGTAGTGTTCATGCTGCTGAAGCCACTGAGCTTGTTTTGGCTTTTACAGCAAAATCCTCTGCTCCTCTACAACCACTGTGAGCAACAAGAGGAAACAGAGGACAGCATACACCAGTGTTTGTTTACATTTCTCATGACGTATACGTATGCTCCATGTCTTCTTCTCTGGTTTTGGTGTTTGTCTGCCGCAACATCACAGCGCCACTTACAGGCCTGGCATATGCACTACAGTGTTTTTAGTGTTTTTGTGTAGATGGACACATTTCTTGAAACAATGCTGTCTTTACAGAGAATGTTTACAATATGAAAACGTTTTCATCTCCGTGTGGACAGAGCCTAAACTGTCAGAGTTTTCTATGTATTAATCTTAGTAGGCCTTATTATTTACAATCAAAGAAATAAATCTCAAGTTTATGGCAAACCCTCAGTTAATGCCTGTTCGATTAGATTAGATTAGATTAGATTAGATTAGATTAGATAGTACTTTATTAATCCCTTTGGAAAAAACTTCCTCAGGGAAATTGGGATTCAGAAGCAGTTCAGTTTTACAGATTAAAAAGATATATTAAAAAGAAAGATCTAAACAAATATATAAATAAATGTAAATAAAATAGAAATGTATAGCTACTGGCTGGCTTCTGTTGTTACTCTCCTCATAGAAGCTCTCATACTTTTGATCTGATAGATTTCAATTAAGATTCAGGAGTCTGTTTTCTCTTTTGAGTTTTACAGTAAGGGCATTTTCTGTGAATTAAAAGCTAAAATGCATTGAAGAGTTAATTTTTTCTTTTTCAGTCTTAAAAATAAAGACTCGAATGTGGTCAAGGATTTTGTCTTACAGTTTGTTTTCTGTTTTCTGACATTAGTTTTTCTCCACAAAGCACTCTGTCTTATTAGAAATTAAGTTGTTGTTTTTTCTGTTTGTGTACAGATGTCGTGATTTCGACTGCCTGTCATCCAACAGAAAACATTATCGCTTCAGCTGCTCTGGAAAATGACAAAACCATCAAACTCTGGAAAAGTGACTGTTAGACTGGAGGAGTGCAGATCCTGAACTGTCCTCACCTGTCCTGTTAAACTCCACAGATTCTTTATCCACACAAATACAGTTTAATTTCATCTGATGTAAAGACAAAGAGTCATAAACACACAGTCAAAGCATCTGTCAGCACTCGCTCCCTTTAATGTTAAGACATTCAGTCCCTAAAAGGACAAAATCATGTACTTTTTCTAAAGGATTTGGGCTGTTGAAAAGTATTTATCTTTTGTTTGTTTGGAATAATCAAATTAAAAAAAAAGCTTCAGAGCTTAAATGTTTAAAAGCCACAGGGGTGAAAAAAACTATTCAGTTTCTGAGTGACTGTAATTTGCTTATTGATATTTTGTTTTGATCAAATCTCTATGTTGGGGTGTTTTCTTTGGCAAATCTTAGTTTATCCAACCACAAATAGGCGCTGAAATCATTAACATGACTTTAAGCTCTATTTGTATGTTTTTCAAAAAAAGAAAAAAAAAAACAAATGCTTTTGTTCTTATGATGTAAACAGAGGATATGAACAGTAATCCTGGAGTTGATGTATTCAGTCTTGTCAAAGGAAGACAGGATTGTCATCTAAGCAGAATTCTTCATAGAAGAGTTTTTATAGACAAAAGAGAATTAACCAACAAGTCACCAGAACACTGAATTCATTAAGGACAAAACTGCAACAAGTCCTCCTTAAAAAAAATCTTCCCTAACGAATAATCACCCGTTAAGTCAACAAACATTTTCACAAGTGTATTTAAAAATACTTTAAAATCCCTGAGTTGTCGGAAAGTGTTAGTTGTTGCTTTTGTAACTGTGTGTGTTTATGGCTCTCTGTTCTGTTGGGATTAAACAAAAAAACAGCAGCACTTCATCAAAATCATCTTTTCACTGCTCCTACTCTTTCCACAGAGTACAATCAGCTTCATGAGAAAAATGATGAATACTGTCAAGAAGAATTTTTTCAGTTATTTGTAAATAAAGATTTTTGACTATGTGCTATACTTGTGTGTGGATTTGTGAATGAGTGAGGGTGATGTATGTGAAGTTTGAGAATGTCCCTTGAGTGACTGACACTTAAAATGAGATTACAGTCGCTTATGTCAACTTTAGTTTTTAAAACCCATGGATTTTAGCATGCGGTGAAGATTTGAAAGGCTAAAAACATATATGTAATTGACAGAATAAATAATTTAGTACAATGATATGAAATAAAGTTTATGTTATTAATGAAAAAAGAAAACTTAGAAGGGAAAATGTGTTAAATATTGCATAAAAGTTGCAATTTTTTTATTGCCAATTTGATGGACAGAAAGTGCTTGTTTAACTGAAAATAGGGGGAAATGATCTTAAAATAGTTTCCTCCACTTTCTCTCCCCCATTTCTGGCTCTACCCACTGACTGTCTTCTATTGATAAAGGCATGAAAGTCCAAAAACATCTTCAAAAAGACAGATTTGTATTCAATATTTTTTAGGTTTCCTCTTTCTTTTTTGGCTTTCAGTATCTCTTCTACGGAAACAGAAATAAAATGCTCAGGTGTTACTATTCTTTCATGGGGCAGATGATTCAACTATGAGTATAAAGCAGACTTGAGACGGATGTGATTGTTGCATAAAAACACATTTTATTCGATTCAACAAAACCGTGGTAAAGGCTGAACTCCTCTCCACAGTAAATCATTTATTTGTCATGAAATGCCTCTTCCAGTATCTGTCAGCCCACTACATTTTCATTTTGTTCTTGAACCAAACAAGAAAATCTAAAAAAAAAACTATGGGAGGAGGAGGCAGTCTTTGAACATTCTAAACATTTCATGTAATGGCATTCAGCGTCATCCAAGTTACTGAAAACATTCCTGAGTCTTAGACTCAATGGCAAGGACTTATTTTTTCTAAAACAAGTAGCTTGGTGTGAAATGCAGTTTAAAACTGATGCACAGATAAAAAAATGTATTTTAGAACTCAATCTTGACTTAAACAGGGATGTTCATCCCAAAGTAGCCTCAGGTCATCTCCTACTCACCCCATCAGTATATCAACAAGTAGTTTGACCAAACAATCTTAATGGGATATTCTGGTGTTTTAGGTAAATGTCAGTAATGTAATGGATAACATAAGTGCACACAGGAAGACTGTTGTTCATTCATTTCTCTCACTCTCCGTCTACTTGCTCTGGTGACAGCTGATAAGGTGCATTCACTCACTCAATCGCTCAGCCAACCAGGTTCTGTCATGACCTTATTAGACCAATAATTCTGCTGCTGTCATGTCCTCTCCTTCACTGTTAGTGTTTGGTTGCAGTGCAATCTCCACAATCCTCCTACACCCCAGGCACCTCCCATCATCCCATCAGTGTCCACTTCCAGCTCCTTCATTAGTCTCATCAGGGTCCAGGACTACTTCTTTTGAAGTCTGCCCCTCGTCTATTCCTGAATCTCTCTTCACCACCAGTGTCTAAACTTTGAGAGGGGTATTCTATCCCGATGTCTCTTTCTCTCAAGTACATCAAGACTCATGATGAAATCTGATTACCAAAGTTATAACAATCACAAAAGACACTGCACATTTATCATTTATCCCAGCTTGAACATAAACTGTTTACTCCTGTAGTCTTTCCTGATTAAAATAATGTTAGCCACTGTGATTTTATCAGCTCTGCCCCTTACGATTAATGTAGCAGAGGTGTACTTTTCTTCAGAAGGGGCCAAGAGGACTTTTTGAGGACTTTCAGTCAGGATTTAGAGCTCATGACAGCACAGAGACTGCTCTAGTTAAAGTAACTAACGACCTACTCTCAGCTTCAGATGAGGGACTTCTCTCGGTACTTGTTTTATTAGATCTTAGTGCAGCTTTTGACACCATTGATCATGATGTTCTTATACAGAGATTAGAGGTATTACTCGGGATTACAGGAACTGCCCTAAATTGGTTTAAGTCCTACTTATCTGATAGATACCAGTTTGTACACATGAACAACAAGTCCTCTGTGTACACCAAAGCAAGTTACGGAGTTCCTCAAGGCTCCGTGCTAGGTCCAATTCTCTTCTCCATATATATGCTTCCCCTCGGTGTTATCATGAGGAAATACTCTGTTAATTTTCATTGTTACGCTGATGATACTCAGCTGTATGTATCAATGAAGCCAGGTGAGACAAATCAGTTATCTAAACTAGACGCATGTCTAAAGGACATAAGGACCTGGAAAGCCAAAAATTTTCTTCTTCTTAACTCAGACAAGACAGAGATCATTGTGCTGGGCCCTCGACACCTCAGAGAAACCTTTTCTAATGATTTAACTGCCATAGATGGCATTAGCCTGACGCCAAGCACAACTGTTAGAAATCTTGGGGTTCTATTTGATCAGGATCTATCCTTTAACTCTCACATAAAGCAAATTTCAAGAACAGCCTTTTTTCATCTTCGTAACATTTCTAAAATTAGGCCTATCCTGTCCCAGAACGATGCTGAAAAGCTAGTCCATGCTTTTGTTACCTCTAGACTGGACTATTGTAATTCTCTTCTTTCAGGCTGTCCCAGTAAGTCGCTTAAGACGCTTCAGCTGGTTCAAAATGCTGCAGCGCGTGTACTGACTAGAACTAGGAGAAGAGACCACATTACTCCTGTATTAGCCTCTCTGCATTGGCTTCCCATAAAATATAGAATAGAATTCAAGATTCTTCTTCTCACCTATAAAGCTCTCAGTTGACAGGCACCAATTTATCTCAAAGAGCTTGTAGTGTCGTACAACCCCTCTAGAACATTACGCTCCCAAAATGCTGGCCTGCTCGTGGTTCCATCAGTCTCTAGAAGTAGTCTGGGAGGTAGAGCCTTCAGTTATCAGGCTCCTCTTCTCTGGAACCATTTACCGACCACGGTTCGGGAGGCAGACACCCTCTCTACCTTTAAGGTTAGACTTAAAACATTCCTCTTTGATAAAGCTTTCAGTCAGGGACCAGCTCATAGTCCATAGTTTAGACACAAAGTTAAGATGCAATAGGCTTAGACTGCCGGGGGGATCTGGCACACTGGGCTCTATCCCTCTCTCTCTCACACTCTCTCTCCATATCTGCCTCTGCCCCTTTCTGTTTGCTCCTGTACTCGTCTCTGGCTCTTGTCTTGTAGGTGACCTGGGATCCTTGGTGGAGACTGCCTGCTGCTGCGGAGTCACGAAGCCTCAATAACTACAATTACAGACATAACACATATTTGGTCGTCTCATTCCAGTTCATGATCATTATAGCAGTTAATGTAGATATTAGCATGATCTTTCTATCCATGGTTGATACATCTATAGTAACCATCTCTAGCTCCACATGGGCATGAGATCCCTCTTGAAAATGAGGTGTCACATCTCAAGAGGTCTACCATTAATACATTTATACTAAACGGAGACAAATATGGTAGGGATGCACTTGTGGTCTGGGCACCCATGAGTTCGTCAGTACCATAAATTCATAAATTCTTATTTTCAGTAAGACTTTTATTGATTATACTTCTACAAAATTATCACCACAACCATACAGACATGAGGACCCTCCTGAAAACAAGATGTAGCATCTCAAGAGGCTAACCTCTATTAAATTTGTTTCCAGCAGAAACAAATATGACGACGACAGGTCTATGATTGGTCCATTGATCTGTCACTAACTTTAGTTCTTACTTTAGTCCACTTGTATCCACTTACCTCCCTCCCTTTGCCCACACACCCAACACAGCATCGAATTTTAGGGGAAATGGGCTGGAAAACAAAACTGATGACTGGGCATTGTACTGTGCACTTCTCTGCCAGAAAGCCCCTGTCCTCTGATGCTCAAAATTGACTGAGCAATGTGGGGCTCTTGGCCCCTTCTGCTGCAGGCCTATAGTTTAGCCTACATTCCTGCACCCTTTTCCCAGGGGCAGAGCTGATCCCCATCACTGTGGCTATGTTTACTATTGACATGTACCCCACACAACACTTGAAAAAAAATCTAAAATATCCCTTTTACTCTAGATGCACTTTTTATTTTATTTTATTTATTCTGTTGGCGCTCCAGTTACTTTAAGGCCCCCTCCCCACATGGATCTAGTTTGTCCTGATTTGTTGATTGGTTTACTCTGTGGTAATTTGTCAGCTCAGTGCAGTTCAGTGCCATTTTCAAAGGCTTTGCAGTCTGCGCTCTGCACTGGGCTTGCTACCTTAAGCCAGTGGGGTTTAATTGCTAATGGTATGACCTCACACTGGTAGCTCTACTCAATAGAGGGGGAGTGGGAGTCAGCCTTTTCAGGCAACTTTTGGGGCTGTTCAAAGGGGGAGAGGGAGAAGCCCTGATGTTGACTTGAATGTCTTGAATAGCTGTAGTATATCACGCGGGAGGAAAAAAAAAAAAAGCATTATATGACCTCTTGAACTCACTTCTACAGCATAAGTATGAAACCGATTTACATTCATCCATTGAGGTTGAAAAAATTTCAGTGGTGAGCAGAAATCTCTTATGCAACCTTACAAATTAAATGAGGTTTTGGCAGGTAAAAGACCTGACCAGAGCCAGATAAACCCAGTCCAAACAGGTCTTAGCAAGCCCAACATTTGTAGCTGGGCCAGAGCATAAATCCACTCAGATCAGTCCAAATTTATAAAAAATCATTTAAAACCAGTTTGAAAAAGATCTGTCTCACAGACATGTCAAGAGTGAACATCAGAGTCCAGACACACCACACCTGGACCAGCTCAAACCTGCTCATATGAGTAGAGTCCAGCGTAGCGTGCCAATGGAGATGAGGGTCTGACAGGTGGCAGAATCCAACCAAACAGACTCCACCAGGTTAAAGTGCAGGAAACCAAGTGCAAATCCGCATCCGACATCTGACAGGTGATGTTTACCCAGTAGCACCCTGGACACACCCACCAGGAAGGCCCACAGGTAGAGCAGGATCCTGAGGGGCACCTGGGGGACATCACACAGTATTAATTATTTCTTACAAAGTCTGAACAACAACAACAACATTACTGAAGAAAAGGTCCCAACTGACCGCCAGCACCAGGTGGTTGAGCAGGAACTTTGAAACCATGACGGCTCGGCTGGCGTGGGCAGCTGGAAAAGAATACATGTCCATGGCGATGTAGTCCAAAAACCCTGGTGGGAAATCCCATGGTCCTTTGCGTTTAACCAGCTTCTGCATTCCTGCGACCGTCATCAGATCCAAGACCAGAGCTGCAGGGATAGAGAGAGCTAAAGGGTCACAATATCAACAGCCTGTCTGTCCATAATGCAGGGGCTCTTTGTTTCTCCTCACAGGAAGATCACTCTGACATTGAAGCTTGTAATGTTCAGTTTCTCACCCAGCAGCAGGTTGACCAGGACTTCCTGTCCGGCCATCGTGTTGCTCTTCCACAGACAGATCAGAGTCCCAAAAAGCCAGGGGAGGGCATGTCCACTGAGGGCCAGCAGCGTCACCATGGAGCGCAAGGGGGCCCCAGGTCCATGGACCCCTGCACACACACCCAAACGCTTTGAAAGGCTGATGTCAATGGCAAGTAAAGAGTTGATGGCGATTCCTCTGAATGAAGGATTGAGCTGCATACAGTCCTCCTTCACCGCTCCTTCAGCTGCTGCCGTGGCCCCCTCCGAGGAATCCCTCGACCCCCTGAGAGCAGAGAGATGCTCAGCCTCATATATCCTCTAGCACAGGCCGGGGTCTTTATTTATAAAACTGCAGAGGTACCAAACCTTAATATGATGTAAGGCTGTTGGAGTCGTGCTTTGATATCAGTATCTCTGTCCAAGTAGGTTAATAATTCATAGCATACATTTTTAAAATAGAAATTCACTGGTAACACAACAGAAGGTTGGGGGATCCAATAAATAAAATAAATAAATATATCAAAACAAAATATTGTGATGAATATGTTTTATTGTCTAAAGAAGAATAGGACTTTTTATAAAAAAGAACATCGTCACTGTTGGGCACAAACCTATTTCCACAATTTCTACTTTTCAGAAAATAAAAAAATGCTCCACAACTTAATAAAGGAAAATTGCATTATCCTGATTACAAATAATGTTTTGTGCTTTTATTTGGTTAAAATAAGAAACACTCACCAACATTAAAAGAGACCAATAGCACTGATTTATGATAAAGAAAAGAAAATCATAAAAAATGAAGATAAGAGGTTTGTGCCTGACAGTGACAATATACAGCACTGACAAATTTGAAAAAAAAAAAAAAGGTTTCCAACATTTCTCTTAAGCTTTTGTCAACAATTGTGTGTATGTTTTTTTTCACCCAGACTCCGTTACTGAAATCAGCAGTTTATCTTTTTAGAGCACAGTGGCTTCTTTGCAGCATTCATATGGTATTGACCTACTCTTTTGTTAAGTGTTTCAAGATAACATTATGTCAAGGTTTGGTGCTGTACAAATTAAAAATGACAGACTGATTTATATATTGATTTATTTTTTGTGATCCACAAATCTTCAACTATTTTATGGCTTGCAAGGATTAAATTGTAGTCAATTAGACCCATTTTATGGTGCCAGCTAAAATACTGGATTGGTGGAACAACAAAACTTTCTAAACTTGCTCATGTTACTAAAGGACCTAGACCACAAAAATATCCATGAGCCCCTTAATTCTCCATCCACAAACAGCAGTAAAACTACAAGAACCAGAGTTGAAAACTGACGTGAACCTGTCCCCTGATGCAAGTGTTGTTTTTTTAAAGCAGTGTTTGGCTAAATGATAGATGGCATGTTGTCTCTATAGAAAACTTCACTTCTGTTGTAATTAACACCAGACAAGCGTCTTTTTGATTTAATTCTAAAAAGTTCCCTCTCCTCTCTCTTAAAGGGAAGTTTTCAGGACTGACAGCTTGAATATTAAAGCACTGAGAGTAGATCCAGAACAAGAGAAAGTGTTTGGACTCTAATGTGAGCCATGATTTCAATGTGTGGATCTACAGGGTCTTACCTCACCTTCGGATCCTCCTGCTGACTCTGCTGTCTAAGCACGCCTCTCCTCGGACCCCCGCTCCCCCGCCCCTCCACCTGCTCCCTGCGGGGGGGCTGGTTCAGGGATTGAAACTCAGGCCGGTTCAGGACATTGTTCCGGTCTCTGGCCCGACTCCGAGCCTGACTCCCAGGCATGACGGTGGACAGTCCCGGGGTTTGGAAGTACAACGGAGAGCAGCACTGACTGCAGGACTGTGACGGATCAGGTCTGAGACTCTGAGGGACTCTGCTATAAATAGACAAACTGGCCTTCTTCTTCTGCTGTCAGCTGTTCAGAGAGAGAGAGAGAGAGAGAGAGAGAGAGAGGCTGGAAAAACACTGCTCACACACAGACACACACCTCACAACACAGGCCAACAGACCATGCTGCCATGTTAAAGTAACACACCTCCAGTTTCACATGTCAGAGGTTGGTGTTGGAGTCATGGTCATGCAGGCCACGTCAAAGTTACCATAACCACAACAGATAGTGCTAAGGTGAGGAGCAGGAGGTTGTGTCAGTCCTCTTTAAAAAGGTCCTTAAACCACAGATTGCTTCTCACAATATCTCAACTCATAGTTTTTTATTTTAGACAGAAGATGTTGCATGTAAGACAGTGTCATTCCCAGTCCTCACACTCATGGACTTGGGAACTTTGGGGCATGTTCTATGGAGTTGTGCTCTTCCATGAGCATTTCCTGGTTGCCAAGGCAGAAAGTGCTCGTATAAGGGATTTAGAATATCTTGGTCAGATAAACACCTGAAATAAGGTTTGTGACGAACACATACAAACTAGATTTTAGTGTTAAATTTAAAATGATAAAATTCACCTGTCTTTGTTCTGCTTCTGAATTTTAAAGTGTATGTGTGTTTTTAAAAACAAAACAACAAACTGCCAACAAGGACTACAAAAATGGACGGGGACCCTATAGCAAGTATTTCTGATTGTTTTCTAATACTCAGTAATTCATCCACCATAACCATGACCATGAGGACCAACTTGATCAGGTCATTCGATTTATAAGGATCCGCATTTGTTCTCTGTCTAACGAAGGACTCATAACGTCGAGAGTGGTGATGATCATTAAATTCATTTTGGAGCAGCTTCTGGTGTGCAGACCTCTTTTCTCTTTTTGCAACTGTCTTTGTGTGTAGCACCCATTATCTAATTTTTTTGGATGTGTGTGCTATTTACTTCATTATACTTCACATTCATGCTCATCAACTTTTGGGTCAAAGAAAAACTTAGAAACTTTTGCCTTGTGTGTGTGTGTGTGTGTGTGTGTGTGTGTTGGGGGGTGGGGGGTGGGGGGTGTTATGTCATGCAACTTCAACCTACATCTGTGTTAGTTTTTTTACTCACAAGTTTTAGGAGAATTTACTAATACTATTTAACCTTCTGTCTCAGTTAAACCAAAAGAGAGTGAGCTGTTGGGTTATGCACTACCATCAGATTCATACAGTTATCAGTCTTGAAGTTAGTCATACAGAGTGACATGAAATTCTACCACAATTGCTGTACTGTTGACCTGTAATTGTGCATCACATGCCTGGTTTCAGGGGGTGCTGAAGAGGATTTAAGGGTTAGCCTGAAGATATTGTAGCGCTAGTTTGGTTTGCAATGTGGAAAAACAAATAACAGTAACTATGATATGAACTGGGAAGATGATTTTGGCAAAATAAAGAAGTGACAACTCCCTGGTGCCTTTTAGTATTAGTGCTTTATGCCTAGCAAGACCTTCTTCCTGTTGTATGGTGTAGCCAAGTATGAGTCTTACAATGCTAAATCATCCATCTAACTCAAAGCCATGGTCTATGATGCAAAAACATGCTGTATTAGAGAAACGTTGAAACTGGCAATTGAGACCATAATCTCCTTAGAAAATTAGTAGCAGAGGCAATAATTCTAGAGGTAGTCTCTACATATCAAACTTCTTCCTATAACATGTACTTTTTACCTTTGCAGTATATTCTTCAAATAAGGGACACTTTATAGATAATTGTATGTATAAAAAATGATAAAGCAATATCAAAATTTTATTGCAGCAAGAAGGAGCAACATTACATGAACACAGTGTGCTCTAATATTTGCATCACATTACATCTGTTTGTAGATCTGGTTTGTCCCGTAAAACGCTCTCAGAACAGACTTTTTCTGCCACCATCAGTCCGTAGAGTCTCTGCTAGTTCAGTGTAGTATAGAATATCATCTGGCTGCTAAACTGGACCAGACTGGACCTGGTCCAGGCTAAATACAGAACAGTCCAAGTCCTTCCCCAGAGTCTCCCTTTGCAAAAATGTTTGACTTCCTACCAAAGGACAAAACAGAATTTTTTTTTACAGAAGTCAACAATGCTTTACTGTGAAGGACTGTTGGGTGTTGTCCCTGATTTGTTTATATTGTTTTATAATTCTACGTTTCTGATTCTAACATGACCTCATTCATTTTACTTTTTTTCTTTCTTTATTTTGTTTTTTTTGCCCTTATTTATAGTTTTGTCACTGTTGGGTTTTCTATATATTGTTTTTTATGCTGATGTGTGTGTGTGTTTGTTTATGATGTCATACTGCTTTAAAGGTGGTGCAAAACTCTGAAAATGAGTAAATGTAATTGCCCCCTATTCATTTTGATCCTTTTTGATCTGTTAAACTGTTTTCTACAGTATATCAGAAGAAACTGCTAATGAATTTGAGGGAAATAAAATGACTGTATTAATTCTGTATATTTCACATTTTCTTTCATCTGACCTAAAACTGTTCTGGAGAGTATCAGGACATAGACACAGCCATCCAGCACTCAGTAAACTAAGGCTGAAATAATTAACAGAAATTTGAGCCGCTCACTGGGTTCTCGGAAAAACCCAAAATTAATCAAGCAGAACATTCAAAACATTTTTTGCTGTTCAAGAGTGCAAGTAAAAAACTATAATTTGACATCTTGGTCAAGATCTTGTAATATTCTTTACTATTTTTCTGTTTTTGTGAAAACAGTATATTTGAAATTAATGGATAACAGTTACAATTATATTGTAGATTTTAGATAGATAGATAGATAGATAGATAGATAGATAGACACACACATACAGTGCATCACTGACTCCAGCATGTCCTTGAATTCCCACTTTCAAGGCCTTGACCTGTTCAGACAGACGGACAGACAGTCTGAAGACATATTGCCCCCATATATGGTTAATACATGTTACAAGTACTTTTATTGAAACCAAATAAAAATTTGACAGCAGGTATTCTTCTTAAGAAAAAAATATTTACAAAAGCATTCAACTATTCATTTGATACTTTGTCATATTTGTTGAGACAGTGACTTTTCAAATTCAAACTGGTATTAGAGAATTGATGGTATTGATAAAGTGGTTAATGGTATCGGAGGTTGGAGGTTAAATGAGATGTCTAAAGTAAAGTCTAAAGTCTAGAATAATAATTCACCCATTAGTTGTTGTATAGTTGATATAATATTTCATGTCCGTGAATAATCCCTCTGTGCACCACACTGTCCCAAGGTACCATAAGAGGGCTCCGTCACACAGGGCCGTTTCTCTAAAGGAACCGTTGCGATCAAGTCCTATGTATCTACCCGGACCGCTTTGCAAACACACCGTTGCCATTGGTTGCAGCAGAGCAGCTTCGGTTGCACGTAAGCGGTGCTACAACAGCTTAAATGTGTATTAAATGTTTATTAAATGTTTAATCTGATCAAATTGACGTTTTACGTGTGGACCAAAGATACGGACGTCCTTGTGGATCACCGCAGTGACGTCACCTCAGGGGTTATTCTCAGGTACGCTTCCTCCCCGTGGGGCTCACGAGCTGACCCCAGGATCAGCTGTGGTCAGCAGTCTTGTGCTAGGCGGCTAAAAACAGTTAGCATGTCTGTCAGAGCGCACTCTGTAGGGCTTTAACAGCTCCGCTCTTTACCTGAACGAGATTCAAAAGGAGTCCCGATGGAGTAACCGATCAGTTTATCGATGAAATTGATTCTGACAAAGGTCATGAAAATGCATTTACCGTTAATATGTGATTACCTGAAATTGATTCAGGTCATATGCTACCAAGAGCACAAAAAGCGAAATTGTTTGCCCTCTAGTCGTCAGTACAGTGACATATATTTGAGGAAACTACACAAATGCTTCTTTTTTGTGTGACGATGTTTGACTATTTAATAAACTTTTTTTTTTTTTTTTTCAGTTTTGATCTCAATATATTTGATTCAGTTTTCTATTTCTGCTCATATTTAAATCATTTGCTACTGTTGTTTCTTCCCTTACAGTCCTAATTTTCTTATGTCTAGAAGTTGTTTCCTTTTCTTTTTAAAAGAGCTTGAGTGCATAAAAAACACTCTGGGTTAATAGCACTGGTAAGCTCTGATTGAAATTTCTATGAAAAATACATATACTGGTTATCATAGCAATTGTCACTCTAACATTACTGGAAACCAGGCAATTTGCATTCACATTAGTGAATGTAAATTTAAGATTGGCTTGCAAGCGAGTGGCTCACTCACAACTGTGAATCGGTTCTCATGTTCACTAAAAAGAGTTGTTTAAAGACTGAGTCGTTCGCAAATGTCCCTTAAGAACAAAGCCTTTGTTTAGGAGTAGAAGAAGATAATAAGATAATAGTGGAAGATAATGTAATGTAAACACGAGCCACAACAAGCACACAGGACTGTTTAAAGTTGCTGAAGACTTCATCTGATGACTGTAGACAGAGGCAGGCTAGCTATACCTGTTGACTCCCAGTGTTTGAGCTAAGCTAACTAGCGGTGGTCGAGCTTTGGCCGTCTCTTTCTTGTTACTGGATGCGCAGTCGAAAGAATGGTTTCTATCTGCTTGTCATGGACTGGGGAGTGAGGCAAGACACGAAAACAAAGAAAATGTTTGCATATCCCTTTAAGTATTTTATAAAGAAACATCCACCAGCCTTTGTTAAAAATGTAACAAGGGATTGTCTGTTACACAAGTGTTGTAAAGTTTATTTAACTAAACGTTTCATGTCTTACTTTTGGACTGTTGACAGTAAGTGTTAAAAGAGAAACATTTGGGTTTCCAAATCCTTGAAGTTCCTTTTCTTATGACTTAATGTTCTGAAAAAGAACAATAATAATAATAAAAAAAACACTCCTGAAAAACTCTGGTCCCACGTACTTAGAAACTGGATTGCCTTTTAGTCTAAAGTTCACATATAATGCTTTTTCGACCACAATGCCAGGACCTGCCTAAAAGGCATATTCCCCTGACCCCCATTACAAGACCTACCACTGATATCCTACCATTGTTTCTTTGGTAGTTTAATCCCATTGGTTGTGGGAAGCAAGCTTGCAGGGCAGAGACTGCAGAATGAATGCAATGTTTAAGACAAGATGGCGCCAAGTAGCACCAAACCAACCAAACACTAAAGGGAGGATCAGTCCACCAATCAGAATGGGCTGGGCTCTGGTGGAGGGGGGGGGGGGGGGGTCTTGTAATGACAAGAGAATTAACAAAGTTTTTTAGTCAGACTAAAAATACACCTGGATCAGGGATACTGAGGATGTAAAAAAAACTAGAAGGTTTTTCAACATTAGTGATTGTGAACACACTCTAGCAGTCACTGAATTGAATGCACGAAACAGATTCAAGGCAAAGTATGGGGTCTTAGATTATTTTAAGAGATTTTGAAGGGCCTCTCCTGAGTTAATGATCATTTGTTCTGTTTCATTTTTCTCAGTTGTTGGTTGAAAAAAACTTCAAAGTCTTAAATTGAAAAAATGGCCTGATAAAGTGATTTCTGGCTTTGTTTCTCCAGCTTCTATCTTGTGATCAGATGACCTTCTGACCTCTTGGGTGTAAGACCATGACTGAGATGGACCTGGATCTGAGCTGGTCCAGACCTCCCTCTTGTCTTCTTTTAGACATTACTCCCACCGGCATGCTCCTTCATGGACTCTTGATACTCCCATCATGTCAGACTCTAAACCAGCAGCTGTAGAGGAGCCGACAGCTTCAGAGAGGCGTCCTGGTCCCAGTCGTCCTCCCCTGGCAGAGAAGGCCTTGTCGGAGGCCTACGCCAGGCTGAGATACCGAGACACATCCCTGCTCATCTGGCAGCAGCAGCAGCAGGACCTGATGACGGCCCCTCCGTCTAATTACCTGAGCCGTAGCCAGTCGGCATGGTACAGCAGCTTTGGGAACCAGGCCGTGGTGGTGCGAGACAGAAAGGGTCTGGAGGACGCAGAGGGACGGTCCAAAATCTGCAGTGTCATGTGAATGAAAAAGCATCAACCTGAAAAGAGTGCAGACTCAACTTCACTCAGAGTGCTTTTAAATGTTCCGGTAACGCTGAGATTCACAGGTTGACCATTTCTGACTGGTTTTAGGGGAAAATAATTCTGAGTGTTTAATATTTGAAAGTATTTTCGTCTTTGGATCAAATTTGTTCACTTTCTGATTGTTTTCAATATTCAAGAGGGAAAAGCAGAGGCTATGAGTGCGTCTGATCATAATAAGAACAACAAAAAAACCATAAATCTCACGTCATAATGTTTTTACTTTTTGAAATTTTTAATAACCTCGCGTGCTCTTTCTCTCTGAGAACAGGATTAAGTCTGGATACCAAGTTTAAGCATTTTAACCTTTACGTAGCCTAATGTCACAGCAGGAGTGTTGTTTATATCAGGAGTGTTGTATTGTGGGAAATGTGGGAATGTTAAGGGATCCTTATTTAAAGTATTTTTATTGAAACAGCAGTGTTACAGTCTGAAGATTCTTTTGTTGACTTCAACAACAGGTATTTTATTCTTGTGAGAGATGTTGAAATAAAATCTGATGTCCTCATTCAGAGTCCTGAGTCAAGTGTGGGTCAAATTAAGAAGTCTGTGGTGTACTACAGAAAAGATTTAGTCATGTTAGAAGTTTTATGTGAACAGCATGAAGTCTCAAATCTGAGGTCCATTATCAAGTCCTGGGACAAGTTAAACCTCAGCAACTTCTTGAGCAAAACATCCTTATAATTCTTCATGGCCCCAAAATGTACAATAGCATGTCTTGATTTTTCTTCGGTAGGGTCTTTCTTATTTTGTCGAATGAATTAAAGATTTAACTATTTTAAGTGTAGGATTTTTTCATTTAGCACATATTTGCATTTGAGGTAAATGTCTATTCAAACTTTTTCAACATACAAGTAATTTCATTATCCCAGTCTGAGTAACATCATTTTTATCCCACAGCACTGATTTTAGTAAACTGTGTTTTGGGGAAAGGTCTCTTTAAAGGAAAATCCTTAATTTCCTCTTTTGGCCAAAGTATACCCTTGTGAGGTTTTATTATTTTTATTAAGAATTGATGGGTTGATTCAACTATATACCCCTTATTTGGCATTTTGTATGTTTTCTTTTGCTGCAATTTTCAGTTAGAAAAACAAAGCATGGTTATGTCATCTACCCCTGGTAAAATCAAAATTTTTTATCATTCCTCTATGTTTTTAGTACTCAATCAATCAATCAATCAATCAATCAGTCTCTATTTGTATTAAACATAGGCTGGTATGCAGACAAAATAAAATGCATTATGCTTTAATGGAAATGAAATCAATTACTGTTTGAATGGCTTTTAATGGTACATTTTCTGCGCTTAAGGTTATGAGTGTTACACTTTTTTGTACACTGTGTACTTTGGACTTACTGTAGGAACTGAAAACAGCCAAAATGCTCAAAAACTAATGAATTGCACACAAAAGTCACAAAGGGTTAAACATCTTATTAAAAAAACAACAAATACAAACATATTATATCTAGACTGGTTTGAGTCAGATTCTCAGTCTGAGGCCTCGGACAACATGGAGGAGTCTTCTGAGGAGACGGAGGAGACTGTGCCACCACCTCTGCCACCATTGTCCCCACCTCTCTCCCTGTCCCACCCACCTCTTCGTCTTCCTCATCTGGTTGGGGTCCAACTAGAATGACCATCTACAGGAGGAAGGAGAAGGAGGAGAGGGACAGGCAGGTGCTTGCCACCATCAACACCACCAGTAAAAGCTGTGAGGTCAAGGCTGGTGAGCCCTGTCATATCTGCAGCAAAAAGAGACATGCAAGCACCAAGCACCTTCTACAGGGGCCAGTTTTACTGCTCCCTTCAGCAGGGGTCAGGGTGACCCACCATCAAGAAATGGTTAAGGGCCCAACAGCCAAAGGAGCAGCCAGCCATCTCCAGGACCACTGCCTGGAGGAGGAAGGAAAAAGCAGAGCAAGAGAAGAGTGGAGTGCAGCCAGAGAAAATGAGAAAAACCTACACAACCAGAACCTGTCAACTCTGTGGCCAACCAGCTGCCAAGGACTTTGGCCACCGTCAGCAGTTTGTGGAAAAGAAGATTTTTTTTTTGTGCTCTGTATGAGGGGAAGACACCCGGGCTGTGGCTGGCTCAGAGGAGGGCTGGGATGAGGGAGAAGAAGGAGAAGGAGGAGGGGATGGGCAGAAGTAGGAAGAGGAGGACTGATTGTTTTTTTGTTCATACTGTGAAAATTGTTCTCTTGTTCCTGCAGTGAATACTTTTGATAGAGTTGCTGTTGGGTGATCATGCCTGAAAGTTGGAGATAAGAGAGAGAGACCATGAAGGAGAGAGGGTGGGACAAAGAGCCTCAGACTGGTTTTGAACCGTCCTCTGGCGAGAACATCAACCTCTCTGTTCATGAAGCCTGAGGCCTGTGGATATAACTATTGGACAGTTGGTGCTCCTTTTTTCTGTTATTGAGATTTGAATTTCAGTTTGACTTTTGAAATGAAAATTACATTTTCTTAAATTCCTCTCAGACAGTTTTTTTTATGTTATTTAGTTTAATGATGATGTTTTATTTTTATATAAATGCAACTTCAAGCTCCACGGACCTACAGAGACATTCAAGTTTGCCTTATCCAATCAGGCATTTCGATATCAAATGTTCACTTTATGTTACAAATTTAATAAGTAAAATATACACAGAGCAATTCAAAATGCTTTAAAGAGTTAAAAACAAGGATATTACAAGATAGCCAGTATTAAGAGATGGAAAATCCAAAATAATAAAATGTTAATTAAAATTTTTTAAATGAAATTAAAGAGAGACAATGAAAATGGCATTAAGCAGAAATTAGAGCTTTAAATAACCTTTTCCTCCTAAGAACAAATAAAAAGGTGATCTAAATTAAAGATAAATTTACACACATTTTGAGGAAGTAAGTATATGGTTGATTACTTTAAAACTTGTTGCTACAAATGAAAACAGGAGAGAATTTGATTATTATTATCATACAATCAAATTGTAAACACAGTCCTACAGTCCATGAAACAGTGAAATTGACATCAGTCTATTTTCTAATCTACATGCTCAGTCTTATTTCTATACTAGATTAATGCACTTCTGTTCAGCCAGTGAAAGGATGAAAGAAAAGGATGCTTTAGCTGCACCCATTCAACTGCACACGGTCTGAAGTTCATAGAGGCATCAGAATGGGGAAGACAGTCGATTTAGGTGACTGAACATGGCATGGTTGTTGGTGCTTGGTGTGATGAAACTGCTGATCTACAGTTATGTTCATAATAATAGCAGTGTGTTTAAAAAGGTGAGTAAACCTCAAAATTCTTCAAATAGATCTTTCTTTAATGCACACAAATGCATTGGGGGCACTGTACATTCTATTTCAAAGCAAGAAAATGGGAAAAAGTAATTGAATTTGATAATAGTTTACAGAAAGTCAAGAAATATAATGTTAAAAAAAATAGCAGTGTTGACATCTTTATTTACAAACTCAAAAATGTAGTGTATAAACTAAGAATTGCTTGATGATTCAACTTTCCTGAGAATCATAAACTAATATTTAGTTGCATAACCACGGTTTCTGATAACTGCTTCACATCTGTGGTGCATGGAGCCTACCAACTTCTGGCACCGGTCAACAGGTATTGAAGCCCAGGACAATTGTACTACGTTCCACAATTGCTCTGCATTTCTTGGTTTTGCCTCATGAACAGCATTTTTTATGTCAGCCCACAAGTTTTCTATGGGATTAAGGTCCGGGGATTGTGCTGGCCACTCCATTACTTGAATTTTGTTTGTCTGGAACCATGATTTTGCTCGCTTGCTGGTGTGTTTGGGGTCATTGTGTTGTTGAAACACCCATTTCAAGGGCATTTCCTCTTCAGCATACGGCAACATGACTTCTTCCAGTATTCTGATGTACTCAAACTGATCCATGATCCCTGGTATGCCATAAATAGGACCAACACCATAGTAGGAGAAACATCCCCATATCATGATGCTTGCACCACCATGCTTCACTGTCTTCACTGTGTACTGTGGCTTGAATTCAGTGTTTTCAGGTCGTCTGACAAACTGTCTGTGGCCCTTAAACCCAAAGAGAACAATCTTACTCTCATCAGTCCACAAAATATTGCGCCATTTCCTTTTAGGCCAGTCAATGTGTTCTTTGGCAAATTGTAACCGCTTCAACACATCTTTTTTCTAACAATGGGACTTTGCGGGGGCTTCTTGCTGGTAGCTTGGCTTCACATAGACGTGGTCTGATTGTTACAGTACTCACAGGCAACCTTGGATCTTGTTTGATCCTCCTGGAGCTGATCATTGGCTGAGCCTTTACCATTTTGGTTATTCTCCGATCCATTCGAATAGTCGTTTGTCTTTGTCTTCCTCGCCTTTCTGGTTTTGGCTGCCACTTTAAAAGCATTTGATATCATTTTAGCTGAACAGCCCATCATTTTCTGAACTTCTTTATAGGTTTTCCCCTCTTTTATTAACTTCTTAATCAAAGAACACTCTTCTTCTGAACAATGTCTTGAACGACCCATTTTACTCAATTTTTCAAGGACAAATGCACTGCCAGCATATGCAGCGTCAGTTGCCTTGATCCTTAAATAAGGGCCGCCTATTTAACACCTATTTTTTCAGACAATCAATTACCTCACTAATTGAACTCAGCACTGCTATTTTTTTGAACATGCACCTTTCAGTTAATGATTCAGTTTCACAGAATCAGCAGCATGCACGTCATGCCTGTTGGGTCTGTTGGTTTTCTATACCTTTACTAAACCTTCTAGAAACTTACTTGCAGTGTAGAAATTGAAATTCTAACAAAAACAGTGATTTATCTTGCTAGTGATGTGGGACTGCTATTATTTTGAACACGACTGTATGTGGAATTTCACACACAATTATCCCCTGGGACTTACAGAGAAAAGAGAGAATAGCCAGTGAGTGGCAGTCCTGTGGACAAAAACGCTATGCTGTGGTCACACCTTGGTGAGACCCCTTGAACTGCAGTCTCAGTATCCTGCTCTTAGCCGAAACTGAGACTGTAATTCACAGGGTCTCACCAAACCTTGACAACAGAAGATTGGAAAATGTTGCCTGGTGTGAAGATTTTAAATGTCTGCATTCAGATGGTAGGGTCAGAATTTGCCGTCAACATCATGAAAGAATGGATCTATCCTTTCTTGTATCAATGGGACAGGCTGGTGGTGGTGCTATAATGGTGTGGGGGATATTTTCTTGTCACGCTCTGGGCCCCTTATTACCAACTGAGCACCATTTAAATGCTACAGGTTACCTGAGTACTGTTGCTGACCGTGTCCATGCCTTTATGACTGCAGTGTACATATCTTCTGATGGTTTACTTCCAGCAGGATAAAGCACCAAAAGGTCAGATCATCTCAAACTGGTTTCTTGAACATGACCATGAGTTCACTGTGCTCCAGTGGCCTCCACAGTCACCAGATCTCAATCAAAAAGATCACTCTTGGGATATGGTGGAACAGGTGATTTGCATCATGGATGTGCAGCCGACAATTCAGCAGCAACTCTAACATGCTTTCATGTCAATGAAAGAAAATCTCTAAAGAATGATCCCGCGACCTTGTTGAATCCACGCCTTGAAGAATAAGGGCAGCTCCAGAGGTGAAAAGGGTCCAATCCAGCACAAGCAAGATAAAAGTTTGAATATGAGAAGGCATCCCAGAGAATCAGTGTAGGAATGTAGAGCTGACTAAAATCAGGTCTAGCTGTCCAGGACTAAAGTCAACCTTTTTTTAAACCACAGCTATAATATTATTGTGTCACAAGACAAAGATTTCTCTCTCAGTTTTGATAAGCTGTACATGTGAGGGTTAAAAGAGGAGCAGACAGTACAAATTAACAGCATTTCTCCAAAATGATTTTGCATTGGTTGGTTCAGATCTATACAAACTGATGGAGCTGATCTTTTCACTATTCTTTAAATCACAAATGTGGCTGGTAAAATCATTTCAAAATGTTTATTTTTTTAAACAGAAATCACAGATATGATCCATTTTTATCTGAATGATTGTCCCTTTTTTTGCCATGACATTTTTAATTTTCTGATGAACACAAGGAAAATATTCTCTCTTGTAATTTGATTGGAATAAGTATGATCTCAAGTGTGCTATCATTTTGTTATGAGATTTTTTCTCATGTTTGTACTTTCAAAGGATGCTACAAGCACATTAGTTGTACTCACAAGTTAGTTTCAAATGGGATCTGAAACACATTTATGGTACGAGACAGTAAATTTGCCCCGTATCCTAGAAGAGTACATTTATTCACATTTCAGTGCATAAAAGAATTCTAAACAAACTTAAAATTGAACTTTTACTTTAGTTCTCTTAAGTTACAATAAGTAGATTTGTTTTTCCATTTAAACACTCTTCAAGTATAGTAATCTAGTGTGCACTTGTGTGTCCTGCTGGAAGTACGCTTTCTTTATTTGGCAGAGAGAAGTGAAGACTCACAATGCAAGCTTCTGAATGAAATGTTGTGCTTAGATTCTCGGCCGTAGTTTGATGAGTCAAGGTCCAGGTTCTTAACAAAATCGATACATTGAATCAGAAAAAATAAAATAAATATACTAAAAATGTGATTTTGTAATGATCACAATTCCCAAAGTTAAAATAATCCATCTATCTATCCCTGCTGACATTAGGTGAGAGGTGGGGTGCACACTGAGCTGGTTACCAGCTAATCACAGGGATGTCATGTAGAGACAGACCACCTTTCTTACCACACACACCATCAGGCAGTTTAGAGTCACCAGTTAATCTAATGCGCATGTTTTCTGGGATGTGGGAGGAAACCAAAGTACCTAGAGAAAAGCCATGAATGCTCTGGAAGAATGCTCGACATGGAAAGATCCCAACTGACTCAGGGTGTCAAACCAGCAACTGTCTTGCTGCATGGTTCAAGAACTGGCTGCAAAACCGTGCTGCCCACTCCATTCAGCTAAAAGACCCCCACAACAAACTCTGAATTAAAAAACAAAAATGAGCCAGAGTTTAAACTGTGATGTGTGCCTTGACTTGGTTTGACTAACATTTGAGCCAATCATAAACTCGGTCATAAGATCTCTCAGGCTATCAGAACAGTCCTGCTCGTGTAACAGGTTGTGTTGAGAGAAAAAGAGTCCAGCCAGCGTTTCACTTTATGTGTTTATTTATGAAAACAAAGGAACTCAGAAAATAAGGATCCCATATCAGTAATTACATCAAATAATTCACTTGTTGGTTTTTCGTAGGTTCGTCGTCTCACTCTCTCTCTCTCTTTGTGTCTCTACTCTATTGAGCGGAGTTCGGCCTAAACCTCAGACAGCTACTATACAGCTACTATACAGTGCTCAAACATACGGAAGAAAGAACATACGGCCGGAGTGCATGCAAATACATAAAATCACTTTTTTCCTTTTCTTATTAAAATACAAAAATTAACTATAAGCATCAAAGCTCGACCATCAACTAAAAACAAACAGAGGAGGGTTATTGTGGCATCAAGCTGTCCCCCTGTCTGTCTGTCTGTCACACCTGGAGAAAATAAATGTTTCGCTCTGATAAGTTATGGATTTGTCTTCAAGAAGTCCACGATAAAGTCTTTCTATTCATTTTAAAATGTTCCTTCAGTTTTTAAAATAACAGACGAAAAGTTTGTCGTTTTGTTTCATTGTAAACAAGGTTTGGACAAAAGAAGAGCGTTTCCACGTTAAGTTGGCAGCTCTATTAGGTGAGGAGGGCTGTGACATTTAATGAAAAGCTTTGGGGAAAAAATTATATCAAGGGAGATTAAAAAAAATATATAAACAAAATTATTTTTGATTGAAAAAAAGACTGATATAGAACTTTATCAGTCATTGATGACAGCAATCCCGTCAATCAATTAGTTTTTATGTCAAAGGTCTCTTATCTGAATACACTACTAACCCACCTAAATAATCTGAGAACAGCTTAGGTTTGGTTCAAAAGAAATCCTAAAATGCAAAACAATCTCCTTCATGTGTCCCTAACTCAAAAACACCAAGCCCCTGACCGGCCACTTAGTCCAGAGCCTTTGATTTTATCAATAGCAAAGAGTACGGTCTCTGCATTTTGATATTCGCCAGGCCTCTGCTTATTTACCTGTATGCAAGGGTCAACATCAAACCAAAGGTAAACATCACCAAGAAAGATTGGCTTTTAACAAATGGGCCGTCAATCAACTGCAGGAAACAGACAGACAGGCTGACAGGTGAGCTGTGTATGAGAAAAGTCACAATTTAATCTGATTGGTTTGACTGGATTTATTGATCTGATCAGCAACACTGCAGCAAAACCAGATCGACACAGAAACAAATCAGTCAGAGAAGAATAAAACATAATTAGCACCCCCACCCTGCTTGTCCTGAAACGATATGCTCAAAAACTTTTAGGGTCGTACTGAAAGAGCTGCTCATTTTAATTTACAAAGATTTATTTTACAGCCTCACAGAACTCAAACCAGCCGGAGCACGCCACTGAAGAATTTGTGATCTAATATTTCTTCAACTCAAACTGAACCTGAAACCCTTGAAAGAGACTGCAACACAAGACAGACAATCACTGATATCAAACATGATCTGCTGCTCACACTGTCAGAAAACTACCCAGGCATCAGGGGGTCAAAGTTAAAAATGGCTTTCTGACAAAAAGCAGGTACATGATCCCAGAGCAGCTTTACACTCCATTTTGATTTTGACCCAAATATTCCTCCGCAGGTGCAGTTTAGAAAGCTCCAGTCTCACTAAACATCTCTGAAGACCAATCACAGCTGATATTTCTCTGCTTTACATAATAAAAAAAAGGCCAGGAAGTGGACTTTAGTGATTAAATAAAGTTCCCTCATTACATTCAAATGATCTTTTACTCTGAAAAGGTTATCATGTAATGGCAAAGAAATAGTCAATTTCTCTTTGCATCATGTGACTGCGATAAACTGGTGTGATATCTACTTCCTCATAGCGAGAGCTCGTCTTCGTTTTGGACTAGTTTAAGGGTAAAATGCTTCCACAGAGCTAAAGTGGCTGTTTGACACAGATAATGACCCTGATGGATGTTTTCTTGCTGTTTTCTACACCACTGCAGGTTTTCTTCGGGAGAATCATCTCT
Organism: Cetoscarus ocellatus; assembly: GCA_037902135.1. Lineage (NCBI taxonomy): Eukaryota > Metazoa > Chordata > Actinopteri > Labriformes > Labridae > Cetoscarus > Cetoscarus ocellatus. The sequence goes on from JBAMNC010000421.1 coordinate 58,786, forward strand.
GAAAGCTTTTATTTTCATGCCTCTGATGAACCTTCACACTCTTACAGACACTCAGCTAAAAAGAAAACAATATTTTGTTTAAGAAGGATCCAAGACATTTTAATGACTGAAAAATGATTTCTGATCAGTCCTCACATCTGATGAGTTTGTCTGAGGTGGGGTGGGGGCCGCACAGTATGAGTGGTTTTGTTTTTAGGGTGGGGTACAGGACAGCGGTACAAAGACATTTTTATATAGAGAACCTTATAAGACACAAGTTCAGCACACAACCTGAAAAATCATAAAACTGAAAAATAAAAGGAAATGTAGTGTTAAAAAAAAAAAAAAAAGTTGTTTCTTGCTCAAAGCTGACAGAGCCGACTCTTGGTGGGGGTGGAGGTTGGGACCCATTCCCTCGCCCCCCAACCGTTGACCCCAGGGACAGACAGTAGGATGTGGGTTTGTGTTGAGGGACCAGCAGAGGACAGGGCTGCTCTCAGAGGGTTTACACTCAAATTCTGAACACATCTTTTATCTTCTAACACAAATATTCCCTTCTAGACTGATCTTAAAACAAATCATCAACCATAGTCAAATACTTTATCAAGATTTCTATACATTCGTTAAAAAAAAAAACAAACTGGAAACTTCATACTTGTTGCAAAGAGAAAATTGACTGATCTGTTTGTTATCAGCACACAAAATTTGCTCTGAGTTTGTAAATCGCGATCAGCAGATAATAAAAGTTGAACTATGAAGTAACCCCAAATAAAACAATTCTGCAAAAGATCTCTCTGCGGCAAGTTTCAGATCCCTAACAGATTTTTGGCATTATTTAGACATAATTAAGCTTCATATCACTGAATGTTTGTTACATTTTCACTGTGTCATATGTTGCATGATCAGTTTTACTTATCAAGATTCAATTTAAAAAGCAACAGCATGCATCTTTTCCACCATAGAATCTTGCTCACTTACTTTTTCTTCTGTGCTTCAACTGTCAAAGTCCTCCTCTGTCTCCATGCCTGATTTATAAGTCTGTGACTAAGTAACACTGGGGCCCAAGCACTCTTGGTTCACATGGCCCTGGACATACACAATGGGATACACTTGTAGCCTGGCCTGCAAATGCCCAAAAATGGGTCCGTTGACACCTTAAAGGAGAATTTCCTCATTCATGTCTCCTTCAGTGGCCAAATTAGCACAAAACAAACGACTGTCTTCTTCTTCAACTCATTCAGCAGCCATCATTTGTGATTTTTTATTTACTATGTAGTTTACTGCTGCATGATGCACTTTACGCTTCGTCTCTGTCTCCATGGTGTTGTAGACACGAACAGGCCGAGTGTGTCAGAGCCTTAAAACAAATCAAACTCCAAACTAGGCCAAGTATTGCGGAGCAACACTGACACACCTACACACAGGTATAAATGCTCTATGGGTAGAGTGTAGATTTGACGCACAGGTATAAACCAGGCTTCCCCTCACTCATTGTTTTTGACAGGCCTGAGACAGGCAAACTGGATCTTTTAGCTGAGAAGTAAAGCTGGAAGCAGATCAGGCAAGAGAACCTGGGCCTTCTTCCAAACTTACATAGTGCTAGAAGCAAGAGACCAGGGCATGCTGTGAAAATAGGATGGACCCCATTTACCCTGCTGAAACTTAATGCACCATTAGATCAACTACAAAACCTATTTTAAGGTGGAAAAGATACAACTTGCTGCTCTAAGACAAGATGAGGAAACATTTGTGGAAATACTTGACTTGGCTTCTGAAATCTCCCAACATTTTTCAGGTTTAAGCAGAGATTGTGATGCTGAGTTTTGTCTTGTGGCGTTTTCTACAAAAGCTTTGACAATGCTTTGCAATCGATCAACATGAAAGTTCAGATTGAAGTTAAACCCAATAAGATCACGTCCTCCTCCTCTCCACTGTTGCTTGGTAGATGCTTCTGGAATGTTTTCAGAGTTTTGGGGTCACAGCCGGACAGCTGACAAAAAGGAGAAGAAGAAGAAAGCCTCCATGATAGCAACTCGTTTTCCAGAAAAGATTCATGTGTCTCCCCGACAGACGAGTTGTCTGTCTCTCTACCACACATCTTCATTCCAAAGTTTTCCTCTCTTCCACAGAAAATTGTTGCTTTCTTCATCTTCTCTTTTGTCTTTTTGCATTCCTCCAGAAAGAAAATAAGAAAAAAAAATAAAAATAAAACAACACTAGGAGCTAAAAAACAGGTCAGCCTATTTACATACAGTCTCAGAGTCTGGGCGTGTGTGTAGGTGTGTGTGTGTGTGTGTGTGTGTGTGTGTGTGTGTGTGTGTGTGTGTGTGTAGGGGTGTGTGTGTTTGTGTGTGTGGGGGGGTTTATATATAGATATGTAAGTGTGTGTTGTCAGAAGTTCAGAGTGTGTTTCTCTGTCTTGGCTTTTGTGTGTGTGTGTGTGTGTGTTTGTTCAGGATGGAAGTTTACACAGATTTACGTGTTAATCTGCTTGTCTTAACTGTATAAATGAGACTGTGTGTGTTGAGTGGATAAACCTCTGTGTGTGTTCAGTAACATGTCTGTATGAGCATGTATGGTGTGATTGTGTGTTCAGTCTGTGTCTGAAGAAGAGGAGCTTCCTGTAGAGGAGGTGTCATCAGAGGAGGAAGAGGAGCTGCCACTCAGACGACTGGCCCCGCCTCCTGAGGCCCCACCTCCTGCTGCTTTCTCTGAAAAGAGAGGAAGATGGACATGTGTCAGACAGGTTTGTGAAAACATGCACAAGTCATTCGTCTTCACCATTTTTGAGGACAAAGATACAAAAGATCTTTGAGTGCTACCTGCTGACAAATTCTTATGTGTGGACTTGACTTTGGTCTGCATAGCCCTGACATAACAACAGGTACACCCATACCAAGATACCAAGTTCACAAGTAAAGAATGTCAATAACCTTGACCTTTGACTGCCTCATATAACTAGTTTAACCTTAAATACATGTGTATCTTTGGTCAAAGTCTGAAGAAAATCCCTTGATGACTTCCTGAGATATCACATTCACAAGAATCAGTGCATAGACCGACAACACTAAACGATAAAGATGGACAGATTCCTCCTGCCTTTACTGTAGGCAGCGTGGAGGTATAACAAAGACAAAACTCGAAGTGCTCAGAGAGCACAAACCTCTGCCAAGGCATGTCTGACATACTTAGCAGAGTTATTATGGCAAATGTGTAAAACTGCCCTGTATCACAATGTTAACGAATCCTTTAATGAACTCCTGGATCTGTAAACTTTGAGCTCATCTTCCTTGTGCCATGACCAACGCTCCCTTAATTTTTTAAAAAATCAAAATCTGTGGCAAACTTTTAAAGTTATCTTGCTCACTGATAGACAAATGCTGGCAAAAACATAACCACTTTGGGGGAGGCAATCAAACACACACAGTAAAGAAGAACAGACATTTGGGTCACTAATACCGCTTTCACAATAAAATCCGCGGGTCAACGCGGGTTATTTCAATGCGTGTTAACCCGCGAGTGACTCCTTTACCACTGCCAGCAGACCCGGGTCTAACCGGCAGCAGACGAGCTGCGTGGCTGTTTTTTTTCCTCTGGCGCATCAAGCTGATGTCATCACGTTGATGACGTCATCAGTGCGACGAAACACGACCACGTAAACAATGGAAAGGAGCATGGACGCCGGACACGGTTTTCTGTACTTTGTACTTTTGTCCCTCTTCAAAAATGTACAAACTCTGCGCTGATGATACAAAGGCAGATGGAATTTGTTGCTGAGATGGCAAAGAGTTACAGACAGAGGGGACGGGAGCGATGTTATGCCGTGAGCACGTAACACCTACGTCATCCGTAACTTAGCAGCTTTACCAGTGTGTGATGTTCTCACTGAAGCCGACCCGAGACAAGCCGATAAAAACCTGTGTCGCTTGCAGGGTAAGTCTACCCGGGTCGAAATGCTGATTAGACCCTTTCAAACTGTGGACAGGAGCCAATTGTTGGCGGATTTACACGGGTTTTTTGGCCAGTCTGAAAGGGGTATAACGAAAGAAGAAAGAATGCTGTGAGCCGATATTTATCACACAGCAACACTAAGCCCCAGAAGAATCACTCTGAAATTCAGGTTTTGGATTCTGTCAGTGCAAACAAAAAATGTTTGTGGACACTTGCCCTTAAATTAAATGGAAGAGGTATGTACTAACCAAAAACAGGGTTTCGGACTTAACAAAATAATGCCAGGGATGCACCAAGGCAGAGTATACTACAATCAGGGACATTTCAAAGTTAGTGAAGTATTACTTACGCATTAACTTCCTCTGCTTTTTCTGCAGGCAGGACTTGACATAGCGCTCTAGCTCTCTGAGTGTGGAGGGTTTTAGGGTTTCAAAGTCAATCTCGATCTCATCAGGGTTGGAGTCCCTCAACGACGGCTCTCTTGACTGGATGATGTGTACAACACGGCCCAGCTTCTCTCCCGGCAACCTGTTGATATCCAGACTCAACTGGCGCTTCTCATCATACGACATGGGCAGGGATGACTCCTCACCATCGTCTCCATTGGCTGAGCCCGCAGCTTTACTTCCTTTCTTAGGTTGCCTGGTAACAAAGTGAGTTGTACAACAAATCTAGTCACAAAAAGACTTTTCAGAAAAAAATGTATTCATGATTTATCTTTTAAGTCTTAGTCTACAAATAACCAATGAATTTATTTGTACCTTGTGGCTGTGACTGTGCTGTTGGCTTTCCTGGCTGGAGCTTTCTTCTGATTGGCTGGTTTCGGCTGCTGAGCTGCCGCCTTAGGCTTCTTCTCTTCTTCCATCTTGCCTTTGTTCCCTTTGTCTTTTTCTTTCTCCTTCTTCTTCTCCTTGTCTTTCTTCTCTTTCTTCTTCTTTGGTTTGCTGACTGGAGCCTGGGACAGGACGGCCAGCTGCTCGTGCACTGCCTTCAACTGATAAATAAACTAATTATCAATACCTATACCTCCTAAACATAAGGGAACTCCTTCAGCAAGAACACTACAGTATGCTAGAAATGAAGATCTAAAATGCATTATGTAGGATCACTACAATGTACCCACATTGCCCTTGAAATTTATAAATCAACAGAAATTATCACCCAGTAAATCTAAGATAATAAAAAAGTAAGAAAACCATCATGTTCTTGACCTGTGATTGGTCGGCAGCACCAACCTGCTCCTGTAGCTCAGCCAATCGCGTGGCTCTCTCCTCCTCTGAGTCAGATGATTCGTCTGAGGAGGAGTTGTTGCTGCTGTCAGAGGAGGCGGTGCTTTTACTGACCAGTGGGGTTGTAGATGGGACTGATGCCTCCAGGCCTTCGTCTGGAATCTTCGCAAAACGCATCTCAAACACATCCTGAGAGGAAAGAAAGCCAGAGCATGGTTATGATTGGACACACAATGCTTGTGAGGTTCTTCTTGAATGTTCTGGACCCTTATTAAAAGGTCCCACATACCTGCAGCTTGCGGGCCATGGCCACCACTTCATGATCTGGGGGGTTGTACTTGTAACAGTTGGAAAACATTAACCTGACGTCAGTCGCAAAACTCTGGGGATCATTGTACTCTCCTTTGTCCATTTTTTTCTGTTGGAGGAGAGATTGGACAGACTGAATTAGAAACAGGAGAAGAGCAGCACTGTACAAGTTTCATTACCACGTATCCATTCTGAGGAAAATCTTTTCTGCAGTAGTGTGAATATTATGTGCAAAACCTGCCCAGTAAAAGCCTGTATGCTCTGTGCATTCTGTAATATGCTTAACTATGCAACCAGGCACTAATGCAGATGGTCATGGGAAATACTGATGTTGCTGAGAAACTTATTTATGATGCATGATATGTATATACATATATATATACCAGCTGAAATATTGGCAGAATGGACATAAAGATGTGCCATTATGCCTTCTTCTTGCTTTCACTCAATGTCTACATTTACTAGAGAACAATATTTTGTATTTCTTGTTTAACTTCGGTTTATAACACAAGTCAGTATCAGTGGTGATAAGTTTGGACATGTCTGCACAACTGTCCTGCAAAAAGCCTATATCAGGCATCCTTTTTATGATGATGCCTCTTTGGAGGCAAAATTACTCTTAAAACAGAGCTTAGCTTTAAAACATATGGTCCCAAAGGAAGGACACTTAATTACTTCCCTCCTTAAGTACAAGATTTTAACATGTACCATCGTTTGCCCCATTTTTGTGCAGTCATATGTGCTGATATTCTGAAGTTCGGTGGAATACTATGTAGGACCTCTTCTAAGACCTGCTTTATGCATAAGAGAGGAACCACTGAACCTTTGATTTCTTGGTTCCATTACCAACAAAGTAGTATGTACTTACTGTAGGTTAGTGCAACTGAACAGCCTTTGTGATAATCCCTTATAGTTGTGGCATAAGAGATTTTGGGCAGTTACAAAGCATGAGAAAATTAGTTTAACCCAGAGCAGGGGTTTTCTCAGGGAGAGGAAAAAAACTACTATAAAAGGAGTTTAAACTGTGACAATATTAAGACTTATGGCTTAAAACATAATCATTTATCATTTAAAAAGATCGTTTTTATGACGAAGAGACAGATGTTGCTAAGAGCAGAGAAGAATAAAAAAATGAGAGCAAGCTATAAAATAACATACTTTACAATATGGGTTGCACAGTATTGATTTTGTCTGATATCCAATATTTCCAAACTCTATCACAGGGACCGATTCTTGAACTATTCTTTGGATGGTTACAGTTCATTTGAGTTAAAAACAGATGTTTAGCAAGGACAAAAACATTTTATTCTTTAATTATTTTCTATTTAAAAAAGTGGACATTAGGTGATGATGAGGTAAAGCATCATGGTACAAATGTGCATGTTGCTAATATTACAACCAATATATGAAGTATTCATGGCCAACTTTATGTTCAAAATACTGGCAGTAAATATCGGCATAAATCTTAATATCTGACAATGTCAATTATCACCTTTTTAGGCAAATATTTGCCAATATTCGGTCGATAATATTGTGGATCCCTACTTATAATTTATGTTAGTTTTCAATCATTTTTACAGCCCTGAAATTGTACCACATCGATTCTCCAACTTTGGCTGTTTTTCAAGACCCTGCAAATATCCTACCATGGGAAGTTTCCAATTAAACCAGATGGTGCTGATGTTCACACACAGTTGTTCCCCAAAAACTGAACTTTTAGTTTCATCAAGTATCACACCAGGCAGAACAACTACTAAAGAAAAGACAATAGGGTTTATTGCTGTAAATGGTTTAATTTAATCTTTTTGACATTTAGCTTTATTTATTATAAGTTGTGAAAATATTCAAGGAAAAAAGGTTGTAGGAAAATTAAAAATATGTCATAATAGTTTGGTTAAAGCCAATATGAAAATGGCCTCTCTCTAACTCTTACATACCAGACAGGTTACAAAGAGATTAATAAGTAAAAATGGCAATTTTCTTAATATTTGATTATTTTTATCATCTGTCTTTGAAATTCTGTTTATTTACAGGATTAGAGATTACAGCTCACAGTCTGTCCCTCCTCCTGAATGACAGATTGTACATTCAGCTTTTGGTATGGTATAAAGTTAAGGCATCGCATTTTGCAGTTATAAATATCATGCATAGTTACCCTGACAGTGCTGAGGTCCATGGGGTGTTTGATGATGTCGTGGTAGTCATGCAGCTCCAGAGCCTCAGCGTCCACCGGCTTGTAGAAAGGCCAAGCATAGGCTGCGTGTTTCTTTGAGAGCATCTCCTTCAGGATGGCGTCGCAGTGCTTCATCTGCTCACCCAGCTTACCGCCTTTCCTGCCCCCACCTGCCACTCCGCCTGCTCCCACCTCGCCCCCTGCAAGCTCCTCCACTGTCTCCCTGCGGGTTTTCGCTGGGCGGGCTGCAGCCTCACGCCTTGATGAGCCTAATTTGGCCGGTTTGTTGTCCTGAGCGGACGGGGAGTCTGCCCGCCCAGCAGAGATAGCCGACGTGGTGGGAGTGGTGGTGTCAGCTTTCCTCTTCACACCTTTCTTCTGTTGGAGCAAGAGACAAATGGAAAGATCGAATTGTACAAAACAGGAAACGGAGAAGGAAAAAGGTTGTCAAAGACAGGGTAAGAAAGGACAGAGAGGAAGAGACAGACAAAAGAAAAGAGGACAAATTGATATCCAGATGTGTTAGTGTGTTCATGTATACTTATTATGTGCATGTGAAACTGTCCAGCACTGAGCACAGTTACCTTTACAACAGGCTGTGCAGATGGCATCATGGCTGTTGGGGGCTGTGGAGCAGAAACGGGGGGCGTTGTCTGGACAGGTGTGGGAGTGGTCGAGATGACAGGTGTCTGAGAGGGAGAGGGGGATGGGTAGGTGGGGGGAGGAGTTGCTGAAGACTCCGCCTGCTGACTCACTGCAACAGAGACATTAAGGGAGTGCTATTATGCATGAAACAATAACATTACTTTTTTAAGAATGAGAAACTTTTAAACATCTGTAAGAATGGGTACAAAAAAAACATCTCTTTGTCACTGTTAGGCCTAGTCCTGGCATATCATAATAATGGATACAAGACTTCACATTTGATGTGTTAAGTCAACATCCAAAGACATTTACTCAAAAGATGTTGACCTTTTTAAATCACAGTTACTGGTACACTGAGACTGTAATTAACATGAACCGATGAACCACCATGAAACAGTGGTGTTTGTAAACGGAGTCATTATTGTTTTTGAAGTTCACCTCTGGAGTATCAGAAAATGACCTGATCCTGCAGTTAAGTACCTGTAGTGGCAGCAGGTTGTTTGCTCTTGTTCTTTCCTTTGGGAGCAGGCGGCAGCAAAGCGACTTCTTCTTGAGGCATCTGAGCAACTTTCTGCAAGAAGATTTTCTCTAGGGCCTGTGCCATCAGGACGATGTCATCTGTGGGCTACACATAAGCAACAACACTTTTTAAGACGCTCTGTGGGATTTTTGAGATTATTCTGTGATGCAACGTTCAAGTGCCAACCAAGATACCAGAGCTGGGCCCACATCCGCTCATTAAAGAAACAAACAAACAAACAAAAAATTTGTTTTGAGTTTTGTTATAATTTTGATCTTCTTTTGAAAAACAGTCATTTTTTATTAAACTGCTGCTAAAATGTTTCCCTTACATCATAATTTTTGTAAGCTAACTATACTGAAATAAAAAGTGGCTAAAATGCTCATTAAAAATTGTTTCCAATGAACAAGGGGTTGCATAATCTCCAAAAATTGTTTAAAGAAAATTTTTATATGCATTTTATTTAACAATCAATTGTTGTTCCCACATTATATTACAGTCTGATGTATAAATATCTCACTTGCTGTGATCTTGTATGGTCCAGCACTTCATCTACAGATCTTCATAAAATTCCTTTGTTTCTTTTTTAGTATGGGGACCCTCTCCAAATCATGTGATATCCTTTCTCATATGAAATGTACACACTATTTCTGATAAATACTTTTCAAACGTATACCTTTGTCTTAATTTGAAATACACTAGTGCAGACAAGCCAAACAGCAAAAAACAACCTCTTTCTGCCAACATATTAAACATCTCAAGGACAATCCTCGCCAATAGATAAGTCTAATTATGGAGCACCAGTTTCAACAAACAGAAAAAGGCAATGGTAAACTGACCCTTTTTGTATTATCTGCTGCTCTAATTATTCAAATGACTTTTTGTTATGCTTATTTTTTTTCAATGCTTTTTGATATTATGTAAAATTAATTTATGTAAGCTGATGTTTTACTGTGTATTGTCATACTTTTTTTAGGATATTTTTTCATTTGTGTTTTTCATTTCTCTTCTAAGGTAAGGTTTGAATTAAGCCCGTGGGTTTCTACCTCACCTGCCTCTCTAATTCACTTTTTTCTCTGTGTGAATTTTCCTTAAACAATATTAAAATCTAAACTTTACTCAGGTCATCCCACTATGACTTCATTTTAGGCAGCCACCAATGAAAAACTGCAAACCCAAGTCAGCACTGTACGAAAATAAATTTTTCATGTGGTCTGACAGATGTATAGATTGTGGCAGCTCTATTGGTTGAATCTTGAAACAGTGTAAATAGTCAAAAACACAAGACATGACACTTTCTATTGATGTGTGACATGATAATCATGCACAGAAGTTGGCAATAAAATTGTCAGGTGAAAACATACCACAAGGCCTGAGGATAACATCAGACAATCAACAAGTTTTAAAGTGCCCCCACCCTTGTTTTCTCTGTCTAACAAAGACAAAGATAATGTCTTTGTTAAAAGGTTAAATTTTGGATTACTTGTGTGAACCCCCTGAAATTCCCTCAAGAGTAAGTGAGAGCAAATCACCCGCCTACATCGGAGATCACACCAGAAACTGCAGGCTAGACCGTCCAGTGCCAGTAAAATCTAAATGATGCCCCGCTTAAAAACAAAAAAATACAGCATGAAAACACAGCATTGCAATGTGTGTACCTTATTGTAGATGTAACAGTTGGTGAACATGGTATTGAAGTCCTGCATGGCCTCGCTGGCACTCCAATAATAATTGTTCTCCAGTCTTTTCTTGATTGTTCCCATGTCCATTGGGTTCTTAATGACCTTGTGGTAGTCCTGAAAACATGGACATGATAAGCTTAGTTTTAGGGAAAAAGCTAACTAGCTTTGCTTCCTTAAATTGTTCAGTGACGTGTTTCACAAAGCTTGGGCGACTCACCGACAGGCAGAGTTTGATAGCATCTACAGGTTGATAAAAAGGCCAGGCGAACTGATGCTTCCACAGAGTCTTCACCACCACATTTTGCATGTACTGAAGCTGGTTGGTCTTCCTAATGAACACAATCATATGGGTTGAAATTGAGATTGAGACTTTTACATGATCACATTAAGTGAAGGATTAAAAAAATAAGATATAACAGGATTCTTTGGCTATTCAAGGTACAATTCAAGAATTTTCACTGCACTTCGGAGTTTCATTTTCCAAGTTATTTTCTCCACATTTAAGATGTGTTCAACTCTGAACTTATACAACATTCACATTAAGTTTAATGATACTTGTTACTTCCTACAGAAACAGATATTACACTAAAAAAAAAATCAAAATCACGTTTTGTAACAGTAGCCAAAAAGATGGAAAGTTAAAGTGTCAGTCTAAAATAATTAACATCATTTTCAGTATGTTCTTCATGAAAATGTAAATGTGAAGATTTATTAAAAATGAGGACCTGATATTCTTTTCCTTTATAATTTTTCTTTTCTGTTTTATGAGAAAAGCCTCTGACTTCTTTTATTTCTCTATCGAATCTGCTAACTATTCAGTCAAAGAGCAATTTTAACCTCCATCAAGGCGGTTTTTCTAAGCTCCAGTCAGAAAGCTTCAGGAAAATGCTGTTAAAACGCTGTGCAAACAATGCTGACAGTGTGTGCTTTATCCACCAGTCAATGGTCCGGGCCTATTGATCACTGATGGGTATTTTATTACTTCTGACCTATGAACTGAATCATTTACACATCTGGAAGTGTAGCGCTCATGCATGCTTCAGATTGTCCTCCACTTACACACATTATGCAGAGTCCGTATATTTACAACTACAGCCATAGCACAAGGTTTAACCACTGATTCAACTCAAGTCGTACTTTTTCATTCATAACTGCAGTGACAGAGTCAGAGAGCCTGTGTCTGTAGTCTGCAGTCAAGATACATGGGCACAAAATACACAGAATCAAACAGTATTTGGTCATTTTTTTTTTTCCCAACAAACTGTAATTAAATTGATAATTTTTGTTTTCTTCTGCCTGGTACCAACTTGTCCATGGCGAGGTGCCATTCTGCAGCCTGGCGGCTGGGGACCTCTGGTGTGAGGTGTAGGTTGTAGAAGATACACTGCCCGGCCAAAAAAAAGTCGCCAAAAAACAGGGTCACACACTCTAATATTTCATTGAACTGCCTTTAGCTTTGATTACAGCACAAATTTGCTGTGGCATTGTTTCAATAAGCTTCTGCAATGTCACAAGATTTGTCACAGATCATAGCACTGCCCCCACAGGCTTGTACAGTAGGCACTCGGCATGATGGGTGCATCACTTCACCTGCCTCTCTTCTTAGAGATTTTCCTCAAACAGCCTTACTGTTTAGTGGTTTTCTTGAGGCTACACAGCTGTTCAGTCCCAATCCCTTGAATTCCCTTCACATTGTGTCTGTGGAAATGCTCTTACTTTCACTATTAAACATACCCCTGAGTTCTACTGTTGTTTTTCTTCTATTTGATTTGGTCAAACGTTTAAGTGATCACCGATCATGATCATGCAGGATTTTTTCGACCACATTTCTTTCTTGAAGACAATGCTTCCCCACTATCCTTCCAGTTTTTAATTATGCGTTGGACAGTTCTTATCCCAAGTTTAGTAGTTTCTGCAATCTTCTTAGAAGTTTTTTTCTGCTTGATGCATGACAATGATTTGACCCTTCTTCAACAGACTGACATCTTTTCCATGACCACAGGATGTGTCTTTCCACATGGTTGTTTAAGAAATGAGAAGCTACTCAGCATCAGCTGGGGTTAAATAAGTTGTTGCCAGCTGAAAGACAATCACCCATGCAGTAATTATCCAACAGGAGGCTCGTACCTATTTGCTTAGTTAAATCCAGGTGGTGACTTTTTTTTTGGCCAGGCAGTGTATAAGGGGTGTACGAGGTGTAGTGTGTTTAACATTACAAAGGTGTAGAGGGTATGAGAGGTTAAAACAATGCGAGTGTTAAAAATGTACTAATTTAAAAGAAAATTCGATCATCAGCAGTGATGCCATCACTCATTGTGTTCTTACCTGCCAGGTTTGTTAGGATTGGTGACCTCAGGTGGGGGTGGGTTAGTGAGGGGAGGGGGGCTGGGGGGCGCAGCCTCTGGGGCGTCCGACATGGTGGACGACGGTGACACAGCAATGCACTGTGGGATGGCAGTGTCTGACCGTAATGTGAAAAAACTACTCCCCCTGTGGTCTGAGGGTGTGTGTGAGTGAGTGTGAGAGGGCACACAGATGTGTGTTCCTGTGTGCTCAGTTCAGGTGAAGATAATGTCGATTCTGCAGCTCAGTGTTTCTCCCCCGGAGACAAACTCCCATCTCACAGCCTGGAATGAGAAGAAGTGTATGGTTAGTATCTCTAACATTATTTTCTCTGCTGCTGATGATCAGAAAACTACCTTCAACAAACCCTGCAGTTTACATGTCAGTAAATGGAGGAGATAGGGGGGAGAAAACTAAGAGGGGGCAGCAGATACATTTCAGGGTAAAAAAAACTGTTGATGCATTCACACGTTGGTCACCTGGATAATTTCAGGATATAAGCCATGTCTACATGCACACAGGTTATCAGAATAAAAACACGTCCTGTCAAAATGTCAATCAGAAGATTGCGATCTGAAAGAGCTCACGAGGAAGAAATCTCATTCCAAGTAACAGGGGTGGTTTTAGCTTTTCCAAACAATGTTCATGTAAACACTCGTTCTGAACAAGTCTTCCTGGTTTTCTCTCTCTCCTCTACTCTCCGCTCAACTGTGCATGTCTACAACTACTCAGAAGTGCAGTTGAGTGAGGGGCGTGCCCTGCTCATTGGTTAATGGTTCTGCTGTACAAATTGTCAGCTGCTGTCACCTAAGATTTTCTTTGCCTTCTTTTACTGAAGAGTTTTGAGTTTCTCTAAAGAGAAAAGTCGGATAAAATCCTTGCAGTAAATAATTTGGGCTCATATTGGAACAGAAAACAAAGACATCCAGAGGCAGTCCAGAGCATCAGAGGTGAATAAATTGTCTGTCCCTTTGTGAGGGAGGACGGGTGATGGAAAGCTGTGTTTGCTGATAAAAGTGAAGGAGTCTATGACTGTGGCGTTCTTACATACGCACAAGAGGGAAAATTTAAAACGTGTTAAACACAGTGTGGACATTCATTTCTAATGAATCTGGCCATAATAACTGAGAAATTTTTGTCAACATACACTGACTCAGGGAATAAGGAGACTGTCTCATTCATAAGGTTTCAGGTACACAGCCAATAATAACATGCTACATCATCATGCAGAATATCAAGCTGATTGTTGTGTTGACCTCAAGACCCCAAGCAGATCACCACCTGAGCACATCTGGTATCGACAGCAAGCAGGTGTGTTAAGATTAAGTGGATTTGATCAAAAGTACATAGAACAGGTTTGATTGACTTTTTAATAAGATTTAATGTCTTTTCACATTAACATTTTTTTAAAATCTTTTTTTGTGGAGGCAACCATGATGATCTCGCCCTTTATGAACTAAAGATATGAGTATTTGGGACTAAAAGGATGAAAAACACCTGCATGTAAATGAAAATATTTGGTCAAAAATAATTCATAGTCGAGAAATGAAATCATCTATAATTCATCTGTATATTGTTAAGAAAGAACATATTAATAGTAGATCAAAAACACAAACTAAGGTTTCATGTATGACTGAGTGAATATTTCAGAGCTCTCATAGGAGGAGGGGACAACTGTGTTAACTAGAGGTGTGAAAAAACATTGATATCAATGTATAGACTGGCTGATTAAACTTCCAATCAGATTGCCTGACAGTCAAAACATCAAATTAAACCACTGTCTATAGGACAGAGCATTATTTATGAGAATCCTTCGATATGCCTGTGTGACAGTTTCTGCCCAGTGGCACAACTTCCTGTGTGTTCAGACAGGCTAGCAGTAAGAAGAAGCAAACAGCTAAAACATGAGAGTTGGGAAGCAAGAAGAGGATATTCACCTCTTGCTGTGTGACAAGAATTCATACTTGAGAAAAACACACACACACACACACAGCAAGGGGGGCCATGCAACTGAGTTTGTTGACTACATTTGCATTTTTTTTGTTAACAACCAACATAATTAATCCACCTGAGAAAATGATCTTCTATTAATTTACTGTCCACCAATGTAGCAGGCCTACATCAACACATCAATTGTTTTGACCATAAATGCAGCGCCAGCAGTTGTAAAACACGCAGAGCTTGCCATTAGAACTGGCCCATTTACTGTATGTGTTGGGATTTTACACTTGGTGGGCGTGCGCTGAGTTGTTTACAGATTTGGGAGGCTTTTCCCTCATGAAATAACCATATAGACCAGCTTCAAGCCAGGAAGACAATTACCCCTTTAGAAAAACAGTAAACAAGAAAGAGTGAAATCCTTAAAATTCCTAGATCTGAATCCAGACTTGGATCCACCAAAGTCTAATCACTTCTGCCTTTGGCCAAGACTAACAGTCCCAAAAAAATTTCACTCAAATCCATTGAAAACTTTGAGTTATCTTTCTCACAGAGGAACAGACAAACAAATAACATCACCTCCTTGGTGGAGGTAAATATGAGCTGCACAGAAGCCAGTGAGCTCTCTCTACAGTCCCTCCAGTTAAGATGCCAGTCAACTTTGTTTCAACCACTCTACATATCAAAATTAAGACTACAGCAGAAACACCACCAGTACAGCCAGCATGGTGATAAAAAGTCCCTGATGGAGAGGGCATTCTTTTACTCAGGATATAGAGCATTGAAAACAATGGACTGTCTTGACTTGACTGACAGGCAGATCAAAAAGTACCAAGTGGTGGGTGACGTCCAATTTTGTCTAAGCATTAGTGTAAGTTGATGTCAAAGCATCCACGCAAAGTATTGACATGTATGAAGCAAATGTGAGGGTAAAAAAAGCTGCTTTTATTAAGCACATGACCATTTTACCAAGTCTTCTGAGACTTACTGTACAAATATTGTCCAAGAGTCTTGCATTAAGAGGGTGTGGTATTGGTCACCGTAACAATTGCAAAATAAAAGATTACAACATATTTACATAATTTTTGGAAAAACAAAATGAAACATTTTCCTGAAAACACAACAAAAAAATCCTTAGCAATCAATTACTGGTAAAGTGTTTTAAGGCAAAAGAACACTTTCAAACCAACAACACTGCCTGATAACACATTACTTAAGCACCACAATGTATTTGTCAAATCCAGAAACTACGCTCTCCTTTTAAACAGTGACAGTTTTTTTTTTAATTGTTGTTTTTAGCTTACCTTCTGTTTTTTTGTCTCTGTGCTTGTACTGCACTGTGGTCAACACATGTTGTCTTTAAATATGTTTTATAAACAAATTTCGACATGCTTGACTTTACAGCTAAAATAAATATATTTCCAGCCTGGTTTAACACGCTGCTCTTGTCTAAATGTTTGATATATCCAAAGGCTCTCCCTGTATGGGGCTTATTTTTTTTAAATAAAATCCTGCCGCCAGGGGCTCTCAACCACATACAACAATCAATGAGGAGTCAAGACAGCACATAATGATAATACCCCATTCACGCTTCCGTTTCAAGACACAATATTTATGCCCCGTGACACTTCACCTCACTCTGAATGTTGAAGAGACAGAACGGAGGGACAATTTGACCCTTTATTTGCTTCATCTCCAGAGGAAGTCAGAGGCATAATGTTGGTGATGGGGCAATGCGAGTCTCGGCCTTTGTGTATGTGGGGGCACGCACAAGGATCCAAGAAATACAGCAGTGTGAATTAACACAAATATTACATCCTCATGGAATTAATGTGTACGACTTGAGGTGCAAAAATGATGGAGATTTATTGTGGCATTTCATAGGCACTTTGAAAAGGGCAAGAGACCGTCCTGCAGTCATCCTCACCTGCCCTCTCTGATTACTGTTGTTTAAAGTGAGGACTCTATCCAATAAAGACTGCATCCATGAGGAATTCCAGGTTCGTGCTGTGAGCTACTCCCAAAGCATTCTGGGACTGCCCTTACCGTTGAACAGGAAGTCTACTTTCAGTGGCGTTTTTCCCTCTTCATGTGATATTTATCTGTGAGACAGAAACAAGGTGTTTTGTGGGTAGTGAATGAACCTCACGGAGGGATGTTTTGTTGACCAGTCCTAAATTCTAAAAGAGGAGTAAAGGCCCATTTATGCTCAACGTTAAATACAGATCCGGATACGGATACGGACGGAGCCTTCTGTCCGTGCTCTGTGTTAATTCCATCCGTATTTCTGCACATTTCCATAAAGCTTATGGATACGGGCCTAATGGAGCAGTATCACTGGAAATTGTGGGGGCAGTGTTGCTGTTACTACCCAATACATAGCTCTAGTGAGACACAAAGAAGAAATAATAATGGCGGGACTTTTTGAAGAGAAACTCTGCCACCACCGACTCCTACAACGCTGCCTCCGTTTTGATCTTTTATGTAATAAAGTCAAAATTTTTTCTCTGCGCTGGTTAACAGCAATGCCAACGGAAGGGATGCATGGAAGTATGTGAGGGGTGACACTAAAGTCGTTTGAAAAGGACGTATACATTTTTGTACGTAAAGGGAGTATAAATGGGTCTTAAAACTGAAGGCAGGTGAAAGAGACCACAGATCTTTATTGATCTTGTAGACATTTAGTTAAGCTGTTAAGTTGCGTTCATACCGAACATGACTTTGCGACTGAAGTTGCGTTGTGTGTCCATAAATACCTCATTTTGGTCACCGTCGCTCGGTGGCGTCACGCCCGCTTGAGTTTCACCGTGATCATATCATATCATATAATAGGATGTATTAGCTGACATTATTCCAACTGTATCCTTTTCACTCACCTACCTACCAACCACAAAACACATCTTATTTGAGTTCTCTGCGGTCTGTCTAGGTGGATTGTCACTCTGTGAACTGGATTGAAAAAATTCTGTCACAGGTACTGTCACACACCCACACAATGCTGATTGGCTGTTGCCGCACAGCCACAAGGGACATCGCATGGAGAGTTCAAAGTTTTCAACTTTGCCAACTAAGCGACGAGGTCGCCCAGGACACGTCCATCGTGTCGCGGGAGAGTTAACCCATCACGGCTGTACATTGACTTTACATGGAGAGATGTCGCCGAGGTCGCAAAGTCATGTTCGGTGTGAACGCAGCTTTACTCCATGAGAACAGGCCGAGAATAATGGTGGTCCATCATAGGGTGAGCAGCACAAACTATGAATGAGATACAGAGGCAGAACAGCAGCAGTAGCAGGTCCTTTTTACCTATCCAGCAGCCTTTTACTCATTACCACCTATTTTCATGATAAGAATAAACAAACTGCATCCTTCATGGCAGTGATAGGCATGAAAGGCACAGCCTGTTTTAACTATGACTATAAAAAATTCCTATGTCTTTGAAAACTTGGGGAGATATTTAGGTAATTAAACTGGCCAACTAAAATAAATAAATAACAACACTGAACTAGAAAGCACTTGAAGAGTGCAAATCTCCACCAAGGTAGCTCACATATTGCTGATACACCTATAAGCAATAGTTGTGATAAAGTTACCGTCATAATATGAGTCCTAGACCCTGAAACCAACACCTAGCATTAGGAATCATGTTGATATCATTATTAGTTAGACAGTTGTTGAGTAAAAACAATCCTTTGGCCGCTATCTGGATCACCACAAAAATCTAGTCATTTTTAAGTTGGGCCATTACCAACATCTCCTGACAATTTCAAAATCCGTCCAGTAGTTTTTGCGTAACCTTGCTAACAAACAAATAAATAGACAAACAAACATACGCCAGCAAAAACACAACCTCCTTTGCGGAGGTAATAAGTCAGTTTTGTTTTTTTGTTTTTTTTTTTAAATCAAATAAACTTTTCTAACTTAACTAACTTTTTTTACTTAATGTATCATTTTAAGGATTTACTTATAAATAGGGTATACTTTTGGTCGACTTGTAAGCAGCTCAAAAGGTAAATGAGGTACAGAAACAAAGAAAGAAGCAGGTCCTGCTCGCCCGTGCAGCAGTCTTTCACAAATTATTTCATGTTCTCATGATAATGCTTTAAAAGCACCATCCACCGTGGCAGCAGTCACTGCAAAAGCAACGGCAGGTTACAACACTGAACATCAGAAATGTCTGTCCTTGAAAACTTTAGAAAATATACAAAGTGATATTTGTGCTCAACCAAGGGATAAAAGTAGTAAACTCATAAAAAAAATCTATTTCTAATTTTCTGAAAATTCTACATACTTGTAAGTACACAGCAAAATCTTTTCAGTCTTCCCAAAAATTCTTTTACAACCACACTCTCTTTTACCTCAACCTCTACAACAGGTGAATTTCTCCAAATCAACACCTGATGTCAATACATGATATATGTAGACAACCACAGTTTGAAGATATATGATATTCACATGTTTATTGATCTTTTTGATAATGATATTTTATACGTACACAGACATGGCCTTTTCACCAGGAAGAAGACTACACCTTTCCTCCACTATTTATGCCTTTCACTCTTATAACGATAGATGTATCCCTATGCAAATTTTGACTGTCAAAAACAACAGATTCAGACTTATTTTACTGGACATCATTGAAGTGGGTAAACAAACAAAACATGTACGCCCTTGTGAGAGCCACTGTCAGATTTCTAACAACTTACAGAAAATGAGCTCTAACACACTAAATCAAAATCAGACCTTTATTTAATGGTGCATAATCTTTACAAAATAAAAAATGACTCTCCCGATGAAAAAGACTGCAGTATAGTTCCCTGAGAAAATCAGGTTGTCAAGCAATTTGTTTTTTAGACCTAGAAATTCAGAAAACAATTCAAAGCTTGAGAAGTAATGATACACACAAAACTGACAAACTCAATTTTAGTTTTGCTCAAAACTTCTCAAAATTAATGACACTAAGGTGCTCTGATAGCACAAACCTCTGTATTTCTGACATTGTTAGCTTGTTATCATAAATGTGGAAAACTGTCTCATCTTGTCATTTTACTAGACCCTACAAAAATTGGATCCACATCTGGAATCGGATCCACAGTAAAACTGAATCCCTTCTCTCCTCCCTTAAAGTGTACCAAAATCCTTCAAGAAGTTATCTTGCTTACAGATGGCAGACAAAGAAACAAACAGTAGCAAAAACATGACCTCCCTGACAGATGTAATGAAGTAAGGGCCACAGCAAGTTTTGAATTGCATGAGGTAAAATAATTCTTGAGGGTAAACATATTTCAATTTATATAATTTGCAGTGAATGTGACCTGGTCTAGAAATCATAAACAAATGAAAAAATATATCATATTTGTTTGGTGCAGACATTTCAAAATACATGGATAAATAGATCAAATACAATAAAACAGAACAGAAAACACCAATTTCCTTGTCCATTGACAACAATCTGGCATTGAATTATAAACTTAAATGCAGGATTCTTACTGTAATATATCAGGATATATTGAAATATTCTAGGCATGTTGATATCTCGATTTTCTGCTGCGTTTTGTTTTCCAAAACTACTTCTCAGAAAAGAGAACCCACAGTATTAGATGTACTAACATACAGACTGAACGCAATACTACTATATACAGCATGGTCCCTTCAAAGATTGTAAACTTTGTTTACATTCATAATAGTAACAGTTTCAATAAGAGTAACTTAGAAACAGAGAGACTAATCAATTAATGTCTGCTGGCAATAAGCAGCTGGAGGCTAAACTATGCTCGACAGATATCCCCATGGTCTATAACATATTTTTTAAACATAGATATTCAGCTATAGAACACTGATAAAGTATTGCAATGAAATATATCACGGTTTGGTGGTGTAGCAATATTTTCTAAATCGTTAATACTCGGTCATTTTGATAATACTTCTCTGCTCAATTTCTACAGTTCTGGATAAAATGAGAATGGTGAATTCAAAGTCAACTCCCCTTAATATTACAAGTGGCGTCTCAATCGCAACATAGGTCAAAATATTTGCAACTTAATATACTCCAAAATAGTCCAAACATCAACCCCAGTCCCTAGCATGTCTACATCTTCTCCACAAATGTTTCACTGTAGGGCCACAAACCCCATGACAACTGGACGACTAGCGTGTCTATAAGGGACAGCTCAGTGCAGAATTAACTATCAGCCCATCTACGCAAACAGATACAGAGCCTTTCACCTATCTGTCAAATAGTTAACACACCTTAATCCTTCTCTGTACAGTCCGGATCACGGTGAAGTCCCGCACGGATCAACAGATGTTGTCCGGCTGCTCGCCGTGTCTGCATGCTGCTGCAGCTCGGCGGCTAACGAGCGAGCTAACTGCTCACATAGCTGTTTCCAACAAACTACACGAATACATTAAACAGCGGCTCCACACAAACACACATCCGCCAACACGATTATGTTCTCCCTAACTGCAGCCTAGAACATGCGCTAACTGCTGTTGCGGCTGACGTGTGAGTGTTTTGCAGACTAACGAAACATCCCATTTATCTTGCTTTAAAAAGATGGCGGGCAAGCAAATGCAAAATATGAGCTAGGTTGCTAGCTAACCGAGCTAGGCTACTTACCGAGAATGATAACTATAATTAAACCGCCCGGCGTCGGTTGTAGGGATATTTGAGCATGTGTTTGACAAGCTGTATAAACATATTATCACCAATGGCACATAAACAACCATATCGGCGTTGTAACAAAACCATTTATGCAGATGTTACTGCTCGGTGTTTGGCTAGCTAATAAGCCGTTAGCCTGTTAGCTGAGCTTTGTCTGAAGGCGCCGAGCGGCCAGCCAGGCTCCGACACACCGACACATTCTGTACAGCCCCAGATCATCGCTGTGCTGCGCTAACTCGCGAATCCTAACGCTAGAAGGAAGAGAAAAGTGTTTACTTTGTTTTTTAGTCCTCCAAAGACTCCAATGGCGGCCTCCGCTCAGTTTTCAGATAGATTTTTATTTAGCGAAGTAGCATAATAGATGAGTTATCAGCTGTCTACCTTAGGCGCAGGCGTAGTAGCGGGCAGCATCATGGATGTTGTTGTCACGGGATTCGCTGGCCGCCTGGCTGAGGCGCTGTGATTGGTTGAGTACTTTTTGCACGGCTCTGATTTGTTGCTGGGGGTAGGAATGGGGGATTTGCCGGTCAGTTAAATAGAGTGCAGCGATTGGCTGATGAAACGACCGAGAAGCTGTGAATGGCTGAGGACGTGTATCTCTACAGAATGGCTTAATAAATTGAACTACGTTTCCCAGCACGCAGACTCACTTTAGAGAGCATCAGGACTGCATAATTGTAAACGCTTGATTTTTTTTTTAATAATCATAATAAGACACAAAAGTTGGCCATAGCTTGTCCTTGGGACTTTGCTAAGCCTGTCATCTGCATTTTATTAAGTTGCTTGCAGCTCTAACTTACTGCACCTGCATCCATGTGCCCATATATATATATATATATATATATATATATATGTTTATATATATATATATATATATATATATATATATATATATATATATATATATATATATATATGTGTATATATATGTGTGTATATATATGTGTGTATATATATGTGTGTATATATATGTGTGTATATATATATATGTGTATATATATATATGTATATATATACATATATGTATATATATACATATATATATATATATTTTTTTTTTTTTTCTGTTTGACTTTGCTTTTAATATTTTTAAAAGAAGGTAGCAACCATATCAATAGTAAGCAGTGTAAGTAGTGAGAAATTATTTTAAGCTAAAAGATCTCAAATGCTTGATTTAATTTGACATTATGTTTATTCTGATGATATGTATTGGTAATGTATGTAAATGTACAGGAAGATTAATCTTCCAGTACATTTATTAAAAAAGAATATATAATTGCAATCTGCCATTTCAAAAGTACCCACTTCACACAGTTTTCTTATTGCATGTAAAAAGATATCCCTTGAAGGTTACATGCTATATCTTTAGATGTAATTGAGTAGTATAAATGTGTTGGGGATAGTAGTTAGATCATAAGTCAAGGCAGCAGGTCAGGGATGGACAACTTTGGTGACCATGACGACCACGGTAATGTTGTTCTTAGCTTTAGAGGACCACATTATTACAAACTGAAGCAGGCACTCAATAATATAATAATAATTAATTGTAATTTAACAAAATAACTAATATCAATGCTGTCAAGAAGAAAACACCAAACAAGAATGAAAGACATTTGCCAAACATGATAATGCATTGTTTATTTATATAAAAAGTAGATAAATGGAAAGATAAATGACTTTTACAAGAATTTCTGATGCCAACATTTATATTTTGGGCTCAAAAGCAAAAAGTAAAGCTCCATTTAGTGAGCTAAACATGGAATTATTATACTTTTTTTTTCAATGCAACTAATAACTGCTTATTGAAGTGCATTAATGTTTTATAAGAGATCTTCACAGAGGCCATTACAACAAATCATATCTTTTAATTTATTGTAAACAGCAAAGCATTTACCACTCAATTAAGATTATTATAGAGATATCATTTTCATGCTGTAATATATTTTACATTTGCAAATAAAACTGTAGTGGTAAAATAGACTGAAATGCATAGCAGACTGTCATCTTCATGTTTACAGTTTCAGAAATTTGAAATTGAATGGTGGGATGGACTTAGTGAGGAGGAGGGCTGCATGTGGTCCCTGGGACACCAGTTGCCCACCCCTGCTGAAGGTCTTGCAGCAGTTGGCAGGGTTGTAATCTGGATTGTGCCTCTTTTACCACATCATTGCCCAATCTTTCTCCCCAATTTCTAAATCTATTTACTAACCTGTTATTCAAATAAAGGCAGAAAAAAAGCCCACAAAAACATTTCAAAAGTATGTAAATGATAATAAAACATGCTGAATAATAGCGTTAGCATTAATGCTGACTAGCATGCCTTCTGGCCTGTCTCAAACTAACCTAGGAGCTTCAGGACTTTTTTTTCTGCCATTTTCTGTCCGCCTTGATTTTATTGTAATGAAGAGACTTCTTTAAAAACCTTTCCAGCAAATATGAGTACATAAAAAAATTTCAGGACATCCTGGGTTATGAAAAATATTTATGCTGTTAATGATGTGAGATGGATGCATTAAATATTGTATAACCAAAAAGACAAAACAAAAATTCAAAATAAAATTTAATCTTGCAGAATTAGAAGAACAAAGTTGAAGTGTACGAAGAAACTTGCAGTGAGAGCTATAATATATTACCTATTTCTCCAGACATTTTTTTGCTCCATTTTTTGATTTGTGCCACTTTTTGAAGCAATTTTTGTCTCAACTGTCCCGAAGAGCCTCATAACATTACTCATGCTTCCTTCTTTATCCTTTTAGGAGCTGACAGGTAATGTCTTGTCTCTTGTTGACCTTTGGCTGCCTTGATTGGACACTACCATCAAGTGAATCAGAAAAAGACAATGGGCACATTTGAATGGTCAATAGACATCAATAGACAGACAGGAAGTTCACAGGTCTTAGTATATACACACCACCATTACCGTGCAAACAATCAAGTTCATGGTCCCACCTCCCAAAAAATAATATCACAAAATTAACCAATTATTTCATGGATTGCACAATTTTAGGAGGATGGCTTTACATTTTAAATCAAGTAATAATATTCATTTTTGGTTCCTTAGTGGGTAATAGTTCAGATGAACCTTGAACCTCAGATGGACTTGGGGCTCCAAAGAGCCCCCTCCCCCCTATACGCAGCCTTAATCTCACCTGACTTCATTCTGCAGATGTATTTTTGTGTTTTATTACTTAGACAGTATTCATCAGCACATCACACTTTATAAAGATACCAAAATAACATTCATTATCACAAGTAAACAATCCACTCAATGTTCCATAATCACAATCGATAAGCTGTCCATGTATTGAGACTGAGCAGTGATGAGACAGTGTGTTGGGAATATTAGACTGTAGAAAGATTGGACAAAGGAATTTGTTCATCATAGGGGGCTTTGGAAGCCAATTCTTGGATGCAGCCAAATGCCCTCTTGACCTGAACTTAAGATCAAAAGACAAAGAGGCCAAGATGAGGTGAATGAGGGCACATGACAGGTGGCAACACTATGCATGCCTATAGCCTTGGCAATCATGTCCCTTACTCTGCATATGAAAAAAATCCATCCATTATCTGAAAAGTTTTATCCCTTGCAGTATTGCAGGGTACTGGAGCTTACACCCAGCAGTCATTGGGCAAGAAATAAGGTACACACTGAACTAGTTGCCAGCTAATCACAGGGCTGACAGAGAGAGACTGACAACCATTCACACACACTAACACCAAAAGGCAATTTAGAGTCAGCAATTCACCAAACATATTTCTGATATGTAGGAGAACACCAAAGTACCTGGAGAAAACCTGTGCATGCACAGGGAGAAGATGTAAACTCCACACAATATCTGTTTGCAGAGTCCAACCAGCAACCCTCTTGCAGTAAAGCACTCGCACTAAAACAGGTGAGATTTAGAAAAATCATCTCCATACAGTAAGAGGACTAAAATCTTTTTTGCTTTTCAGACCAAAGTGGTTCTTGAAACAGGTTGTAAATATGTTTATTTTGGCAGAAAAATCAGCGCAATCAAGTGGACACCCCAGAAACAGCAGTTTTTGGCACTTCTGCACTGGCTTCATTTTGAACACTGAAGGTTGATGCTTGGTCATAACTAAGATCTTAGAAAGTAGATGAGGAAAATGTTTATGAGCAATTTTAGCAAAAATGTTGAAATGACAGCATGCAGAGCTTTTTTGTCAGCATGAGATGCTGTGCCTTGATCAGCGTGTATATGGGAAGTACTAGTTAATATCTTGCATCTGATGAAGGTTTATACTTTACTCAAGTGGCTTTATATATACCTGGTTGACCTGCCCAAGTGTTTTCTGTGGTGTGGGAAACACTGCATTGCTGTTTCCTCAGCATCCCAATCTTGTTAAGATACATGAAACC
Organism: Cetoscarus ocellatus; assembly: GCA_037902135.1. Lineage (NCBI taxonomy): Eukaryota > Metazoa > Chordata > Actinopteri > Labriformes > Labridae > Cetoscarus > Cetoscarus ocellatus. The sequence continues at coordinate 84,600 of JBAMNC010000421.1, forward strand.
CACATACCTTGACAAAATTATCTAAGCAGTTCAAGCAGATGGAATCAAGCTGAGGTGATAACCACAGAGTGTAGAAAATATGTGGTAACATGTGGGGAAAGAAAAAGCAGAACTCGACATAACTTCATTATACTGCATCCTCCATTCTTAAAATCATGCAGCCTAGTGATACAGAAGCTGTGTTACTTGCAGATTAAAGTGAAAAATACACTTAACACAGACAGATAAACATTCAGCACAACAAAGACAGAAGTGGCCCCTCCAAGGTTGTTTTGAATCAAAAGAGACACGTTGTCAGAAAGTTGCCTCTTTTTAGTCTGCATCTGCAGTGGGGCTGCATGTATAGGAGTTGACCTGAGGGGGGAGCCACATGAGAGATTAATTCCCAAATGAAGACACAAAAAAATCAAACGTTCTAATTCAGATAAAACAGGAAAGACAGACACAAGAATCTGATTATCAAGAAGCTTTATTGTTGTTATCAGAGTGAGTATTATTATCATAATCATTTGTCCTGTTGCTATGGGCCTGTGTGCTGGACTGCAGGAGGCTGTTAACATGCAGCAGAGCCGAGCAGACAGACAGACTGGAGGACAGACAGGTAGAAGGGTTGGCAGACAGACAGACATACAGAGGTAGGTCTGACAGAAAGGTAGACAGACTTGGGGGGCAGAGGTAGACGGGTGGTCAGGTAGTGAGGTAGGGGAAAAGACAGAGAGACAGGTGGAGACAGACAGGTGGGAGGGGGGCAGACAAGGAGGAGGACAGGTAGACAGACAGGATGAGGCAGAGAGGGGGACGAGGGGAAAGACAGGTAGAGTCAGACAGAAGGACAGACTAATGTCAGGATCAGACTACACAATGTTTTGTCTTTTATGAAGGCAGCATGTCAGACTGCGCTATAGAATTACTGTCCTGTCTCGGCTGACAGACTGGCAACACTAAAAATGCAATCCCTACCAATCACTGTATGCAGTCATTATAATGTTAGCTGCTTTTTTCCCGACTCAATGTGAGTTCATAGGTTGTTGGGGAGGCAGGTCAAGAAGTGTCAATTATGGCTACAACAAAAGCTCTGTGCACAGTTGGGGTTGGGAATTGTTTATGGTTTTTCAGATACCGCCGCAAATCAATGGTTTTAAAATGGTTCCTTTATGTTTATGGAAAGAAAAGAACATTAATAATGCTCTCTCTTGTCACAGCCAATCTGATAATGCTTTTATTTCCTGTAATGTCCTATCTGGAGGCCATAATTGCAGAGACAACTGAGAGGAGAGGGTAGAGAAGGTTCAGTATCTTTGGTTCTGAATTTTAATGAATGAATGCAGATGTCAGAGCCCATCTCTGTGTGTAATGCTGGTACTCTTGTGCTTTGACCAGAACAAACAAACAATATGAGACACGGTGCATGTGAACTCTTCCCTAGGTGTCAAAAAGAGGACAATATGGACTGATGTATTGTTCAAAAAGAACTTCAGGTAAGAATGTGATAACATGTCAATTCTAGCTGTGCTAAAAATCACAATGTGTTAACACTAGATTTGCAGTATGTAAAGAGAGGGTCCCAGAGAAAAGAAAAAACTGATTTGAGGAACTGAACATGCATGTTTACATGCAGTTTTAGGCTTGTTTACATGGACTTCTGTAATATGTAGTCTGAAAGAACTTCATTTACACAAATCCATCAGTGGTTGGATTTTTCTTTTAACAAGAACATATAAAACAGTAAAATGGCTGCTGGCTTTTTACTGTTGGCTTAATTTCTGTTCTTTGTGTACGCTGTTGATGGCAGGTTAGGGTGAAAAGCTAGTGAGAAGGTGCTCTGACCCCTAGAGAAAGTTCTGACATGACAACCTTGTCAAATCAGAAGTCCTTCTCACACTGTATTTGCACAAAAGTACCGCAATGATGCTCAATCACATGTGCACCTTGAGACATTCACATGAACTCCATGAGGGCATAATATCTGTGAATTGAGGCTGTAATACAGCTTGGATGCCCACGACATGAAGCGTGCCCCCACATACACACAAAGGAAGAAATTATCACTTGCAGCCATCCTGCCTCCCACTCCCAAGCCCCTCTCTCTCAAATATTACACCTCTGATGCTACCTTAAAGCTTAAAACGGCAGCGTGAATGGGGCAAAAGTCAGGTTCCTGGAATTAAATGGAGGGTCCATATGTTGGGCCAAAATGTTTACATTTGGGCCCAACATTAGACAATTAGGTGGCAACAATGCAGTCTTGACAAAATTTGGCCAAATTTGTGCAGCATTTTCTGGCATTGAAGGTGGACACTGATGGTGTGAGTGACAGACAAGTCAACACAGATTGAAAATACAGAGGATAGACTGGGACAGGTATGGGAAAGACGGAAAAGTGGAGACTGGGCATATCTAAGTACGGAGGACAGACAAGAAGACAAGACAGGTGTTGACAGGTAGGACAGACCAGAGGACAGACAAGAGGATAGACAGGTTAGCTGCGTTTCCATTGAGTGGTCTGGTTTGGTTCAGTACAGTTTGGTACGGTTTGGAGCGGTAAACCCTAATCTTACTTGCGTTTCCACTGCCAGCTATACCCTAACTTGAGGGTGGAATGTGAGCTGGTAGGAGAAGGTTGAGCCAGCTACGTAAGTGCAAGACTTCACAGCAGCGAGACACAGTGCAGCACTCTAAAGTAGAGCACAATACTGTAAACAAAGTGCAATAATGAGGACTTCCAGCACTCTGGTACTCCACGGATCATTGTTTTGTACGTACATCCTTAACAGCAACAGCACTGAATAAATCACTCCAAATCCATGGATTATTTGAATATGGGTTTTTGTGTTAGCTGCTGTCACATGGGAATTGACCGTTCTTGAGACAAATCTTCAGACTGCAGTGTTTTTAGCTTCACTTTTAAGGATTTTTTCAGTAAGCTTGTACACCCCTTCTGAGGGGTGCCAAAAATTGGATGGCACGAATCAGTTGTTTGGTACCTTTTCTCCTTATTTGACACCTATGATTGCATACCGTACTGAGCCGAGCTGAACCCGGACTGCTTGGTGGAAATGCAGCAGTAGAGACAGGAAGGATCGGGGACAGGTAGCTTTTGTGTTATTTACATACAGGTAGGCAGATGCGATACAAAGCTTATTGGCTGTCTTCCAGAGGCTCCGCCCCTCTCTCATCTGTGTCGGCCAATCCCCTTTGTGGAGGGGCAGGCTCTGCAGGTTGGGGGGAGGGGTGTGATGAGGAGGAGGAAGAAGAAGAGGCAGAGGACAGAGAGTGGGGGATTTCTGGGGGTTGTTCAGTCTGTGGTCTCCCTCCCCCATCTACCTCACCTCCTATCAGCACCTCCTCTGCCTGCGCCCCGCTTGAAACCCCGCCCCCTGCTCCTCCTGCACCACGAGACCCTGCGAACTGCAGGTGAGGCAGGAGGGTGGCTGGGGCCTCCTTCTCTCTCTCTCTCTCCCCTGTCGCCTCCCTCTCCCGTCGCTCAGCGTACAGCGGAGCCTCCAGGCCGAGGTAGGAGGCGCTGAGCTGCCGAAGGTCCAGCTCGAAGGGGCTTCCGCTGGGCTGACCTGCCGCATCTCCCCCCTGGCCTCCTCCCATACCCCTCTTGGCTTTGCGGGGGTGTGAAGAATTGGTGGTGGGGAGGCTGTCAGGGAGGAGAGACTGGATCTTTGGGAGCCAACGTTTGCGGACCCTGCGGGCGTTGGTGCACATGTCTGCTGCAATGACATTCATCTCACTCTCCTTAAAGTTGGGAGCGAAGTTCTGACAGTAGACTGCAGAGGAAGAGGAACAGGAAGGGAGGAAACAGACACAGGAAAAGGTAGAATACAAGGGGCAAAGGGGTAAAAATCAAGAAATAAAGAGGAGGAGGAGGGAGAGGAGTTGAGTGAAGGAAGAGAGGGAAAAAAGTAATGATGGACAATTTTAGGGGGAAGAAAGGGGAAGGTGGAAGGTAAAAAATAAGAAACAGAAAGGAAAAGGAAGTAAGAGTAGAGAAAGAAAGGTGGAAAAGGTCAGGAAGAGGAGCAGGATGATAGTGAGATAATGACAAAGGGGAGGAGATGGAGAAAGAGGCAGTAAAAAGTGAAAAAGTTAGGAGTGCGGAAGAGAAAAAAATGAGGAGAGAATAGAGAAGAGGAGGACAAAAGAGAGGAAGAGAAGTAGGAGTGAGAAGAAAACAAGGAAAAGGAGTAGGAGGACAAATAGGAGGAGGAAGAACAATGAGAGAGAATGTCTCAGTATTGCCAAAATGCAGTTAAAGAACATAAATCAATGAGTCAGACTGTAAGTGTCTCTCTCTCTCCCTCTTTATATATATATAAATATAAATACAAATATATATATATATATATATATATATATATATATATATATATATATATATATATATATGTATATATATATATATATGTATATATATATATATATATATATATATATATATATATATATATATATATATATATATATATATATATATATATATATATTTATATATATATATATACACACATATATGTATATGTATATATGTATATATATATTATACTATATACTTATGTGCATCTTTATCTGTTTGTGTGTTTGTTTATAAACACGTACCTATAAACACGTACATACGTGTGTGTATGCAAGTGTGTGCCTGTCTGGATGTATTCATGTGTGTCTGTATATATGTGTGTGTATGTGTCTCACGTTTGACGGTGTTTAACACTCGGTTGTCCAGGGGCTTTCGGCTTGGATCATTGGTGGAGGAGCGGATTCCTGTCCCACAGCTATTGGCCAGAGTGTTTCTATGGATACCATAACAACCCAATCAGCACCTATACCAAGCTTTAGATTACCTCGCTCAACATCGTCCCCCCCCCATCTCTCTCTTTCTCTCTCTCTGTGTCTGAGAGACAATGTGACAGAGCCGTTATGTAAAGCAGCAGCTGGATCCTGAAGGAGGTTCAGTGTCAAAATAATCAGAAATTTCTAACACAGTCTGGTGATGTCAGACTGTCTGGGCATGACACACAACTGATGATGTCACCTACTTTTATTATACTTTAAGAAGTGTATAACACTGTTGAAAACATGCAGACAGAAATCCTCTTTTGTCAGAACTCAGACATTTTCTGCATTCAGATATCAGTATATCGATGAGTCACTGCCACTGCCTGGAATACATGGGTATATTACAACTGCAGTGAGGCTGACGTCTGTTACACCAAGATGATACTCTATAAGTTAATATCCACAAGGGGCCACCAAAAAGTTAAAACCTTTTGAACAGAATGCGCTTAATTGCCGCAAAAAAGCTGTAAACACAACTTAACTTTGTACATCTCTGAGTTAAAGAGAAACTTGCTAGTGAAATTTATTTTGATATGAATGACAAAACCTTGTCTGGTAATGTTTTTTGAATAAGTAAATCCTTGATTCAAATATTTTTCAAGAGGCATAGGCTCACATCATAAGGATGCAAAAACAATTTTTTAGCTGAAGTGTATTCACGATTTAATGTCATTGAAAATATAAATGTCACAGTTCCTGCATATTCCTATTATAGAATATTCAGGGGTTTAAATAATACTTTTTTAAATGTAACACAGTAAAAGTCTCAGAATTTCTTATTTTTACCCCTAAGTGGTCAAAGATCAAAATATCACAAACACCAAGACTGTTTCTACAAAAACTTTTTGGGCTTTTTGAAAGGCTGCTTCAGAAAACACAAAGAAATGTGGCAGCAACTTGTTGCACGTTGTTGAATCGTTGTTCAGTTTTAGTTTAGTTTATTAGGACCCCCATTAGCAATGCTTTCCTGGGCATTTACCTCTGTTGCTTGATGTTTTTCTAGATCTTTGTAAGGAAAAGACAGGCAGATCCCCCTGCCTACCTAGGCTTGGTTAGCTATGCCCAGGGTTCATTATTGTTAACTCACTGAAATAAAAACTGTGTTGTCGAAAGTCTGACAGCTCACCTGTCAAAGAAGGTAGCCAGAAGTCTCCTGAGCAGCACCTTGTGTTTGACTCCAGCACACAAGTGACAATTCATCAGCTGGCCTCGTGTCATAAACACACCTGAACCTGGACGTGCACACACAAAGACACACACACAAAAAATATTGACTTACGTAAAGCTAGCGATGCCATCATGCAATACTGTTGTGCTAAATATTTCAAGCAACAAAAAAAAAATCAAGGGGGTTAAAACCATTCTAATATCCCGCACTGTCAGTGTGTGGTGTTAATCCAGAGGGAGAATTCAAAATAAACATTATACTTCATATCCCTCTTACTATGTTGGGATAATAACTAAAGTCTGCATTTTTCGACAACATACAATATCACTATTAGAGAGGAGGTAGCTGAAAACCAAACAACATTTTTCAGTGCTCTGTGACATAAAAGGTAAGATGTAAACACATGGTCAATAATTATCTTATTTAGAGGACTCTTTGCTAACTCAGTGTTGGCTGGGAAGAAGCTAAATGCTCATACTAGCAGATGTCAAACTATCGCTAATTAACTGCTGAACAAGTTTTAACTTGAAATATTGACCCATAATCCTTCAGATGTCCTCTAACATTGTTTTCTGTTGTTGAATAATCTCAAAAAATGCTGAAATGATCACAATTGCCAGACACCTCACACATATGATTTAAATAGTGGAATATTGTGCAACATGATACTAAAACCTATTAAACCCTGAGCTTGAACTCAGAAAACGTGAATATCTAAATGTGGATAATGGCTAAATCTTTAACCATTTAGCCAATTTTCACCTTTTATTACTATGTCATGGTCAGTGCTTTATGTAATTTCCAATATTTCCAATATTTCTAATCAGGTGTTGTTTCCCTACCAGCCACCAGCTCCACCTTCTCCCCAGGGTCTCCCTCAGTGTAGAGTGATGGGTGACAGCGATACCCAATCTGACTGATCAGACTGGCAGGAAGGGCCATGTTGTCCCGACCAACCAGTACACAGGGTCTACGCTCATTAGCAAACGGAAGGGACAGTGCCTCCATCTTCTCCTGAACTGGACCAATAAAAAAAAGAGGAAAGCGTAAACATTACCAGGAAATTCTAAAACTATTGAAAAAAGAGTGACTCTGTAAAATAGATGACCTGACCTTCAAACACTGACTGATCACTCATGGACTTTTTATGATAGTTTAAGATAAGTCATTGATTGATTGATTGATTGAACCTTATTTTTTATGTATATTTAAAAGAAAGATGAAAAACAGAAATAGAAGAAAGACTATGCTGTAGTCAATACAATACAATATATTCAAAAGGGAGTGGGAGGAAGTAAAACTTCTGTACTACTGTACTTGATCTGTAATTACCTTATCTTTCAGTACTTCTCTTGTATCCTGCAGCTGCTGTATATTTTGGAATTTCCCCCTGTGGGACTAATAAAGGATATCTTATCTTATCTTATTATCAAGTCCCACCCCTTCTCTACCAGTTAATTAAATGCTTCCATATTTTACAAAAGAAAAACAGTTTCTATGCAAAAATGTAGTGATCTAACAAAACAAAAACAAAATGAAAACAAAACAAAGGCAAAACAATAACAAACAACCAACTAAGCAGTCTACGAGGTGTGTCAGAAAAGTTCCAGGACTAGTGTCACAAAAGATTTATTTCAAACCCAAACTTCAAACTACGAGTTTTCCCCTTCAAAGTAATCCCAGCATGTCTACAAAGAGATACTGCGGCGTTTGCTTCGTTCAGTGCTCGAGAAGAGGCGTGAGTTGTGGCAGGACAAGTCGTGGCTGCTTCACCATGACAATGCGCCTGCTCACAATGCCCTGAGCATCCAACAGTTCCTGGCCGAGATGAACATCACCGTGCTGGAGCAACCTCCCTACTTGCCCAACCTGGCTCTGCGTGATTTTTTTCCTCTGCCCCAAGCTCAAGGGGATCATCAAGGGGCCCCATTTAGAAGATGTGAACGACATCAAAAAGGCTGTGACGACGGAGTTGCGGAGGATCCTGGAGGAATCCTTCCAGGAGTGCATGAAAGTGTGGCAGAGAAGGATGGGAAAGTGCATTGGACTCCAGGGGGATTACTTTGAAGGGGAAAACTTGTAGTTTGTAGTTTGGATTCTAAATAAATCTTTTGTGACACCAGTCCTGGAACTTTTCTGACACACCTCGTAGTGTGATACCTCTTGTTTTATCCATATATCTACTGAAAATTATATTTTTATACATTATTTTAAATTTCATCAGGTTTGAGCATTGCTTTAGATCCTGTTATAACCCATTCCATAATTAGACAACACACTGTGAAACACAATAGTTTTTCATTCTTTTGCGTGACCTATGAACTTTAAAATTAAAATTTCTCCTTAAATTATAATCCCCATCTCAATTTCTAAAGAGTTTTTGGATTGCAGGTGGTAAAAATTGTGAATTGGTGTGTTCTAGATATCCAACCTTAAGGGGGATTTTTATTGCTTATTTTTGTAGAATGATAAGTTGGTGCAGTGAATTTTTGTAGTTGTTACCCCATATTTCTACACAGTAGCTTATATATGGTAGGACAGGTGCACAGTAAAGAATATGAAGTGATTTGTAGTCAAGTACATGTTTATACTGAGATGCTTCTTGATGTTTTCTTTCTGTACATGTTTTATGTGTGGTTTCCAGTTGATCCTTTCATCTATTATAACACCTAGACATCATATTTCATGCATCCTTTCAATAATGACCCCTTCTACCTGGACCTGCACCTGTGAATCACCCCTACATCGACCAAATAACATCATTTTTGTCCTACTTAAGTTTAATGATAACTTGTTGTAGCGGAACCAGTTCTTTATTTTGCTTAATTCTTGGTTCACTACCTTAGTTACCTCTTGTAATGTGTCTCCTGAGTAAAAAAATATTGGTGTCGTCAACAAAACAAAAGGACATCTTGAGAACAGAGGTCACCTTACACAGATCATTGTTATATAAAAGAAAAAGTTTGGGTCCCAATACTGACCCCTGGGGGACGCTCAGACATGTTGAGGTGTATTTGTATAACTGAAATTCACCTTTTTCCCCTAAAATGTAAATAAGAACGCATAACTCTGTGTCTTTGAAACAGTAATAAAGCATTTTTAATAAGCTAAACAATTAGTGTTTAAAAGTCTAAAGTACAAATATTTTACGTTTATTTGTTTTTTATGTATGTATTTACCAATGTTTTTTATTGTATTCTACTGGAACATACAAAAACTTATAGAAACAATCACAGCAAAGAAAGTCCATTACTGCCTACAGCTACTTCCACTTGCAGAAACTAAAACATATAGCAGCAATCCAAGACTCGTTTATATTTTTTAAAAATGTATTTCATACCCTTAGCTGTCCATGGTGTATTTTTTTCTAAGTATGACTTAAATTTGGGCAGATTCTGATATGTTCCTGATGTTTACAGTTTCAAGAGTTTAAGGCCAGTGGCCCCCATGCTGCCAGTTGCTCACCCCTGGCTTAGATTTATCAACATAAATTATTCATGAAGTTGGGGTTTCTGCTAAATGGAACAATCATCAGCCAGAGACATAATGTATTTTTGACTAAATTTTCAACAATTTGCAGAAATATATATATATATTTACTTATATTTTCCCCCAACACATACTACATAATAGTAGACTGCTCTCTCATTTATATTACCTTCACAAGTACTTTTCATTAGCTGCAAAATTAACAAGTCCCTTTAGTTTAATTTTTCTATGAATACTATCGTTTTAGATATCAATTATTAAGTTTATTTGTTGTCAAAATTGTTTCATTTAAAGTGTATGTGTGTGGGGGGAGATGTTCAGCTTACTGTTGCATTTGTATGTTTTTTCTGTGTGCCAATTATTGTTAACTTTGTGAAAATATGTATAAATAAATACATAAATGAATAAATTGGTCTGTGCCTTGTGTCTCATGTCATCTTATATTTTAAATTATCTTTAAATTATGCTGCTAATAATGGTAATGCCTTATTGGAATTCAAGCATCCAGCTCAGTTGCTATTTTTAGCTCCTCTATTTTCATCATTCTTTAAATTATTTGTTTAAAAAGAGCTAAATGTGCGTCATGTTTTCCTTGGAGATGAATCCATCCTGAGTTGAATATAATGTTTCCTAATTTATCCTTAATAATACAACTTTTCTTGATTTGATAGTAAGAGTGAAACAACCCTTATTCAACAGCCCAAATCAGACAGGTATTACCGTGATATAACTTACCATAGGGGTTTCCAGGATGTCCGTAGATGTGTTGGTAGAGTCCTGGGTGGACACTGCTCCCATAGTAGTCTTCCTCCAGCTCCTCCTCGGTGGCAGGGTGAGAGGGTGGGGAGTCTGTGGGAAGGCTGGAGCCTCCCGGACTGGAGCGCCCACCTCCTGCCAGCAGGTAGGACTGTAGCCCTGGAACCAAACCCCCACCTGCGCCCAGGTAACACAGAGCGCTGCTCCTAGAGGACTGGAGGTCCCCTGCAATATCCACTCTGATAACAGCACAATCAGGCTCAATTAGACAATACAGCCGGTAATGCCAACTATTGACCACCACTATTAAGCATTAGTGGGGCATTAGTAAGGTTTATAAATCAAATTTATCAGTGCACTCAAACAGTCTTTAGCAGTTATTAATGCTTTGACCATAACTAATACCTTTAACTAATACTTCAATAACGTATCAATGGAGTATTTATGACTCTGTTACAGAACTTGAATTAATTATATACATGTACTTTAATGTTGCTTTATTAATGCTTCACAAAAACATTAATTTCTTTATAATTAATCAATAAGTAACTTTTTGCACTTTAGAGCTGTTTGTTAAATATTTAATTGTGTTTAAAGAGCATTTCTGTGTTTATAGATCAACACAAAATAATTAATAAACACTTCATTGATGTTAGTTGAGTACTCACTGGTGCTTACTTGATGCTCAATAGTGTGTAGTTAGTGGGAAGTGTTACCCTTCAGTTCTTAGACATTTAACACTGGAATTCATTTTTGTCATAGATCTACTGTAATATAACATAAGTATTTTGTTTTTGCAACTTTTTGTCAGTTTTAGAATGACCTGGAACTCAGTGACCCTGACCTGAACTTCAGTTTGTCCTCACCTTCCCTCTTCTCCTCCTCCACCTCCCACTGCTGCTCCGTTCTCCTCAGGAGAAGGGGTGTCAGCTCTCTCTTGCTTGATCCTGCTGACTGCCAGCAGCAGCTCCTCTGGGCTTAGAGCTGGTTGGTCTGGACTGGCCTCCTGCAGCTGTGGGGCGCTGTTCTGCTGCTGAACCATCTGGGCGTCGAAGCCGCCAAGCTCATCTGCTGAAGTTGTCTGCAATGCATCATGGTGTTTAAGGAGCAGCTCTGCTTTAATATTGATTCTATACTAGGTCTATATAAAGTAACTATAAATCTCTGTGGGTGTGGCCTAACCAACCTGTGAGTCACAGCAGAGAGGTGAAGAGGAGGAGGAGGCCTTCATCATCATCAGCTCCATGCCTCGCTCCACTATGTTCTGGATCTGCAGGTACCCTGCGGTGTACATGAGAACCAGCTGCTCACTTGCAGCCATACTGAGGCGTCCAGTGTAGCAGAACGTCAGAATCTGCTGGAAACACGTTGGCGTGACCGAAGATGGCAGCTCAAACACTGCCTGGGATGAGGAGGAGGAGGAGGACGACGACGACGAGGAGGAGGAGTCTGCTGCAGAGCTAAACAGATCTCTGAAGTAGAGTGAGGAGGCGGCGAGAACAGCCCGGTGTGCCTTAAAGGCTTGACCCTGCACCAGGATGGAGACATCGCAGTAGTGACCCATCAGCCGCTGCTCATTCAGGCTGCCCAGCACACTGCTGCCAAAGTCTGGGATCTCCACCTGTAGCAGCCCCTCCGACATGGTGAAAAGTGGAGAACAGGACAGGGCAAGAGGTAACAGGGGTTAAGACAAGCTGGCAGATTGGTGGAGATGCTCCTGCTCAGCCAGAGGTCAGAGTGTTTAGGTGTCAGGGATCCCAAAGAGTTCACCTCCAAAATGATGCAGATCCATTTTTGTTGTAGAGAAAATAGTGAGGACAGAGGTCAGATGTCAAGCCTGGGGTAGACAGAGAAGAGGATGAGACAGAGACTATAGATCATCAGTTTGAAGGTCACCTCCTAACAGAGGGACAGCTTTTAAAATGAGGAGGAGAGGGAGGGGGGAGTTAACACGACAGCTTCACACCTTTATGTCTACTTGCAGAACAAACTGAAAAAAATCACATCCGACACATCTCAGTTTTTTCTGCTCGTCTCCCTAACTTTTTTTGCATACAAGATGATATGTGCTGTACACGTGGTTATTCATGGTTACATACTGTACAATAAAAATGTAAGAAAAAACAAATGTCACTGAATTTTATATGCAGTTAAAAATCTAAAATATCTTTAAGAACAAAGACTTCCTCCTCAGTGTGGTTCTTTTTAGCCAATCCCCTTAATGACATCACTGTTTGCTGACTCAGTTGCTCATTTTCATCACTGAATCTAAATTCCTCTTTTACAGGACAAGCATTTGTCCTTTCACTGCAGCAGAGGCTTGGAGGAGGTTTATACCATCAAAAACAAAAGGTTTTGATTTCTTTTGGTGTGATAAAATTCAAGACCAATAATCCATATTCGAATGCCCTAATAATGAGTTTGATGGTTTTGGTAAGAAGTTAACAGCAATTCTGTTGCAGCACCTAAACATCCATCAACAGAGGATAACGCTCTATGCCTAATTAATATCAGACAAGAGACTGAATACCATAACTCCACATAGATGACCTTCATCCATCCATCGCCATTAACCCAAGCACTTCAGCTTTGCTCTCATTGTTTTTTTTCTTCTGCTGCAGTAAAGGCAGCAATACATTTGCAGTATTCAACTGAAATTCGGCCCATGAATACCTGTTGTGAGATATCTTATAACATGATACCAGTTATGGGTATGACATCACAGGGTTTAGATCAAGCTGCAACCTCCAGCACTGGTAAATGAAGTTAATGTGGAAGTGCCAGAAACAGAAGCTAGCTGCAGAATACTCAGAATTTATATGATTGTGTGCCGGGTACAGACGGTTTTAACAGCCTAAATAAACATCTCGACAGCCTGCTACAACAAATGGCTTTGGTCTAAAGATATGATACATCGAAATGCTCCCATACTCATATTATATGTTGAGATACCCGTGTTATACTAAAAGCCATTTTTATTCTGTTGAGGGTCTCTGGTTTTGCATAGTTGGGGTCTGACTGACATGGACACAAGCCTGCACAGTGTCTCTACTGGTCAGACTGGTCTGTGAATAGGTTAATCTAAAGTTCAGTTGAGACGACGTCTACAATATGGCAGCGTCTACAGATTGGCCTTAACAATGTTCAAAAGCCTCTTCAGATAATCAAACGTACAATGTCACATGGCTTTGTCCAGTTCTTTCTACAGTCAATGGTTTCGATCAATAGCAGATATGCAACAAAAGGTGAGACTGTCCAAACTATGCTCTCTAAAAATAAGTTTGTATTGTGTAAGTTCTGGGTATGCAACGATAATAAACCAACCTTCCTGTGCTGCTGGATTTGCCTGATTCAGTGTCTGTAATTAGACATAGCCCTCTTGCAAAGCTTTAAGTTAAAACAATTAGAAAAGACAAAAGGAAAGGAGTGCTACCTGGACTCAACAGAGTTAGTTTAGACTTCCTGATGAAGGCTTGATGCCGAAACGCGTTGAAGGTTTTTACATGACTATGCCACTAATATAAAGGCATTTTAATAGTATAAAGAGAGTGCCTTGGAGTCTTTTCTTTTTGCTTCAGTTAAAACATTTAAACTTGGGATGCTGATACAATGTCCAATTAGGGCCCTTTAAAGACAATAAAGCATGAGTTAAAGGTGTGACAAAGGTGGAAGGTGACTGAAAGTCTGTAAACGGGACAACATTTTTATTGAATAAAGAACAAATAAAACAACAACACTGGAAACCCTACTTAATGTAAAATATATTTTTTATTATATGTTTGATTTTAGAACTGTTTTGCATTGTGTACTTTGCCCATAGCAGCAGAGCCCTCCTATGACAACAATTGGTTGGCCTGTAATGAATGTGATTTACAGAGTGATTGCTCAACTGTTGTTGCCCATATGGATGTGTGAAATGTATTTTGTGCATCAAAGTGTTTATCTTCCGTCAGGGCTGTGATCACTAACATAATAAATGGATAACAAACAGGCTTCTTGAAACATCAATAGTTTTAATGGATATTAAAGGACTAGAGACGAATCCGGGTATTTATCATTTTGGACCTGTACCAATTACATGTACCAATTACTTTCACTGTTTTAAAATATATCAAATAAAAAAACAATTAAAAAATGAATGACTGACAAAGGGTTTACACTAATATGGAACAACCAGCTGCTATTCTTCTGAAAGTAAGCTGTTTTCTTGTGGCCCTAATGGTTTTGCTCAACCAGATAAGTGATGAATAATAATGGTGTCCCACAAGGATCAATGTAAGATTCCCTGCATTTTACTAAGCCTTGTAGGATATACTTCTGTGCAGATGCACTGTTCATCAGATGCTTCACAGCACACCCAGTGGGCCTGTCACTAGAAAAATACAGACTTAAGTTGATCTAAAGCAAATCTGTAACCACAAATGGCCAAAATATTTCTTATTATGAATCTAAGAAATGCAGATCAACATGATGAGTAATGCAGTTAGACAGCAGGTCTTGTTTGCCAGTTCTTCTCATCCTCACACTCCTACACTGGCTAAAAGACACTTTTTGGAATTGATTTTTGAAACTTTTTAAGGCTCTAATGGGCCGCACACTTGTGTAATTATCAGACGGTTACCATGGAAGCCTGAAAAATATTGTTTCTGTTTAGTTGTACTAAAAGACACTCTGAGGAGACCCTTTTTTTGTAAATGTGTTTGGTTCAGGGCATGTTTGTTGCTTTTTGAGATAAGGCACCTTATTCATGTCACAGTTAATGTTCACTACAGTTTTTCACCTTTCTAAACAGGTGAGTGCCATTGATGGGGAACAGCTTAATGTCTGCTTAACCCCTTGTGTTCACTTCTCTTCTCCAAAATACAGAATGGCAGAGGATATAAGGCCAAGCTAGAAGTCTTCTTATACAAGTCCACAAACAGGTTAATGAAGAAAATGATGGATACGATTTCACAAGATATGTAATTATAAAAGTCCTAATCAATTCCATGACAAATTTTGAATATCTTCATCAAGGAGACTGTGCTTTTGCCAGTTTGTCTGTTTGTCTGTCTGTGAGCAAGATAACTCACAATGGATTTTCATGAAATTTTCAAAAGTGTTGGTCATGGAACAAGGAAGAAGTAATCACATTTTGGTGGTGATCTGATGTGGATCCAGGATTTTTTTAAATGGATTTGTTAACATTGCCAGATAGGGCAGTTTTCCACAATTTTGCTAGTAACTTAAATAGTTCACAGCAGGTTTTCATGAAGTTTTTTGGGAATGTTGATCATGGCACAAGAAAAAGTAAGTACATTTGGGTGGTGATTTGAAATCAGACGGGAATCCAGTGTATTTTAAAGTATGTGCTAATGTTGTGAGATAGGGCAATTTTCCACAGTTTTGCTAATTCCGCTGCTAGGAATGTAACAAAGACCAATCTCTGAGCATTTTAAGACCTTGGTGTTCTTTTCACTTCACCATGGTTTAATGGAGCACTTGGTTATCTTGTTTTTAAAAGTGCTAAAAATATATATATAAAAATATTAGTATTACCCCGATTATTATTTTATTTCTATCAGAATTAGCAATGTATACTTGAATTTTCACCCAAATCAATAAAGTATCCATTTATCCATCAATCTGTCAGTCTATCTAGCTATCTGTCATAAATGTATCATTATTAGTACTGTACTATTATAGTTGTTATTATTATTTTAATGTTATTATTATAATTATTACGTATTATTATTATCAATGGGGTGAGCTTGTTCCTTAAACAGAAGATGTTATTCAAACAATGAATATCTCTTTGAAGACTGTGTTACTAATAAATGTATCTTAACTAAGCATGGCTCAAAGATTTAATCACTAACATGTACAGAGTAAGCAAACCTGTTGTTGAACCATCCCAAGCTTTAAGAAAAAGGAAGTTAATAACCTGATGCAAAATAAACTATGAAGTGGTTGATGTCATCAGAACATACTCATCCAGGTGAGTTTACTGTCATCAGCAAGTATCATCAGGACCAAGCAGAACAACAAGTTAACTTTTTTGTAGCTTTATTTAAGCTCTGGACTGGGAGTCAGTGGTTTCCAGTTCCACCTCACAGGGTGAGCAAAGCATCTATGTGTCTCCCTGTCTTTCAATTTTAATGTGTGTTAGCAAACTGTGTTGTTAGCCTGAACAGTCACAGTCAGTTATTTATTCCTATCATATTTATTATTCATAATGGCACAGTGATGGCAGCTGTTTACTTCCTGCTACAAACACATGACTGTGTAGAAAATCTGCAGGGCTGCCACCTCTATCAACCAGGCATCAAACATTAACACCCAAAATTAGAACTGAAATACAGTGCAGTGAGTCCCGCACACTTGTTTATGGTCCAGTACAGAGACAAAGACAGCTCAGTTTACATAGTTTGATAGTCTAGCAGAGCCCAGTTCAGTCCCATCTTGAACAGTAAAGTCCAACAATGGTTTTGTACCAATCAATGGGCTGCATCCTCTGGAGGGCACATTTGAGGACCAAATACATCATAGTGGTGCATTGAGGGCTGTTCCAAATCAAAGACCTAATCACAGCCCAAAATGAGTCCTCCTTTCCCAAACAAGAGATCCATCTGGTAAATTGTCATGGCCCAGTATTTCCTGAAATTATTCACTGACCATTTCAATGTAGCTGACAGGTCCTTGAGTAGGTAAGTCATTCGCTTGAAATTTTAGGTAACAGGTTTTAACTAAGTTGAACATCTACTAATACTGACGAAAAAAAGAAAGGCCTTGAGACCTCAAATTACATCAAAATTAATAGGCGAAGATATGAGATGGTGGTTCTTTTAGTTTGAACCTGGGCAAGGGTTGAGGTTGATTGGCGACAGGGGCGGCTCTTAGAAGTAGGGGGGTAAGGGTAAAGGCAGCTGGTAATGCAACTAGAAAATGCTCTGCCAATTTTCAGTCAGGTCTGTATGAGGTCTAGCAGATCTTAGACCAGTTTAGTCTAATTGAGTGCAGTCTAGATGGGTAAAGTCCAGAATATTGCAGACAAATAAAGTTGCCATGATAAAAATCCAGAGAGTCAACTCTCCTCTTGTACTAAAGACTCCAAAGATTCCAGGTCTGTCAGGTCAACTAAAGCAAAGTCCAAGTCCAGTACACTTTAGCCTTCTACAGTTCAGTCCAGTCCTGCTCTGTCCAGTCCCTTCAGTTAATTCCACTCCAGTCTGATACAGTACACTCTAGAAGAGTCCCAAGCTGTCTATACCAGTTAAGTCCAGTGGTCTACACTTGTCCAGTCTAATCTATGACGCTAGTTTCTATTTAAGTACATCAAAGTCCAGTATAGTTAAGTATCGCCTAGTCTTTCTATGCACAGATAAATTGAGCCTTTCAGATCTACCAATTGAATTACGCTGAGTCCTTGGCGGTGGAGTTAAGTCTAGAGCAGAAGAGCTGTAGTCTGCCCAGGCTAGTGCATACGACTACTTTCTTGACTACTATCTTGGAGTCTAGTAGAGTCTAATCCACTCTATTCCTGTCTGGTACAGGAGAACCTGGTACAGTGTGGTTAGGTCTTGTACAGAAGGGGTGACTTCCCATGCGTGTCCTGTCCTGGCCAGCTTAGTCATGTCCAGTCCAGTTTCATCCTGTGGGGTCATGACAAGCTTAACTTAAACCTAAGAGTCAAGCGTAGGAGAGAAAACTGTATAGTCTAGTTCATTCTAGACCATTCTGAATGAAGATCAGAATAAAGATCTGTCTTGTGTAGTCCTTCAGAGCCTACCACAGCCTAGCTCATTCTTGTCCGGTCAAGTACAGAAGACTCTGGACATGTACAGTCAAGAACAAAAGAGTGAAGTGCAGCCAAGCACAGTTCAATCTAGAACAGCTGAGTATCTGACATCCAGCCTAGTCCAGTCCCGTGCAGTTAAAATCGATGCTCCTTAAGATCTAGTGAGTTACGTATAAGTTCAGTTTTACCAGACATAGCCTGCAAGGCTGAAGTCCAGAGGATCACAGCCCTATACAGCAGAGATCAATGCAGTCTGGTCTACAACAGTAGATTATAGTTAAGTCCACTCTATTCTTTTACAGTAAGTTCAAGTCGTTCCCACTGAGGTTTGGTCCCATAATGTCCACCCAGTAGAGTCCATCTCATGTCAGTCGGTTCAACACCAGCAAAGCTCTCATATTACAGATAAGTCTGGTCCAGCTGACTCCAACTAAGTCCAGTCCAGTGAGGTAAAGTTTTGGAGTTTATCCTTGTCCAGTCTAAGCTTATCTAGTCTAAACCACCTCAAAGGAGTCCAGTCTATTGTTGTGAAGACTAGTTCTTGATTAGACCAGTCTACTGCTCCACAACTTAAGGCAAGCCTTGATTCTTGTCTAGAGCAGAAGAGTTCAGTTCAGTTCATCCAGTCCAGTTTGATACGTAAGAGATTTTTCCAGACAAAGTTGCTGATGTCTGGTGGTCTATTTCATTCTTAAATGGTCTTGAACAGTAGATCCCTGTCCAGTCTAATACAGAGGATTCGGGTCTATTACATTATGGTCACGTTCAGTAGCCCAAGTGAATTCAGTACAGTAAAATCTGCTCTAGTCTACTTTAGCCTTATAGAGTCCACTAAAGTCCAGGAAAGTCAAGTCCAGTTTGGGGTCAGTTGAGTCCAAAAGAGTTGCATCCAGGTTTGTCTCAGAGTTGGGCTTTATTATTGTTTACAGTACGACTGCAGCAGAGAGACAGACAGTCTGAGCAGACATACAGACAGACACAGCCACAGACAGGCAGCTGGGGGACAGAAGACTTTACAGACAGGCAGACTGACAGATAGACAGACAGACAGGTGGACCAAGAGGCAAACAGCTGGTTTAAAGAGAAACAAACAGTTTGAGACTCCAGACAGTCAGACACACAGACAGTCAGACAGTACAGTTACAGTCAGGTGGATGATGGATGTGAGACAGGCAGACAGATAGGAGGACAGAGACTCAGACAGCTCCGACTCCTTACCTCCTCTCTGCTCCTCTTCCTCCTCTGCTTCTCCTCCATGCAGCAGGCAGGACGGCTGGCTGGGAGAGGTTTTCTTCTTCTCCTCCGCTCAGTCAACGCATCGTCTGGTGTGTCACAGGAGGGGGGGGAGGGGGGGAGGGTGAGGTGAGGAGGGGGAAGAGAGAGGACGGGGGAGGAAAAGGAGGAGGAGGAGGGGGGAGCCAGAGACACAGCAGACAGCCGAGGAGGAGGAGGAGGGAGGAAGAGGAGGAGTCATCTGAGGACAGCGAGGGAGCTAATGCGGCTAACTGCCCTGCAGAGGACGAGAGAGGGAGAGAGGGAGGGAGGGCGAGAGACACAGAGGCAGAGTGTGGAGAGAGAGGGGAGAGTGAGCATACATTAAAGTGCTGTAGAGAGGGACACAAAGTTTGGAATTAAAGACAGAAAATCACACAAACGGCTCATGTAAACTGTCAAAGCCAAAAACACACATGTAAATATAGATACACACTCCTGGGACGTGTGTGCCAGTATGAGTGTGTGCCTGTTTGTGTGTGTGTGTGCGTGAGTTTGTGTGGCATGACTTGGCCAAATGCACAGCGCTGCATTGCAGTGCCGAGGCTGAGTTGGCATGCCGAGTACATAGCGTGCATACTGCGACTGTGTGCCAGGCTGAGAGATACACACACAGAGGCGCACACTCCAACACGCGCAAATAGACACAAACCTAGCAGCAGCTTTTTGCAGCCTCAGCTTCCAACATCACTGCTCAGAGTAGTTTCTAACATGAAAGAGAGACAGACTGTTACTGTATAGAAAGACAGACAGGCTGTCTCTGCCCGCATGCCTGTCTGTCTCTCTGTAACTGTGTCTGAACAGACAGGCAGGCAGGCAGTGAGACAGACAGCTTTTGTGTCTGTATTTAAACTTCTCTATCCAATATTAAAGAGAGAGAGAAACGAGTGGGAGGATGGGTGGAGGGGAAGGGGAGTGAGGCTAAATAAGGACTTATACAGTAGCTGCTGTGTGTGTTTGTGTTGTCAGTCTGCACACCTCCATCAGCTCCACCTGGTGTCACTGTGTCATCAGATCACAGTTTCTTTTTGGTACATCAACAGTCATATTATAAATGTCATTATTTACACTCTGCCGCACTGAGATCTGATCTTAACATGCTAATAAGTTGGGTGGGGTCTGACAGAAGCGCAGAAGTGCTCTGAAACTTTTTCCAATGGCCAGCAGGGGCTGACTTGGTTTTGACAAGGGAAGTGACATACGTCTATAAGGAAATTAACAGACTTTGTGCCAACTTCATTGATAAGTAAATATAATTTCTAAGATCATGGTCTTATTTTTTGGTTTTAAAGGGATAGTTCAGTACATCTGATGTGTTGTATAAGGTAGTAGGGATAGGAATAGCAAATCGATCCCAGTTGGGAATTGAGGAATAAATGTCATTAGTCATTTGCTTAACAGTTCCCTTATCAGTTTCTTTAACTTTGCTCTGCATGATTTGCAAATCATGGATGTCACGCTCTCATCAGAAGTGGTCAGCAGAGATGATAAAAAAGTCAAAGCTGTGACTGTGGCAGACAGCAGGCAGAAGTGGTAAAAACTGAAGCTTAGTTTTAGGCTGCACAATGCCAAGTGGTGGAAACATCAGAAGCCTGCAGAAGCCTTCACCTATTCAGCATGGCACTGAATATCAGGAGTGACATGTGCTTGACATTGTTGCAAAAAAAAAAATTATGTAAGCCAACTTTTGCCCACACAGAAAATCCATAGAAATCTATATGGGAATTGTTTAAGACTGGACCAGTAGGCAGAATCAATAGTGGAATCAGCATCAATATATTCTTATTAATTCCCATCCCTATGGTCCCATGTCCTGAAATTTTTTTTTTGCTTTTAATGCTGTTAAAAGGGGCTTTGGGAGCATAAGAAGATGACATGTTTTACCAAACTGTCAGTAAAAAGAAAAATGCCCCATTAAACACTCAGTTTTTACTTCCTGTAGTATTAAATGTGTGGTTTCTGCTCATCACAGGCAGACACCATGACTGTTTTGAAAGTCCATAGGGCCTGTAACCCCTCCTCCTCACTCCATCAGACATTGTTTGGGCAGCCAATCAGCTCAAAGATCATTATTATAGCCTCCTGTAGCCCCAATCCCGCCCCCTCAGATCCAAGGGTTTTCAAACGGGAGGGAAAAAGAGCTACATCTCATCCTCCAAAGGAACAAATTTTTCAGTATTTTCTAATTAAATTTTCAACAAATCCCTGCTTAACAGACAACCAAGGTGGGATGTAAATGGTCAAACACACCAGGAATTCTGACCTTTAGATAATATATTTGCCATGTTAATGGAATTCAGCTCTGCCTCTGTCATGAGAGAACTGGCTTAGACACTGCTGCTGCAGGGGCCAAGGCTGAGTAACTTAGTAAATCAGGTGAAGCAAGCTTATAAAAGGGCTGGAGTGATTGTAAAATGTAATTCACAATGCTCTACTTCACCGCTAGCAGGCCTCTTTGTTCTGGTGCTAATTCAAAAGATAAATCTTGTAAGGTTTCACAGTTTTTCTTTGTTTTACAGATTTGCGTCTGAAGTACAACAGGCACCACCACTAACACAATCTAGTCACTACAGAAACAATGCCAGGAAGACCAGGGCTTCAGCAAGAGGTGACCATTATGGTAAAACTTAAGATTTAATTAATTAATTAACTAACTGATCACAGATGGGAATAAGCTTTAAAGTTATCCTTAGCTCAGCAGTTGTGTTGTTAATGGCCGCCATCAAATAAACCAATGAAATTAACTGAACATCCAAAACAGAGGCAGAAGGACATGTAGGCTATGCCATGTATTAAACAGAATTAAAACAATGAGGCTTGGAAGTGGAAAGCAAATGTTGCAATTAGAATCAACCCAAGTGTTTTTCTGTCAGACAATTTCACCTTAAAGACATTAAATTACTCAGACCTCTTGGCCCCCAAAGCAGTGGTGTACAGCTTAGCCCCCATGCCAGTTCTCACCTTAAGGGGCTGAGCTGATAACTGATGTACCTCATACTACCCCATGTCTAAAACACCAAACCATTCCTCCAAGTCTTCTCAATACAGACTGATGTGCAGTTTGTAAAGTATGGTCCAAGCAACACAACAAGTAGTCCATACAGTACCCAAGCCTGTTTGACACTCAGTGTCCAGTAGGTTGTACTGTGATGGAGCATGGTACCATGCTTTGGCCCCGGCATGTTTGGAAGGGATGTAACACAGAGGAGATGCACTAAAGCATGCAGAAACAAGAGCAGAGGAACAAAACAACAACAAAGAACTGCCACCTTGCACAACAAAGAAACCCAGGAGAGTTGTATGGCAGTATCTGACCAAAATGACGCAAAACAAGCCACAAAACCAGTTATGTTGCAGTCATATCAAGCTGTAATCTTGAGTGCTTGGAAAATAAGGCCAATCTGGAAGTGAAAAAAACAGCAGATCCTTGAATGTCTGCTTGAAGCTGCAGAGAAAAACTAAAGTGACATGATTGTGTGCGGGGAATGGCCAATTTTTAACACACATACATGATTATATAAAGGATTTCATTTTTTAAACAGCCAGAGAAATGAATGACATGCCTACAAGCCTGGACTTAGATGGACTTACGTCCTGCCTAACTTGGCCTCTCTGTCTGTTAATAGTTTTATCCATAGTTAGATTGAGAAGGCATTAACAGTATGGCTGTGCTCCCTGACAGGCATAAAAAATGTTCCAAAGCTTCCCTTTATAACAAACAGCTGAAGTCACATGGCTTTGTCCAATTCTGTCAACAGTCCAGGATTCATGTCCTCTGTGATGCTCTCCATTGTGCAAACTCTGAGACCACACAGAGCCAGTGGGACGATGACATGATGACAAGAGAAAACCATACTCAGGCACGGCTGGGCCTGAAGCATCACCAGTGTGGGCAAGCGCCCCCTCAGCATGTGCTTGAGCACTGCATGGGGCAGCTACCTACAAAAATCATTAAGCATGCATGATATGCTTTAGAACTAGCATCGTTTAAGCTACAAATTGAAACATGAGATCAGTGAAAAATACCATACACAGTATCATAAAAATATCATTTTCAGCATTCAGTTGAACATAAGACATTCCAAAGATAATAAGGAGACCCTATTTTGTCTTAAATCAGATTCATACTCTCAATTTTAAAGACTGCTTAGGTATGTTCACTCACGTTCAAAAATCATCAAGTTCTCTGCACTGAACTTGCCACTCTAAGCCAACTGGTTTAAACTGCTGATGAAGCAATTCTAGGTACAGTATTTGGGGGACCAGGGGAATGAAATGTTTCAAGCAGCTACTGTAAACTGAGGGGAGAAGGAGAGGTCAAGATGTTGCAGACTTATTGTCTTGTGCAGAGAAGTGCTTGGTCATGTGCAAGAGACATGTGAAACACACTAAATGGCAAATAAAACTCAAAAAATATAATATGGGCTCTTTACAGCCTTTTTTCCGAAAATTTCAATTGGAATAAAAATAGGTCACATAAGTCAACATGATGTTTTAATCATGTAACTGTAGCAACTCTGAGTCAGGACCTAGACTCAACACCTACTTTACAAAATCTCTGCTCTGGTGCACTAATAAGGAGATTTCACCTTCTTAAATAGGAACAAGAACAACTATTGTATAAGGACATGTGGTTCACGAAGCTGTTTGTGCAGAGCCTCATATTTTATGCCTGTTATTTTACATCAGGGATTTAAACCAAGTCATGGCATGTCCAAATAACTCAAACATTTAATATTTTCCTTACTTTTAAATTTTAGTGATAAGGCTAGCTGTTATTACCATTTTCACTTATGTAATATGATGAACATTTTACCACAATGCTAACTGTAATCTAATTTCAGTATTGTCCCTGTCAGAGTTTTAGCTCTGTATATTTACATTTCAATTAAAGATGTACTCAATTACAAGCAAATGGGATAATATTAGCACATCAAACAAAGTTAACTGATATTGACAAACTGCTATGTGGTATTATTCAGACTGCTCTATGTCTGCTAACAAGCTAATGCTAGCGTGCCTACTGGTGTATAACAAACATGCTAAATGCTATGTTAACACTATTGCTGTAACTTTTTCCACATTCTTTACAAGAAATGCTTATTATTAGCCCGCTACCCTGTTTATGGGTATTTTACAGAAAAGTTACTCTGCTAAACATCCAGATATCTGCGTTGTACCTGTCATGGTCAGAGGGATGAATATCCTCTTTACCAGATGTTCATCACTTAGAACAGAAATGGGCAATGTGCAATCTTCTCTCTCTGCCAGGGCTACTTTGTTCAAAATGTTTCTTATTTTCCGAAGAGCAAAATAATAATAATAATGGTAATAATAATAATGATAATAATAATAACATTTAATCAAAATTAATTATACCAACATTTATAAGATTTAACTCAAACACAAATAACGTGCACAATGCATTGAACTTGACACATAAATTTTATTTTAGCCACCTTTTGAAGGGTAATGAAAACAGAGTATTTTAAGCACAAATTTTTTACTTGCACTCTTTTTATGTCTGCCAAGGATATGTTTTTTTTTTTGGCATTTATCTGTTTATTTGTTTGTAAATAAGATAACTTAAAAAGTTTTCAGTGGACTGTGATGAAATTTCCTGAGGATGCTCTTGGTCATTGCACAAGAAAGAAGTAATTAGGTTTTGGTGGTGATCCAAATATAAATTTGCTAACATTGTGAGATAGGGCTATTATTCACAGTTTTTGCTAATAACTCAAAAAGTTCTCAACAAAATTGTAATACATTTTCTGGTAATTAGCCTTTGGTCATGACACGCAGAAGAACGGATTTGATTTTGGTGGTGTTTTGAGTCTAGATGCAGATCCAGTAGGTTTTTTTTTTTTTTTAAATACATGCAAATATTGTGTGATATAGCAGTTTTTAACATTTTCACTCATTACTCAACTTGCAGTTACCATTGGCAGAGGTTTGTAACCTCGGAGCACTTCTAGTTTCCAAATTAATTTACCAAAAAAATACTTTTCTCCTGCCCTAATGTGTCACAAAAATGTAAGAGGGGCAATTACAGCAGAATTACTTTAAAAAAAACTTGTAGCAACAATCCAGGATGAAATAGAAATATCTTTATTATAAGAGAGTGGTGGACGGATGATGCATTTTTGTAGGCCAATGCTGAGGTTAGCATTTCGCTTGTGTTCTCCATTGCAAGGCCACAAAAAGTCTATGGGATTTTTCTCTGTGTTTGGATCATTGCTGATAATAAGCTCTGTGGAGAACAAAAGATTATGAAATTTACATTCTTTGTGATAATCTTAGCAAACAAACCTACTTTTCACAATTTTTTAAGTTTAAATGTAATCAGCGAGAATAAAAAGATATTATTAAGCTACTATTGAACTACAACATGGCGGTTCAACTTAGATGCAGCTACAATATTACAATGAATAACGTTTATTGTGACCTCTTTGATCTAAATTCTGTGAATTTGAGAGTTTCCTCATAAATGAGTGACTTGATCAAATTGGTTATTACTGCTGTGACAATAGTGTATGAATTATCAGAAATGCTTGCTGTCAGGTCCCAGGCCATTTCTGTAGTCCTTGTTAGCAGTTAGTTAGCAACCGTCATTTTAAATACACCATTAATTTACAATTCAAAAGCAGACATCAGATGTGTTGTATTATTTCCCATTTAACATTAAAAATCTCATGCGTGTGTTCACTACAAACCTTATTTCAGGCACTTATATGAAACCTGTATTCTAAAGGTGCTTACACACCGAATGCGACTTTGTGACCTCGGCGACCACTCTCCATGTAAAGTCAATCACTTCTGTGTTTCTTTACTCATTCCTGCACCACTTTATATCATTGTATTGACATCTTAGGTTGAATTATATTTGGCAGATTTTGTCATGTTTTTCCTCATTTTTACAATTTGTCAAGTTTTGGATTTCCAACAGTTTTTGAATTGTTGGATGGCCATGTGTGGGCCCCAGGCTGCCAGTCGCCCACCCCTGACCAATGCAATGCCAAAAACTACACTGAGCAGCTTAAGGCTTTCTGTTCTTAAAACTTTTGTCACTGATTTGGTTGTTTTTTGCTGCTGCTGAGGGATTTTTTTTTCAGCTGCTAGCAGATAACTATGTGGGCTTGATTACCATGTTTGCTTTAAATGGTTTTTCAACAGGCAACAAAAAATATGTTCAAGTAAATTTTCTGTTTTTCTACTGTTCCATCCAAATGCCATAGAAAAGGGTAATATCCTCTGTGAACATGACATCTACCTTGACCTTATTTCATCCCTCTGAATACACAAGGGCTGGAACCACTAGAGCTGAAACCAATTATGAGTTCAAAGTGTCAGGCTACTTACACCCTCTGCAGCTCCCGTGACACAGCTGGTTTCAGGTCTGACAGTCCCTCTTCTGACTTCTGCTGCTTTGCTTAACAGACGAGCAGTCAGGGCAGTTAAACATACGTCAGTATGAGCAATAACATCATTTATTCAGTCAGATTATTTACATTTATTGACACAAATAATAAGAATAAGTTTTTAACAGAGCCAGGAGAGTCAGTAAGCTCAGTTTTTCATGTGCTTGTTTTGGAGGCTGTGAACCAGTTGGACAGTATGCTCAAACACCAGCAGATAAAAAACATCCAGGAGATTTAAGGTTTTCATCCCCAAGAGACTGAACGATTTTTAGCTGGAGGATCCTCGAGGGAGTCCACTTCAGCAGTTTGAGACTCATCACTCTGTCACTGTGAAAGGGGAATAACAAATATGTCGAAACGCAAACTCTTATTTAAAAATAATAAATTCAAGCAATTCAAACCCTTTGTAAGAGATTTAAATAACTGGCAAGTACCTAAAATTCATAAGCCAAAAAAGTTGAATAAAATACATAAATAATTAAATCCTGACCAGCAAACAAACTCATTTAATTTGAAAAATTCCCCTGCACAGAAAAATTACCTACAGTACCTCCATTATTTCTAAGGTGTTTTATTCTTTTTGGTTTAACAATTTTTTTTGTTTAAGCTTTTAGGTTGGTCCATTCAAATGAAAATTAATTTCATATCCTGAGTCAATTTAAGACTGAGAAAAATGTTTTCTTTATGAACCAAAAAAGAAAAAAATCTTTGCATTACTTTTTGGCCTTTTGGTTTAAATTCTAAATATATTTAACAGAAAATGTATCTTCTTAGAGTTTAAACAAAAGGATGAAAAGCAGATACATGACTTCAGATCATTAGCAGGCCCAGATTTGGGTAAGTATTGGGTAGCAGGAGGAGAAAGAGAAACTGCTTTCACACATTAGTGGATGTGTTGTGTACTTGTGTTTGATTTATTTGCTTAGTAAACTTCACCTGTTGTGAGTCTGACGAGAGCATGAGAAAGCACATGTGGAGACCCCACATGACGCAAGACTCTAGAGCAGGGGTGTCCAAACTATGGCCCGGGGATGAAATGCGGCCTGTTGCCCATTTTAAATTGGCCCCGATACAGTTGAATGAATAAAGACATTTTGATTACAGCGGCAAATACCATCAATCATGAACATTTTCTGCCATATTTACTTTGTCAAAAGGTCTCATTTACAAATTATACTGCAATATTAATCTTCAAGCACCAACATTCTTGCAGTTTACTCTTATTTTGTGTCTGACAGTGAGGATAAGCCATAAGTGTCTCCCATCTCTGCTGCTGAGAAGGTCATTCTCGCCCTGACTAGGTGTGAATCCAGTGATAGCCTGGGGTTACAAGAGCCCCTTGACAGGTGATAACCCACCCCTAAACCCTAAAACTTAAACTTAAATACAGTAAAGGTGAGGTGCAGCAAGTGGCTCAGTCGTTCATGTATTCCTCATTATGTGGCCCTTGATGTAAAAAGTTTGGACACCATTGCTCTAGAGACATTAACCAACTTTATGTTTTTGGGCTTTTTCAACAAATCAAACCATGATATTATGTTCTGCCATCTTAACCTGAACAACGTACAACAATCAGTGGCCAGAGATGACCACCATTATGAGCTCAAATGAATACGTTCTGGACATGGCATGGATGAAGTTTTATGCCGTTTTTCCTCTTTTGTGTATTCATGGAGACTAGGTATTAGGAAGTGCAGTCATTTTTACAGATATCTCAATACTACCCGTGGTGATTACGGTACTCCTCCCCTCCATATTTTTTTTTTTTCAGAAATATGTCTCAAATTAGTTGGAAAAACTGACCTAATGCTTCAAATTGACTGAGTGAGAATGTGCATACCAAGCTACAATGCAGTTTCATTCAATTAACTGTTCAATGTTGTTTATCAAGTGATTTTGCATGTATGAATCTAGTTTTACCCCTCTGTGAGTCTGAGTCATGGTATTCTGCAAAAATTCAGTCATACATTATCAACTGACAGCATGTATCTTTTAATTTTATATGAAATACAGACATGTTTTTATCAGTTTAAAGGTTTAGTTCTGGTTTTCTGAAGTGGGGTTGTGCAAGGAACATGGCATGAGCCTGAATGTGTGCCACAGTGTCACAGCTCAGTTTTCTCTCTGTTCAGAAAAACTTGGGACGGACGCTAATGCTATGCATGCTGTACATGGTGCCAGATTCTCTGCGTCATTAAAAAAATTGTGGGAGTAAGCAAGCCACAAACACAGCGCATAGTCATCACACAATACAGTTTGTTTACATTCACTTAATATCCCACTACAAAGCTGCTCTGATTTGGCACGATTCTGAAACACAGTACAGCCTACGTGTCCTTCTGCCAGCAGTGCTGACTAGTTTGCTTTACAATAGGAAACAGCTGCTACCAAATAGAATAAATTGCGTTTTTTGCAACAAATATGACCACTATTTACTTTAGATATTTTGTAATTCTTGTATGAATTGGAGTACACACAGGAAAAACTTCTGTAAATTGAGATTCAGCAGGTCTGAATTGAAAACGGTGGTTTTTGCTCCGGGAACTAGAGGACCAGAATAATTCACATTACCTGCTGATTCAGGTGAATAAACCATGAGCTCATGACATCAAACTGGATGAAAAAAAGAGTGTGACAAAGAATAATTATCTCAGGCTGCTTCAGGATGTTTCAGGATCAGAGGATACTACCAGCTTTAATACTTTTGTTAACAGTGAGCAGCTCTCATCCCGCAGAGCCTAATTGCTTTAATAGACATTTATAATTGTACAGACCAGATTCACTGTTTTACAAACTCCCAAAGACAAAACAGAGGAGTTGAATAAAAGCTAATCTTCAAAGCAAGTATTCAGGTGATACTGATTATTTATTTTATAAAAACAGAAGCCATGGTTCCAGTGGGTTAGTGAACTTCATGATAGCACACAGTGTGTTCGTTATTGGGGGTGAACTGAAATAGAAAAACATTCTTAATTAAAATTACTGGATAATCCTTAAAGATTCAAACATTTGGTTTATCATTATTTCAGATGAAGTATTATTTGTGTATTTGGCAAAGTTCAAGTTAGACCGTAGTTTGATCCTTTCGTCTACAGCATAAGGACACAGAAGCTGTGCAGTGTCTCAAAATAGTGCCTAATCAAAGTGGCTTGGTAGTGGGAAAGAAGTAGATAGAAACAAACTGTCTGTAGTGTGTGATGACCCCACACTGTTTTTGTGGCTTCCTTTCTCCCACAATTCTTTTAATCACACAGAGAATCTGACACCATGTACAGCAATAGCATCAGCATCTGTCCAGAGTTTTTCTGAATAGAGAGAAAACTGAGCTGTGACACTGTGGCACATGTTGAGGCTCATGCCATGTACCTCACACAACCCCATTTAAAAAAACATTAACTATCCCTGTGTGAAACGCAGTCAGATTTGTTGGTCTGATATGAAGTAGTCATATCGCTTTGGCAGTGTTATTAGTATTTATAGATTCAAGGGCAAAGTCAGACAGAATTTAGAGCAAAAAGAGAAAAGCTAACAAACAGTGCAACACTGAATGCATGCCATACACACGTTTTTAATAAAATATTTCACAAAATATGCTTTGTTTCTGGCTGTCATGTCAAATCAGTCTTGCACTTGTGTCAGTTGATTCTTAAAATGCATATTCAAGAAAAATGGGCAAATTACACTGTCACTTAATGGCCACGGACACTGTAGTTTCTACAGGCTTAACCCATCGGTAAAGAAATGCACTTCCTTGCTTTGGTCACTGGGAGGCATCATCCACATATTTATGGAAATGCAGACACCAGCCACACACACAAGGGGAAAGAGGTGGAAAGGGTGGTGAGTCCACAAAAATATATCCAAACCCCGTAGGACAGGATAGCATTATACACAGGGAAGCTTTGTTACTTCAAGTATTTTGCATCATGTATGGAGAGGCATTACGTAATGGGCTCACTGGCTACAGACTTAGACTATAGGATGGCAGTGTTGCAGCATAATGCAGAGATTTTGCCTTAAAAAAAATGCCTTTATGTAGCTTTACGTTGCTGATTGTAGCATCAGGGCTAAGAACCTTACAATACAGCACATTAAATGTAGGGCCTGAACTGCTTTATAATTTATTAAGAATCTTTACTTCTTTTGTTTATCATAAAAATTAAAAAAAAAAAATACAACAAAGCTTCCTAAAAATATTTTTTTGTTGATATAATGATTTTATATCTTTGTGCTTTTTCAGTCACTACACTTTTCTTTAAACCCAAGTGTTGACAAAGTAAACAGCCCTGTAGAAGCCAATGAGTAAAACAATAACAGGGTATTTAATCATCAAAAACTAATCTAAAATCCAATACAATACTGGCTCAGCAGTGATAATAAACCTCTCTTCTTCCAGTTTTCATCATTTTTGTGTTTGTACTGTTTAGTACAGTTTTTACTGACAGTTTGTTTCATTTGGTACTGGGTAAACTGTTTTGCTCTGTATGTGAAACAGACTGAAAGCTTTCATATTAAACAATTTTCTAACTCTGTTAATGAATAACTATTTCATTTAAATGTTCAAATAATAATTTCAGTATGTCAACAAAATTTAGAATTTGATCCCATTTTTTGTAAGTGCACATTATTTACACTCTTACATCAAGTTTTATACTGTACGTCAGTAAATATATTCTCATTGTTAGAGTTGTATTTGGTCAGTTTTTAAAAATAATTCAGTCATCTTTACAAATCTAAACTTTCTTTAAACATATTTTATGCCCATATTCAACACCAAGGGGCATCAAAGCACACAATTTACAATCAAATATTACATCTGATCTGCCAGTTAATCTGTCTGCAGAGGTCCATCATTAGGACGGCTCTGTGATTCACAGTAAAGAGGAACACACGCTCATTCACAAACAATTATACAAACACACTCCAAGGGTCTGTGTACAAGGGGGAGGGGCCTGAGAGAGCAGGTGTGTCACCTGTCAGCTGATTAAACACTTGGCACAAAGTGAACACAGCAGAACCATCCCAGCCTAGTCCAGCTTTGGGTCCATCAGGTTCAGTGCAGGTGTTAGACACAGTTCTAAAGACACACCTGGTCACAAGATCAAGTTAGAGGATTGAAATATAAAATAAATAACCCAAAAAAGAAAATGTTCAGTCAAGGTTTAAAACTGAGTTCTTAGGCAGAACAGAATCCAGATGAGGTTCCATATTTGAGCCACTAAAGTCAAAGAACCAAAGATGGTTGCCTGTAATCTGATGGACCAGTCTATTGTTATAAACAAAGCCCCTAACCAGAGCTGGCTCAAGCCAGTTGGGCATGTTTAAAAAGAGTCTGGTCCCAGCTAAGCCACTCAGTTCATAGTCACACAAGGAAGCGGGAGTATCTGAATTTCCACCTACGGGATCGGACTCTGAAGAAGAAGAAAAGGAGCATGAGGAAGAGGCAGGAGCAGACGTAAAGGACCACACAGAGACTCATGTCTATACTGTTGAAACCCAGACCCAGAATCCAAACACCTCCTTTTCCTCCTTCTTTACTAACATTTACCCCCAGGTCCAGAACCTCCTCCCTTCTATCCAACTTCTCAGACTTGTCAATAGGTCGAGGCTCTGGCTTCTCCTCCGTTTTCCTCTCCAACTCCTTCTCAACCCCTTCATTTGCTCCTCCCCTGTGCTCCTTCTGAGGCCTGCTGGTCTGTTTTACAGGATGGGGAATAGGATTTTGAGGTGGTGCAGGGAGCTGTGGGGGAGTCACAGAGTATTTGGGGGACAAGTTTGAGGCTCCATAGTGATGTCGCAGGAAGATGAGGACATTTTCTTTGTTCCAGATGTGAACGCCATTTTTCTCCTCATGGCAGGCGGAGCATAGAGAGGGGCTTGGCCAGGGAGCTTTGGGAAAGAGGGGGTCATCACTCAGAGAGCCTTTAGGAGGGGATGACCAAGGAAGAGAGACAGAAGGAGAGAAGAATCAATCGATCAAAAAATTATAAAAATATTCTTCAATCATTCTTTCACAGACAGTGGGGAATAGATTAAATCCAAAGCCCCCTTTGGTAACCTACTGGATGACATCAATTAATTTTGAATAGTCTATGCTCTAACTCTGCCTCGATCTGGGACTTCCTTTCTTATAATCCCTTGTTTTATATTTGTGTACACACCTGCCAGTCTGTAGCTGACCATGTTGTGCTGGTTCCATAGCCACAGAATCTGTTCCTCTTTGTTCGTCACTTTGCTCAGGCTCTCCTCTGCTGCTTGCTCAAAGTGTCGCCCACACTCCTCGCAGCCAAAGAATGTCCGTATGTACCGACGCATCACCTGCAGCACCGGGGCTGCCTCATGCTCCAAGCCTGCGCAAAAGCACAGTCAAGTCACAGGAGGCTTAGACAAACTAATCACAGGCAGGCTTTCACGATAGATGAGTGTACATGTGTGTACCTGTGTTTTCTAGTGCGGTGGGTTTAACGTCATGTTGGACAGTCAGGACATGGAACAGAGTCCAAAGGGAGCATGGGTAACCTCGCAGCCCTACCCTGCTGCCCTGGCAACCAACCCAGCGAAGCTCTGCCCCCAGAAACACACCTGAAATCTGGGATGGAAAACAGGAAATCAGCAGCTGCTCTGTGTGTGTGTTCAGTGTAAATGCTTCATGTTTGCATGTCTCTCACCCTCATCTTGTTGTCCACAAGGTCCAGGACAGCCTGGTAGGGAATTCGCTTCAGCGGTATGCTGAGGAGCCAGTCTGAGAGAGTCTCCATCAGCTTCACCACAGAACCTCCGCCTGGATACAGCTGGACAGGTAGAGACAGGGAGAGACAGAGATGCGAGATAAGACACTTAAAGGAACATTAACAGTTCTTACAAGATGAGTCGAGGGACCTTTCAGTTCTCACATACTGAGTACCCCTGATCCACCTGTATTCTCAGACTGCCTGAGACATGCTGTGAGAGTTCCTGTCACTTTTTAGGTCCCTTTCCCCACATGGGCTCACTTTTCTGTCACTGGTTAGCCAGCCTACTTTGAGGTAATTGGTCAGTTTAGTGCCATGTTTTTAACGGCTCTGCATTCTGTCTACAGTCTTTGCTCTGCACTGAGCTCACCACCTTTAGCAAACAGGCTGCTGACAAACATAAACATAAACAACACAACTACAACTTCTACCACCATCATAACTAATAATAATAATAATAATGATAATAATAATAATAATAATAATGATGAAAATTTTAATGTTGATCCTACCTTTGCCACCAAAATAACAAAGTCTTTAAAGATCTTTAGCTCCTCCCCCTCCAGTGAACTGTGGGTAGCTAGTTCGACTCTCAGCAAGTAATGGAGGGCTGACTCCAGGTCAGCTGCATACACCTTGGACCTGCAGAGACACACACAGATTCACTGACTATGTACTGTCAAAGTGAGCCAAGCCAAGCCAAGCCAAGCTGAGATAAATCCTCAGACCTGTCAAAGTCTCTCCAGGGCTCATTTATCTGTTTGTCAGACAGCGCCCCTATCAGGCCTCCACTAGCACTGCTGCTGCTGCCTGGGTGCCACCGTCTCTGAACCCCTGGTAACGTCCTCAACAAGCTGGAGTAGAAGAAACGCAAGTGCTTCTCGCTGAAAGGGAAGAAGAAGAACCGAGGGAAGAGAGAGGGGATAAAAGGAACCCTGTTAAGCATTAAAAATGCATCACTAAATACTTAACATCTTTACAGCAATGTTAATCATTTTTCATTTATTGAAGCAGTTATAAATGCTTTATTTATAATTTATATATGAATCTAAGATTTCTTTAATATTCTATTGCCACACTTAATAGATGATGGATTGACAATTACAAATGAACTATAACATCAACTATGAACCTGTTATCAAAGAGATTAGTGATTAGTGATTCATCTGATAATCTAGACCCAACACCTGACTAATGCCTAAAACCTATTTCTAGCTGTGTTTATAAATGACATATGCATTAACAAATATATATATATATATTTTTACAAATGAAGAGCTAAGAATTTACTATTGTTTTACAAATTCGTATTAGTTTTCTGGTATTACAAGGTGTTACGTGTGAATATTAAACAATTGAAATGCTTATTTTAATCATCTAATTCCCCTTATGAAAGAAGTAGGGCAATCAATAGGAGGGTGTTACCAGTGTTATCTGCTGATATGTTATAAATAAGTGCTGATAAGACATAATGCCTGTGATCACCGCTACAATCACCTGTGATAAAAAAAAAATATGCAAAAACTTTTTGGTTAAAAGACAAACTTGTCCACTTAAAGATACTATGGTAGAGTCTCCAAAACTTTGTTCTCAGTACAGTTAGTTAAACATCTCCATTCAGCTTTAAAATCTGTGTTAAAATCCACGCTGAAGTAGGCAGGATGAAATCTAGTGACATAACTACACAAGGTGACCACTGCATGTTTGGACACATTCAGGGTTCAATTAGTGCTACTCGAAGGCATTCGTGATGGCTTAGTAAAATGACTTCACAGAACTTTGTGCATGATGTGTTCACATGTAATTGTAAGAAAAGTGAATTAAGGTTTTGGCCATACAGACAGACAATTGTCTTAATTAATTCACACAAATTAACAGGTGTAATAAAATATTCATCACATTGTTTCACAGTACTCTGTTGAGCTAACGCTCAACCAGGTGTTACAAAAAACAAAACCATTATCATCTGCCTGTCTCGTTAACAGGTGATTGGTGATTTACAAGAGCAGCAACAACAACCTGACTGGGGCATCTCCATGTGGGAAAGAAGTGCTGAATCTTGATTTTTTTTCAACTCAAATTAAGTCTGAATACTTTATTATGGGATCATGTGTGCGTATATGAGCACTCACAAACGCAGTTCTGCATGTGTCGCGTTGGGGTGCAGCAGGTAAACAGAGGGGAAGGTGGAGATCTTCAGGGTGTCCAGCAGGGGGAGATCTGAGCTCAGAGCCCTCTTTACCTCCACACCTGAGAACTGCAGCAGGTCCAGGATTACCTGAGAGACAGCCAGGCAGAGACAGATAAAGGAAGAAACAGATAACGGCAGAGATAGATTTAGGAAGAGGAAAGGTCGACAGAGACAATTAAAACCTATAATGTCATGTCTGTGTCATGTTACCACTCATAAAAGGTGTACAGAGAACAGAGCTTTGTATCTTACAAATTCTGTATTTCTCATCCTTGCTATCAGTCACAGGTAAGACGTTCATTTTTGAGTTCCCATAAAAGCTGTGGTCACGTGGATCTTGGATAACAGCAGTGACTGTCAGAATACTTTCAAAACAGAATATTTGGCACTTAAGTTGATAAATCTACTGTTAAACACCACCAAGACCAAAGCCCCCCTGTGTTAGGCTCCCTTTAATGTAAAACAGAACAAAAAAAATACACATTACTCACTAGCCTTTTTCTATTGAATGGCTGGAGGTCATAGGAGACGGAGTCAAGATGCCCAGTTGAAGGTCCAATCCTTTTGCATTTACTTACAAATGCAAACAAGAAATATGCAAAACAGCAAATGTGGACAGACACTTTCTCTCCAAGAGTTTCACCATTATTTATGGTTTCCGAACAAGTCTGCTGGTTTACATTACATTTTTTCCACTCCATTATCATGTGTTAACTCCACCAAGGAGATAATGTTTTTGCTGGAGTTTGTCTGTTCGTTGGCTTTGTCTGTACACAAGACAACTCAAAAAGATCTCATGGATTTTGAGGAAATTTTCAGGGAATGTTGGTAACAGCAAAACGGGAAGTCAAAAAATTTTGGAGGCGATTCAAATCTGAATCCAGGACTTTTTTAAAAATATTTGTTGACATTACATGACAGGGCAGTTTTTCCCATTTTTTGTGAATAACCTGACTAAGAATCTCAGGAATGCCTAACGGAGCTTTAA
Organism: Cetoscarus ocellatus; assembly: GCA_037902135.1. Classification (NCBI taxonomy): domain Eukaryota; kingdom Metazoa; phylum Chordata; class Actinopteri; order Labriformes; family Labridae; genus Cetoscarus; species Cetoscarus ocellatus. Next base: position 121,232 of record JBAMNC010000421.1, read on the forward strand.
ACTCTTGAACCATTTCTAGTTCTGATAAAATTCATGTACTTCATGTTTGACTCATGTGATATCTGACATCTAGTTTTTCTGCTTTCTCTTCGGTGCCACCTGTTATGCTTTTTCTAGGTGTGGTTTTCATATAAACCATCGGTAAACCTCTACCACACCCACACACATGCTTTTGTGCTTTTAATAGTTCTTGTATTTGTGCTTCTGTGTGTGAACAATAATACAACATTATAATAAGTGATATGTGTATTCATCCTACCTCTCGTCCTACATAGGAGTCTGGTTCCTCTATGATGATAGCGGTGTAGTGATCAGACTTTTGTCCTAAGAGAGGCAGCAGCTCCACTGAGCTGCAGGCAGACAGAGAAACAGAAAGACAGACGGATGGATTTGTCCACTTTGTATTGATTTGTGTCAGTTTCTCAGAACCTGATGTGACTTCTTTAATTGTCTTCCTTTACAACCAATGGTCACAATTCTCACTTGCATTCATAACTAATAATCTGATTCATGCAAATGCTTAGCAAATTATATATATACATATTTGATGAGCTTGAGCAGTTGCTACTTCTACATGAAAAATAACATCATAGTTTCATTTTTTCCAACTAATTGCAGATTGATCCAGTGCAATAGGTTTTTGTTTTATAACAATGGCAAACAGAGGAAATGTGAGTCACAGACAGAATCATCATTCAAACAGCCGTGAATGGAGATTTTTGCAAGTTAAAGTATCCAAAGCAAATCTAAACTAATTCAATGAAAAACTTTTTTTTTTCACTTGTCAAGTTATTTTTCATCTCGTTTGCTTCTCTAAGGTCTATGCAGCAGTCATATTGAAGTTGTGTCGGGGTCTGCTTTTGGTTCCAGTACCTGTATGGTTTGAGCGGAGGACAGCGATCAGGCCAGTTCACCTTGGTGTGATTCTGCAGGATGTTCACCATCAGCTGTCTCATCGACTGGATCTCTCTGTCTGCACCTGAACAAAGTAGAGAAAGACACTTTATTTTCTTGAATTACATGTAAAAATTGTGGTGAGATAAGTTTAACTAGATAGGAATGGTGTGTGACAGGATGTGTTAGACATGTGTTTAGCAACAGGTAGCGTCTTCTTGTCTTAAAAGTTTGTCCTTTTGTCTGTTTGGTTCTGTGAGAAAGGTAGAGAACCTCACCTCTGTATATTGTCCCTTTGGCTGTCTCTGGACTGTGAGCATGAAAGTACTGCAGACAAACACATCAATAAAATTATTATACCATTCCATACCATTGTGCACAAGCATACAGCAGTTCTTGCAGGGGGCATCATGGGCTCAAACACTACAGCATTGTGCATCAAATTAAAACAAATGCCATACTTCAACCAAACAGAACAAAACAAAAGTTCACTCTGCTCACAATGCAAGACATTGTTTGCAATATCAACATATCACAATACAGCGATACTTTGATGATATCATCATATCCCATAGGACCTGTGCATGTGTACAGCCTATAATGTGTGTCAAGCATGTCTGAAAACAACAGGCTGTTAAAATTTCCATCTCTCCATACAGGACAAGTACAACACTCTTTTCTTCTCTCTATTTTACCATAAAATATACCTTGAATATTAATGGACATTTATGAAAAATTAAATAAAGTATAATTTTCTCCCTCATAAGCCCTTGCTCTTCCTGTAAATTTTGCCTAAAAAAAGAGAGATCACTCCAATGGCCAAGGTAGTCAGAGCCAAACCAAAAACACATGACCTAAAAACCAAGATACATGTTGAACAGTGGGCTGAGAGTATTGTTGCATCCCTTGTGTATGGTGCATGCACTCTGCAGGAAGAAGTGATCACATACTTTGAATGTCGGGTACAACTTGATGCCGTATTCTTTACAGACGTCATAGTTTTCCTCCTGAGCACAGTCCAGCACGGCCACACCTATCGCCTGATGCCAGTCTGAGAGAGAAGAGAAGGACAGAGAGGCATTAGAGGGCAAAAATGGACAGATAGGAGCAGAGACAGACAGGTAGACAGTGAGATACACTGCCTGGCCAAAAAATAGTCGCCACCTGGATTTAACTAAGCAAATAGGTACGAGCTTCCTATTGGATAATTACTGAATGGGTGATTGTCTTTCAGCTGGCAACAACTTATTTAACCCCAGCTGATGCAATGAGTAGCTTCTCATTTCTTAAACAACCATGTTGAAAGACACATCCTGTGGTCGTGGAAAAGATGTTAGTCTGTTTAAGAAGGGTCAAATCACTGGCATGCATCAAGCAGAGAAAACATCTAAGGAGATTGCAGAAACGACTAAACTGTAAAATGCATTATTAAAAACTGGAAGGATAGTGGGGAAATATCACCTTCAAGGGAGAAAAATGTGGTCGGAAAAAAATCCTGCATGATCGTGATCAAATCACATAGAAGAAAAACAACAGTAGAACTCAGGGGTACGTTTAATAGTGAAAGTAAGAGCATTTCCACATGCACAGTGCAAAGGGAACTCAAGGGATTGGGCCTGAACAGCTGTGTAGCCTTAAGAAAACCACTAATCAGTAAGGCTAACTGGAAAAAAGGCTTCAGTTTGCTAGGGAGCATAAAGATTGGACTCTGGAGGACTGGAAGAAGGTCATGTGGGCTGATGAGTCCAGATTTACCCTGTTCCAGAGTGATAGGCACAACAGGGTAAGAAGAGAGGCAGGTGAAGTGATGCACCCATCATACCTAGTGCCTACCTTACAGGCCTGTCAGGGCAGTGTTATGATCTGGGGTTGCTGCAGTTGGTCAGGTCAAGGTTCAGCAACATTATGTGCCCAAAGAATGATTTGCAATGATTTGAATTGCAGAAGCTGATCGAAACAATGCCACAGTGAATGCGTGCTGTAATCAAATTTAAAGGCGGTCCAACGAAATACTAGAATGTGTGACCTTTTTTCTTTTGGTTGCAACGTTTTTTTTGGCCAGGCAGTGTCTATAGAGACAGAGAAAGGCAGGTACACAGGCAGTGAAAGAGGGATCAAAGGAACAGACAGAGAGAGAGGGAAAGGCGCACAGACATGGGGAGAGAAGCGAAGCAGACAGGTGTGACAAATCATATTTTTATTCATAAACAGTACAAACTGTCGGTGGCCACATAAACAGGTACACCTGCTGTTTCTGTAAATACCTAATCAGCCAATCAGGAGGCAGTGTCTGACTGCATAAAGTAATAAAGACATGATGGAGACACTCAGATGTTCCCCTCCAAGAGGAACATTCTGTTACTCATTGATTAACAGGAACTCTGTGTAACTGTGGGTTACCACAGAGGACCATCTCCAGTTACATCAGGTGATACAAGAGGTGAAACTGAAGAGAAGATGGAGAGTCAAAGTGCTGCAAAATGAAAAAGGTGATTTGAGATTTAATTCCATTTAACGGATCTAAAGAACAAAACAGTGTGAAGAACTGTGATTTTAACACACAGTCTACCTACAGCAGAGCATACACGCAATTACAGAAATCAAACAGGTGAATCAACAAGGGTGAGTCAAACAATCCACGCAGCATAAATTTGCCTTGTGTCTGACTCCTGATGTACAATTATGAAACCACTGATGACATATACAAATATTTGATCCAAACAAAGCTCTTCAAACAGAGAACTGACGAAGCCTTTTGGGGAAGAGGGGAAAGACTTCAAGAGTCTAAACCAGTCCAATTGCCACTTGGATAAGTACTGGATTACAATGACCTTGATGACTGAGAACCTCCACAGACATGTTAAAGCTGGGGTGTGTAACTTGGGTGAGGCTGCAGTGGAAGACATTTTTGATATAAACCTTATCATTGTATATTATTGTGCTGCCATGCCAGTATAAATACAACAATTCAATCACAGGCTAGCATCAACAGCCAGACAATAACCCAGACTGAGTTGAACTATTATATTACTTTGATCTGCTTTCCTATAGTCTGGAAATGGTGTGTTCCTGACAAGTGGTCCTGTTTAGTCCAGTCCAGTACATCATTATTTGAAATTTTATTGAAAGAAGTTGGTAAAAGAACCAGAATAAACAGTCTGTGCCGTTGTAATTTCTGGCACCCTTCTGTTGGCGTATCAGTTGTACCCACTGTATTTGATAGTAAAGGGTTGGGATGGACACTCTGCAGTAATGACACCAAGTAATGACAGAATTCACTGTTACAGACCCAAACTGGACTGAACCAGTCTTGATCACTCGGTGGAAATGCACCAAGAATACCCTTCCCATCATTTCTATACTGGTCCCGTTTGAATAGTTTTGCTGTGTGTTTGACTCATCATTTAATGGCATGAAAAACCTGCACAAGAACTCAAAGCTCAGAGTGTTACTTCACTGTTTACATGTAAAATCAAACAAGTGCACAAGTGAAAGTGTGTTTTTGTGTGCATCTAAGTGTTGCCTTCCAGCTGTCTGTCTCTCAGGGGGGCAATGGGGTCTTCTTTGTCCCAGACGTCTTTTGACTCTGACAGCAGGTCCTAACAAAGACGGTGTGTGTGCGTGTGTGTATTACAGAGGCAGCTGGTCTGAGAAGAAAAGATTCCCCTGAGAGTTAGGGGGCAGATGGAGACTAAACACAGCCGGCTGATTCCCACAGGTTGTTCAGTTCAGGTTCAAGCATTTTGATGGAAATATAAACAAATGATAGCAACCCTCATTTAACGTCTCAGTCTGTAAATGAGATCAGTTTGTCCTGGCTGTAATCACAAACTGATTACATTTTACAGATGTTTTCACAATGTTGTTACTTCAGATTTCTCAGAGCTCAGCAAAAATACTATTTGTAAATTGATGCACAGTAAACACAAATAACAACACTAAAGTGTGCCTGTGAGATATCCCGGGAACACAGCTTTTATATTTTTATTATCAACTCATATTTCTGGTTCATGAGACTTTTTTGGTTCAGTGTTTCTTCTTTTTGGAAATTGTCCTAATTATCTATCTAACTGACTGTTAGATACTTGATTTGAGAGAAAAAAACCAAACACCAACAAATCAAAGCAAATAGTAGGAGTGTATATTATTGGCAAGGTTCTGGCATTATAATATGAATCATGATACAAGACTGACCATATGCTTTACCACAGTACATTGTGCTACCACAAGCAGGGTAATACATCACTTTTATAACCTAATAGACTATCTTTGAAATTACTGTATGCATTAAAATAAGGTTTCTAGTTAGTGTTTTTAAATATAGCATGGTCCTTGCAACATGGGTAATCTTTATTGTCTATTCCAGTGACAGAATTAATAACAACAGAGTGGTGCAGGGATATTTCTGTAGGCCAACATGGGAGCTAGCATCGCACTGGTTCCCTCAACTAAAAGCCTATAGGAACATTACTGTTAATACGGTCTAAAGCAAACAAGAATTTTGACACGTTCACATTTTGTTCTTTGTGATAATCTTGATGAACGACTGTAACTTTCATGCTTTTTCATATGTACACAGCGAAAGTAAAAATTTATTATTAAGCTACTATTGAGCTACAACATGGCCATTGACTTTGAAGCAACTACAATATTTTCACTGTATAATGTCACGTTGTAGCCTCTTGTTTGAGAATTTCCTCATAATTGAGGGACTTTTTAAAGGGATAGTTTGGTTTTTTTTTTAAGTGGGATTGTGTAAGGTATATGGCATGAGCCTGAATGTGTGCCACAGTGTCACAGCTCAGTTTTCTCTCTGTTCAGAAAAACTCGGGACAGACACTAATGCTATACATTGCTGTATATGGTGCCAGATTCTCTGCTTAATTAAAAGAATAGTGGGAGAAAACAAGCCACAAAAAATTGGTAGGGTCATCATACACTACAACCAGTTTGTTTATATCCACTTAATTTTCCACCACCACTATAATTAGGCACTATTTTCAGACACGACACAGCCTGCGTGTCCTTCTGCCAGCAGCACCAACTAGTTTGCTTCACAAAAGGAAACAGCCGCTACCAAACAGGATAAATTAATGTTTTTTACGGCGAAAATGACCTCCTTTGGATAATTTGAAAAATCTTGTTTGAATTGGAGGACATACAGGAGAAACTTCTGTAGATGGAGATTCAACAGGTCTGAATCGAAAATGGAGGATTTTTGCTCTGGGAATTGGAGGAACCGGAGAAACTCACTCTTTATCTGTTGATTCAGTTGAATAAATTGTGACCTCATGTTGTCAAACTGGATGAAATAAGAGTCTGACTCAGAAAAATCACCGCAGAAAGTTTCAGGATGTTCAAGATCCTATCAGTACTATCAGCTATAACACAGTTGTTTGCAGTGAGCAGCTCTCATCATGCAGAGCCTCATTGCTTTAATGGACATTTATAATTGTATAGACAAGATTCAACTCTGAGGACAAAATAGAGGAATCAAATGAAAGTTCATCTTCAAAGTAAGTATTCGGCTTATACTGATTGGCTATTTTGTAAAAACAGCAGCCATAGTCTCAATGATGAGTGTACTTCATAATTTGTTCTTGGGGGTAAACTGAGCTAGAAAAACATTCTTTATCAAAATTACTGTGCTTGGTCGGCAGTCCTTAAACATTCATACATTCGGCTAATCCTTATTTGGAATGAGGTATTATTTGTGTATTTGGCAAAGTTCAAGTAAGGATGTAGTTTGATCCTTATGCTGCAGGCGGAAGGACACGTAGGCTGTGCTGTGTCTAAAAAAATAGTGCCCAATCAAAGCGGCTTTGTAGTGGAAAATTCAGTGGATATAAACAAACTGTTTGTTGCGTGTGATGACCCCACGCTGTTTCTGTGGCATGTTTTCTCCCACAATTCTTTTAATCAAGTGGAGAATCTGGCACCATGTACAGCAATGTACAGCATTAGTGTTTGTCCCAAGTTTTTCTGAAAAATGAGAGAACTGAGCTTTGACACTGTGGCACACATTCAGGCTCATGCCATGTACCTCATGCAACCTCACTTCAAAACACCCGTACTATCCCTTTAAGTTGGTCCCCATGGTTGTGGCAATGGTGTGTGAATTATTAACTTAACTTAAAAATTGTGACACTCCTGATATTTAACGCTTTGCTGCATTGACAAATGCTTTGGTACGTTTCTTGGGTTTCAAATCTTAGCCACAGATAATGCTCATTGAACTGCTGGCTTAATGTTCAGTAATATTAAGTCAACTCTGAAACACTTTTTGTCAACTGTTCACCATGACTACTTCTACAACTCCTTTGCTGTCTTTCATGCTGACTGCATCTCACCAAAGCATGGCTTTGTTTTGTAAGGAATGAGGAACTAAATGAAAGGCAATGATAACAGAGCTGTTAAGCATGGTGACATGTGATATTGATGCTTTTCTATAGAAGAAACCAGTTCTCAACTTCCATCCCTGGTCCTTTCACAATGAGATCTGCCACTTTATTTATTTTAGATTTAAAAACACGTTACGAGTAACATTACAATTCTATGTTTTTTACACAATATCCTTTATTTCTTATATGGTACAGACCTAAGGTAGATAAAAATTAAAAGTCCAAAATAATAAAATCAAGACTGTTAATTTTACAGTTTGGTTGCCCATTTTAAGCCTTTAGAAACTTGTTTGTTTGAAGTTTCTTTTGTTTCAGATTCTGGCCACATAATTACCTGCTTTCAACTCCTTGTTGTTGAAGTATTTTGTAGTTTATTATATTGAAGTCATTTTTAAAAATTATTCTACAAAAACCTCAGACATTAACAGAAAAAACTAACTCACCTTTTGGTTCTTCAGTAATCATATGGTGTGGATTACTAAATACGCTGAGGAACAATAAAACCAATACAACATGTAAATGGATAGGGAGGTTTAGACTGTGGGAAAAGTCAATTGAAACAGTATGGAAAAATCTATTTTGATGAAGTGTGGGCTCAGCACTCTGGCTATCCTTTTAGCAACTGAGCTAACCCCCTGACATGTTGCTGGTTTGATAGACAATTCTGGAATGATAATAAAAACAACTTCCTTGTCCTCTAAAACACTATCTCTAAACTTTGTCAAACTAGTTAGTGCTAATGTTGTTTGTGTGATCATTTTGAAATGATGTTGATGGTTCATGTTTGTAATCTGTTCTTAAATAAAGCCTATACCTCCAGATGAACTAGTATTTCTGACTGAGGGAGGAGGTCAAAGCACCAATGCCTTCCCCCCATTACATGAACTTTCAGTGACAATAACTGGCCATTTTAGCTGTCATGCTGGTCACTAAATGCTGACATTTATACATACTACCTACAATATGCTCTACCAGCTTATGAGTCTTTTAATCAAATTGCTTTAATCTGCCATTCTTAAATACATTTTCCCATCAACTTTAAGCGAAGGCAAACAGGTCACTTCAGCTACGCTATTAAATAGGTTTTAATCTGCATTAATCCGGTCCTCCATGGCAGTGGTCCTCCTTAACTTGTGGGATTGGACACAAGTTCATAATTCATTATTGTACAGAAGCCGTAAAAGGACACACATCCATAACTCTGATTTGAAGTTTTCTCATTTGCTTTAACGGTTTTGGAATAAAAAACAATTAAAACATCAAACTTAAACATCTAATTACTTGGTTACTTACATATTATGTGTAGTCCACAACAGATTATAGTCATGTCAAACTGCACTGTTTTGGTGCATGTGTGCAAAAAAGTCAGAACAGTTTTCTACAAATCCACCGTGTATATACATCACTGACCAAAACATATGAGTTTATTCTTATTTTATAGGCCAGGGCCGCCAAAAGTAAAACAGTTTTACTAAATCAACAAATATAGTTGAGTAAAAGTTTTTAGGGAAATATGGGTCGTGCTCTCTCATTGAAGGGGTGGTTGTGGGTCCTTAACCAACTCAGAGACATTGCTCCTTAGTGTCGGACAGAACCTCATTCAAAAATCTGTTACTTTTCGTCAGCCCTCGAGAACTTCAACCCCCTCTGCCAATGTACAGTCACATGACGCTGAGATGAGAGTTTCCTCTCATTCATAATCTATTTTTGGGTTTTGTGAATTGCGAACTGAACAAGGAGATAACAGAGTCAGAAAACATGCTGCGTGATACTTGAGCGACTCTCATTGTTCAGCTGATGAGGTGGATTATTAGTTACTGCCGAGATTTTAAACGGAGTCTGGTATTATTTATTATGACAGAATATTGAGCTCGGGTGTGTCAGCCAAGGTACCTTTGACATCCTGGGCTAGAGCTTTCCATGTGCTGGAATACTGGATGCAATGTCCACACCATGAGGAGAAGAACTGGACCAGCCAGGCCGAGGAAGAGTTACTGACGGTGGGCTTCAGGCTGCTGCTGCTAAGGATCACCAGCGGGTCCTCCTCCGTGTACAGCCGGGTTGCGGTTCCCAAACACCCGGGGACGAACCAGAGGACGACCGCCGCTTTAAACCAGAGCCAGAGCATCTCTGACGTCCGGATAGACGCGCCGAGAGCAGGTGGTCAGAGATCTGGAGAGTTTCTTCGGGAAACAAGCTCAGGGTTCCGAGGAGACATGAGAGCAGCTGCACGGCTAACAGCTACGTGTGTTTACAGCAGAGAGCACGACAGACGACAAACCTCTCACTCTGACTGTTTTCATGAGACCAATCAACGGGGGAGGGCTTTGTCGCCTGACCGCAAGAAAACAGAATACGTGCTGAAGCAAAAATCAATTCACGGGTACTTCCACATAACAAGAAGCACAAGTGTTTTAAGAAGAGATAAGGGGTTTATCTAAGGGGCTGAAGAAATGAAAACATTACGTACAGCATTTAAAATAGGTTTAAAATATCAAAAGTAACACACTAAAAGGTATGTACAGAAGAGCACAAGGGCCATGTTAGATGGAGAAAATAATTTTGGGAAAGTCGAGATTAAAGTTGAAATTTCGGGATTGAAGTTGAAATGATGAGAATAAAGTTGAAATGACAAGAATAAAATCAAAATACAATTTTGTGATAAAAATCCAAATGTTGAGAAAAAAGTCGAAATGTCGAGAAAAAAGTGGAAGTGTCGAGAAAAAAAGCCGAAATGTCAAGAATAAAGTTGAAATATGCTGTATGTCGACATAATTCTTAACTTTCGACTTTTTTACTCAACATTTTAACTTTAATCTCATCATTTTGACTTTTATCACAAAATTGTATTTCAACTTTATTGTCGACATTTCAACTTAATTTTCGTCATTTCAACTGTTATCTGAAATTTCAACTTTATTGTCATCATTTCGACTTTTATCTCGACCTGCCAAAAAATATTTTTTCCATCTAAAATGGCCCTAATACTCTTCCGTAGGGTATGGCACGAAAGAACAATGGCCTAAAACAGTGTATAGTTTGTTCAATCAGATCAGTTTTTCTCAGTTACTTTATGTTGTGCCCCCCACTCGAAATTCATATTTTTTCAAGCCCCAACACCCATTGCCCAGGAAATTACCAAAGAGGTGAAGATTTTACCAGTACTAGCCTATCTTATTTATGAATGCTGATTTTTTTCATAAAGTCTTTATAAGTACACACAAAAATAACTGTTTAATATTAAAATACATTTATTTGCACTTATGATATCCACCTGCCAGTTATTTTTATAATCTAACCCTGTCTGAAGAGATAGATAAAACAAAGTGGCAACTCATTTACATATCTTCATTTCTATATATTTTTAAAGACTTTAAAAAGTCAAGAGTCACCATTTAAAGCTCTAACAAAAGAACTTTTTTCTTATTAAACAAAATTGACCAGAAAAATCAAATGGAGGCCACAGTCCATATTGAATTTTACACAAATCCCAACCCCTGGTAAACAACAAATCACACTCTAGACTTATAAACTGGCACATAAGGAAATTAATAAAAATTCCAGGGGGCTCAGGCCCCAAATTGGCCAACTCCATGACTGTGTTCGTGTTCCCCTCGGGTCGCCCCCTCACTATTTGAGAAACTCAGATTGACCTGTGCTATGGGTGATATTTTGATGTTACATTTTTTTTTCGCTCTTGTCATTAGCTGAATTATTTGGTGATATTTTGAATGTCTAAATGCTTAAATTATTTGAGACCATTTTCTGTAAAAGGGGTGGGGTTAAAAAAAGTTTTGTACATCCCTCATCCTTTTAGAACATAAAGTGTCTTATAATTCAGTAATAATCCTTTCCTTTGCTACTCCATGTACTTATTTTTTCAGATGTTTCAAATAAACTGTTGAAACATATAAAATAGGGATAGAAACGTAATAAATCACACAGAAACAAGTCAGCATCTACATAGGCAGGAAGTTTGCTTTTAGCAAGAGAATCATGTCTACAATAGACGATCTTTGTGAAGTGAGCTTGACGCAAGGATTCACGTAGTATTCGTGCTGCTTTCAGTGCTTCCGGACATTTCAGACTCCCACAAGTGCCACGGAAAGATTATATTTGAAGACATGGAGGTATCCTTCCTTCTTATATATAAATATCGCGTAGCGAGATACTTTTAACTGTTTAAAAGTCTTCCAAGGTAGCAAACATAACTTTCACAAGTTGTGAAACGTATCTAGTATTAACAAGGGTTTTTTTTTGTCATGGAAGTCTTCTTGTTTCCGGGCTGATATTAACGCAGCGCTCACTACCGACCCCCGCAGGGCATTTGTCACAGCATGCACAAATCCTCCGTGTTAAATTTTAACCTCAATGATTTTACCTCAGAAACATTATTGTCCTTTGTTTAAAAAAACCCCAAAAAAACAGAATCAGCCTGGGTGAGAAAAGAAAAAAACAAACAAAAAACAAACATTCTGAGGCTATCTTGCTTGTTTTTTTTTCCCTCGCTGACGAACACTTACTGTTAGCGTTCTGTTTCTATAGCAACGGATCAGCTTGACGCAAGAAGTCGAATAAAAACAGGTAAGTTCACCGGGGTAACAAGACTTACAATCGTGCAAAACTATTACAACTGCTACGAGCATCAGTGGTTTAGCTGCACAGGAAAAAAAACTTCCTGAAGATACCAGAAACTCAAAGAGGTGAGAGGTTTAGTCTGTGGGTAAGTGATGGTTTTAAGTGTGTCTGAAAACGGAAATTTGATTATCGTATGTTTATTCTGTATTTATAAGACCCGATAGCCCCAATTTATTATTACACAATGTATTATTTATTTTTAAACTGCTCTAATATATATATATATATTTGACAAAGTATTTATACATTTTTCTGTTTCATATTGGAAAACTGATGTAGGATGAGCCCATAAATCTGACTGATTGTCCTGTGGTCTTTTGTAGTCACTTCTTAATATTGTCATATTGTCAAATTCATATTTATTTGAATGCATTTTTTGCTTTGAACAAGGGCATAGCAACATAAAATTACACAATTTCTTAACCTGTGTCAGTTCTAAGACTGTCACTGATATATAGTGGAAGTTTATCTTGAAGTTACTTTGTATGTAATAATAGATGCCAGACCTGATGCTCTGTAAAAAAAGAAAAAAAAAAGAAAAATGTTTTTTTTATTAAGAGCCACTGATAATAACCTGGTTTATAACCTAAGATAATCTATTTAAAATATCTAGTTCAAATGGAAAATCATGTTATTTATTTTATTCTATTCAATTTAAGGAGCTTTCCAACTTAATTATTTTCATGAACAGGCAGCTTATGTTGTGTCATTTTTATTTACACCTGGTATTGTGCAGCTCACTGTACCTTTGTGACATTTTCCCTTGTGGGTTTAAGTCATTGTTTGTTATTTGCAGAGAAAAGAAATCAAGGTTTATTTCACACATTGTCTTTTAGTAAAACATTCAGAGATATAGCTTTTGGCCTATATTGCCCAGTCCAAGGTGTTTATACTATCTTTCTCTGTCCGAGTGTACATCACCTCACTGACTATGCTTACATATCTTAGAGAAATGTTTATTTGACTTTAATTCTTTGTTAACTTGGCCTTGGTGAAAGAATAAATACCAAAATACACTGAGTTGTGTGAGAATATCCAAACATCTCTAAAAAGTTGTTGAAACTAATAAAAACATAAATGCCTGTTGATAGAGATGTTGGCTAATGTAAGCTGTCCTCCAGCAAGACATTGACAAAGTTCTTGTTAAGCAAAAAATATAACTGAGTTTTATATTTTCATTTGTTTGACTAGACCTGCACTAACCATAGGTTGATGTTAACATGGGCAAGCTGATGTTCTAGACGAGAACTTAACATTAAAACATCCTGTAACTAGTCATACTGTGTTTGTAAGTTTGGCATAAAGTAATGATATTGCAATTTAATATTACCTTAACATCACATAGGCCATTTTATTTATTTATACAAATATATCCTCTTACCTTAAATCACATATAAAGACTCCCTTACTTGTTATGATTGTCAATGGGTTCAATTGTCTGTGTGGCCACTCACAGAGCTAAATCCAAAGGAGCCTTTTTTATTTTTAAATCAACCTTCAGTTAAGGGAAAGGGATAAGATTACCGTGAAATACTCCTGGATTATAATATGGATACCTTAAGTTGATCTAAAGGACACCCCTAGCAACCTTGTTACCTTTAAGTATCAAACTAATTGACACACATTTATAGCACCTCAATGAAAAGACTTGGCTCAGACTTTAGTTTGTCTGACCAAAGCAGTTTAGCATCGACTGCTGTGACAAGGGGCTTTCTGATTGGTGGGTAAGCCAACCAATCACAGAGCTGGCAAAGGATCAATTAGGGATCAGTTTAGCCACATAATGATCAAAATATCTTCCTCTGACAGGTCAGAATGCTACCACCCTGCTTGCTACATTTGTTTTTTTGTTTTTTTTATCATTTTTAAATTTTTTTGATCATTCCCAGGAAAACATGTCCTCACCAAGACTGGGTGTGGTCAGAAACTCCATGCTGACTAATCCACGGATTGTAAAGGTAACGCACTCCCAAACATCCAGAATACATTTTCAGTGACTTTTATTTACTGAAAACAATACCTAAAATATGGACCAGTCTGTTTAAGCTTAAGATTACAGGCTTTTTCAGAATGTGTGGTAGCCAGGGTTGTTGCTACTTTATAAATCAAATTTAACACCTTAATGATCTTTTTAAGACCCCAAATTAAAAATTTAAACCATTTTGGACTTGGTAGCAATGGAACTTTTTATATTTTCCCCCAAAAATTATTCCCAGCTATTTATATCCTGAAGTACAATTTCCTTAAATGTGCATCTCCCCCACTTGTCTTTCTCTCCTCCAGCCATGATTTATTAATACCTTCAAAATACTCTGCTTCAGATGCCAACAATTGCCAGATGAAGCAGCAAGTCCTAATAACAGAATAAAACAAAGTTTATTTTTGCTGAAACAGTATGGCTGAAATAATTAAAAAAAGAACTTATTTGAACACTTTAAGGATCCACTGACCCTAAATATAAGCGCCAGATAAATAAGTGTTTACAATAAAATTGTTTAGAAACTGTTTTTCACTTCTCTGTGGTCAGTAACATTTTACAGTTTACGTGACATGATAAACTCTGTAAATACAGCATCAGTCTTCTTCTTCATGTAGCCGCTTTTCATGAACACTTGGTGGCAGCACAGGTTTGAGGAGACATCAGAGGAGGGCCTGATTGATTTGTTGAAGGGCCCTGGGTTAAATGGACCTTTAGTGACTCGATAACTTATGTTAAGTCCAGCTTTGCCCAGGGTTTCTTCAAAGCATAAAAAATAATTAAAGAGAAGACACCATGTGAGTCCTATTGGCTGAATATTCATTACCAGGATCCTCTTTCACAAGGGTTTAAGAAGGCTGATTTGTGAGAGGATTTCTTCTCCTTTCAGCTCAGTTGCTGGATTCCCTTCAGTCTTAAAAAAAACACCGGCTGAAGTTTGAAACAGTCACTGTGATGTGATGAGGGATATTTTGTGGTACCTTTGTACAGGCGCCCCTGGGTCAGTCCATGTCCAGAGGATTTTCAATTCCTGGTCAAGATTTCACTTGTGGAATCAGTTGCCCAGGCAGAGATGGAGGCGTGGCTGAGGGTAAGTCCCACCCACTGTAAACAACAACAACAACTAAAAAGAATCAAACTAAAGCTCTGACATCACCATGCAAATGTATTTAGCCAGTTTAGAGAGAGGTATTTCAAGCCCGTATGCACCAAATGTGCAGACATTATAGTGTAACCATAGCAGATTGAAATGATGTGTAATAATGGCATAAAATACTGGCTATTAACATTTGGTTAGAGCTGCAATTAAGTCTTCACATTTTCAAAAGACTAAACTGTTTCTTAAACTTGATTAGAATTATTCTTTAAAAAAATGGCTAAATGAAAAAAGAACATTATACAATTTAATATTGCTATATGGGGTAATATATATATATATATATATATATATATATATATATATATATATATATATATATATATATATAGATAGATAGATAGATAGATAGATAGATAGATATAGATATATATAGATATATAGATAGATAGATAGATATGTATATACATATATATGTATATATATGTGTATAAATGTACGTCCGTGTGTGGGTGGGTGTGTGTTTCTTGTGTACTTTTTTGTTGCACTTGATACATTTTAATTTGTTCAAATCAGTTAGTGCATATGAAAAGTAAGTGGACTCCAGTGATACTAAATTACGCTTTTCTAGTCTTTCTCATTACTCAACGCAGCTTTACACCACAGGTCACATGTAAGTAACCCATTAGTATGGCCAAACACATCCATGCCATTTTGTGCTCATTTACATGCCACTGATGCAGCAGTGGGAGCACCTTGAGCATAAGTGTCTTGCCCAAGGACACATTGCCATTTTACAGCCAGAGCTGGGCTCAAACCTGCAACCTTTGAGAACACACGGTAGCTCAGACCCGATGTGTGTTGGGTCTGTTAGTGATAGCGAGAAATTACTCTTCAGTATATAGCTCCATACACACACAGGTGTATGGGAGGTAGTTTCCTCCAAAAAAGGACATTACCCTATGAAAACGATGATTTTAAGTTGCTGTACAAATAACAAAGCCACCCCTGTTTAACAAAATATAAAACTCTACTTCTTCATTCATAGGAAATAATCTTCATAGAGTAGAATAATGTTCATTTTCAATAATGTAGGTTTTTTTTAATGTTGTCAGAAGAAAAGATAACATGTCTTTCTATAAGTTAGATTTGGTCTCAGTCTGTATGTAAAAACAATGGGATTGAGTCTTTCTTTTTGTTATTCTGATGATGGAACACAAGAAAGTGTTAAGCTGGAGCACAACTGAGTGGGAAACTGAAACACAAGATTTTTGAAAAAAAAAAAAAAAGACAGAGAGAGAGAGAGAGAGAGAGAGAGAGAGAGAGAGAGAGAGAGAGAGAGAGACTGTTTAAACCCTTGAAAGTTCTGCCTGTTTTTTGTAGTCAGTCAGTTTGTCAGGTGATGATGTCAGGAATTTAGATCTGGGGAAATGGTAACGAATAAAAACTGTTTACTACTGGTAAAGTCACAACACATAAAGCAACAAATAAAAAAAATGATAATTTAGTAAGTTCCCCTTGTGTAATTCTAAGAGGTTTAGTAGCTGATTGAGTTTTTTATTGGCAAAGTTTAAAAGCAGCTTAACAAAGATGGCGGCCATCTTGAATTTACGTTATCAGCGTAACTTGTGTTAGTAAACACATATGACGGCATATGAGTACATGAATAAGGCCAACACATCTTAATTTAAAATGAATTACTTTGGTGAAGGGAAAGCAGAATGTGACATCCTCATATGGACAGTCAGGAGGTTTGAATGACCAAGATATTAAATTGCTAAAACAGCAGTGAGTGATCTTACAATATGCCTCAGCAGCTATCATAAACACTTTATTTATTGAAATTATTATCTGACATCAATTCAATGAAATATTTATCTAAAACTTTTGGAGATTCTGTCCCTTAGAGGACAGAGGTGCACTATAGCATTTGATTATATCTGAATATGAAATATTGCTGTGGACTGAAATATCCTAAAGCAGACATATCTGACATCCTCACTTCAAATACTGTACATCTTGATTAATCTGTAATAGAAATACAAACACATTGATATGTAACACAAAAAGAAAAATCATAACATTCATCTTTGGAACTTAAAAGTTTATGAAGGAGGTATCCCCTGTTGAAAAAGTGTGGATGATTTTATTTTGTGTTGGAGTATTTATAGTGGTATCGACTCTCACTGCGCTTGCTCTTTGTAGCATGACCTCCAGACATCTAACATTAACATATTTTTATTTGTAATTATGAGAAAACATAAAAACAGCCTCTGAGGATGATTGTTCATGTGTGTGTGTGTGTGCGTGTGTGAGGTTTTAGCAGCGGTCAGCTGTCAGAGTGTGTTTCCATAAAATAAACATGCCTTCAGGCAAAAATCACTGCTGTCACTCTCTTGCACAGGCGCACACTCACAGGTCTGATAGGCTCTGCGTTTGTTCAGAGATTTGCTTTGAACCATTTGGTTGTAAAACAGTGAAAGGTTCCTCTGTGATCACTGCTCAGCTCTGAAGCGTCCTCACTCTCTGATGGTCTGAGATCGGGTCTCTAGTTTTTAATCTGCAGATCTGAGGCAAACTTAACTTCTCCTGCAGTTATTTTAAAAACAGAACTTTAGACTGTTTTGATTATTTACTGAAAGTTATTTGTAAAAAAATGTCTTCATCCTTTTCACTGCTCAGTTATTGTTGTTCCAGTGTTTATTCTGCTTTGTGTATTTTCTCATGTGATCATCTGATTACTGATTGTCTGCATATAGTCCAACTTACTGATATATTTCGTTGTTTCTCTTGAAAGAGTTGTTTTTCAGACAAAATAATACAAAGTCTGGGGTTTCAGAGGAGAGAAAGTCCATGTTTTTTTTCCAATAAGATCCAGAATAAAATCAGAACACATGGAAGAGAGTTAATTCAGAGGAGCATACGGACTTTTCCTGACAGTGGATGTTTTATCGGTACACTGACAGAAGACGGGGTAGGATGAAATCTGTGAGCACACACAGAATAAAGACTGCTGTTTATCTTTACTTTGACCACTAACAGCAAACCGTTAAAAGAATGTTTCATTGCTGTGTAAGTGTTTTTTTTTTACTTTAAAAAGCAATAAAACAGAGTGTCAATCTATGAACCGTATCCACTAAATATTGAAGGACTCTTATAGAAGATGTGTGACCAATTCACATTTTAAAGTATTTCAGAATTATGATCAAACTCCACACTTGTACATACATTCATGGCAAAAGGATACATTTTTTTTGTCATGATTCTGTGCAAAAAACACCACCTAAACATGCATTTTTGCAAATTTGATGATGTGAAAGTGGTAGCTTACATCTTTCTGATGGACTAATTTCAATCCTGTGTATCTCTCACATGAAATAGATGTAAATTGCTTCCCTAAACTTTAGAGCAGCCTTTCCTAAACCTGAGTAGGCTGTAGCCCATTTTGAAACCTGAAATGTTTCTGGGACCCCCCAAAATTTCCACAGGACTCAAAGTTAACCTGCTAACTTTTCCATTTACAGATTTCAGTATTAATGCTTTTTTTTTGCCGCTATAGGTCTTTTAATAATTTTTATACTAACCTTGTGACATCACAGACTCTTTTCTGCTACCTAACATGTCTTCAAAAGCACAGATATATTCTTAAAAATCAGGAAGAATGTGGCATAATAAGACCTTTAAAGAAAAATCACCAGTTATTGAGGTTATAAAATACCAGTTGATTTAACAGCCAACATTTTAGAAATTAGAAATGATTAAAAGCCAACATTTTCTGTGTGTTTCTTGATAGGTCAGTGGCTTAAAAATGTAAACCAGCATTTTATAATTATTTAAAATGAAGTCCCGCCTCTGACGATGAAGAAAGACAATCATTGATCTGGATTATACCAGCACCTTGGGGGCCTATCATATCTTGATGGGGGCCCACGGTTTACTTTCGATATGTATTGAAATCTTGCATATAAATTTTATTTAAACTAAACATAATCCATCAACGTATTTTTTCATCAAGAACATAACATAAATCTTTTATAACATGCCACTGAGGCCTGCTGGGAGATGTAGTCTTTAAGTGCTGTGCCTGTGTTTTACCAGTTCTGTCCGAATGGAGGGTTCAGCCCACTCGAGGAGACTCCCCACATCATGAACCCATCGTCCCAGACTTTGTGTCTCTAAACAGGGATGCTGTAAAATCTGGTCTGGTCACGTCCAAAGAGCTGAGTCAGTACAGAGCTCAGATGTGTGGTGCTACTATCCAAAATCGTGCTGTTAAACAAAAGAAGAGCTTCACTGCAAAGACCCCATTGGTGCCTGACATCACATTTGGAGTCCCAGCCAGGTCAGACAGTTATCCAAAGGGCTGATTATTGATTGTTATAACTGAAAATTCACTGCTTACTCTCCAGCAGGCCGTCGTCTCCCTTCTCAGACCTTATTTCTCATCAATACGGTCGCAGCTGGTTTGACAAGCAGCTGGCGAGGGATCACATCAGCAAAAACCAAGAGAAGCCTCTAAGGGTGAGAGAAAGTCCTATTCACAAGTGCAAGAAACTCCAGCAGATTTCGTGATTGTTTCTGGGTCACAGGGTTGTAGGACTGGGTCAGGGTGAGAAACAGAGTTGGCTATGGAATGGTCAAAAAAAAATATATGGGTTTGTGAGCTTGTGTTTATGCTTCTAGAAAAAATCAAGTCACATTCAAGACAACAGGACCAGCCTGCTGAGGAGGAGCAGACCTCTGCCTGTCACACAGACTCCCTTCAAGCTTCCTCAGTTTCAACAGGTAATAACATCCGACTGAGTGTGGGGCTCATTCACTTTGGTTATGAAGAACTCAGGGAATGGTCACAAATGTAAAGCTGTATCCCCCATTTAAGCCTTTTTAAATCTCAGCATATTTTGTCTTTTTGAAACATTTGTATGCTCACTGACAAGTGAAGATGTGACACAGCCTTACAGATCCGTTATATGAAAGTATACATGTTTAAATATTGGAGAAACAAATTGCGTTGTGTAAAACATAAAAAAATAAGATTTATTTATGTGCAAACCTTTTTCAAACTATATTCAATCGAATACACTAAAAAACAAGATATTTCATGTTTAAACTGATAAACTTATTTTTTTCTCAAATATTCACTCATTTTGAATTTGATGCCTGCAATATGTTCCAAAAAAGCTGAGACAAGGGCAACAAACGACAGGGAAAGTTGAGAAATGCTCAAAAAACATCTGTACGGAACATTGTACAGGTGGACAAGTTAATAGGAAACGGGTAAGTGTCATGATTGGGTATAAAAGGAGCATCCCTGAAAGGCTCAGTCATTCAAGAACAAGGATGAGGCGAGGTTCACCACTTTGTGAACAGCAGCATGAGCTAATAGTCCAAAAGTTTAATTACATTTGTCAATGTATGCTTACAATGAATTTAGGAATTTCATCATCTACAGTCCATAAGATCGTCAAAAAATTCAGAGAATCCAGAGAAATATCTGCATGTAAGCGGCAAGGCCAAAAACCAACACCGAATGCCTGTGACCTCTGATCCCTCATGTAGCGCTACAAAAAACACATCATTCTGTAAAGGATATTACCACATGGGCTCAGAACTCTTCAGAAAACCATGGTCAGTTAATACAATTCGTCACTACATCTACTAATGCAAGATAAAACTTAACCATGCAAAATGAAAGCCATAAATCAACGCCGCCATCTTCTCTGGGCCCCAGTTCATCTGACATGGACTAATGCAAAATGGAAAAGTGTGCTGTGGTCTGACGAGTCCACATTTCAAATTGTTTTTGGAAATCATGGACGTCGTGTCCCCGAGGCAAAGAGGAAAAGGACTATCCAGAGTGTTATCAGCACAAAGCTCAGAAGTCAGCGTCTGTGATGGTATGGGGGTGGGTTAGTGTGCATGGCATGGGTAACTTGCACATGAATGAAGACACCATTAATGCTGAAAGATACATACAGGTTTTGGAGCAACACATGCTGCCATTCAAGAAACATCTTTTTCAGGGATGTCCCTGCTTATTTCACCAAGACCATGCTAACACATCCGGCTTGTGTTTCCACAGTGTGGCTTTGTACTAAAAGAGTGCGGGCATGAGACTGGCCTGCCTGCAGTCCAGACCTGTCTCCTATTGAAAAATGTGTAGCGTATTATGAAGGGCAAAACATGACAAAGGAGACCCTGGATTATTACACGTCACAACTTCACTGGAATTGGGGTTTGTACTAAAGGATTAAGGGGTCAAAAGTACACAAACTTTGAAAATAAGTATCACTGGAGTTGCAAATTCAGTTATTACGACCAAGTAATCTGGGAACTTTTTATTCCTTGAGTCTGGTTATTCTTGTAATTATATGTAGGTTTATAATTTATTTTTCCCAATTATTTTCACTTCACTTCAGATAGGCTCCATGAGTTTTCTATCTCTTCCTGCACTGTGTATTATCTGTTCTTGTTATTTGCATATTCTTTTGAATGTGCAAAAACAAACCATATACATAGCCTACAGGTGGGACACTGTGCTGGGTTTTTCAGAACTCCTCCACAGCACTGGTGAAGAAATGTAATGCTAAGACGCAAGAAGAATCATATCTAGTAAACGCTTCTCTCCCCCTCCTCAGGTTGGTCCTTCTCTAAACACCTTTAAAGACCAGAGGGCTCCTTTTCGAAAATTGAAGGCTCAACAGTCAGACTCTGAGTCCAGTGGTACAGCTCAGGATCTGGTCACAAACTGTCAAGACTTACCTGAAGAGAAATCAGAAAAAGGCATCTTAGAATAAACTAATAAGCATTTCTTCATCCAATTTTTCTTCCTTTATCCACATCTGTTGGTGATGAGGATTTACATTTTATTATTATACTCTTTTCAAAGCTGTACATTTAAATTTTGTTATTGTAAATGTTATAAATGATTTCATTATTAGTTGTTCTTATTGATCATCAGATGCTGTTCAGTCTCATCAAACTTACAATTTTGCCTCAAAGTCTTACATTTCATCAGCACATTTACAATCAAGCTGACTTTTTAAGTTATGGACCAAAAACTTTTTCCAGCTGGAGTCAAATCATTCAGAATCCCAAATCATGTTTCTGTATTTTTTTTCTTTTTTCCTGAATGACTTGTACGTACAACCCCATTGGACAGTCTCTACTTTTGCATAACAACCTGTAATACAGAAAGAGCAAACCCATGTTAAAGTTCTGTGTTTAGAAGTTTAAGTTTATTGTCATTTTTGACTGAAAATCAGTGTTCTGAAACAATATATACCTGTTAGTGTTTTTCACCAGAAATAAATGTTTCTGTTCATCTGTGGTAATAGTTTTGCTATTTTTTTTTCTGGGCGAGGCTGTAATTGTGTGGTTGATGTCAGGTGTTGTTTTAACTAAATATTACAGTTATCTTTTGAGGAAAAAAGGGAACAGGTTAAATCTCAATTGCCAAGGAGAAATAAGTGTCCAATGTAAAACCGGTGTTTCCTGAGATGATAAATAAAGTGAGGTTGGATCTCTGGTGCTCACTGTACCTCTCAGGCCTCTACTTCCTCTACTTAGTTGGTAGTTTGTGGGCTGTGAATGATGGGTCACAGTGTTCTAACTTCATACATTTACAGATATATTAGCCTACTCGGTTTCTTCATTACAGTCTCATTTCCTTAAAATGTAAAAGCTGGATCCTTTTTAATAAGTAGCCTACTTTACTTTCTTGAAAATGTACTGACTTACCACTTATCCTTAACCATAAAATTGAGAGTTTCCCTCTTTCACTCTCTCTCTCTTACACACACAGCGGAGGAGGGGCTGCTGAATACATTTATATGTCTTGATATCTACACAACAAACCTTCCTCTGTGGAGCAATCAGCTGATGTATCAGGTTTTCTCTCTTAACCAATAAATCTTTTTTTCGGAAGTCAAAATGTTTTTCAGTTGTTTACAAATTTAGGGAAAAAACTACTTTTAAATTTGATAAACGACGACTCTATCAAAAATAGACTTGTTTTCATTTTTGAAGTATTTTCATCAGCAGGACATCTGTTATTCGCTCAGTGATGTTTTTACTCATCTGACCAGAGAGGCTCACCTGAGACCGGAGGGAGATGGAGGTTTCTGCCTTTGGAGCAGCCTCCAGGTTCCACATCGACTCTCTGCTCTGCCTCACGCCGCCCGGGGCGCTCCTCACCCGGACAGACCCTCCGGAGCTCAGCCCGGTCGGCAGCAGCGGCTGCTCTGCGCCTCCCTCCCCGCGGACAGAGCTTGTTCCCCGGCTGGAGTCTGCCCTTCAGCCCGGTCACATTCAGCCCCGCAGCGTCAACTCCTCTTTTCTTATCCGGGATATCTTAGCCGACTGTCAGCCCTACTCTGACCCGGGACAGCTCTATGTTGACCCTGGACAGCCTGAACTAGAATCCGTGCCATTTCAGTCCGGACTGGAGGAAGACTATCAGGGAAAAAGTCACAGCAGTTCATCTTCTGACAGCGAGTGCAGAGGTGAGAGAGCAGAAAATTGAAATTATATATAGGCCGAATGAAATCTGAAATATTTTTGAGTAGGTACCAGCACTTTGGCCACAAGGGGTAACACTAAGTAGGCTGGGACATTTTCTCCGAAAGTATGTTAATACAATTCCCCTTTCAAAACACATAATGGCACATTTCAGATTACTGCATCAATTTCGTTTATTTGGATTCATTAGTTTATAAATAGTTTAAAGAACAAAAAGTCTGACCTCTGGTCCGTACAGATTGAAAGTGAAATATCTGTGTGATGAAAATGTTTGACACAATTTATTACAATAAACACCTTATAAATAAAACCGCCAAATGCCTCTGGCTACAAACAGAAAATATAAAAGTGGAATTAAGAGCAATGTTTCTGTTTTCAGCCGCTGAAAAAAAGCTTATAACTTTTACTCCTAACCTTTAGGGTTATTTGTAATTATAAGGCAATATTTATAGGTTGGTGTTTTGACCAAACTGTGAACAGCCTGAGGATGATTTTTTCATTTTAATACGATCTGCTTCAGAATGAGTTCACCTTACGCCAACGTAAATGTTTGGTAGTAAAAATACATCTAAAAATGTTTCATTCATATGCCAGACATAAAAAATTTAAAGCAAATCATTGATGATGTTAATACTGCCTATAACAAATTTGCTTCAAATATATGTACCATTGTTTTTTTCTTCTTATAGTGCTATAAGGCTTAATAGCTTTAATATAAAAACACATTTAAGGGAAATAAAAAACAATAAATAACATCAACATCCTCTAATGTGCTCCCCCAATGATTGTAAAAAATAATATCAAACAAATGGAAGCATCTTCATTCATTTGGCCTACTGTCACCTTTGATGGTTTTATGTCGGATGGGCTCATAAATTATTTACCAGAAGACGTGACGATTGAAAGCGCGATTTGTAATAAATTACTCCAGAGTCTTTATTGCTGAAATACCCTAAAACATGTTAGACAAACGAAAATAGGCTTTCCTTCCCCTATCATAAAATACTGAAATATTTATTTATTTATTTATTTACCAAAGATAAGTAAAACCAGTGCCATTTCCACAACCTATGATTTCGGTCATTGTGCACTTTTTATTAGCTTCTTTAAGTTCGTTCAAATTAGCCTATAGCCTATTGAAATATGGACCTGAGTATTTATATTAACTTCCATCAACAAAAGTAGGCTATTATTAAAATGACACCTTTTTAATATGATGATGGATCTCACACGTCCTTCAGACTTTTGCATTTTATTTTTGGAAGTGACAGGACTTTTTCTGTCTGATCTCTGTTTTGGTTTGGAGCTACCTACCTCTGTTTTTTAATTATGATTTGGGTTTTTGAAGGGACGTAAAATCGAGTTTAAATATTGTTTTATGGCCTGTAATCTTACAGAATAATTACCTCAGTGCTGTGACACCCGTCAGGATTGATGTGATGTCATTTCTACCTGTCAATCACCAGCACAGGGCGGGACCTCGGACCCTGCTGCGTGTCGTCTGAAGAAGCCCCGCAAAGCTCGGACTGCGTTCAGCGACCAGCAGCTGTCCCGGCTGGAGAGAAGCTTCCAGAAACAGAAGTACCTGAGCGTCCAGGACCGCATGGAGCTGGCTGCCTCACTGCAGCTGAGCGACACACAAGTCAAGACCTGGTACCAGAACAGAAGGTAACGCCAGGCCTAAACACAATTTAACAACAATACACACATAAATGTTCATTAGAACAGGCTGAAAGATGGAAACCTGCAGAATACAAAGAGAACGGACATCTACGCTTTACTTTAGGAGTCACTTTCTTTGGTTTAATTAATGCTAAATATTGCATGACTTATGATGATTTAATGCATAAATTAATTTAGGATGCATAGTTACTCCGTAACCAAAAGTGAAGTCACTATGTATATTCGGTGAGTTCAGCTTTAATAGACCATTAGTTAAGGGACATTAATTCACACAACTAGCTGGTCAAAAGGCTCATTAAGGCTTATTTTTGGAGCATGCATGCCCTGGATGAAAAAATTAAATGTATATCTTCATTTAAATTATTTTACATGTTTTACACCACATTACATAACGGGAAAAAGGGATGCTACTTCTCATTTCTTGTTGTATGAATTACTTTGTCTTAATACTTTATAGTGAGAAATTACATAAAACATGTAAAGTCATTGGTCAGTTTGAATAAAGATATACATTTCATTATTTCACGCAGGGCCATGCCCCAAAAATAAACAATTTGCCCAACTAGGTAGTCTATACCAACTTATGTGAATTAATGTCCCTTAACTAATGGTTTATTAAAGGCAAACTCACAAATAAATACACAGTGACTACACTTTTGGTCAGTTAGTAAGTAATCGGAAGTAACTGTGCATCTTAAATTAGTTCATGGATTAAATCATCATAAGTCATGCAATATTTAGTATTAATTAAGCTAATGAGCATGACTCTTAAGTAAATTGTTACCAAAAATATAGACTTCTTTTCAGGTTGCCTGTGTATCAAATGCAGAGCCAAACAAGGCTACAAGCATGGATTTGGTTTTTGTACACTCGTGACTTTAGCAGCCAGCCAGGGTGCCAAAAAAACTGAGGGCCCCATGAAAAGGCATTGCTCTGAGCCCCTTCACCAAAACTCAAAACCAACCACACTCACATCATATAAATAAAACAAAACCGTAATTTTGTTAGACGCCTTCACACTGCTAATCTTAACCTTGCAATCCAAACACATTTAACTTTACAATACAGCAATTATTACAGATAACTTTAATGTAAGCATTATTGCAGTTCAAATTATCACTTACTGTAATTATAGCACATCTCTAACAGTTTTTTTTCCATCAACAACTTGTTTCTACCCCAATGGAGTTTTAATAAATCCACCGTCCAAAAATGTATTTGCCTGTATAAATTGCTACAGACTCTGTTATATAGAACACATATCCTCTTTAAGATTTTTTTTTTATTGAGAGGATCTTTTTCAGTCAAAATCTAAAATGTTATTTGCTCGGTTTTGAATAATAAAAAAAAAAGTATAATTCAAAATCTCACAGACGTAACAAATATAACCTCAGATTCAGCAGCACCTACACATATAAAACTTAAACATTTCAGTTTTCCTCACCAGATCTGATGTTTACTTTATTAGACTTTACAGAGTCTACCTGAATATTACTTTTTTTAACAAACACAAGAAAAGACTACAGATTTTTCTCTGTAGTACAGTGTGCATAAAGTCTTCTCTTACAAAAAAAGGTTGCTGATTTAATATGGATAAAAAAGGGTTTTGTTTTAGTAATTTCAGGGGCCCAGTGAGTCATGGACCCTTTCAACAGTCCCAGCTTTTCCCCCCTTTATGGCAACCAAGGATGCAATTAATCCATCATCTGTGCAGCTTCTCTCTTTCATTCAAGGTGGCAGGGGCTGGAGATAACCCGGCTGTCACAGGGCAAGAGATTGGGTACACTTTTTACTGCTCGACAGCCAATCACAGGGCCAGCACAGAGAAACAATTACAAACACAGGACTATAAAGAGTTATCAATTAACCTTAGGATTAGAGTTATGTTTTTGGTCATTGGTAGGAAACTACAGTAACCGCTGAAAACCCATGCATGCACAGGAAGAACATGCAAACGCTGCATAGAAAGGCCCCATGTGACCCTGGGGTCAATTCAGCAACCATCTTGCTTTAAGACAACAGCACTACCTGCTGCATAGTTGCAACTGGGGCCAGTTACCATGGTCACCTGTTAAAGTGTGACAGCTAAACATTTTAATAGAAGTTGTAAAAGGTTAATACAGTGAGACACTCAGGGTTTTAGAATAATTATTGTCAGCTTCATTGCTTCAGCTCTGTAATTGTTCCATCTTTTTGTAGGTACTTGTTTTGCCTCAAGAGTCTGATAGTGTTTCTAGTTTTAGGCTAGTATTTATGCGTACGCAGACATTACTGATATGTAGTTGCTCTACATCTTCGTTGTCATTGTCTCATAGGTCTGTTTGTGTCTTTATTATATAGAGATCTTTTTAATTTAATTGTTATTATTTGCAGTTGTTTAGTATTGTTTTATTGAAAAAGTCTCTCTCTATGGCTGATATTTGTATCTTTGCTGAGATTGTGTATTTTCATAGAGCATATTATGTTGTTCTGTAGTCATGGTATCACTTAGAATAATTAATCAGACTTAATCTTAAAAGCGAGGAACTATCATAAAATAAACAGGCTGCCAAAATATTACAATAAAAGAATTCAATTCTGTGAACCGTTGTGGTTCTTTGTCTAAGTCCAGTATCACTGCAGACAGACACATGTGAGACATTTCCCGATTAATAATAAACACTGTGTGATTAATAATTCACCAGTGTGTGCTGTAATTAATGATCAATATTTAATGGAGAAACAAATCTGGAGCTTTTAGTGCAGAATTTCTAACAGGATGGAGAGCAGAGGAGACGCTAATTTTTTATTTATTGATTTATTTTTATTGGTTCATGACTGCAGAAAAATCCTGCTCTGTCATTGGCTAAAGGTCTGAATAATTATCAGTCAGCTCCATGAGTCAGTTAAAAGTGAATAATATATATTTTCAAGTAAAACATTTAAATGTAGGTATTGTTCTCAAGCTTGAAAAATAATAGTCATAATTTCTCTCTCTTTTGGCAGAACAAAGTGGAAACGTCAGTCCGCAGTCGGTTTGGAGCTCCTGGCTGAAGCCAGCAGGATGTTTCTTCCAACTCACTACCTGTACCCTCCTGCACCACCCACAATGGACATGTACCTGTACAGAAACCATGCCCACCAACACCACTTGCCCCCGCCTCTGCTGCCCCGCGTCCTGACCCACACCGACCCACACGCTCGC
This sequence comes from Cetoscarus ocellatus, assembly GCA_037902135.1. Lineage (NCBI taxonomy): Eukaryota > Metazoa > Chordata > Actinopteri > Labriformes > Labridae > Cetoscarus > Cetoscarus ocellatus. The sequence goes on from JBAMNC010000421.1 coordinate 149,626, forward strand.
TGACACCTGCACACTGAGTGGACTGGTGCCCTCTAGATGATGAACTGTTCTGACTGCTGGAACTTTATGAATTATGTTTACTGTGTTATTAGCTCCTAGAATGACATTTGTGCTCCGCTCAGGAAGTGACATTTAATGCAAGATAATGTGGCAAAATTTCCACCTAGATTTTTCAAAAGAGATGAGACATCTACCAACATGAGGAAGACACTGAGAAAGAGGGGAAAAGGAGAGATTTGTTGGACTGAACCCTAACTGAAACAGATTTCTGCAGCACACAGTCAAAGAAACAGGATGACATTGAACATAATTTCTTTCAGTAACAACAACATATCTTATCAGTAATGAAACACAAACATTTACAAATATTACAAGTTTGTGATTTTTAAAAACAAACTGAATAAGAGGTGAAGGAGGCAGCTAAGTCCTAATGTGAAGCCACTGCAGTTGTGCCTAAAACTAGCCTTCTTTGATACCTGGTTTCAATTCTCTAAAACTTCAATCATCAATTCAAAGTCCACACAAATTTAAGACTGAGACCCCTTAATGGTGACCTCGCACAGCAGCTGGACCAGCCTGATTCAATGTCTATAATAATGCAGATCCATCTTGCCAAGCTCCAATCTATAACGTTTGTGCTCAGCCCAAAGCAGCACAGCCCAATCCTAGAGATTCGAGCAGGACGACAGCTGAAGTGACTGCAATTGTAAAGATTAGCATAGATGCTAACAGCTTCAGTAGCAGTTCTTTGAGATTTTGACTGCATTTCTTTATTAAATGAAAAACAAATAACAACAATACAAACTTCTCTGTAGTGAGGATATTTTCTCTCCACTTCCAACATGCTTTGATCAGAGTTTGTTTTAGGAAGTGGCTCGCATTAGCGCCCTCCTACTACATTGTCTGATTGGCCCGTAAACAATGTTGATTGACAGAATGATCATCCAGTCACCTGCTGGATATGCTTCTGGAAAGGTTTTGCTCTCCCCAAACACTTTCTATGGGCTCTTTCTCAGATGGATTAGTGAAATATTTTGAATGGTCTGACTGGTGCATCAGGTTACCTTTATGGGGCCTTTATTTTAACAAAAAAGGGAGGTCTAAATGACAGACCTTTTGACTATTTTGAATTAAAAAGGGGTCACCCCCTCTCTACCCGGAAGTGCTACTGGCTGGGATAGAATCACTTGTTCTTCACACTTTTCCTGTCCATTGCTCTTGTACATGTTCACCTTGGCTTCTGAAAAAACAGGACGTAAACTAAAGCCAAAATGTTGCAAATGAAAAACTTCACAACAGCAGTTCATAAACCAACAGGTAAAGTCATGATGACTGTGTCTACTTCTTACACAAAGTCCATGAATCTCACAAGCTGACATTTTGGACCTTTGGAATACGCTGAATGTCTGTAGTTCAATTTTTCAGGTTTTTAATTTTTCAATAAATACACAAACATTGCTTGATATTTTTTCTCAGGTATCAACTTCGTGAGCAACTAAGTTTAAAACTTGCCCGGTTGTTTTGTGCTTCCCCATGTCATACAAGCTCCAGTGATGGGTCAAGAAACTAGGACTGTTTGGTGGTTGTGTGCTTTTCTATAGGGAAGGGATGAACACGAGGGAAAATAATCTTGGCCTTTACCAGTGTACCAGAAAAATATAATCGATTCATCATGGAGTCAAAGAGGGCATTCGACAGAAATCCCTCAAAGAAGTCTATAAATATCAAGTTTACAAGCCAAGGATGATTATGGGGCCCAAGGATATTTGACCTTTCCCCCGAAAAATTTAGTTAGATCATCCTTGAGTCAGAGCTGATGTCTGTGCAAATTTGAAGGAAGGATTTCAAAGCATTTTAGAGAAACTGTATGTACAAGCAGGGGATAAACATGACATGTTAATCTGTCAGTCAGGAAAGACAAATGTGCCAACTTTGACAGAAACTCCTCAACGATTTACTGAGATATTGCTTTCAGAAGCAAAAGATGACCATGGGACTCAATGACCTTAAATCTAGACCATTGACCTCCAAAATCAAATTATTAATCCCTGGATTATTGTGGACATTCGTGCTAGGTTCAAATACAATCATTCAAAGCACAGCTCTCCAACCAGCGGGCCCAGAATAGTATGGGGCCATTTGGTAAATTAGGTTCAAGTCAGGGAGGATAAACGTAGATAGTCTGACAAAAATCCCTTTAAGTTTTCAGGAGATACCTTTTCTTCATGACCTTAACTTCTGACGTGTGACCAGAATGAATGGAGGAACAGAAACAGTCTCCATGATACATTATTTGAAATTTCCCCTCGACTGGACTCATAACAATTAAAGCCTCTATTACATTACAGTATCAGCAGGGAGCTCTGGTGTTTGTTTAATACATGATACATGAAGTCTAACAGTTTATTGATTATCTGACTTGTTTGGAGGTACAATTTTTACCCTTCCACTGATCATTTCAGCCTTGGTCCGATCAGGCGCCTGAACGTTTAATATAGAATAAGAGCAATCAGCTGATGAAATATTAAGCAGCAGGTGAAATATTGATGCAGTTAAAAGGCAGCGATTACACATCAGACTGACCAGAACACTCTGAATAAGTGCCGCAGGAAAAAAAAACGCTTTTATTTCTAAATACATCTACTTTTAAAGTTCCACTTAACTTTTAGATTTATTGATTATTTATTTATTTACCTATTTTTAAAATTTTGATGCTTTTCACTGCACTGCTCTATGAAGTGGAAATTTTTTAAGATGGGGGCACAGTGGGGACAAAAGCTTTGGATATTTTTGAGATTACATGTGGGGGCTTCGCAGGCAAACACAAACACTTTTAGGCAAACACTCACAGACACAACGACAGTTTGTCAGTTTCCATTTGATTCAGGGGCTAAAAGGAACCTGAGAGTTAGCAGTAAAACATTTGACTCAAAACAGCTGACAGATGTTTTTGACAGTAATAAAGAGTCTGATCCTTTACGTTACTGTTGTTATATAATGTTGTTATACATGTCTGCAGTTCAGAGCAGCACACTGACATGTTTGAGACATAAATATTGCTTTATTATCTGATCTGACTGTCACACATTGTCTTCAACACATTCTGGCACACTAACAGGACAAGACGGACACTTGGATTTAGTCTGTTTTTTGATAAACTTAAATAAATTGGATTATATGTTTATGCTGTAATACTGATAGAGTGCTCCCAGTGTATTATTTCTGGGGCATCTTTGTCCTGATATCTTTAGTTAAGATACCTCCAGAGTTCATCTACACTCAGAGATAATGCACATATGTGACATACAAAAGTCATTCCTCACAGTGATTTGTCAAATGGCAGAGAGATCATTTTAGGTTAGTTATAATCAAAAACTGTAAAACTATCTGAAGTTACTGATGATTTACTGCTCTGTATCAACTTTTTTTTACATTGGCTGCAGATAAGGGCTGTAGGTTTTCGTTATTTTCAAATAAAAATGTTTTTGCATAACATAACATCATTTTTCTCACTGTATATTGATGAACAGCTGTTAAACCAGAGGCCAGTCCATGCAGGAACAACCCAGTGTGTGGGGCAGCACTGCATTAAAAATGCTTTTGACTGAAAGGTCCAGTAAAGTGCAGATGTTAAATCTGCGACAATATTTTCTCTGATGTGGTTGTTATGCTTTACTAAATAAGATGATTTTTAAACCTCTGAGGTAGGGTAACTAGAAACAATGGCACTGGTGTGATCTCCATGTACGTTAACGAACAAACAAACAAGAAAAAGTAAGAAAGCAAAAAAACAAATATATGCAACATAATATTTCAGTTAGCCAGGGTGTTCTTTTTGGATCATGTTGTATCTTATTGCAAGGTTCACATGCAAAAACAAAAAGCAAAAGAAAATTTCTGGTCCAATCTGCCAAAAAATTCTTTAATTTCTGATTGTACGTGTGTGAAAAGAGCTTGTAAAATGCAAAAAGGGGAAATGTATGTTCAGACATCTAGCTTAGATTTAGTTTTAATTTCTAAAAGATTTTTTTTCAGTTAGTTTAGATAATGATCTGCTCTTTAAGGTTGTTTCCTTAAACTTCTCGTTTGTTTCTGATGTTTGGACTGTAAAAACTGATCACGCACAAAGAAGAAAGCCCTCGGTGTCAAGCCACTGACCCGGCCTCAAGCTCAAGATCTGGCTATCACAGTAAGAGGAAATATAATCAGTAGAAATTAGATGAATGTCTACAAGATTGCCCACTGAATAAATTAGAAATTATTTTTAATTTTCTAATTCATTAAGCTTTAAAAATACAACTTATTTATCTTAAAATAACACAAACATTCTGATGACATGTTTCTGAGTTGGTTAGAAACAACAAAATACGACCCTTTGTACCAAAGTTGTTTGGCCTTAAACATAAGGAGGAATTTGAAGATTTGTTTGAAAATACTGTGTCATAAATCTGTTTTCAGGTGTCTGACATCAGCTGCCACAGGAAGATTTGCAGAGGAATAATTCTCCTCTAGTTAAAGTGACTTTTACGTAAAGTAACAGAAAAAAGCTATCCTTATAATGTTTTTGTATGTTTAGAGATCAGTCTGGATTTCAGCAGTAGAAAACTTAAACTTTTCAAGATAAAAAAAAGCTAAAAAAAAAGTTTCTGAGTGTGTAGTTAAGCATGTCTACAGCCACAAACTGTTCAATTGTTTTAAATGTACCAATGAACCATCTGCAGAAAGTTTTCATTTTCACATAACATCTCTTATGTTTGCATCCACTTGAAGAACCAAGTGTACCCAGAACACCTTGAAAATGCACCTCAGGTCCTGGAATGAAGAGTCAGAATTTTCCAAAACTTTTATAGGATTCTCAAGGACTCTCAAACCCCATTCACACTTGCAAAAAATCCTTGAAATTATCCAGACATTATTCGGGCGAGCTGTATGTGTAAACGCAAACAGCAGAGTTTTTCACTTTACCCAGAAAATTTAATATCAGGGTTGCATGTGTGAAAAGGACTTCAGTCTTCCTGTACACATGTCTGAACCCCTCCATGCTGTCACCTGAGAGCCAGGTATGCCATGTCTTGCTGTAAAAAAAATGTCAGTCTGCTGCTGCACCTCTTCATTTCTCAGCGTCCTCCTCTTCCTCTGACTGACCAAACTTCTTTTTCTTCTTCTTCTTCTTCTTGACATCCCCTCCTTCCATCCCACTGGAAAACTCTGAGCGAAACAGACTGAGCTCCCTCTGACCAGGAGAAAACCTGAGGTGGAGATCAGAACCATAACTGAAATTATTATTTTATGTCTGGCAGTGAAGAAAGAGAGACCATTTCTGCAGAATAATCTCTTGTATGTTCCTTGTGTTTTTTTTTGTCCGGACTGACTTGAAATAAAACCTGTTAGAAAAATATCTTCAGTGTGACTGCGAGTTCTTGGAGGAATAAGATAATTTACATAACAACTAAAACACATCTATGTAAAATTAAGGCACATAATCTATCTGCTCTGCCTCTGCTCCTGGCTTTGCACCAGGACTGGTGCAGGCTATCCTCGATAGCAGCATATGAACATACTCGCCATGACTTTTGTTTGCTGATCACTTTTGGACAACTCAAATTGGGCCTGATATGGACGTTACGTAGTCTGCACATGTGTTCGGTAGAGTGCAGTAATTTCATTGACCAAGTGTTTATGTTTCTATCATCTTTTACCTGCAATAAATACAACAAATTTCATAAAATAAATGAATGTTTGCAGCCATATATGAAACACAATCTTCCACCCTAATGAATAAATAATTTTAACATAATTACCTGAACACACTATCACACATCAACTGACCACAATGAGAAAGCCCCCCCGACACACACACCTGTAATGATGTCTCTACTGACCGCCATGTACACATACTGTACTAACAGCCTCTATGGTGTGTGTGTGTGTGTTGGTGTGTGTGTGTGTTTGTGTATTAAGTTAAACCATGTCCAGACAAGCCCGCCGTAAGGAGCAGCTGTTAACAACAACAACAACAATAAACACAAAAACACATCCACACACAATAAACCTGATCTGTGGCTGAAGGGAGCAGCAGCTTTAATTATACATAGGAGTGTGTGTTTAATGTGTGTGTGCTCCTGTCAGACGTCTCAGCAGGAGGCGTGTTAATGAGCACACACGTCAGACACACACACACTCAAACACACACACACACTTGTATATCTTTATCAATTTAAATTTTATAATAGAGTTTACAACTTTATGAAATTTCAGAATGAGACAAATTTAGCATTATATTTTTTTATTTGAATCTACAGATGGAACAATGTGAGGTATCATGACTAAGAGTAACAACCCCCTTTAACTTTTGATGGACTGAATTTGACACAGCAAACCAGTGGATACGTCTTTATTACTAAGTTGTTTAGAAATGAGTTAGAGACCCCAATGTCTCTCCAAACTTAATAAGATGTGATCTATTTTAATTAAGGTGAAGTTGTTTGATTGTTTAGTTTGATCCCTTTACAAGAGGACTATGATTCATCAGAGTTTATAAATTAGTTCACAGATCTTTCATTTACAGTATAATATCTTTGGCATTTTTTCACTACACTCATAGTTTGACATAAATCTTTGTTAAGCCAAATCATATAAAATGACAACACTCTTCTTCCTTTAGTCTCACCTCTTCTCTCCAGTTTTCTTTCGTCCAACAGTTTGACCACTGTTCATCTTGTTCTGGTTTTTGACTGGACTCCTGGTCTGGTTCTTATTCTGGTGGTGAGTTTTAGGCCCTGGGCCTTTGGTGGGGCCCTTGGCAGGCCCTGTGACGGCACTCAGGCCCTGCGGAGCATCCCTGAGGCCAAAGCTCTTGGCCGTGTGTCCCAGGTGGAGAGAGCGGATGTGGAAGATGTGTTTGAGGTTTGAGGGGTAGGTGGTGTATGCTCGCAGGAAGGACTGCAGGGCTGATGACATCACAGAGACAGGGGTCAGAGGAGGAAACTTACTGATCACTAAATACTGCCTGACAAATGTTTAACATAAGACATTACAAACCTTTCTTTGCATTCTGCACCGACTGAGCGTCTGAGTGAACAAGGTTTTCAAATTCCGTCTGCAGCACCGTTGCTCTCTCTCTGGTCTCCTGCTCCAGAGCTTTGGATGAACTCTGATAGACAGAGACACAGACAGACAGACAGTGGGACAATCACATTTTAAGTCAGAGTAACACTTTAATTAAAATTTAACAAACACAAATTTTGATTATACTTCTTAAATTATAATCAACTTATCAATTGTCAAAAAAATCAGTTCTGTTTGGAACAGAAAGCAGGATTTATGCTGATATGAGTTCATTTGGCCTCATTTTTTCTCAACATTTTGTCATTTTGCATTTTTCTGAGTTGCAGAAAGAGAAGGAACATTTTTATCATTGTTGATAGATGCATTTGAATAATTTACCTCAAAGTTTTTTCACTTACATGTTTCACTTTCTAGTAAAAAATATCATTCCTTAAATGGTTGATTCATTAAATTGTCATTTTAATCACATAAGTTATTTTACAGTTGAATGTTACATGCTACTTGTTAAAGGTTAGGCATGGTTGCGTTGCAGGTTAGTGTGCATGCCACACATCAACAGAGCTGCTGGTTTGACTCCTTGAGTCATTCAGGATCCTTTTGTGTGAAGTTTGCATGTTCTCCCCGTGCCTGTGTGTGTTTTTTTTCAGGCACTCCGCTTTAGTCTCAAAGATAAAAAAAATGCTCATTAGGTTGAATGATGACTCTAATTGGTCTGTGGTGTGAGTGTGTGTATGAATGGTTGTCTGTCTCTTTATGTGGCCCTGTGATCGGCTGGCCACAAGTTCAGGGTGTACCCCACCTCTCACCAGAAGCCAGCTGGGAAAGGCTCCAGCCCCAGGGACCCCAAAGGGATAAGCAGTATAGACAATAGCATTATTAGTTAAAATTAGTGGAATTCATGAGTCTGAATTTACTATACATCCACTCCTGTAAAACAGGTATTGCATATAACCATAAAAACAACTCAAGATTCACAAAATTGCTGCGACCCTGGACCCCTCCCATAAAACAAAACTACACCGAACCACTCATGCACCACAGAGCAAGGCGGAGAACTCTAAGCCTAGCCTTCCACCTCTCTCCTATCATACTGATGTTTGTATTTGTGCATTTAAATGTTGTAGCATGTGTAATGTTCAACAGATGGCCATGTTTAAATGAGGCTTGATGTAAATCAGTGTGAGGATGTCAGAAAACCACCCATCAGATCATTACAAACACAAACTGAAATCTGAAGCTGCAGTTTCTCCAGTTTGAACCTGCAGCAGGACTCACATCAGGTTTCTTTACAAAGAGCTTGAATGTGTCTGTCTGAAGTGATCCCCCACAAACACGTCCCCCCGCTGGTTTCACTGTCACCTGCATTCTTTTTACTCCGTCTTTGTTGGTGCTCTTCAGTCTGACACTGCCACGTTTAAGGTTTTTAAAAGAGTAAAAAAAAAAAAAACAAGTGATAAAAAAATAAGTCTTATCATCTTCAAAGAAACAGCAGGTGGTTTTACCGTCTGAGCCTCAGACTATCAGCTCCACTGAGAACAACCCTGGACCACCTTGAGACCCCCAGAAACCCCAACATGCCTCTTAAGCAGAGGAAAACTCAAGACGGATGACATCTTCAACAAATCAGTTGCATGCCAAAAGAGACTCATTTGTCTGCAGACTCTGGTAAGCCTCTGAAAGACACCCCAAAAACAGATGAATGGCTTTCAGACTAAAAAATGATCACAACCAACAACACCAAACCAGATCAATGAATTTCAGAAAACAAGATACTGAACCAACTCAAATCTCCCCCAAGAATTCAAACGACATAACTTTGACCTAAATCCATTGTGGTGATTGTTGAACTAAGAGACAGCCTGTTAACAATCCAGTTTTGCTGCTATTTCATACACTGTTTCATCTAAACTCATGGACTCTGACATAACACACACATTTTTCACATTATTTTGTTTTTACTCTGATAGTCTGTTTATTTTAGTAACAGTAACATGACACAAAAAAACAGATTCTTCAAACCCTAATTCCAATGAATTTGGAACACTGTGTTAAACGTAAATAACAACACAATAAAATGATTTGATTTGATTCATATTAACCTATATTTAATCGAATATTATACAAAAGCAAGCTATCTAACATTCACCCTGATCAAGGCATTGCTTTTTTGTACATATTCACTCACTTTGAATTTGATGGCTGCAGCACGTTCCAATAAAGCTGGGACAAAGGCATGTGTACCACTGTGTTAGATCACCTTTCCTTGTAACAACACTCCATAACCATTTGGGAACTGAGGACACTAATTGTTGAAGCTTTGTGGATGGAAATCTTCTCCATCCTTACTATATGTATGACTTAATTTGCTCAATAGTTTGGGGTCTCCATTGTCATATCTTGCACCTCATAATGTGCCACACATTTTCAATAGGAGACAGGTCTGGACTGCAGGCAGGTCAGTGTAGCACCTGCACTCTTTAACTACAAAGCCATGCTGTTGTCACACGTGCAGAACGTGGCCTGGCATTGTCTTGCTGAAATAAGCAGGTACATCCCTCAGAAAGACATTTCTTGGATGACAGCATGTTTCTCCAAAACCTGTATGAACCTTTCAGCATTAATGGTGCCTTCACAGATGTGCAAGTTACCAATGCCATGGGTAAATCCAAGAATCTCTTAAAACTTTCAAATTGTTCTTGTTGGGCCCCTGTGGGGATGGAGTTGTCTTACCTTGCTGTGGTACTTCCCCCGTCCCTTATAAGTGTCATCCATCATCAGGCTGGAGAGGATGTCCAAAAGCTTCATCTCTGATAGGCTGTGATACAGGACCCACACACATAATCAAAAACAGGAAGTAGATCAGCTAAATACTATACATAAAATAGAAGCATTAACACAGCATTAATCTTGATAGTAAATGAAACACTGTCAGAGCAGCACACCTGATGTTGTGATTGGCTAGCTCAGTGATGAAGGCGGTCTCAGCAGGAGTGAGAAACAGGAGGCTGCTTCCTCTTCCTCCAATCCGAGCCGTCCGACCGACACGGTGGACGTACTCTGCTGCTGCAGTTGGAGGAGTGTACTGCAGACACAGAAAGTTACTGTACATCAAGAATAGCTCACGATAGGTGTGGTGGGGCGCGATGTCTAAATCAAACAAACTTTAACTAAATAATGACATACTAATGACAAATATTGCCTGTCAACAATTACCTGAATAATCCAGGTGACTTGAGGAAGATCCAGACCTCTGGCTGCCACATCCTGTCAGAAATATTTGTAGTCACATAATCATTACATAGCATAGAAGATGGACAATATGACTTAAATAAGAAATACTGACCGTGCAGAATAAAACTCCAGACTTTGATGCTGAAAACTCCTGAAAGACCTCTGAGCGCTCCTACAAGAGTTAATTAACACAAAAATTGACCACAGATGACAGCAAAAATAATCAAGCATGGAGTGATACACAGCATGGAGACAGTTTTTGTCAGATATGCAGTGAGCGGCCTTACTTCCTGCTTCATGTTGCCATGAAGGCGCATAAAGCTGATCTGAGGCTTATTATTGGTCGAGGAGCTGGAGAGGACGGAGGTGAAGAGATGGTGGAGAAACTCGACGGCTTCACAGCTTGAGAGAAAGATGATGAGTTTGTTGTTCTGAGAAAACTGAAGGGATATAAAAGACAAGCACATAAAGTGAGGTCAAAGGTGTGCAGGTGATTCTTCAACAACCATTTGAGTCTCTGCAGCTAAAAACTGACTTAAGAACTGAGGAAATTTGTGTTGCACCTGAGTAAGAGCACATAAAAACAAACAGGCACACACAGTTAAAAACGGGCAAAACTCATGACTGAATGGATACATCAAAGACAAAAAGAAGCCGTGACAATGAGTAACAGTCATTGAATTCATCACTGATCATCATTATTAAACATGAGGCTGTTTCAGCTAAAGAATCATCTTCAATATTTAAAAGATTGATTGATAGAGCATTAAAAGAATCTTTATCCTTCACGATTATTGCCTTGTATAGTTAAAATCTCTCACTGGAGTGTGAGAACTCACAATGACTTTTAAAAGGATGACGAGGACATTTTTAAGCTGGCTCATTTATGCAATCTAGAACATTTCCAAAGATTCCAGGACTGCTCTTAATACCTTAAGAAATTGCTTATTTGCTCCTTATCAACAGAGCGTTAGACAGGACATGATAAAAAAGCTGCTGAAATCCAAGATGGCAAATGAAGCAACAGAGTTCGATGCTACAATGACAGTTTCTGCACAAATGCTACATGTGACTGAATATATATACAGGATCAACAAAAACAGAAGAACATGCTTACAAGCAGAGAAAAATGATAAAACAGCTACGTTACATGCACCAAAACTGCACCCTTCACATGAAAACTTCAGTACCACATAGGCTGGCTAATGGTGTTCTTCACAGAAATTTGCATAGGATCCTTTAAACCTTGATTGAGACAAGCTTCATATTAGAAGTTGCTGGAAATACCCAGCTCATACAATACTTTTGCAATTCAAATGGGCAAATGTCGGTCTGTTTCTGACATGTGAAGTCTGATTTCATTGCATTTTTTAGGGTATAAAGACGATCTCGAATTAAATTACATACTTTTGAAGACCCTCTCATTCAGGACCAGATTGTGTTCTTAGTCTCTAACCAGTTACATCAGCAACAAAGTCATATGTTTCACAGACTGTAAATAGTTTTATTTTTGATGACTTAATAATTTGATTTGTGGTGAGGACAAAGAAAGAAAAATGAAAACCTGCATTCCAGCAGCAAACAAAACAAGTAAAAGGTGTTTCAGGTCTGCCTCATGAATCGCAAAATTAAAAAAGAAACATCAACAGTACATTTTTTTTGATAAATATGAAAACTGAAAATGTTTAAATCTTATACCCCATAGTTTCTTTTTCACAACTTTTTATTACATTGAACTATCATTTTTTAGGTTTTAAGACCCTGTGGGCATTTTGTATAGCTATCACTTGATATTTACCTTGCATTTGTCCAATATGAAGGCTGCCAGACAGACCAGTCTAACTTTACTGGGAACCACCACCACAAACTGCTTTAGAGCCTCTGGTACAGCAAAGCTCTCTGATTGGCTGGCTGAGCTGAGGTCAGAGGTAGAGCTCGTGGGACCAGACACATGGATGCTGACTGGATCAGACAGACAAACATCTGCTAACCGGGTCACACCTGAAACACAGCAGAGGCTCTCATTGAAATATCTATTCTGCTGAAGCCAGACCCTTCCTGATGATTTTGTTTAATGAAAAACATTTATGCGTATTACTCACCACTTGTCATTGTAGCAGACAGCAGGACATTTTGTCTGCTTGGTCCTGTAGAGTTGAGACTGTTTAAAATAACGGTCAGGTCCTTCTCAAAACCCAAGTCCAATGTCCTGAAAACAAATTTACAGAGGTGAGAACATGGCCATGTCAGGTGAAGAATGAGAGTTCTCTGCAGCATGAAGAACTCTCCCATGAGACTTCATGGTTAAAAGAGATTTGCCAAAACGGATACGTGGGGTTTGTGTCTAGTGATTTTATAGTGCTTAAAATGAAAAGCTAGCTTGCTTCTCTTTCCCCTGCGACTTCACCAAAAAAGAAAATAACTATTTTGGATCTCCTAATGACTCATTACTTTATCCTCTATGGTTTACTTTTAAAATTCATCCGATTGTGAAAAAAATCAATAAGACCTCTTCACATACTACAAAATTCAACTGACAAATGTGTAGGATATCAACACTTCTAGGAGCTATTCCTGTGTTTTTTTTTTTTACTTGGAAACCTTTTTATTTATATTTCCTGTGGTCTAAATGACAAGTACGTTCAAAAAGTTTTAGCATTGCTTAACAGGGAGTTCCTTTGAGAGCAGCTCACATATAAAATAAAGTTTCAAAAAAAGGCAGCAATGTACCTTACTAATAGTCTCAGGTCATTCTCTGTAAAGGTGCAGCACCTCTGGGAGCATTTTCAACCACTTCACTGACTTTTGTCAAGTACCTGATACAACTCAACGTCATAAACACTGAAACATCCCTTTAATGTTCAGAGGACAGTTTGAATATCAATAAGCTCACTGTTGCAAAAACAGGGACTTTAATGGCATAATCCAACCATCTGCCCTAATGCATTACAATGCATCAATAACAGCCTGATTTGCTGCAGCCAGCATGGCTGTTTTCTACAACATTACCAATTTTATCAAATCTATGCATAATTGAGACTCAAAAATACATACATTTAAATTAGCATCATAACCCTTTAAATTCTGCCCTGTTCTTGTTGTTATCTGATTCTGAATATTCACAGTACAAGAACTCTTGTATGAAGGGTAAACACATTTGGATCTCAGGAGAGCTGTGAACTACCTGTCAGCCTCATCCAAGATCAGCCAGCGCACAGCACTAAAGGCAATACTCAAAGTGTTTTTGATATGATCCACCAGACGTCCAGGAGTTGAAACCAGTATGTTGATGCCTTTACGCAGCCTGAGGAGACATAAGCTAGTCAGCCAAACATTTCTCAATACTTTGTGATGTTTGCGTTTCCTGATTTGGAGGTGGAGTGATGATGGTGATGGTATAGTTGTAGATAAAAGTATCTGTACCTGGCCTTCTCTGCTTTCCTCTTTTCTCCTCCCATCAGAACACCAGGGACAATCCATGTGAAAGGCTACAGTGAAAGAAAGAAAGACAGACACCAGAGTATTTGAACAACACTTCCTGGAGAACTTTCATAGCAGCAGTCTGCTTTCCCTTTAATGTAAAAGACAGTTGAACAGTTCTACATAACATATGATGTAAACTAAAGAATTCAGCAGCAAAAGAGTTAAAAGGAAAAAGTACAAATTTAAAAAGGTGATATCAAATTAAGGAAGTACCCTGTCATTACCCTGTCATATCACTAATTTTGATGATAAATCCAAATAAGTAACAACGGTCAATACAAATGGACAACCCCTCTTTATCCTCTACAGCTAAGCAAAAGTGAAACCAAACAGCTGATAAAAACAACAACAGTGTGACATTTTAAGGGGGGAGGCCTGACTGGAGGTAAAACGATCCTCCTGACATGTGAGCCAGTGTTGACAAGCAAGTTTGTAACAAGTTTTCTTCAGTTGCAGACGATAATAGAAGTCTCTCTGGATATGTGGGGTCACCAGTCCTATGGGATTAAAAGCGTTACTGGAGAGAAAGTTCATACTGGAGCAGACTGCTTGAATTTCTGATTTAAGCTTTTACTATTAACCCCCTCTTCAGACCTTATGAACATGCACTAACACAACACCTATTCATGCTACTTATTCTAGCTGTAATATTTATTCCCTGTAACATTTCAGCTCTCTGAATGTCAAGGAGACAGAATGGAGGAACAGAGTGAACCCCAGTTTTACCCGTCTCTAGAGGTAGTATGTGAAGCGTAATGTTGGTGAGAAGGGGGCATGCAAACTCAGCAGGGGGTAGGTGCACTGCCAGCATGTGCCAAAGCCATATCACACTGTGAACTGGAAAATTGTTCAATCAATCACAAGCCAAGAGCGTAAGATACAAAATCTAAGCCACTACGTATATCGCTTAGATATAGCAAACTATCGCTTAAACATGTCGGAAGTGGAATAAAAACATCTTTTCTATCGCCCACCCCAATTCCTATGTGCAGCTAAGTGAAGCAAATGAGTACAAATTAGTCATAAGCTTGAGGTGTATGGCAATGCTCTTTAGCAGCTTTTCTCCCTCAGTTTGTCATAAAACACATTTTGACATGCAACATTGATATTTTCATTAGCAAATAAAACCTGCAAGGTGCCGGTGGGGGGTAAGGGTTGTAATGTTTCCATGTGATTTTAAAAACGAGCTGCTTTAAATGCCAAATATTTTATGTGAACAATTGGAGCTGGCTTCCGTTTGAAAGACTGTCTCCTATATTCTTATATTTTTTTGGAAAAGATATAAAAATAGCACTAAAAGAAGAGCCTCTTGAAAGCCACTGAACAAAATCCTATCACTAAACTGAGCCAAATGATTCAGATCATAAAATACAACTTGAATTCCCATCACTTCACCTGAGGCTTGATATGTGTTAAGACACCCCCAGGTTTAGCATAAATTTTGCTTTATAGCAGACTATCACCGATCATATTAACTGACAGGACAGTGTTTTAATGCATGTTAGTGTGTATAATATAAAAAACGTTTAAACTGCTGTGATGATCCATGTTTGCCTCCAGCTTGGCTATGTTTTACCTCTAGATAATACTATGACTTCACAGTGACTCACATTAGAAAAGAGTCCTTAGGTGCTCAGCTGAAAAGCTTCAAAAACTGTTTGCTTGACTTTCAGACAGTAATCGGGTCAGCCACCTTTTTTTTTTCTTACAAGAACGACTACTACCAACAGCAGTGGAATGATGAGCTGTGATTTTATTTATGTCTTACCTTCAGGAGCTTCTGGAAAGTCTGAAATGTCTGCTGGGCAAGCTGATGGACAGACACACAGACAAAAATAAAGTTATGTGGCTATTGTCAATCGCAAATATAAGCTTTGACAAACAGGGACAGAAATGTACGACACTGGAAGTCTTAATCGACACACAATCATTTATTCTATTTTAATTTGTTTATGAAAAGTGAATTTTGGTTGTGAAGTGGGAAAATCACGAAGTATAAAGGCATGCCCTCTCAATGTGCATGTTATTATGCACTTTTACCTTACCTAAACTCAAAACTCAGATGTTTTTTATTAAACAAATTTGAAAAATCATTTTTTGGGGAAATTTGAGTAGTTATTTCTCATCAAGTTGCAACACATCTTGAGACCTGTTGAGAGCCACTTGTGTTTACACAACAAGGTGGAGTTTAGCTGAGTTTGGCCTGTACCACACACATTCAGGTAAATGCATAATAAAAATATTGGAACAAAATGAGTAAAGGAGATTGGAGTAAACCTCTCTGGTTGGGACGATGACGACAGCCAGAGGACCATCAGACCTGCTGATCTTTGGCTGGACTGCCTGCAGACTCTGGACCACAGGGACTGCGTAGGACAGAGTTTTACCTGCAGAAAGAGTCCATTATGAGAGAATGAATCCTTCACAATGAATTGTGGAATACTTATTCAATTCTTCACATTGATAATGTTGACACACACACAAAACCTCTGGGCTCTCATTTTTTAACAGTGAAAACATCCTAGATTTCTGTCTTATAAAAAAAAAATATTATGTACTTGGGTGCAAAAATGTATTCTTATCAAGTATGTGCACGGCAATCTTAAACACAGGTAGGAGATCAGTGTTGAAAAGTCATATATTCTTACCAGCATGCTCATGCATGTTTAGAGACATTTGATTTATGAAATGTCTCCAATAAACACATGTGATCAAAACATAGCCCTGGGAAAATCATGTGAAAATTTTTACGTCTATGAAATAAAAGCATCTGTAAATAAGTGGTTGACGTTTATGTCCTACTGCCCACAAGGGAGCTGTGTGATCTTCATGCACTGTTTAACTACCTTAACTTTATAATACTGTTGACATCATTTAATAATGACAAAACAAATACAGGTCCATGATGTTTTATGTTGCACAATGTAATGTGCACCTTACCTGAACCAGTCTGAGAACGAACCACAGCATCTCGCCCTGAGAGCAGAACTGGAATGGTCTGTTTCTGAACACTGAACACAACATGACAGCAAAGAATAGTTTGGTCTGAACATCACCATTAACATGTGTGTTTGCAAACACGTATTCCTCAAATCCTGAGCACAAATAGAATAAAAATTCCACTGAGAAGCAAAGGCCCTTATTATAGCTTAGAGTAGTCATTGTATTTCAATGACAAAAAATGTGCTAAAGATAGGGTGTGCGTTTGTGTGAGCCTCTTTGAGTATTCTTGTGTTTAACACTCACCTGGTCACAGTGGAAACATTCAGGACTTTGTTCAGTGTCGCCACCTGGTGGTAAGAAGCCAGCCAATCAGAAGACAAAACACTTTGTACTCTATTATGGTTTATTGTACAACTATATTTAAAATAACAACACAAAAAATAACTTTCATGAAACAAAATAAAGGAGTATGATTGTTACCAGGTGAGGGTGAAGGTCCAGGTCTGAAAAAGAGTCAGTAGTGAAAATCTTCTCCTTCACCTGAGAGACAGCAGGTCTGAAGAAAAGCAGGAGTGAGGGAAAAAGATGGGGGAGGAGAGAATAATAAAGGGACAGAAGCAGCAAGTGGAGAGAGAAAAGGAGGCAGGAGGATTAAAAAAAGATTAAATGAGGAGAGGGAAGAAGGCAGACAAGAGGGAATGAGTAAAAACTGACTAATAACCACACAAAAACTGTATATCAGTAGTAGAAACAATACTGTCATGTGATAATGAACCAGTCAGGATAGATGTTAATCCCCCCAGTCAACCAAAGCCTGAGCTGCTTACCTGTGGATTTCTGGGATCTCGGGGTTATGTTTGAACAAAGAGGAAGTCTTTATGCCACTCCTTCCTGTTTCCTTCACTCCATCCTTCTTCTTCTCTCTCTCCTTCTTCTTCTTCTGTGGTGTCCTCCTGTCTGTTTCCTCAGTACATGGGGACTAAAAAATGTAGAGATAACTAATGAAACATAACAAATACTTTCATTGACGTGTGCAGAAAAATTGTGTCTAACAACAGGCCTGACTTCTGCTGTTTGCTAGTTTGAGCAACAAGCAGCATCTCACTGTAAATGTGACATAAAGATATCTTAATTTTTACCTGAGTGTCTGCACTTTGCACCTTCCCTTCACCCTCCTCCTCCTCCTTGTCTGCAGTGTCACTGTCCTGGAGTTTCCTCTTTTTAAAGGAGTCACTATTCTGCTTCATGTGAACCCTCTCTGGAGAGCTGAACCTTCTCTCCTCTGCTCTCTGCTTCTTCTGGAGGATCAAACAAAGAGACAAACTGACCTCTGTTCACATGTATACAATTCTCTACTGAATCAATAAGCATTCTGTATAATGATTTAAAATGCACCAAAACTTCTTGAGGAATTGTTTTGCGTTGTATTTCATTCAATTTTACTGAATTACATCATACTGCACCACATCCATTCAACCTTCATTCCAATAACAAAACAAATGCTACCTCACTACATTTTACAAAGATTGCAGGTTTACATGTACTCTTTCTTATAATAATGTGCATAAATAAACACCGAACATAACTCCACCATGAGCACTGCACTGAATAAGATTAAGCAAAGTTGCAGTAAAACAAGAGAAATGCTTCATTAGGACACACATACAGCAACAACAAAAAAAGTTATGGCTATAATTAAGATTTTAATTTTTTTTATCTTGAATTTTAAAAATATCATAAACTTACTTACAACTTCATAAGGTACTCCTGTTAAACTGCTCCTTAACCCAAACAGCTATTTGGCTAATGACATGGCAGCAAGTAAGTGCGTTTGGGAATGTACAAATAGTCAAGATGGCCAGCTTATGTTGAAATCGAGCATCAGAGTGGGGAAGAAATTTAACTTTAGTGACTTTGTATGTGGCTGTCGGTACCAGACATTTTGGACTGGTTATGTCAGAAACTGCATATTTACTAGGATTTTCACCCACAACCATCTTTAAAGTTCACAGAGAATGGTCCAAAAAGGAGAAGAAATCCAGTGAGCAGCAGTTATCTGGGTGAAAACGCTTTGTTGATGTCAGAGGTCAGAATTAAATGTCCAGACATGCACAACAGGTTGAATCCTGAAGCAGATGGGCTACAATATAACTACTTTATGCACAGACTCACTAAAATTGGACCACAGAAGACTGAAAAAATGTTGCCTGGTCTGATCAGTCTCAATTTCTGCTGTGACATTAAGATGGTAGGGTCAGAAAGTGATGTAAACATAAAAGTACGGATCCATCCTGCTTTGTATCAATGGTTTGGGTTGATGGTGGAGATGTTATGGTGTGAGGATATTTTCTTGAAACACTCTGGATCCCTTTAGTACCAACTGGGCATAGTTTCAATGACAATATTGTCACTGACTGTGTCCAGCCCTTTATCACCTCAGTGTCTCCATCATCTGATGGCTACTTTCAGCCATGACAAAGCTCAAATCATCCCAAATTGGTGTCCTGTATAATGAGTTTACTGTATGTACTCTAGTGCCCATCACAGTCACCAGATCCCAATCTAATGAAACTTCTTTGGGATGTGGTGAAACGGGAGATTTGCATGACAGATGTGCAGCTGACAAAACTGCAGTGACTACTTGAGGCTATCATGCAGATATGAAAATATCTAATAAATGTTCAGCACTGTGTTGAATCCATGCCACAGTCCTGAGGGCAAAAGGTTAAGGTCTAGCAGGAGCCTGGAATACCAAAACGAAGTGGCCATTAAGTTTTTAAGGGTTTATAAGGTCAATAAAGGCTTTCTATTCTTTTCAACTATTTTCTATTCTAACTTATGGTATTTTAATATAATGATTATAAAGCAACCCTGAAACCTGTCTGCTGTAAATAATCAGAAAATAAGCTTCTGTATGGCTGAATAAGTCATTCATATCTATGAGCCATAAGACAAAGCATCAACGTGACACTTCAACAGCCAGGAGCATATGCACTGACACATATCTAACAAGGAGATCTCAAGTTTCCTCAGGACCACAAACAAGCTTTTGAGCACTTCAGATTGATGTGTTAATAATATCATTTAAAAAATGTAGTGTTTATCCTCATATTGTACATTATATGATTTTCTCCTCAAACTTTGTTTTTTTAAAAAGCGTAAAAGGACAGTTCTCAAAAACTTATACTGTTCACATTGGGCCCAATTACAATTGTACTTATTGTTAATACAATAACAACAATAACCATAATATTAATAACAATAATTATGACAGTCAGGGGATAACTCTTACCAATGCCCATCTCTGTTGAGCACTTAAATGTTTCTTCTTGGGTGAGAGGGGCGAGGACAAAGTGCTGCAGATATTCAGGCACAGCGGGTCGTCTTCTGATGTCATCATGGAGACTAACAGACATAAAGACATAAAGGTAAGATTATGTTTGCACTCCTGCTATACAACCTCTCAGACAGACACAGTCAGGACATCTGCTTTATTCTGTATTTAAACATAGAAAAGAGATCAGACTAAGGCCAAAGTGTTCTCCATTTAAGTCACAAGTCATAAGAATTATTAATTACAAAGAACAACTAAAATGCAGTGGTAAATCTAACAGGTGTGTAATCCACAACCCAGCTGTCAATGCTGCACTTAGTTAATAGAGATAAATCAATGTATGTCCAGACATATGAGTGTTGGAAACATTATAATGTATTTGGCTGAAGAAAAGTGGAATGTAATGACTCAGTGTTTAAGAGCTGCTGCAATTACCTTCTTGTGAGTAATCAGACTTCATGAACACAACATCTCTATAACATTTATAAACAAATTCTATGTAAATCAGTCCTGTCGAACTAAAGAGTGGCCACAGTACTTTTTTGGGGGGTCTACCGTTTACCTTATCGTTATTGTTTCAGTCTACAGTGAAATCATCTTAAAATTAACACATTTATAAACGAAGTTCGGTGTAATGTCCCGTCAGATCATAATTTGCTGTCTATAGCCCACTGCAACGGTACATCTGATTCTAAACCCAGTTACAAGGGTGTCAAGACCAAAACATGCCCTCACGTTGCCCTCGATGAGGCAGAGGCAGCACGCTTCAGAGGAAACAAACCCCCAACCACACACAGACAAACACGTGAGTGAGTTTGTGCTCTGGCTCAGAGAGAGCATCAGCTAATGACAGCGTCGTTCTTAAAACAGCTCCTGAAGACACACGGAGCAAAAATGTGGACTTCATAATGTTAACAAACTCACCGTGTTACTCCGGACTCCACAGCATGCGTGGGGAACACTTCCGGATACGTCACAGAAGTGCCGCCCCCTTCACTGCTGCTATGTTGCGCATGCTCAGTGGATTCACTCTTTATTTTACAATTTCTTTATTTTTTTTATTTACTTATTTTGGTCAAACTTGACTTTTTCGTCTTTTACAGGGTTAAACACAAGCTCTGGCTCCAGATCTGACAGAACATCATAACAAATGCTGTTTACTGAAAATAATATTTAGACGAACAGACAAACAGGGATAACATAACTATTTAAAAATCACACCAACTCATGAACCTCTGACTACTTTTATTAATTCTAGCTCCAACTCTAGAGCTAGTAAACCTTAATTACTTTAGGAAATTGAGGATATCATTAAGGTTCATACCTGAATATTAATTTTTCATGTACCTTTGGTATTCACAGATCAGTGTCTGACAGACTATGACATACATAGAAAAGAGACAGAGTGTTCCCATTATGTTTTCCTTTTAAATAAATCTGTGTAATAGCATGACCATTGGCTGTTTATCTAATCTAGTGCTAGTTATACGCAGAAATTGCTGATCCCAAGGATTGAAAAAAAATCTGTAGAGAAAATCACAAGTACAAATAGGAACAGATAAAGAAATGCATGGTCAAATTCAGTAAAAATGAAAAGCGTTTATTCATACAATAAAATTGAACACAAAAATATAGAGTTTTTTTTTTTAAAAATAAATCAATAATGTAAAATAGGACACGTTTACTTAAAAAGATCTACATATTATAAAAGAATTTGTTTGGATTTTTGGGGGAGACTTTTGATGACACAGAAAGGCTTGTACTAGTTTTTGAAATTATTCAAAATGTAAAAGTAAACTCTCTTTTGCCATATTGTTTGAGACAGGGGTGAACTACTGTCAGCACTGTAAGTATAGCACATTCAACTGAGCAGTGTGGTTAATTGTATGAAAAAATCCGTTACTTGAGTTTAAATGTATAAATATTGTTTTTATTAATTCTGAGAAAATAATGATTCCTTTTGTTCCATTAAGTGGTTATAATCTTTGACTTGTTAGTATCCTGCAACTTGTGACAATTTGTCCCTCTGGAGGTGTGGAAAACATTAATGTGGGCCTCTTTAGTTACAAAGTTACCAATACCAGATGAAGTTTGTTTTATTTCTTTCCATAAAACTCTGTCTTATCATTATTTAATTCATTTGAATGAAACAAATATTCTTAATTATCCGCTAAATAGTCTGATCATTTGGGGAAGAAAGTTTTGTCTCAAATCATTTCTGTAACATTCTTGTAAGCTTAGTCTGGAACAGACGTAGTCAGTTTACTTAAAGAACACAAACATATAAGACCTCTTTTAAAGGTTACACCATGAAGGTTCATTTTTTCAAACAGCAAGACTCAAAGTAGGTTCTTCTGGTACTGAGTAACGCAATAAGCTAGTGACGGACAATACCAACCTTTTTTAAATTAATACAATCCAATTTTCTTGCTGTATTTTTTTGATGCCAACATTGATACTAATACCAATCATGAAATGGTTCACAAAGAATGTGAATGTTCTTGATTGGTGTATTTGCATTATTTGAAATATACAACTAAGAATGTTGTCATTAGTTGAGTATTATCATGAAATAAAGTCATGTTTAAAAACCTCAGTTTTCACATGACAATAATGATGTGGTCTAATGCTTGTGGAGATTCATAATACACATAGCTCCTTTTATGATAAGTGACTGTTTAAATCAATAAAATGGTATTTACTGTAGGGTGTTGTGATCTTTTGTGTTGTTTGTATGACTTTAGGGTTTAACAATGGGCTTTTATGGTAAAAGTCTATCTGTAAATGACTGGTCTGTTGGTAAGATTCTTTGCTATAACCTTCAACAGGATCAGAGGGATGTTCCTTTCTCTGTTATTTTGGGGGTTGTAGGTTGACAAGTATGGGGGCTACTACAGTTGGTAAAAATGTGGTCTTTTGGCTGTGAGAAAAAAAATTAAGTGGTTCTTTAAGTTGTCTATCCCTGGATTAAACAGTCATTTTTGTCTGAATTTGAGTCCTCTTTCTTTGTTGATTCTTGGAATCCTGACATGATCTTGCTTTTACAGACCAAGAAAAAAAAAATATTGAAAACCACATGAATCTTGGCCCAGGATCTGGTCTGAATGAGATCTGTCACAAAGATGTGAAACAGACCTGAAGCCAGCTGCTGCACAAAAAGATCAGATCCACGTGATATCATTTAGACCCATCCAGTCAGGGTCCAGATTTCTGTTTCTAGGACTCAGGTGAAAACCGTTCTCTTTGAACAAACCCCAGGAAACACTTCAGTTGTGCTTTAATGCCTTGCTCAGAGGCTCCTCTGCAGGATGGACAGTGCTCAGTCTCTGCACGAGACAAGGACAAACTGTCCATCATCACATCAGCAGCCGTCATGTCCCATTTCCTCCCTGCTCCGCTTCCTGTTGTCAACGGGAAGACTTAAAAATAGAGCTGTCAATCATAGAGCAGGCCCAGCACCACTGGGACTCAAACCGGCGCTCAGGAGGATTAATTATAGTCATTTACCAAAATCAGCACTTTGAAACGTCGGCAGAGTGTTTGTGTGATTGAGTGAGTTGTGAAAACGAGTTTTCAATCATGGGCAGCTCGTCTGCGCCGCAGGACGAAGAGTTGTGAATAAACGGAGATATTTTAACATGAAGGTTTGAAGTAAACGTCCTAAACTGTGATAACTGCTTTTAGATCAGAGGCAGCAGACATCAGCGGCTGTCACTCACACACAAACACACACACACCTCTCCTCTGTAATAACACTGACAGAAAACTAAGCCTGTCTATCTGATGCTGTCTGTCTCTCTGTCTATCTGTGTGCCTGTCTGTCTGCAGAGATGACTGTCTGTAATCCTCCTCTGGACCTGTGCTCCTCATGGTCCTTACAGCATGTATATAAGTGTGGAGGTTTTCCTCCTCTTTCTTAAAAAACGTGCTGTCCATAAACCTTAAATTTTTAAAAACTTCTTTATTCACTTGAAAACCGCAACATCACATGGACTCCATTTCAAATGCTGCCCACTGCATGCAGTAATGTCCCAAACATGCATACAAGTCCTGTCATTCCCCTGCAGTGACTGTTTGATTTATAGATGTATCTCACCAAGCCAAAGTCTGAACAGTGTCATGGTTAAACTTATGACCATCTTAAAACACTGATGGCCAAGTTTCCAGTGAACATGGTTACTCTTTAAATTGTGACTCTTGATCTTGACTGAAAAATCAGGGGAGTTTGTGTTGTCAGACCTTTGCATGAAGCAGCAACATAGTGAGAGTGTGTGTGTGCATGTACATAGTCCTGTTAGCACACTTAAACCACCAAAATATTAGTGACATCATCAACCATAGTATAACTCTGATGTGACAGAAATGACCAGGTTGCACAGCATGACATTTTAGCCCAAAACTGTTTCCTGTCTTTGGGTCAACAAAGTAAATCTTTACCCTGGCAGGAGTTTTCTAACTTTGCATGTTCAGTGTTCAGAAAGACTGTTTGTGTACAACAGCCTAAAGAAAACAGAGAGTTAAGACCTTAAGAAACATATATTTACATAAGGACATGGCCCAAAAACCATGACCCTTTACTGCAGGGAGACATCAGCTGAGTGCACACGCAGACTGAGGGACATGCTGTAGATTTAATTAACACGCAGCTACAACTCTGCTGTATGTTAAACTGCACAAATATTGACAACTTCACAGCTTTGTAACTTCCATACTCACTTTCCCCTTTACTCTCAGCACAAGTGAATTAAATGAGTGCTACTTTTCTGGCTTATAGTGATATTTTATAGCAGACAACAGTGCAGCCTCTGTTGGGCTTTGCATTCATGCTGTTAACCTTCAGGTCAAAGCTCTACTTGGATATTATAATAAAATATAAGCAAATAATCATTTGACTATTGATACTGTAATATTGAATATTGTAAAACTGAATATATTATAATACTGAATAATCAATTGACTATTTGACTATTCCTGATCAGCTTCATCAAAATTCCCTCATACCAAGTTAAACACTAATCTAAAGAACTTCATCTGCAGAAAATGTCCCTCATAATAAACCTTCTTTAATGTGTTCATTATAAAAAACTATAGCACCTATATAAGGTTATTGTAATAAAAAAGAATAAGTACTGAGTTTGACAAGTATTAAACCTTTTCGAAAAAGGTTGGACACTTACAAGTATTGAAAAACTGTCTTAATTTTAACTCCTGGACCCTGAAACTGATGCCTGTCATAAATGTTTCAGAATTATTTTGTAAAAATATTAAAAACATTTTCTCTATTTTTTTTTTTCACGTGTGAAAGGCTGAAAACATCTGAACTTTATGATGTGACGTTTTTATAAAGATGATGATTGCCTCAGGCGACAGTCCTGCTGTCTTGTTTCACTTCCCGCACACACACACACACACACACACTCAAACACACACACAAGTCAGTCAGTTGTGTGTCTGTGTGTGAAGGTCACAGGTGTGATATCAGAAAGTGGCTGCAGGTTTTATATAATCTTTCTTCGTTTGACATGCGAGGCCTGAGGACTTCAATACCCAAGAGTTCTGTGTATGCAGGATTGTGAGGTCAGTGTGTCTGTGACCTGTTACATCATAGGACTTAAAAGATGTGCTGCTGTCTGCACTTCTTTATTTGAGTCTAAATCTTTTTGTTCAACTAAAAAAAAAAAAGAGACAGTTTTGTTCAGATGTGCTTCTTCACACTGTGTCCTGGTGTACACAGGTGTGCGTGGCCTTGACAAGCCAATAAATGAAACCTTTACTGCACTGGCAACAAATCATTTTGATTAATAAAATGTATTCTGGAAAGATAAGGGGGGTTGAAAATGAGTTTGGTGTTCTTGTAAATAATTCACACCATTGTTAACATAAAGGTGAAAAAACAAAATAACTGGAAGAGCTACACTGACGAAGTTTCAGATGAACTGCAGTTACGATGTGTACAAATGTGTATAAGTCTGACTGAAATGTTTCGCAGTGTTGTCATTTGTAAGTGCTCTTTCTAAATAAAGAGTTTTTTTTTAAATAAAAAAAAGAGTTTGGTGTGAACAAGTCAAAGATTTCATACGGCCATATCGCCCAGCTTTACTTTTGAAAGGTCTCATGTCCTGCTAAATCAATTTTCTTCACTTTTTAATGTTGTTAGAAGGGGTTTGGAGAGCAGAAGAACATGACACTAAACTCTCAGTTCTTGGAGAACGATGCATCTAAAAAACACTCTTTTCACTTCCTATGTTTACACGATGTAGATGGCCAAACACATCAGGACCTTTAAAGACTATGATGTATAGCTGCTAATTAAATGCACAGTGCATGCATAATAGGGGAAATAAGGGTAACAGAGGATCATGAGGGTGAATCCCTGTTACATCCTAATTCAAGTTAAAGCCTGTCTCTTGTTTTGAACAGTTTTGAAGCTTGAAGTCAGAATTAACTTTCACGTAGAGTATTATATTTCTAGGTAAGACAAGTGAGACGGATGATCATCCGTGGTTCTGCTGCATCAACTGGTATGTTTTATTTAATTTTATCTTAAAACTGTAATAGAGAGCTTCACAGAGTTCCAGGTGCATTACCATATTTATGTAGAGGACTTGAATTAAATAGAAGGAATCTTTAAAACAGAAGAAAGGAAATACACAAACATTAAATTCTACGTTGAGGAAAGATCTAGATCAGGGTTGTTGAACTCAACCAAAGAAGGGGACAAAATTTAAATACAGTAACAGCCTCAGCATTTATTGAACAGTCTAAAACAGACTATGTTTTATTTAAAAATATGAATTTAAAAAGCATATTTATTTTCAGACAAGCGTAGGAGCACCGTAAAATCACTGACCAATGCACTCCCCTGCTGACCACTGATCAGAGGGATTTTTAAGCAATGGGAGGAGGGGTTGGTGCAAAGGTCAACGGCAGCTGTTGCAATGTATTGTTGGATTTGCAAAATCTTGCAGGCCATTTTTATCATATCCTGGGTCAGATTCAGCTCCTGGGCCTTGAGTTTGACATGTCTGATTTAGATTTTAATAAAATTAAATAAAGCTAAGAGGAGTCGATGAACACTTAATCTGCCTCTGCTCATCTGTCCTGGTGAGTTCAGGTGTCAAACAGTCATCATTCTGCTCTCCAGAGTCTCAAACAGAGTGTGAGGATCCTGATCAGCATCGATATAAACTGCTTCTGTGAACATAGTCTGCAAATGCACACACAGACAAAAGGCAGGGATAAGGTCACATACACTTCATCAGACAAAAAGAAATAATACATTTGCTGAGAGCTGATTTTTGCAGCATGAACATCTTATAATTCTGCGTCCTCTGGCTGCTGCAAGGTATTGTGTTTACGAATGCATGTTCATGTGTGTGTGAGTGCATGTCTATACCTGCACAGCAGCAATGTTCATCCTGTACTGTCTCAGTTTGTGCGAAACAGTGTCACTGCTGTCTTCTGGTCTGGTCCTCAGTCTGTCCTGGACCTCAGAGTTTGGAGCCGGTCGAGTCAGAGCATGAAATCTGCAGCAAAAAGGAAACATATTTGATATTTTACATGTTCATCTTCACATCATGGTCTAATGAGTGGGCCGTCTTTGAAAACTTTAGGAAATCATTGAGGCATGTGAGTGCTTCACTAAACATAATTACATAATATACACACTTGGTTAAAAAACTAAATGTATAATTTTCTAAAAACTCATATATTTAGCATTTGGCTTCGTACTTTTTAAATTAATGACATTGTCAAAGTCAATTTTCACAGTTTGATACTATGATGTAGCAGCTCTTAATTTAATCTCATGGATGTTTGACTCCTAAACTTCAGTGTCACAGATTCATTGGAGACTTCTCTGTACAGATGTGGTCAGTGTACTGGTTAAACTGATTTTCCTCACCGCTCTCCAGTGACTGGATCTGTGGCTCTGAGAGTGATTCTCTCCAGGCAAACATCATCTGTCAAGTCCAGGATAAAAACTCTGAAAGGACAGAGAGCAGAGGTCTCTAAGAGGTCACTCAGAGGTCATCATCCAGTCTGTAAACAGGATCATAAATAAGTGGTTTAACTGTTTCACAGACAAAGAGCACTCTTAATATTTAAAGAGCTTTTGTATTTTAAACAGTTAATGCGTAGGTGTGGATCCATTAGGGTGAATATTTATACGACTACATCAAATATTCATCAGCACTCAACATGCTATGTCTGTCTGTCTGTGTGTTTTTGGGACTCCGGCTGATCTTTAACTGCAGTACAACTAGTAGAAGAAGCAGTAACACTAGTGGTAGAACTTAAAGTTAAAGGAGTAATAGTAGTGCTAGAGTAGTCATTGTAGTAGTAGATGTAGAAGTTAGCTATTGCCTGTATCCTGTGGTAGTATTAGTAGTATTAATACTCTGCTGTTGGCTTCTCTTGTTTGACATCAGTGGCTGAATAAAGTTGTGCACAGAATTGACAAACACAGGCAAGGGTAATTGAAATCAGTAAGTGTGTAAACAACAACAAAAATGGTGTGTCATTATTACAAGTGATGTACGAGTGACACCATATAAGCACGTGATGCAGCACATATAGTGGTGTCATGCTGCAAAGCTTGAGGCACATAAAAACATTAATTTAATAACCAGTGATTACTTTTTTGAGATCACTTTTTTTAAATGAGTAAGATACTGCCTTATTTTTGCATGTAAAGTAATCTGTTGTTAGTTACATTTTCTTGGAAGTAATTTGTTTTTCAGAAAAAAAAAGGTTTGTTCTACTTTCCTTTCTGTACTGCAAGGTGAAAAGGGGAGAAAAGAAAATCTCTGAAGCTTTTGGATAGTTTCATTTTTTTTCTACCTGTTTGAACATAGCTGCACACAGATGGAAGGTAACACAGCTGTGTGTGTGCATTTGTGACTACCAGATTCAGCCAATGAGACAGCAGGGGGATAGTATTACTCAGAATCAGAATGAGCTTTCCTGACCAGATATGTTAGACACGCAAGGAATTTCACTCCGGTTAACTGAACTCCCTAAGTACAGACTAGAGCCTTGTTCCAACCCTGGGAAGTAAGTTATAGTAATATGGACAGGAGTGGTTTACAGGAGGTGGGCAGACTAAAACTGAATATACTTGAGATAGTGTCAACGGGTCTGTGTAGGATTACTCTCTGAATGGAAAAGAACAACATCAGCATGACACATGAGGTCCAAAGCCCTTGTTGTATTATTTCATTGAAATGGCTGTGGCACAGACTACTTCAATGAGGCATGCCACGTTGTAATACTGAGTGCTTCACACAATTCAGTGTCAGACTGTGAGCATATTAAAAAGCAATAGAAGTTATCACATCTGTTATTACCTCCGCCAAGGAGGTTATGTTTTTGCCGGCGTTTATCTGTCTGTCTGTCTGTCTGTTTGTCTGTTTGTGTTCAAAATAACTTGAAAAGTTCTGAACGGATTTGAATGAAATTTTCAGGAATTGTTGGAAATGGGATATGGAAGAACTGATTAAATTTTGGGAGTGATCCGGATCACCTTGGCGGAGGTCTGCGCTCTCTGAGTGCTTTTCTAGTTCTTTCATTAATCTGCAGAGTTACAGATTATGGTCTTTAAACTTTTCAGTAGAATGATGGCGGAGTCCATACAGTCAGAGTCAGATGTGCTGTAGGCTGTGTACTGTTTTAATAACCAACTTGGAGAGAGTGGCTTTTAATTTATGGTAACATTAAAGTACCACAACACATTACTTTCTCATTATTTAATGCATAATGAAAACAAGTTATTTTTAAAGTAATGTTCCTCAACTGTTAAAACAAACTCTAGTCACATTGTAAAAGGTCTTTAAATCATCCTGTGCACCCACTGCTGTTGTGATATATTGTATACAGTGTTGAGTGTAGAGTTTCATCACAGTAGTTGTTGTGGCAGTAATAATGTTAGCAGAATGCAGTATTAGTTGTGGTCGTAGTGGTGTGTTGTTATGGTTTCAGTATTAAGTGCCTGTTGGGCTGGTGCTGGGACTCCAGCAGACTCTTGGCTTGTTGCAGGTCAGTGGGGAAGCCATGGAGGATCCAGCCTCTGCAGCTGCAGTCCACTTGGCTCAGACGCTCCTCCAGAATCTGCAGCACCAGGGAGTCAGGAACTGTGCCAACAGGTTCATCAGTAATCAGTTTCTCCTTTTACATTAAGTTAAAATATGCAGGCAAACACATGTGACAGCTAACGTTGTGTTTTTAAGAATCTAGTTAATCTATGAACATTAGCACAGTAGTATGTCTCACACACAGAAAGCTGAAAAGCTGAAGGCACTGGTCATATAAAATGGACAATGGTGACCATCAGATCAGCCTAGAATGAAACTGAATGTGAATCTGGAAGATGATCTAAGGTTTGAAAACATGGGGAAAGTATCTGCAATAGCTTTTCCTGTTCTGTTCTGTCAGCTACTGATTATCAAACACAGTTGCTATGATCCAGCTGTGACACACAAAGCTGTGACACACACAGCTGTGACAATATGACGGTACGAGTGTTGAAGAATCAAAGAGGTGGTGGAAAACCAAAAGTGTGCATGTGCGTGTGTTGTTACCTGGCCTCCTGTGATCCACGTAAGGTTTAATTTTTTCACCCAGAGCTGAACCATAAGCTGCTATGGACCTTAACAGCTGACCACAACACACTGCCAGACAAATTACAAAATAGGACAAAAGTCTTGTTTAAAGTTAAAAAATAGATAAATAAAGAAACATAGATAAGTTGAGCAATAATATTCTAAACTTCTGCACTTACAGGCCAGTCACTGCTTGGTTGGGAATTATTTAAAGTACTGACACCAACACAAAACCTTTTAATTGGTAATGAAACAAGACAAGAAAATCAATATCATAAGATGTAAGTGCTCAAAGGATCATTTTCAAATATTCTTTATTTGGACCATTTGATACAGATTCTGGGTTTGGGATAATTAAGGTTTAAGGCTGTGATATTTAACAACTCGGGATTTCTCATGAGGTGATTATTTTTTTTATATCATTATGACTATTATTATGATTATTATTATTTATTAGTGATTTTAACCCCTGAACCCTCTGTTGCCAGTGTTTTTCACCTTGTTTTCACAGCTTATGTTATTATCCCAACACATAGTTTTGAGCCTCAAATTTCTGGTAAATTTAGATCTTTATAGTTCCAATAAGATGTTTGGTTGATTATGTTTGCACTATAATCTGACAATGGGGTTTCCGAGAGTTCTATGGCTTTATCATTATGCTTATTCATGATTCGGGTGATTGTCTTTTTGTTTGTTGACTTCACCTGTTGTTGGTGAGGTGGAACACAAAAGCAGATTTGCCAAAGCAAAGTGACTGAGGCCCTGTCCACACAGACTAAAACATTTTCGTATTGACAAAGTTCACTGTGAATGGCATCTTTTCAAGAAATGTGTCCATCTACACGAAAACACTGAAAACACTGTAGTACATATGCCATGCCTGTAAGTAGCACTGTAACGCTGCAGACAGACAGACACCAAAACCAGAGAAGAAACGGAGCATGCGCACACATCAAGAGAAACGTGAACACACACTGATGTATGTTGTTCTCCATGTCCCCTTGTTGCTCACAATGGTTGCAGACAAGCAGAGGATTTTGCTGTTAAAGCCATAACTCAGTGGCTTCTGAAACATGAACGTGACACCGTATTCCACCATTGTTTCTGTTGTCGTTGGGGTTCACCGAGGCGGTGTAAGTGAGAGACAGGGCTATGACATCACAGTTGCTAAAATTATCCATATTCATTGCCCACATGGAGGCGCTCAGCCTGCGTTTTCAGATGTATCTATTCTGGCAACCGTATTCAAAAACGTGTTTTCGTTCCCATTTGGATGAAATGCCTATACAATTAAAAACTTGTGCAGAGTCGCCTAAATTCATCTCTGTGTGGACGGCCCCTGTGATATATTTACTGGTCATATCAACACATTACCATGCCAAGACATCATTTTGCACCTTCTCAACCCGAACAACCACCACTGAGTGAGTGCTGGAAGAGGACAGTGACAAAGCTTTGTGTTGGAGGATCAAAAGACACACTTCCACAGATAGGTTAGCCTTGCACTCCAGGAATGCTTAGGCAACACCGTGCTGAACTTACCTCGCAGGTAGAGGCATTAAGGTATGTTCTTGTTGTTCGTGTGACAGTTTCGCAGTGCAATTTCACTTTCAATGTATTTCTGTCACAGGACAAACTGAAATTCAGGTTTGATGTGAACACAGCTCTAGACATATGTGCTCCCTCCTTGCTCTGTATTAAACTTTTAGATAATCTTGCAAGGGACACCCACCTTTCATCCAATCAGCACTCAGTTTAGGGACAGTGCTCTTATCGGATCCTCTACTAAGTTATATGAGCTTGTTGTATCTAAATGAGCGTTAGTTGTTGTTTAGATTGTACAGGTGTTATTAATTTTATGAAGGTACATGTGGTTTGTGGCTCTGTTATGGCTGCAAATACATTATATTAGCATAACCCTAAAAGCACA
This sequence comes from Cetoscarus ocellatus, assembly GCA_037902135.1. Classification (NCBI taxonomy): domain Eukaryota; kingdom Metazoa; phylum Chordata; class Actinopteri; order Labriformes; family Labridae; genus Cetoscarus; species Cetoscarus ocellatus. Next base: position 182,213 of record JBAMNC010000421.1, read on the forward strand.
AAAACACAGTGGATTGGTTGTGCATCAAGGAAGGGGCACAACCATGGATAGGAGGGGGAGTAAAGTTGCTTCATCTGTAGTCTCATCTTAGTTACATACCCTAGCTTTAAGGATGAGCAATCCAACTGCAAACAGAGGCACTGAGAGTATCAGGGGAAGTGTTTTCTAATAAATTAAAATACAGGTGAATTAATTTTTTTTTCCTCAAACTGTAAGACCGAGCAGTTAAATTGAAATTGGAAATAAATTTACAACACAAAAATCCACCCACAGGGTTTTTTTTTTTAACTTGATGTAGTTTAGCAGACTAGCCTAGTGGATTTCACTGTTTTTTTAATTCCTATTTTATTTATTTATTTATTTTTTTTAGAAATCAGTTGGTGTGATATTATGGTGAAGTTAAAATCATATTTGTGTGCCTGTGTGTTCGTGTACCATCCACCATCTTGTATTTCTCTGACAGCAACTTTGCCTGATGCCTCTTTCCTGACCCTGGAGGACCCAGCAGCAGGATTCTGGGAGTTCTGTGGCGATGGTGAGTGCGAACAAAAGCCAGCACTAATACACAAACAAATGGGTCCCACACAAAAACATTAAGATGAATGAGAAATATTGAAATTATTTACAAAAGGGAGATAAATATATACAATATAAATAAATGAATCATCTTCATACTGAAGTATATCTCTAAGAAATTCTTCCTAATGAAGATCTAATACAGAATAACTTATCCTTTAGATCACAGAGGATGTCAAGTTTAATCTTTGAACACCCTTTCAAAACCTTGCAGGTACAAAATGAGAAGCAGTAAAGATCTTAATCTGAACCCTGAGGGACACCAAATTATCAAACCCTAGCATATAGATTAACCCTGTTTTCACCATGATATTATAGTAACATGATGCATCATTGTTAACATTTTAACATAATGCTGAGCCATCGTATGATTAAATATCATTATAGCATTACAAGAATAAGTGCTCAAACAAAAATGGTTAGTTATTATAAAAACTATAGTAATTTAAAGTCAAATAATATAAATATTTACTACTGAAACAGTAATCATACAGTCACTGCAATAAATGTTCCAAATGTATGTGGGTGTGCTCATACCTTGCTGATAGACATCAGTATGTGGTTGATCGCTGTTGATGCGTTTCAGCAGATGCTGATAGGCTAATATAAGACCTGTGACCTCACAGTGGTAACGCTGCAGCTCAGCCATCCATTGCTTTTCTGAAGGCGTTTTCCCTTCCTCCAAGCGCTGAGCAACATTGTCTTCAGCCGGCCAGATGAATGTCTTATGGTAAACATCTGCAGACAGATGGTAATTAGTAACCATATTGTTAAAACCTGAACTGGTAACAAGCACCTGTTTCACAGACTCAAGTTATTAAAGGGACTCTTTACAGATGTTTCCACCTCCATTTTACTATGTATCCATTCTTTTATAAAATATTTTATATAAATAACCTAATGTGTGATTTCAGTTGACACAGTGTACTCAAAGCAATTCTGTTTGAGGGTTGATAAATACAGTCAACAAGAGGACCAGCCATGTTTCTGGACTGGTTTTGGCTCACCTCCTGTTACTGGGTCGACCAGTTTCCCCTGACTCCTCTCCAACAACACATCGTCAGAAGCCTCCAACATCACTGGACACACACATACATAAAACACATGTCAATGACAGTATGCAAATATGTAGAGTAAATACTCTTTACCTCTTGAATATTATAAGTGCTTCTTACCAACATGCTCAGGGATGACTGCAGCCTGCTGAAGAATCAGAGCCTGCAGTCGAGTCTGAGGGATTCCCTCCAACACCCAGCCCTGGGACACACACACCAACAGTCAATCTCCTGACCTCCCTCCTGCTCTCCTTGGATAAACCTCTTGACCCATGACTCCATGTTTTTTCCTCTGGTGCCATCTTCAGGACATAATAATACTTTGTGGTTCACTCATGGTGTCTGAGGAAGGTTCATTTGAGGGACAAAAAGAGAACTGAGAACAATTTGAACTTGAATTTGCTGAGGGTCTTTTCAGATCAAGCTGGATACATGCGGAGAGGTTTGTATTATGTTTTTCTCAGTAACATCTGTGAGTAGCCAGTCTGTTGGATTGGCTATTCAGGATGGTCCAACTGTCAACTCTGAACCACAGTAACTTCAGGTAAATCTCCCAGAGTAATATTTGTTTGTTCATATTGTGTCTATAAAACAAACTGTAGCCTACAAAAGGCACATGCAGGACCTTAGACTTGTCCTCTGAGTCTATGAGCACAACTGGGACCTCCTCAAGCAGCAGCCCCTGACCTTTTTTGTACCATGGACCAGTTTAATGCTCGAGAATATTTTCAGGATGGGAGGGAATGGGATCAACATCTAAAAAAGGTGCACAACAACACTGGCCATAATAGAAGATCAGTGGGAGTCACGATCGTTCCCTAAAAAACTACTGGAAACAAGATCAGAATACTGTCTTATCTAGTGACCCTGTAAACTCTCGACCTTGCTGAGTGTCTGCTTTGGTGGCTTATTTTTGTTTTTTTTATCTGATGGGAAGAAAACAATAAACTAAACAAGAAACATGAGGACACTCTTTTGTCAGCAGTTGCTGTGACATCAACTACAAACATGGTCAACTAAAAGTTATGTGTGTAATTCTTTACAGTCAAACTACACGGATAGATGTGAGACAGTTTGATTATTTTGCAAAATAAAACACCCTGCAGACTACACTTATTTAAAAGAGGTAAGTAAAATTAATCATATATACCTCTGTGCAGCCTGGCACCAAATGACCCACAGCCTGCTTGCCAGAGATCCATGTCCTAAAGGCTGTCTGGAACCTTTTCAAGGCCCACAGAATATGAAACACCTCATGGTTGTACTAAAGGTAAGGGATAAAACTGCTGTTTGGATCTTGAATGGACAAAATATGTGCCTGAACAAAGACATTAACAAAACAATTTCATTAAAAAGTGCATCATTACAGAAGCCCTCAGAGGGCATACACATGAATACATTTTGGTCCCAGTATGCTGTGTGAAAAGCGTGTTAGCATGAGGTGCAAATGTTTCCCTCTACCAACAAGACTGTTGAAGTAACAAATGAACAGCTTGTTCATTCCTATTTTTAGGGCTCAGAATTCAACTGTGCCTTTAACCAGTGATTCCTAATGTGGGGACCCCCTGTTGGGGTCGTGAAACACCAAGAGGGGGTCCTGAGATGCTTTCCAAAAGAAAGAGACAATTTTTAAATACAATTTATAATAGCATATTTGACCGTTTAAATAAATCATAAAATGAGTTTGTATAAAAATAAAAGTAATCATTAGGGGAGACTGATGCTGATATGTGAGAGTACATCCAATGGCTTAAGTTCTTCAATAGTGAAGGAGTTAGTTTTGTGACAAAATCTGAGGTCAACGTGACCTTGTACTTCCAAAATGCAGCCAGCTTTCTTCATTTAGAGATGAAACTTGAGCAGAGTTTGAAAAGACACTAAATGCATTCTTGAGATTTGGGCGTACAAGCAAGGACAAATAAACAGAAACTACAATAAACTTGACCTTTGACCCCCTAACTCAAATAATTGTGTCAGAGTGTACTTTTGAGCAATTTTGGAATACCATTTTTTCTGTTGCATTCAGAAAAATGTCTTGAGCAAACAGACATCCACATGTAGGGAGGGGAACTGAGGAGATCTTACTTTCAGTTCTGCTTAGTTATCCATATCTTCACTGACATTTTATTTTGTGGATTTTATGTGTAAAAAGAGGCCTGCACATATTTCCTGTGCCAACAACTTAACTTAAATACATGGCAATCCAGATATTTATTATAATTTTATATAACCCTTGTCTCTTGTCCCTGACTCCTTAATTGCTGTCTGTGCTGACTGCCTGATGTAAGAGCATGACATTATTGCTTTGCACGGCGCACAGAACCTAGTAGAAGGCAATGATAATAAAATTTGTCAAAAATGTGAATACATACTAATTGAAAACCATAAAAAAAAAACTATGGTCTTCGATGCGAAGGGTTATATAGAAAACTAGTGGGCACACATCCAAGCAAAACATATACAGGTATAGGACAAGAAAACATCAACTGCAGAAAAACAGAAAAAAGGTCCATCAACTGTCCAGCTCCTGGTGAGTGACTTTATTTGGACATGTTAGATTCAAAGATTTTCCTCATGTCTTTGGTATGAAAAGAAAACAAAATAGTGATCAAATGTTTAATTCAGAAGCATAATTTATGATAATCAAAGTCCATGGTAATTTAGTAAAGATTCCACCGATTATATATTTTTAATGACTGGGCCAGCAGGAGCAGCACCAGGTTACAACATACTTGTTTGAAATGATAGTCTTGGAGTCTGAGGGACTTCCAGCTATCCTTTCAGTAGCAGAGTGGCTTAAGCTGGGTGAGTTTTGTTTTGTAATCTTCACTCCATTGTGCTAACTGCTTAAAAGCTGTTCCAGAGTGAGATGTGAACTTAAAGCTGCTCATTAAACTTCGTCTCTTGAGTAAAATCATGATAATATGGTGTAAAAAATGAAGAGTTTGACAGACTGAGGCTGACAGCAGCTGTATCCATCTCTCTCTGCTGTCTGACAGTCTCGTGAAATCTAAATAAAACCAGACTGTTTAATGCAGAGAGCTGCTTCATTCCCAATATGCGATTCAGGAGCGTTAATCCCTCAGTGCTGCCTGCCAGGCTGAATAAAGACAACTGACAGCAGCCCTGACACACACAAACACACACACACAATTATGATGAGCTGTGTGTGTGCTGGACTAACTATAATCTGATTGAGTCATTGCTGGTTGTTAACACATTATCTGTGATTGTTTTGTTAAAATAAATTACCTTTTCAGGACTTGAAGGAAAGACAGTTTTATATTGGAGGTCTGATTTTTAGCCCTACTACGATTTATGAAGTCTTATAAACTTAAATATGTAGCTGTAGGTGGTAAAAGTTCATGTATGAGTGCGTTTGAAATGTAAAGGTGCAACTGAGAGGAAGGAATCTATTCAAGATTCTTACTTACAGCCTCTCAACATTGTTAATAAGTGGTGAAAGAAGAACATCTGCAAATATTGGTCAGTAAAAATGCTATCAGAGACTAGTGTTTATTGCTGACTCATGAATATTTTATTTTCATATTGTGGTTGACTTTAAAGGCAGCCATTAATCATCAAAATAAATCAAACCCTGACGCAAACTACAAATGTATGTTTTTATATTGGAATTTAGACTGATAAAGTTTGTCTTTAACATGCTAACATTTACAGTAACTTCTTGGTAGAGGGTTAAGTAAACAGGATTTGTCTTCACACCAAAATAAGAAAGAATAAAAACATGGCTTTTGTCGCCCTGTCTCTGACAATTTACTAACATCATTAACTAACATCAGCACAACAAGCTGACTTGCATAAGTTACTGGATCCAACTGCCAACCAAACTTTGCAATCTTGTGCCCTTTTTTTACTTATGAAGACACGCAGACCTATAAATCAAAGGTCGTTGCATAAGAAGAGACTGTGCTCACAGTACTTGAAAATGTCAGACAAAGATTCCTGAGATTGAGATTACCTGTGACAATGAGATGAGAACATTACAATGATGCTTAAACAGTGATCCTTTGTGTCATATGTTCCCATTGATAGCTTTTAGTCATGTGATCATTCTTGAAAAAAAAGTGTCAGCTACCATTGGCCACTCTATGGAGCCAACACAGGTACAATCTTTTTCATCTAATCTTATTCATTTCATGTTCATCTCTACATAATGGCACAAACATCCCATGAAAACATCTGGAGAAGAAAGCTTAGTAAGTGAACTATACATTTATAGAAAGTCTGGACCCTTTAATGCCTGAGACATTCTTGACATTTAAAACAACACGGCCTTTGCCAGAATATCTCTTAATAAGTAGTCTTATAGAACCCTCCCTTTTACACAGCTTCTAGGATGAAAAACATCAGATATAAGAGTGTTTTTAATTACTTTCAATGTGTTTGGATCCATAATTCTACTGATAGTGGGGAACGGGAAATTCTTTATCATCAAAATATTGGTGGGTAATAAGCTAACACTGGCTTGTTAATGTTTTTATTGATGGCAACGGGATCACTGTTAGCTGACTCTTTTCCACAGTGTTTTGAGGCAGTAACTCTTTACAAGTAAGTAATATATAGTTATCAAGTTAACAGGGAACAGTTGTCTCTTCGTCAGCTCAAGCATCCAATTGACAACTAAAATCACCTGGTTAAAACACCTCATTTGCAGCCAAGATGGTTAAATTCTCCAATGAAAAAGCTCTTGCCAACAAAGAGACCGTTCCATCAGTATGACATCCCATGAAAGCCATCAATCGACTGCTATTTTGAAACACCATTTTAACTGTGTATACCATTATATCTGTTTATATATGATAAAAAATTTAAAGAAATTTTATAGATATATGTATTTGTGTAAGAATACAGCTCACTGTGACGTGCTTGATAAGCTTCAACAAGCACCTTAACATTGCTTGAATCGAGCCTTCCAAAAGGTCATAAACTCTGTATCTTATTATTGCAAGTGAAAAAACTAACCTAAAAGTAAACTCACAGATGAAGGCGGCTGGGCTTAGTGCTAGCTGGAATGCTATCCATTGTGAAAAGGTCTGCAGCTTGACAAACTTGCATGAAGGTGAGCTAACGTGGCCTTGTTTTTAACCAATCATGCAATACATCCCCTTCTTTCTAGAAATCTCTCAGTGAGAATCCCCTTACCTCCCCTAGCAGCCATCTTGAGGGAACCAAACCAGCTAAAAAAATGAGAAACTTTATTTTTCCAGTCATGAAAACTGGTCCCCTCTGTTCCGTGATAAGGATTTTGCAGCTTTTTTCCTGATATGTATCCTTGGTGTGGAGACAAGATGGCTCATTTACAAAAAGGTCAGAAGTCAGTGGTCATGATCATTGATCATGGAAGACATTCATTCATATCAGGTATGATATATTATCATTAAATACCATGAGTGGAAGGTGGATCTTGTACTAAAGAGTATTTATCAGACAGTCGTGATAATAAAGATATCTGAAGTAAAGACAGAGAGAGGGGAAAGCAGAGAGATGTGTAAAGTATTTAATCTGACAGGAGGAGGCGGGGCTCAGATGGGATCTGTCAATCTTTCTCCTCTTCAGCGTTCACACTGACAGACAGAAAATGAAGACATCACACACGCACACAAATGCACACCCTCGCACACAGAAACACACAGTCCCAGGTGTCTTTGATGAGTTTAGCCTGCAGCCAAAAACAGCCATTAGCAGATGAAAGTAACTGATAATCACGTGCACATTCACACACAAACACACACTCACTAAACTCTGATGCTAAATGCTAAACGCTGAAGCTAAACGCTGGAGGCTTAAAGAAGCAGCTGTTTGTAGTGTTTAGAGAAAAAGACAAAAGCTGAATGTCGGTTTACTGCTGATCACTGAGAGGCTGCTACACACAAATAAAAACACACAAAGGCCTACACACACAAACACACTGAACACAGATTGTTACTCACAATAACACACCGAACACACACCAATAGATTCAACAGTGACTGAAGCAGAGGTAAATGAAGCGTCAGACATTCGTTATCTCCCTATAACCAAGTTAACTTTTAGTAGAAACTCTGGCTCCACAAGATACCAATTTAACCCTCAGTCCTTATGGTCCAACCTGACACACCAGATGGACCGTTCAGTATGTCTTACTGGTCCATCCGTGCGACAGCCCATAGAATGTGTTATGAAATGGGAAGAACCTTTTCTTAGCATTATGTGGCAGGTGATTGGGTGATTGTTCTGTCAATCAGATTCATTTCAGGCCAATCAGAAAATGTAGAAGGTGGGAGCTACTGCTGCATTGTAAAGGACAGAACGTAAAGCACTTCGTTAAAAAAAACTCTGGGCAAAACATTTGGGAAGTGAAGCAAAAAAAAATCCTTTCAATAGAGAAGTTTACAGTGTTGTTTGTTTTTCGTTTAATAAAGAAAAGCGATCCAGATCTGATCAAACTGCTACTAAAGCTGTTTGCATCTATTCTAATCTCTACATGAGCACTCACTCCCTGCTGTCGTCACACTCGTAGCTCCCACCTCTTCCTGCTTTAGAGGACGCTGACTGGGTTGTACCACTTTGGGCCACTCAAAATGTTGTTGTTGACTGCAAGACGGATCTACCTGATCACAGACATTAAATCAGGCTGATCCTTCTGCACTGCAAGGTTTCTTATGGTCTCTTTTGGGAAAGTTCTAATCGTTTTCATGTTGTTATTTATTTATTTTATCAATAATACGTACAACATGTCATTTGGCAGAAATTTGCATTTTTCTTTTAATTTTGGCATTTGAACTTCATCTATGATAATGGGCCTGTGATTCTCTGTGTAATCAAAGTAATCACACCTTGACCATTGAGATCAATAACAACCACACTTCAACTAACTTCATGACTCTTCAACATCCTCCACTACCATAAAATCTGATAAAAAAGAGCCACATCTAGGGCAACAAGCATGTTCTCTTCAGCAGGTTCTCAATCCATTACCTTGTTTCTGGGACCACAGCTCTTCACAGTGACAAAAAAATCTTCTTTAAGGATCTCCAGAATCCAATTACTGAGCAGTTAAAAAACCCATCATGCTTTTCATTAGTTCTTTATGCCCTTTAGGCGTTCAACATGTCTCCTCTGCATGACAGAGTACTCTCCATGCACAGGACAAAAGGCCTGCAGCATTGGGATTTCTCCCTCCTCACAGTTTACAGCACCAGTAGCTGCCTGAAACAGCTCATTCAGCTCCCTCAGCCCTCCGAATAGACTTACCAGTGTGACCTTCTATCATTGTCTCACCAGCAGTTTAAGCACAGTGACTCAGGCTTTCTAGCCTACAAGTGGACTGCAGACACCATGCAGAGTTGGTGAAAACATGGAGCTGAGAAGTGCTGAAATGACCAATTTCAACAGAGTAAAGCCGTCAACCAATCAGAACAGACTGGACCTTGGTGAGGAGACATGCCTTAGAGTTGCAGGAGCTACAACAGAGTCCCAGATTGACTGAAAACACAGCTGGACCAGGGGTACTCGGTATGTGAAAACTGAGAGGCTTTTTGAACATTAGAGCTTGTGAACATACTCTCACAGGTATCAAAATCAATCATGAGTCCGCGTTTAGGCGAATATGGGCTCTTTAAAGTGTGAAAAACACACCATGAGCACTACAAGACCTTAAGTAACCATTCTCAATGACCAATTAAGTGTCCGTACAGACTCCTATAACTTCTTTTGAACCTCATGTTGGTTCTTGCTGTAAGTCTGCCCCCTCTCTTTGTGTTTTTATTCCCTAACATTTAGTCTAAAGGTATCTGACCAAAGGGCAGACGTTCAATCAGGCAGATAAGTGCAGTTGTGAGCTTCAGTTTGTGTTGTTGTTGTTGTTTTTGTGCGAGTGCTGGTGACAGCAGCTTCACTTTCTTTAATTCTCTTAAACTGATCAGAAAGCAGTGTGCGGTGTCCTGATGAACGCTGACAGGGAACAGGATGTGATGCTAATGAGGAGCAGCAGAGAGGACGAGCCCGAGTGAAAATAACACCCGTGATGTGACAGCAGCACGTCCGTTTGATCAGCTGTTCCCTGGGGAAACACGCCAACACGCTACTCAGCCTGCTGGGAATCGTAGTACGACACAGCAGCAACCAGAGCGCTAATTATTATCATCACAGAAGTATATCAGAGAGGGAGACAAAGAGAGGCAGAGAAAAAGGGAGAGAGAGAGCGACATGCTGCTGATCAGGTAGTGGGTTTTTGAACAAGCTAATGTCCATCCTGAGCGTTTATCAGACTACATGGTAAAAGTTCAGATTAAGCAGTACATCTCCACGGAAACAGCAATAATTCAATAATCACTTAAAATTTTTGTTTTGACCAAGCTGTTTGTTAACAACCTCGATAATATGCATGGTGTTGCAGGTAAAGGGAAGTTATTTTTTTCATTTTCATAGGCACTCTTCTGCCTTAATTTGACAGCTATGATAAACAAATGGCATTTTATCGTTTCCCCCATCCCACCTTCTCAACCTGACCAACTGTTTGCATACCATCAGCCTCCAGTGAAGGATAGAGGTGTGATGTGTGCTGTTGGAGCTCTCACCCTGTCAAAGCAGTCCACATTGTCCAGTCTCTGTTGAATCATTTTGGCCACCAGCTCATCAGGAAGCTTCTGAAGACACACAAGCACACATACTGAATATGTCTGCATTCACCAGAAAATCAGGAATAACGATAAAGGTTCCAATCTGAGTTGACTCTCTTACTTCACTTGAGTAATGCGGTACTGGAAAAAGACAGTTACATGATTCTGTCGACAGTTAGATCACTTTCCACAAGAAAATGACACAAAAACTGGAAAAATCACTGCTGCCATATTTCCTTCATGAAGCCCCTCCTGTGTTGACACACTGATGCAGCAGGGGGTGGAAGTTATTACAGTTTAGCTGTGCTACAAACATCGAATTTAAAGGATATTTTGTCTATGGTGGTAAGTAACCTCAAGGTCTAAAGTTTGATCCTTGTTCTGCAGTCACATGTTGTTATGTACTTTGATAGGACACCTTACCCTAAATTGCTCCTACTGCAGCATTAGCAATGTGTGAATGCGTGTGAAAGAATATGGGAGTGATTGGTTAGAACTGATGGACACAGCATTGATGGTGAATCTGTGAATCAGTTTGGAGAGTCACTTGTTTGTCAGTTTGAAAGTAAAAGGTTGGAGCCTGTCAAAGTCAGAAACTGGGTGTGTTAATATGATTTCATAATCAATAAATAGACTGATGAAGCATGTCACATTAGGCATTAGTTTACATGCCTACTTGAGAAATCAGATAACTTCAGAAATCAAAAGATGATTGGTTTATTAATGTGCATGTAAACATACTCATTATTCTGAATCTTCTTTTGAATTCTATGATCACAAAACTGAATTTCTTTTTGAGTGTGTGTACCTGCTCTCTGAGTGTATACTGGCGGGCCTGTGCACCCAGCGCTGACGGGTCCTGCAGTAAACTTTCTATGGATACATGAACAGCATTAAGCTCAGCACTGACCTTTTTGGCCTAAAGGGAAAAAACACAGAAGCAGTGGAATGGCATGATCAGAGGCAGTGACCACAATCAGTCAGAAAGATGGTAAAGTATCAGAGCTGCTTCTACTGGGTGTGGGGGGTGAGAGCAGAAAAAATCACTAGGATATGATACTCACCACTGTGTGCTTCCCAACAGCAGGAGGACCAAGCACGATGATCCTGGGAACTGATCCGCAGACGGACAGAAAGACAGTCAATCTGTTTTGAACATCAATCAAGGCTTGCACTAAAAACAAAACTTCACAATAACTTTTGAATCAAATGTCAATTAATTCAAGTTTTTTTTTTTTGGGTGGGGGGAACGACATTAAAGTCAGGAAGATTACACATCTTCTGAGTATGTTTTCAAAGAGGCCCAAAGAGGTTTTGTGCTTTGAAGAAACATGTTAAAATATGCTTTTTGTGTTCAAGAAAAGTGAGAAAATTACTTGAACTTTTGACAACAGAGATACAGTATACATCTTGATTTTATACAGGGCTCAAAATTAACCCCTGGACTCACCAGCAAAGGTAGCAGGTAGATAAAAAGTTTACCGCCAAAGCACATTTTTTACTGGCCAAATGATAAATTGTGGTTTTGTGTAACATACATACCATAGTTTCAGTGCATGTCATTGAATTAAATCAGTATTTTGATACACAAATCAGCTCATTTTATAAGATCAGGAAATATAAAAGAAGTATAGGAGAGGTATTCACCCCACATGTAAATATATGTGGTGTTTAACCCTCCAAGATCTAGCCACCAACAAAAACTTCACTCCCATTTGGCCCTTGGCGGGTGTTAATTTCAGACCCTTGTTAGCAGGTCATTATGCCTCTCTTTCAGCTCAGTGACTGATGGTGCTTCACAAAAGGAGAATGGTTACTCTTTGTTTAAAAATATAAACACCTTACATATCATTCACCACCAGATACATTTCCCTTTTCAACAAGAGCAGTTGTTTTGATCTTTTATTTTCTTTTGAAGAATTGTACATTTTTCACCTTGTAGATGAATTTTATCTGCTAGTCTTTCGTCTATGCTTTAGCTACATGTTTTGTATTTCGCTGCCTTTGAGAGTTACTTGAATTATGATAAATGCTCTACAGATAAAGACAACAACTATTTTATTTATAAGTGCATTGATATTTTTCTGCCACTGATCCCTATTAATGAGAGGTCATGTGTATAGTAAATTTGACTGTTATTTTGACTGGCTGTGCTTTTATGTTTTTGTCTTTATAAAAATGTGACTCTTTATGTCTAACACAGCTTATTTCGTTACTTCTTTGGAAACTGCTCAAATTTTTAAAACAAAATATAAAAAACTTCAATATTCCAGAGGATGGCCTGTACTGAGGCAAAAAAGAGGATGGGATTGGGGATTAGAATGTCATTTTCACCATATCACACTTTACTGACTTTATTTATTATGTCTTAAATATCGTGTTATAAATTTGTAATAAAAAAAAGAATTAAACAGATTTGACATATAATTTAGGTTTAGGTGGCACAGGCACTAAACAGCCTTTATCTCTTACTGGGCCATCATCAGCCAAAGGAGGATACAGAGTCATAGCTCCATCTAGCGGCCAAACAAGTTTCTGAAAACCTAACGGAAACTTCGTGCAAGATAATGTATAATGTTATAACAGTACTTACAAACAGTGTATGACCCTCATCGGTGTGATTTCGGTGACTCTAACCAGCAGGGTGAAAATGGTATGAATGGGTTTCTTTTTAGACAAATAGAGCTGAAACTAACAGATTTCATGTTGGAGAGAGGATTAATGTGTAAGATGATTGTGTGTTGTTCATATTTTTGCCACCACAAATCATTATGACCACTTCTGATTTATCTACTGCGACCTGCGGTGGTCTCATCCCAAGAGAAGAAACAGACTCATTCCAAAAGTCAGACAGGTCCGTGACAGTTCAATGACAACTCACTGTCCACACTGCTCCTCTGCAGCAGATTGATCATGTGACTTATTGGATCCTCAGGCTGATCAGTCACCAGACTGGATAATACACTCTGAAACATCCACAATCAAACATAGTTTAGTGGTGTGCAGCAGCAACAGCTTTAAAAGCAGAACACATACATTCAAAACCTTCCCTCTTGCTTTAATAATGATCATTTCAAAGACGACTAAGATAAGGCTTGCTGTCTACTGATTATGAAGCTGCCACAAATTTTAAGAATTAAAATTAAAAAGGAGAAAGGTCTTCCAAACAGTTAATCTAATATTCTGTATATGTCTATCAGCCTGCTCTATGGTATTTATCTTTTCTGTTTTAACAGCTTAGAAAAGCACTGAGATACCAACAGGTTTGGACCAACAGCACTAAAGAGAAAATTAGGTTTCTTAAGTACGAAAGGCACACTTACATTTTTTCAATCTCTCTACCAAGATAGACCGTGTACAGAAGAACATGGTGTAAAAATGTATAAATGTAATTCAATATCACCTGATATACTGTAACTGCTACATAAAATGAATCATACTAGATGTTTTCCTTGTTATTGTTTCAAAAGTTTTCCTGTTATCTCTTGAGCTTGTGTCTGTGTTTGTGAAAACCTCACATATGTGGGAACTTGTAAAAACATATCAGCGAACAGGCTGGTGTTACCTGCAGCAGGTGGAAGATGTTGTGTTTGTCGGCATAGTAAGACATTTGTGGGGGGATCCTTAAGGGTCTCACTGTCTCATCCATTGCCAGAGAGGAAGAAGACTGGAGTCCTTCAGCTTCTTCTGAAGACAAAGAGTGAAGAGCATCAAACTCATTCATGAGAAAAACTAACTTAAGATATATACACTTATTTAATCTCTTAACTTTATCTCTGTAAATAGCCTGTAGGACTGTGTGACCAAAGGTAGAATGAGTCTACACAAGGTTTTCAAGTATTTTGAATGCACTTCTCTGCTAAAGTGTGAAGAGTGTCACTTGTTTAAACTCTATCAGGGCAAACTGTGGATCTAATTTCAAATATCAAATACTGACAAAATAAATAGCCTACATAACATCAAACTATGATCACTGAGGGTGCAAAGTGTCATTTCTCTGATAGCCTCTACATCTATTTCTATAACAGAGGGTATTGCTACTTTGTAATTATCACTGATTATTTGGGTCAAACTATCACACTGATATAAAATAACTGATTCGCTGATCTCACTACAGTTGTCTTTTTGCATGATAGGCCTATAGCAAAATGCTCTCAAAATGCGCAGCACATACAGTTCATTTTGAATTAAATATTTTTGCTACTTTTACCTACTTGAGTAAAATTCGACCAAAGTTCATATATTGTTAAGTTGTGTACAATATTTGTGTACTCATCCCACCCCTGACTTCGGGCGTAGTGACTCAAAATGAAATGGAAATGTATGAGATGTAGAGAAATAACATTCCCACATAACATACTTGTTAAACTGAAGAACAGGAAGATGCTTTCATCTCTAAAAAGTACAAATACACAAAACTGTTCAACTACAGCAGTGCTTCTCGGTTACTTTCTGTCGTGCCCCCTTTGAGGTATAACCTTTCGTGTCCTGTGGGGTTTTTCCTCTTTCTACCTGAAATATACATATACGCTAAACGTCATCACTATCCCTCATACAATGAAAAGAAGCGTCTTAATATGAAATTTTAGGTACGAAACAAACATAAGACATTCTCACCTGTTCTCAAAGAGACGGTTGCCAAATAGTGTTTGTTGGTTGTTATGGACAGACGTCATCGATGCGCATGCGTGGAAGTGCTACTTTCAAGCAGAAAAAAATCTTAGCGGGACACGAAGAGACATTTTCTTGATCATCAAGATTCACAAACAAAAAAGACATATCAAAAGTGAAACTATGTGCATGTAGAACAGTAAAATCATTTTTAAAATCTAATGTAACACATAAGAAAATAAAAATCTGCAGTCTTTCTTAATTAACAAGATCATTACCTCAGAATCACTTGTTACGTTTTTATGACAATCAAAAACTCTGTTATCATCTGATTCTGACCTGAAGAAATTTATTTATTGATTGAAATTTGAAAACATCTGCAACTCCATGTGTGTTTTATAAGAAGGGTTTTTTTTTTCTTGAAATGGTCTGTGTTTTTTGTTCCCAGAAAAATGTTTGAATCTGTTTGGACCTGTTTTCTTCTAATGGAGGCCTCACATAAAACAGGGGCAGCATACACAGGTGGGCATGTCCAAAAACCTTTAATCAAAATTTGTGAAAAAACACAGAGGCTCTCACATTAAACAATAAAACAATAAAACTGTTAGCTACCTGTCCAATAGTTGTGATAGAGGTCTAGTTATTTTTGAAAGAAGTAAAACAGCTCTTTTTTATCTATTTAATGTTTATTTGTGTGGGGAAAATATGAAGCAAAGGTGATGTTGTGCTCTAGAGCATTTATAGCCTGAGCTAATTTGCAATGCCTTTTTTTTTTTTTTTTTTTTAAATAAAGTAAGCGTTTTGTGCTTGTTTAAAGGTATTTAAGTGGTGATGGTTACTCTGTTTGCAAGGTGCGGCAGGAAAAAACAGTCAGGATTCACATTTATAAAATTAGAAAAAAATATCTTGCTGAGGTGCAGGCAGCAGTGACCTCCTGACTACCAGCCAAGCTTGATGGCTGTCAGGACATTCATATTTCAATTTATGATTCCCCATGCAAAATGGTGGTTAAGTTGCCCTATCTGAAATATCAGGGAGAATTGGCGCAGTAAGATGGGCATCCACTGCAAATGATTATCAGCATCACAATTTATTAGCAGGTATTATTAGGGTTATTTGAATATTCAAATTCAGATTAGTCGACCTCACTGTTTACTTCAGAGACAATTTCTCGATTTGGCCCTTATTATTATATCATAACAGCACATACTGCTTTACTTTGTCTGCAATGATGCAAACAGTAACAGTTTGTGGCACAGAAACAAAGAAAAACAGTTAAGTACATAAACTTCAGTAAATTTAGGCACTTCTATGTGAAATGAAACAGATTCATTGTGTTTTACTTTATTGTTCAACTCCAATAAAGTCATGAAATTGGGGTAATGAAATACATCTGAGAGACATCTGTCCATGTCTCACAATTTTCCTTTAACATTTTGGTCAAACAACAGAAGAATTTACAATAAGTTAATTATTTAGAACTTACAAAAAAAGAAATTACATACAGGAATCCAGAGAAGTTTTATTACTAGTGTTCACAGTTTTACATCCATCTCTTCAGCCCTTTGTTACACTGCTACTGGCTGCAAGCGCTGATACAGATGTTTCCTAAAATACAGAGCAACTCTCATACTGCCATGCTGAGGTGCTGATCAACTTAACTTATCACCTGTAAACTGATGATGGAAAACAAATCACCCAAAGATCATTAGATAATCAATAATTTAGCTTGATTTTTTCCTACAATGAACAGGAGGAAATCCTTGTCTGTGCAGTCACTGTAAACACTAGTTTACATTCTGGACAGAATCTTATCCTTGTCATGTTTTTGGCTTAAAGGTACAGCTTGAGAATTTGGGATTAAGACTTGTTTACAATGTTGTAATTTTATTAAAAGTAAATGCACAGATGTGAATAGACAACAAATGAAAATGTGATAGTGTCATTTGATGTTTTGATACCGAACTGTGAACCTGAGGAGATATTTTTCTAAAATCAGCATTTTTTTTTTCTTTTTAAACATACATTGGTCAGTAATGAAAAATACTAAGGCATATGATTCACATGACAGCCTGAAAGTGTTGTCACAGATTAGCTGAATAAGTTTTACAGTACTCAGACTGCCAGTTCAGAAGCAGGATAAGTATTAGTTCCTGAATCTGTTAAAAATGCATCAGCATGTTTCTTCTTTCTTTTCATTTATGTCATGTCCTTGTTTGTATGTGTCTTGAATTAATGCTAAAATTGTGCCAACCATCTGATGAAGACGGATCTGATGGTTGACAGATAAGTGTTATGGCATTTTATCTTTTAATTCAAAACATAAAAGACCAACTTTAGATCCCTTGAGAAACCCACAACCAATTACAGAAATTGCCACTAAGATACTCATGTTGCTGTGTCTCTTGCAAACAACAGTAGATAAGATTGTGATATTTTAGAATTTGCTGCACATCTGGTGCTGCTAACCTTTCAGGAAGCTACAATAATTGTATAGCTCATAAACTGACTCAGTTTTGTAGACGTTTTTTAATGCAAAACTCAGATTTTGTGTAGTGCTGGTATGCTGCTGCAGCAAATTGTGATGTTTGATAAATTAGCTTTATGGCACATAACAAAGGACAAAAGAATTTGGCAACAGTAAGGCAGTTTTTCTCTAAAGCTGGTATTGCATGATAAACATAGTCGCTGACAGCTTTTGATGCTAATTTATCAAATGTAACACATTTTGTACCCCATTTTTTGCTTTAAATAATGGCTGTCTATGATCAGGACCTTCAGTCACACTTTAAATCTAATTGCCTCTGCAGGAAAAAAGTCAAGATAATATAAAAATGTATAAAAAGGAAAAATCAGTCAACACCTTAGTTTTATTCAGTTCATAAGGTTGACATTAAATTTAATCCAATCTCAAGATGATTCTGATATTGACTGTTTAAGCAATAGTGTGTGAAGAGTATGACCAGGCTAATTGAGGAAAGAAAATAAAAACTGAACTTTTTTTAATTTGTTGCTTTAAGCTATTAGCTTGGCCTTTTAAATAATGTTTTGATAAATCTGCTGGTTAGTTCCTGAAATATAGCTCAGTCAAATACTCTTGTTTGCTGACAAGCAAAAAGTGTTTTTTTTCTGTAAGATACATGATTGACAAATAGATTAACAAATGAATATCTAATGCCATTTGCTAGTTCTTGTTGGCACTGCAAATGTTATCATAAATGATCAAGCTTATTCTTTGTGGCAAACAAGCAAAATGAATTTGATTTTTAGCAAGTTAACACCAGAGCAGTAAATATAAAATCTTGCTTCATTGTTAAACTAACTAAATAGCAAACCAACCTTAGCTCAAAAGCAGCATAGTTTTGGATGATTGAGTGCAGCCCAGAGTAATGTTATCTAGCATTACATGTTTTGCAAGGTTAAAATTACCAAGGTTATGTTTTTGTTTTGCTTTGGAATCTAACTTGCTTAGCACGTTCCCCTTTCACAATAAAGTTCAACATGTTGCATTAGAGCAACAGAGTTTCAGATACTCTTATCCTGACTTGTTATTTATTCCAAAAGTTTGATTTAAAAAAGTATTTTCTTCAGCCTGATCCACTTCAGTAACGCTGGTGTTATATCCCTCATACAAGGCATGTTACATTGCAAGCATCTCGATAACAAGCATGTTTGTCAATAATCCAATGACGATTTACTTTATTATATCAGTATATGACTACTTTTTAATGGGGTCTGAAGGTCCTGATCAAGTGCTGAAATAAACAGATGGTGACTGTTGACTGTCGACCAGCTAGCTAGCTGGTTAGCCGTAGCCTCCTGACGAATGGAGCAGCTGATCTTGTTCAATCTTTCTCCAACTTAACCCTGGTCTGTCTTTTTCTCCCTTTAAATCTATCATCCATCCCTCAGTCAGTACTCTGGCAGTGTCTCATCATAGTCCATGATACTCAGTTCATGTCTCCGTTGTCGAACAGCATGTGTCAGGTCTGCAGGGGGTGCTGAGGGTCCAGATGCAGGGAGGCTAGGAGCTGAAATCTGGCAAGGGGGCTGTGTCTGTGGGCTCCCAGCAAGGAGGTGGGTCTCGTCTGCTTCACTACCCAGGGGTGGACTTTCTTGCGGGGCATCTCCAACCTCCTCTGCTTCCCCCTCCTCCTCCTCCTCCCTTTGCTGTTCATCCTCATGTTGCTCATCCTCCTCCTGGCTGTGATTGGTTGGTCTGAAAAGTTGTCGTGCGCGCTGTTCCAGAAAGGAGCCTACGGCAAGGGGGGACTCTATGGGGGAGAGAGAGAGGGGGGAGGAGGAGCAGGATGGGAGGTGTAGGGGGGAGGTAGAGAGGGCCTCCACACCTCCATTTAATATTCCTACAGAAGAGGAGGAGGGGCGGGGCTTGTGGCTGCCCTGAAGAGCTGATAAGGCAACACTGCCGCCATTCAGCCTAGATGAAAGAGGTGAAGATGAAACCCCATCATGACAACATAAAGCATAAATCATCAGCTGTAACTGTTTGAGGTTGGTTAAGACCCTTTTAATGTCACTCCGACAGACCTACCTGTTGCACGTGTCCTGAGGCTGGTTGTGTGTGTCCAGGTGGACCTGGCTGTACAGGTGAAGCATCTCAGACTGCAGAGATTGAGTGACTCTCCTGAGTGCGATACATCGACTCTGGCAGGCCGACAGCTCAGCTCTAACACACAAACACAAGCAGCAGTCAGTCAGTGTGTTTGCATGAAAATATCTTAAATGGTGTCAGTGATCTTAAACACCATAACCACTTTATTCTTCCCGTACAAAGAAAAAAACAGGATTAGGTGCAGATCCCCGTTTCTATTAGCCTACTTCAGTTACACTGCTGTACGGTATCATATGTAGTGGACAAGTGGTGCACCAATAACTAACAGATTATGCCCTTGCACCCAGTGTGACAGATTCAAATGTATTCCTCTCCTGCATTCCCCACTGTTTTTCTGTCCCCAGTTTTCAACTCTGTCCACTGTCTACCAAATAAAGGCAAAGTGCCAAATGTAAAAAAGTAAAAAGTGGACACACCTCAATAAAAATCAGTTTAACAGAGTTCTCATGGCTCTGATACCAGTACACACAGCCTATGTTAAAAGCAGGCTACATTCAACAAATTCGAAGACTCTGACCTGCTCTGGGCCTTTGTCTCCTCCAGAAGCTTCTTCTGATCCAGGATCAGCTGGTCTTTTTTGGCCAGCTGGTTCTCCAGCTCTACTATCCTGTGATTGGCTGCTTCAAGCCTCTGTCTGTGCTGGACATCACTGTCCCTCAGACGCTGGTACTCTTTCCCCACACTGCACTGCAGCATGGACAACTCCTGACCAGCAAAACACAGAGGGACAACAGTAACAGTTCTAGGTCAAACCAAGAGCAAAACAGAGCTAAGAACTCACTGGAAAATGTTGTCATTAAACCCAAATTGTTTAACCTACCAGTCTGAGTGCAAAATATGAAACGTAAGAATGGTTTCTTTTTTAAACACATCAAAAAGCAGAATGTGTTTGTGTTTTTCTCTGTGTGTGGGTGTATGTGTGTGAGTGCATGGGTCCTCACAGTCCAGTTTTGTGTTTCTTCTCCCTCCAGCTGTTCGGTCAAACATCTGTTTGTGTCCCTCAGCAGGACAAGCTGCTGGTTCAACAGGAAGATCTGCTGCTGCAGCTGTTCACTGCTGCACAGCTAGAGACACACAGACATTCAATGCACACCCATATGTGAATATTATCAACAGCTATAAGATAATCAGTGGCTGCTAATATGAACACTGCTGTCATTAAATTAATCAGATCTAACACCATAGAGTTAAATGTTTCATAAGAGTAAATCCTCTTAATCTAACTCTGGATTTACACATGGGCCTAAAGATGTTATTTCTTACCTTTAGTGACAGCTGGGTCAGCTGGTGTTCTGCATTGTAAGCCTTGTTATTTGCTTTCTGAAGCTCCACCTCCACATCCCTTAACCTGCTCTGACACTCCTGGAGCTCGCTCTGAAACAGCCAATCAAAAGTGGATTCCAAATAAGCCAATGACAAGCTCTAATTCTGTTTCACTCCACTGTTCATTCATAAAAACTGTCACATTTTCTGCTGTTTGTTATTAATGAGGATACACTACTTCTTAATGTTGCTGATGAGTAGAAACCTTGCATCTCAAAAAATCACTTCTTATCAGGAAATAAAAAGTAATTTTTATTTTAAAAAATTAAGTATATTAATAGTGTACTGTTATCATTGTAAACTGGTTTTCAAACTTTTGTTTTAAAACCTATTAAATACACAGAAATTTAGCACCTTTGATGAAAGACATTAACAAAGTGTTTTAATAGACCAACAAAGAAAAAAACTCAGAGAATAATAAAATGAATGTTAAGAGTAAGGCTAAACATGGAAAGGTCTAGAAAAGTCAAACAAAAACACAAGAACAAACTGTAAACACTGAGAGGCAACTAGGATTTCGCCAATAACAGGGATCAAAAGTAAAAAAGGATAAACTGGGGAAAATCTTGACTGAAAGCTTAAGCACTAAATGACAAGAGTAAAAATACATGACAATAACAAAAGATAACAAGTATTTATTTGTCTTTCCATATAGCCTATGTAGTGAGTTTCTGATTACCTGCAGTCTCTGGTTGTCTCTTTGGCTGTCTTGTTGCTGCAGCAGCAGTTGTTGAATGTGTGCGTGTAGCTGGCTGGTTTGTGTTTGTGTATCCTGCTGCAGATGTGTGAATCGTCTCTGTTCTTCCTCCAGACTCAACTTTAGAGATCTAATCTCATCCTCCTGCACAGTCAGCTGACCCCTCTGCAACATACAACCACACAGAGACACAGGCAACCTGTTGCTCCATCACTGTTGCAGAAAAGCACTCAAATAGATGAACTCATCTACTGGAAATGGGGCATGACATAATTGACTAGATCCACAAAAACAAAATTTGGTCATTGTGGGTCAGTGTTTATAACCTTGCAGTGCAGCTGGATCCGCCTGATTTAATATCTGTTACCAGAGAGATCCATCTTGCCAAGCTCCAATCTACAATGAGAGTGCTTACTGCCCAATCAGTGTAAAAGCAGAAAGAGGTGGGAGCTAAGAGCGAGACGACAGCAGGAAGTGACTGCTCGTACAGAGATTAACATAGATTCTAACAGTTTGAAGTAGCAGTTTCATCAGATCAGGACTGTACTGTTTTTTTTATTTAAAAATAAATGTAAACACTACAAACTTCTGTATAGACAGACTATTTTTGCTTCACTTATGTCATGTTTTGGTGATAGTTTGCTCAGAGAAGTGGCTCACGTTTTGTACTTTACAAGACAGCAGTTGTGACCACCTATAATATTATCTAATTACCCCCTAATGAATGTGGCTAACAGGACAACTGTCCAATCACCTGCTGGATTTGCTTTTGGAAGCTTCTGCCCATTTTCAAACATTTTTTATGGGCTGTTGCCCAACTGAACCAGTGAGATGTACTGAAGGGTCCATCTACTGTGTCAGAACACAGTGTTTACATGTGGAAGGATAGGTGTGTCTGCAGGTTACCATGGAAACGCTTTGCTCCTCCAGTGCAGTGGCGTTTATGACTCTCCGTAGCAGACGGCGGTTCCTCATGGCATGCTGCTGACGTTTGAAGCGTTCGTACTGCAGCTGACCATGAACCAGCAGTAGCTGACTCCTAAGAGACAGGAGCTCCTCCCCCTGGGTGGGGCCTGATATGACACCAACAAACACAAGGAACCTGTTACACCTGTAAGGAGCCTTGGCTGCTTTGACCTATTGTAGGATTGATGGATGATTGTAGAAGGTCTTGCAGACATTAAAGCATAATTACAAGATTAGCTGTTTTTGACTAAATCAAATTCAGAACTGCAAAAGTTGTGATGCTTAATCTAATCCCTTTTAATATGTTTTGGAAGATAATTTCTCACATGTTCAATCTTTTTTCTCTACACCTACAAGTAAATTCATGGTGGTGGTTGTACAAGCAGGCAGATTAGTCTGGTTATTCCAGGCCTATTAGAACAAGTCTTACTGTTACATATGCACATGCTGGTCTAAAACACAAATATGCACTGTAAAAGGTCAAGGTCACAAAAAGATGCAACCTAGGATGAAGACATCTGAACTACAAAACTAGAAAACAAGACACATCATCAAATCCAGACTCACTGCAACAAACAATCCATTCATAAGGAAAAAGGTGTTGAGGTCATTTCTGACCAGTGGTAATCAAAATTGAAAGGAAAACAGTCAGTATAATATTATCATGATTTTCCTCTACGAGAAATCAGCAGTCGATCAAAACATGTGTGTCACTGAGTTCAGTCATGTTAATGGGGTAAATACATATTTGAATGAGCTTTGTGTTAGTTTCAGGTACCTTTGGTTTTCATGCTCTGCTGTTTACCTCCAAAATGACTCCGATCCACCCCCCTGTTAACTGCTGACAACCTGAAAATTACACAGAGACACACAAAAACACAGAGGCACCCAACAGCATGCAAAAAAACTGGTTATAAGATTACCACCTCAGACTGTGGCACTGCTCCACAAACCTCATTAAGTCCTAAAGTTTACTTAGTAATTTCAGGAAAACCAGGCACTGACATTTTCAAAACTTGCCCTTCATATATGCACCTCAAAACTGAAGAGGATACCTCCACAGCAGTGTTTTTGTGCCTGTTGTATTATCATCACAACAAAAAGACTTTTCCAGAAAACAAGCACAAGAGTACAAAACATTATAAAAGGTTTTACATATTATTACTTAATGTATTAAGTAATTTAAATGAGTATTTTAAGCTTTTTTCAGATCCTCACAACTGTTGAAAATTGCGAAATCATATAAATAAGTGTGTGCTCAAAATGATCGTTCCACTCCCTTGGTCAAATTAAGACGGATGTTATTAAGCTTTAACAACCAACATTGTGTTTTGTAATAGAAGGATGAAAATATTTGGTAAAGCCTCATGTTCTAAAATGCAGCTATTGTAGACTTTGCAGCTTTATCCAGTCTGGTTGAGTAATTTAAACAACTTCCCAAACTCAGGCACTCAATACAGATGCAGTTTCTAACACTTTTAAGAACTTCATCAAAATCCAAGCTCTTTTCAGACCTCAAAACACTTAATTTGGTGCTTTCTCAAGGACTTAAATCACCAAGCGATTGCTGATATTACAGACTGGTAAAAGCACTAACATGTATAAAGAAAAGAAACCTCACTTGGCATAATAAACATCATCACCTCTGCCCAAGTGCCGACAGAGATTTCCTGAATTTCTCTTTCTGTCTTTAAAGATAACTCAACCTCATTTCTTATGTACACTTTACTAAAAAGCTTGAGGGTAAAAGTCCAAACTAAGTTGGGTTGAAAACACAGCCAGTTGTGTTGCACATGAATCCAGCCTGGATCATTTTCAGTAATTTTCCTGGTGTTTGTGTTAAAAAGATTTTTGAGTAAAGACTGACCCAAATTAGGCTAAAATAGACTTAACAGATTGATGCTAATATCATTCAGTACATTTACATGCAAGTTATGCCTATCAACAGTTATAGCTTTATTAAATCGACTACTGTCTGATCTGATAAAAGACAAGACAAAATCAATTAATCAATTAATTAATGGGAGCGTGTCTGACTCTCCTATGAGGATGGCAGTAGCGTCCTCTCAGTAATTTTAAATGTAGCTTCTTCCTCTTGATCTCAAAAACATGTTAGAAAGCAGATAACTGATTATATGTTAAAAGGAAAAAACAAGAACAACTTAATTTCTCTGCAGATTTCTCAAACACTCAAATGAACCTTGCCAATCCCTCTGGATAGCATTGATATCCTGAGGCAGACAGCAACACAATTTTGGCCAAGCTTAGCATCTGCGCTGTTGCATGAGACAGTGGGCAAGTGCAGAACGGCTAGGCCGGTCAAGTCAGGGTGAGGTGCATAAATGAAAGAAAAAAGTACATTTCTAACTGCATTGAGTGTTGCACACAACTGGCATCACACCAGGTTTAGTAGAATTTTAGTTTGATCAGCTCACCTTCATGAGTATCAAAAGTCCATTTTTAGTTAGACATACACAATAACCAGTCTTTTTCTAACAGCATGTAAATGAACTGATTGTTTTAACTATTTTAACCAAAACCAAGAGAAATATTTTGTAATGTGCTTTTGTAGAGCAACTCAAGCCAAAAAAAAGTGTGGTTCCAAACCGCTATTTTGATTGGATTGGCTCTTCTTTTAGTACTATGAAATACAAGAAGACTGTTTTTAGTTAGATTTAGCTGTTGTTCATTAACATCAGCATAAAAATGAAAAAGTTGGAGCGCACAAGGCTCCAGTTTGTTTTATTCTGCATTAGTTTTCTCTTCTCACCTCCTGATGTGGTTGTGTGCATCATGTCCGTGGAGGATCAGCTGGTCCAAAACTTCCAAAGGAGAGACAGAGGTCTGCTCCTCCTCTTTTTCCTCTCCCTCCCCTCCATCTTTTTTATCCAGCTCTTTGGCTGCTTTCTCTAGGACCTCCTACAGGAAGAATTTATAATGAACAAGTACAGCCATAACTCAACATTACTCAATTGTTTTTCAAATTGAAAAACCAGTCCTGTCAATAATACCTGTGTCTTTTTCCCAATAAAAAATGAGGCAGCTTGTGGGAGAGCCAGCTCAAAAAGGGCTTCGTATGAAGGGGCAGGGCTCCGGTCCATGTGAGTGGAGTCAAACAAGGCAGATTCTCTCTCATCTGAGGAGTGGTGAGAAGGGGTGAAACACATGGAGATGGAGCTGGAAGGGGTGGGGAGGGCTGAACGTAATGAGGTCTCATCACAGCTTGGAGTAGAGGTCAGGAGGACAGGATGGGGGGATGAGGAGGAGGAGGACACAGGTTGATGATACTCTGATCTGACCTCTGGAGAAAGACAAAGAGGAGAAAGCTTTATTTTCTAAAGTTCTGAGGTGTCTTATAAACCAAGTGTTTATAACACAAACATTGCTGACCTTCATTGTTGTTGTTGTTGAATACTTTGCTGTTTACACTTCCTTTCTTCTCTGTGATTGACTGAATGGATGAGCTTCCCAGCTCTGCGACTTGTTTCACCTGTTAAAATGAGAGAGGGACCTACTTCAAGATAAAATCCTGACAGCAGAAAGATCAGTGCCTAATGTCAACCTGCAGTTTTGATCTTACCTGGATGTTGTTATCAGGAGTTGGACCGCCATCTTGTTTCTGTTCAGTCGGTGGTGTAGATGGGGTGGTGGCTGACAAGGCACATTTCACACCTTGGAACACAAGCAAGGAGATCAAGTGGACGACTGGACAGCATTAATGTCAGGGAGAAATCATATCTTCCAGTGTCTCACAATAACCCAATTCCCATACTCAAAAAACTTTTCTCCCAGACATTACTCAGTAGTTTTTCTGCTAGACCTCTCATAAAAGGATCTCCAACCACCTGGCCACAAACTAGTACTAGGCCTTGGATCATGCAGCAAGAGATTAAAGTAATAAATTTCATTTAATTTTTTGACTGCTGGAGTCTGCAGAGTGCTTTAACCAGATGTGTGAATCTTGACTATCATGATTTGTCACACAGACTCAGCGTCTCCATCAAACTCATTCTTTAACCTTGTATTTGCAGAGTGGTCAAGATATGTGTACAATTTTAAAATAACTTTACAATGTGCAGTTTGAGTATACTGAAGATACCTGAGAGAGCTCAGACCGTATCAGCCACTTGATGTGCAGGATGTAAGCTACAAACTAGGGCTGAACAACATTTAATTTTAACATCAAAATTTCAACGTGTGCAAATGTTAAAGCAACATTGCAGAATGTGCAATATCAGTCAAACAAGGCAGATTCTCTCCCATCTGAGGAGTGGTGAGAAGGGGTGAAACACATGGAGATGGAGATGGAATTTTGTACAAAAATACAAAATTCCTCTGGAAAGCTTCTTTTAAAAATCGCAATATATATCACAGGAGGAAAAATGGCTGACGTAATAACCTTCACTAATCAATTGTGTTCTCAAATACTCTCAGACTAAAGACAATGACAGACTATGTCAAGATTTTTTACCCCATGTGCAGACATAACTATCCACGGTTATGTTGTAATGAGCAACCGTGTCAACTGGTGACTTTCAGATGATTGTGTTTCTAGATGTTGTTGTTTGCAGCAGCTTTTAAAATCAGAGCTATTCTTTAAGAAAGACCCCTTGTTTAATCCACTTCAACATCAAAATATCCTTATCAGACATGTACTTAATGAAAACGTGAACTAATTCAAACACAGACATGGAAACTCTGAGTGAAAGTCACCAGTTAACATGCACTAGTTGAACTTTTATCGTGGCCTTGTTTCCACATAGCTAGTTAAGGAATACAGGTCATGGCTCCCAATGATCCTGTGTTACAGTAAGTCGTTCTTATTGTACATCCTATTTTTGTTTGCTTTGAGTATCACCTGAGAGGGAGGGCATCCTACTCAGTGAGGGGCCAGAGCCTGTAGCAGCGAGTTCAGGAGGAGGCGTCGACAAACCACAATGTGAGGAGGGGCTCCATGTAACATCATCAGCCTGTGCGCAAAGACAAAAATTTAATATCAGGAAGTATGGGTGTAACAAAGGAAGAAAAGACAGGGGTGATAAATGAAGGAAGGAGGGGGAGAACAGCTGGAGAATGAAGTATAGGAAAAATAAAGGAAAGGGATGTAAAAGATTGCCTTTATGATGTGTTAGGGAGTGAAAATAGAAATATTCACAAGAAACAGAGCCCCCATTGGTACATTAAATGCCATTAGTAAAAGCATCAGGCTCATATCATCCATCATAACATTAAGATAGATAAATTTGCAGTAAAGTAAACATGATATGTTTGTGTACATAAGACCTGCATGATAAATTGAAAAAAAAAAGGTCATGATCTCAATCCATAATCATGCGATCTTAACTTAAGACGACAGTGATTTAATCATGTGAATTTCCCATCCATTCAGAGTGAGCTACATTCATGTGTTCACTGATTTGCTTCATAAGAATCCCTGTTGTTACATAAGTCACACACATTAAAGGCACGCATGTGGAATTCAGCCACCAGGGGGCTCTCTAATAAACAAAACAACCACCGACCAGTTGAGATGTCGTGACCCAGTCACCCCATCTACTTTGCTGTTCACTGTTCTTTAAATTGAATAAAATAAAATAAAGACGCCACTCAATGGGCTGCATAAACTGAACAGACAACCTGCATTGAGAAAATGACTTCCTGGTTCACGCTATGAACTCGCAGCATTCTAGAGCACTCTTCTTGTGAATCAGGAAGTTCACTCTCAGGAGCTTTTTCTTCTCTTGTTATGTGAAATTTATCCGCTAAAAAAACGCTGGTTTGATGTGCAGCAAAAACACCAGAGTCCTCAATTCTAAATAAGAACTAACACTGAAGGCAGACAAAGGAAACAGCTAAAATCTGTTCAGCTTGTAAATATCTATTTACAGGGTCAGGGGATGGAGTTACAGGGGTATGTTTGGCTAATAGAATTGTCAGCAGGCAGAGAATAATGGTGGTCCATTACTCAACATTGTTACATTTGTCATGAAGATGTACTGAGTACCGCTGTTCAGTCAGACATGTCCAGTGATCCAGTCACTGAACAAAGTCATGGCTCTGTGCTCACTCAATCTGGCACAATGTCCACTAAAAAAGACAAATATTGTGTAGCCTGACCTTGGTCTAAGAAAGAAAAGGACTGACAAAGAAAAAATATACAATATTGAGATTGCAGAGTTGGTGAAAGAAGAGTAGGAAACAAGGAAACAAATGAGGAGGTGAGGGAGGACGAACCATACCTGTGCATAGGAGTTGTTGAGTGTCAGTGGAGCTAAAGTTGGATGACAGTTTGAACCTCCTATCAATCAAAACATCATCCATTAATCAAATTATTGCTCAATCATTCACTATAAATTAATATTGCCATCAAGCAATTTAGAATTCAATAATTTTGTGTTTGTGTTTGTAACTAACCTGAACTCCTAACAGTCTCTGGGGTGAGATTCATGTGAGGGAGTGGTGAGGAGACTGAAGGAGGTCTGGGAGAGGAAGGGGGAGGGTCTCTTAGGGAGGAGTAGATGTCATCCTCACAGGAGGCTTCAAGAGGATCCAGAGACACTCTGGAGCACTCTATCACAATGTCATGGACTTCATAACACCTCCATCTGAGGAAAAGGACATCAGCTTTAGACACACAACCTAAAAGCTCAGCAGCAGACGCAGATTCACCTGAGAGCTTACCTCGATGGGTCTAGTTCGTAGTCCTGAGTTCCTGTAACCAGCTCTGGGTGCACCCTCACATGTTCAAGCATTGGCTGTGGGACAAACAGTTTACTTCAACTTTTATCATTTCTGACCACAGAATGTGTTAAAAATAACTTTTTTCTGATTTCACATTTAGCCCACCTACTTACCTACTAATGAGTAAAAATTAATCTGAACCTGGACTCACATGGACCTACATCTGGATGTGATTGTTTTATTTATGACCTCCAAAATCAAGACAAATGTGTAAAAAGGTGCTCTGCTTATAAACAAGATGAATGAAACAGAAAAAAATAAAATGGGAAAATAAAAAATGAATATATAATTAAATCAATCAATCATTAACTTAATGCAAAGACTAACAGCAATACAAGCAAGTGTCAATTGTAATAACAATATGTAACTGTAATGAGTTGATGACCCCAAAAGGGTTAATAAAGGTCCCATATCCTACAGAATCAAGAAGGGGCTTGGGGAGCAAAAGAAAAAGGCACCTACTACAAAACTCTCAGTGCACAGAGAAATGTGTGATGCCTCATTAAAGAAAATGTCCCTTAAAACACTGTTCTTTTACTTCTTTGGGTTTATTATGAAATAACAATACAGACTCCACCTACATGTGTGTTTTCTGCTCATCACAGGCAGACAAAATGACAGTTCTGAAAGTCTGCTCCATGGCCTAAACCCCTCCTCCCCAGATCCAAGCGTTTCCAAAGGAGAGGGAAAAGGAGCGGCATCTGATCTTCTACAGAGACGACACTGGTCTTTTTCTTTCAACTTATATCAAATATGTGCTTAATAGACACCCAAGACATGATGTAAATAGTCAAACAAACAAGAACACGGGACCTTTAAGGAATCAAAAAGGCCGTAACTCCATGATTGACATCTTAAATGCAACTCCTGCAGTGCACTCTATGAACCAGTGCCCATACTCACCACCCACAAAGTCACTAAAAGGTCAAAGTTCAGATTTTTTATCTTTTATCTTAAAAAGATAAATACCAAAAGATTGCATTTTAAAACTTTAAGACTACAAAGAGAGAAGTTAATTCCTGAGTCACAATTTAAAGTCCCAAGTAGAATTTTCCACATCAAACGACATTAAACAAAGAAAGCCAACAGAGCCCTGGTTTCACACAGCCCATGGTGATTTTTAGATAAATCCCACCACTGAAATGGTAAATAACTAATCAAACAGCAGATACCAGGGGCCCAAGATGACCACACCCCTGCCTAGACAAGCCACTTCTTACCCTTCACCCTTATTGGGAGTTGGGTCCCCCTATTTGGGAAACACTGCCATAAACTGAGTTGAGGAGGAACAGCAAAGGGAGACATACACACAAAAGCCACTGAACTTTCTATTACAGAGTCAAAATGGCTGACAAAACTTGAGATTTTAATAGACTACTGTACTAAAAGGGGAGATGAAGGCTTTTTGTCACCTTTATACAATTAAAGGTTATTATACAACATTTTTATTCCAAATACCTCCTTATCTTAAAGAAGTTAAAATTCCAAGAAGTCTGTGGATATAGACTAAAAACATGTGTTGACTACAACTCCCAAGGTGCATTTCACCAACAAACAGAAGATCACAGAGCTTTACTTTGATGCTTTAAAGAAAACAATTAACTTGCTGCAGTTTAAGTCATTAAAGAAACCTCTGATCTCGCGTTTTAGCTCATTCATTACGATAACAGGGACCATGTCTATGAGAATTGTAGTATTCACAAAAATACAGCTGCTCCGGGCGGGATCTGCTGCTGGTGTGTATTTCAGCTTCAGCTCATGTTATCTGAGAAACTCAGCAGCTGCTATTTACAGTGGCTATTTTTGTGTGTCCATATGTCTCTCTGTCAGCAACAGCAGCAGCAAGTTCATTAGTTGATAGTGGATCACATACTGCTGATGAACACCAAGTCATCATTAATATTACAAACAAATGTGATATTATAAACATTGAATTTACAGAGAAACAGTCTAAAATGGCCAAACATCCACACACAGAAGGTTTTCCATTTCCTCACATAAAAACTTTTGTTTCCCAGATTATCGTTCTTTATCTCACTTTTGTTCTCATCGTATCTACCACAACTTCAAGACTGCTGAAGGGAATGCTAACTTGGAGCACAATGTTAATGTGGAGTTATTAATTTAGCTGTAAGGTTAAACTTTAGCCCTTAATCTTTGATCTTTATTGATTTGTATTTGGTCAAACTATCAGTGCTGGTCTGTTCTGCTCTGTTGGTCAGTGCTGTACTGACCTTGACAACGTCCTGGAAGGTGTCCAGGTTCTCCTTCATGCTGTAGTGCAGCCTCAGGTAGTAGATGAAGTTACAAGGGAACATCCCATACAGCCGATGAAACAGAGAGTACACACCTGCATGGAGGTGGACCAGGTGTATCCCAGGAACATGTCCTGCACGGGGTAAAGAAACAGCAATCAAGACGAAGACACAAAACAAGACAAAAGTACATCTAAATGTGTTCCTAAAAGTTGGGACTGAATTATACTGAAACAGATCAGCTTTGTGACATATTTTCTTTCCATATGATACACTGAAGGATGCAAAAATAGAGCAATATAATTTCATTACGTACATAGTGTGTGCAATTAACGTTCAAACCAGAAAATTGTTATTTTATTACTTTGGACTTAAAGTTGTTTTCTTTTTGTCTGAAAGTGTGCACAATATGAAAATAATGTGATTAAAAAAACATAAATAAGATTGTTTAGTGTCATGCTGATAAACCCCACTCACACTTGCAAAAAAAAACCCCCCAGAACTATTCGGAACTTATCCGGGCGAACCGTAGCCTACGTGTGAACGCAAACAGACGAGTCTTTCACTCCGACTTTACCCGGATAATTCCCCGCGCCCCCATAGTATTTTATCCATGTGAAGAGCAGGCTCATGTCTGAATGGTGCAGCAAGTTATCAGGGAAATTCGCCAAGGCGAGTGGGGAGGGCTGATGACATCATCATGTGTGACCAATGTGAACCAGGAAAACAGAGAAGCGACAGGATGGATCAAAACAACCGCTGTAGAGGGAGGGAGAAGTTTATCCGACTGTAAGGGGATAACACAAACTCAATGTCTGTCTGGACATTGAAAGTGTTGTTCCACTGCACATAATCAAAGTTCTGTAGTACATCTACTCCAAAATTATCCCCTATGGGTCTCTCGTGCCGCTGTTGAATACAAAGATGACACCCTGCAGCTTTCTTTGACCGGTGTAATCGCTGTGCATGTAGTGACGCTGCTTCACCTTCACTTCTGTGAGCTTCAGTGCTCCTCTCAACCCTTTCGTCAGCAGGCTTGCATGTGTAAAAAGAGCTAAAGAGTGTTAAAATAAACTACTATTATAAGGTTCATATTAGAGAGTCAACATGTTTCTCCTTCTTTCAAATCAAATGGTGCATTTTTAACTTGTAAACAGGCACCAAATAATCTGAGGGCTGATGATTACTGCTTTGGTCTCATCTGACTGTACTAAAGTGGAAATAAACAGGGCCAAATACCATGTTCAACAGGTAAAATGACCGACTGTAAGTGTAAGCATTCTTTATTTTAATAAAATCACTTTTTTTGTGATAAATTCAGACTTTTGATACAAGTTTATTGTCAACACTTATACAACGAAAACTTAAAAATGAAGATATTCTGGACCGTGTGACATGGAGTGATTGTGTGTGTGGGTGTGTGTGTGTGTGTGTGTGTGTTTGTGTTACCTGGGTTTTTGTAGCTCCAGGAGGCAAGCCGCCCAAACACATCAAAGAAGTCATAAATGTGTTGCTTCCCAGCCTGAGGGATCATGGGTAAGAGGGTGATGAGGACCAGGACTCCAGTGATCAGAACCACAACGTCAGTGTCAGTCTGAGGAAACGGTAAACACATGAGAGAGTGTCAGTGATGGGTTATGTGATGAGTTTTTGTGTTTATCTCTGAGTTTTTATGACTTATCTGTGCCCTGTGTGTAAATTCAAAAGAAATTCATACGACAGTTCCATCATGAGTGCACACAGCAGCGACTGTTTTGGGTCAATATCAGTCTCAAATGTATGTCCAAAGTTCTGAGACATACACCTAATAAGAGGTGCAAAAGTTTTTAACTGACAGAAACAAGCAGCCTTCAATATCTTACAGGTATTAAAATCATTACTAGGACTATACAAACCTCAGCTGGTATGAGTGAGAAAATTAGCATGATCATGAGTTTTCAGAATTTCTTCTTACAGAAAAATTGTTGTTAGAGTTAAAAAAAAATCTGAGTGCTAGTGCAGGGGTCACTAAGAGGTAACATCTGCATGAACATGAGAACTGCTGTGAGCAAGAGATGACTTTGGCAGTAAAATGGTCAAAAGTATCCATGGTACAATCATTTGGATTGACAAGAAAATTTGTTTTTCTGGGTATGAATGCGGTTAATAGTATTACTGTTATTATTATTATTACAGTGTTGGTATATATCCAAGCACACGTGGGGAGTTTTCACCTGACAGATAACATCTTCACTGTTTCCACTTTATGACTTTAACAAGAAGAAACGGAAAACATTTTGTAAGAAACCACGACTCATGCAAGTACTGAACAAAACTGACAAGAGATAAAAGATCATTCTTTGTCCACAGGGGTCGCCAAAACTAAAACAACCTAAAAGTTCATTACTTAATGTCAGTATACGATGTATAGCTTCTTAATAACGAGACTGCACTTATGAGGATAAAAGGTTGGGTATTCAAGTACAATTGCTTGAAGTTTCCAATAAGTAACATTTTTAGTTCACTGCAAGCTTCTAATTGAAGTGTTTTTGCAAAGGTGTTGTAAAATGATTAGAAAAGTGTGCGCCAAAGTTGTCCCAAAACAAGAAACAAATTTTGTAGAAGGAGCGATTATGTGTTTTGGGACAACTTTGGCACAAACTTTTGTCATGTTCAAATTTTTATGCAAAATTAGAAAAACTGTCTCTTTATCAATGTAGACCATTTCTTTGACCATTCTTATACTGATTTGTCGATCATTTTGAACTATTAGTTCAATTTGTTGAATGTTTTTAGACATTTTTGATGTATATGGTCAGGTTGTTCATCATCTTGGAATCCTCTCTGCCTTCACAAAAACTTTTGTGCCAGTTAAACACAGAAGTAAGTAGTGTTTGCCATACATCTCAGTTAATATACATAAAGATTTAGTTGCTCTTCTGTTCAAATTCACCAAAAATTTTAAGTTAATATATTTCCGACGCCTTAGCAAAAATACATGCACTTCAATCAGTAGCTAGAGGTGAACTAAAGACGTCACTTATTAGAAACTTCCTGCAGTTGTGCCTAAATACTTTTAATATATAACTCTTGGTGTGACTGTGACTCACATGGTTTTGTCATTATTAGCACAGGTTTTGTATTTAGTGGCAATAACCTCGTATGTGTGTGAGTAGATTGGTGTTCCCAGCACTTCATAGTTAAGGTGGTCATGTAAACAACATGAACCCTTTACCTTAAATAAATTATTGAAAATTATGTGTAAACTATATCAGTAAAGGTTCTTTGCTACTTCCCCTTATTTTAAAAAAGTTAAATTTGTCTTTTTTTCACCTTCTTAATGTTTGTTAATAAAAAAAGAACTCAAAATCTTCTTTCTACTTGGCCCCTCCCACTTCTGTGCACCATGCCACACACACTGAAAAAACTATTAAAAAAAATAATTTCATAATGCTAAAACATTAGTTTCCGGACAAATGAAAACAGACAAAAGCTTGAGTTACCACATTAACTGGCAAAACTCCTGGGTACAACACTGATTTTAGTTAGTAGGAAGGTTGATGTAAGTATCTGTGTGGAAAGTATGAGTGTTTGTTTAAGCATTACTGTTCACGTGTGTAGTTACAGAACTGGTATTATAACTATTAGAGGACCTTAAGGCAGCGCAGCAAGGAGGACAGCAGTGGTGAGCGGCTGATGTGATGAACCCAGGGAGGCTGCTTCCGAATCAGGTGACCCAGCAGAGTTAGACCAGCAAGTCTGGTTCCTGGTCTATTCAGAGACTCATTGAGTTTTTCCAACAGGTGCTGAAAGTGGAAACACAGAAACTATAAGCACAAATACCCAGAGTATGCATGTATTCATGAATCAAAACAGACACTGTGAGGTCAACGGACCTTGTGATGAGGCTCTCTGATGGAGGACAGCAGAAGCACAGCCTGAGAAGACGACGAGTCCAGGCAATACTCCACCAGGGAGGAGAGGACAGCGCCTCCCTTATCTGACAGGAGAAACTACAGTCATGCTTAGGGTCTAGACCAGTTTTACATGTCCTCAAAGTGCACTGCAAAGAGTGACGATCGTGTACTTTGGGGTTTAATCTCAGATTTTTAATAAAAATATTCCACCACAATATGGATGTAACAAAAACATACACATAGGAACAAATAGACAGGTAGAAGACAGGTATGCACATGTAGAGCCTACAAGTAGCCACATGTAGATACAGGTGGACATGGTTAAAAACAAGAAGAGATGAGTGCGACAGAAGGTCATCAAGGAAAGCTGGGAAATGTAGAGAACAGATGATGTAGCTATGCAATAAAAGACAATCTGATGGTTTGAACACAATAAATGTGTGTTGGCTGTGTGACGTCCACAGCATGTGTCAGCTCTGGCTTGGCATGTGTGTGCTTCATGTTCAAAGCATCTTCCTGCTGCCAAAGCCCTGCCTCTTTTTTCAGGTATGATCTCAATTAAGACCACAAAGGATATCTTAACCCTTAGATGCCTTGTGTCCACTGTTTCAGACACTTCAAAATACATTTTGGTATAATTTTTGTCATTTTTAATGCTATTTTAATACTATGCATTTTATTAACACAAGTTATACAAGGTCCATAGAGCTCTTTCAAACAAAAAAGGCACCTGTCTTGTGAATAATAGGGTTAAAAGCTAAAGAATTAACTACCATATTTTATAATTTTGGAAGGGACTGCAGTAATTAAAACATTAAAACATAATTTAATTATATAATTATGTAATTTGGCTTGTTTAATTTTGAACATTGGGGATTTATGAGTCACATTTTGGTCATAATCTGGCAGTGCACAAAGAAAATGTAATCAAATCAATATTATTATAATTTAATGATATATTCCAGACCTTACAATCTAGAGAAAAATCCCTCTAATCCCCCTGAATCTTGTATTTTAGGAAATCATTCATTTTTCTTAAATTTTCATTCAAAATATGGTGGGTTTTTACAAATTTATATAAATTCCCAATAAAAGTGATTTTTACAAATTTGTAATAATTATTGGCACTTTTTCTTATGTGTCTTATTTGGTCTCATTAGTAACATTTTTTACGGACAATTTAGGATTAAAAAATGTCAAAGATTATGTACAGCGAAGGGCAAATAGTCACATGTTCAACAATAAACATGCACATAACTGATACATGTCTAAAAAACATACATTATTGAAATTGTATTGTTTTTGCTGGGCTTTGTGTCATTTTCTGGGTTGTTGTTGAGATCCTTCCAAACACGTTAACAGGTTTGAGCTCATCAGAAATTATATTTATAATGGAAGCTGTGCATACATTTCCACAAAGGTACCATGTCTTTAAATGGGGGTTTACTTGTGGGCTAGAGTTGATTCACAAGTGCTCTGTGTTTGTGACTTTTTGACCCAGGGAAACTTCAAAATAAAAGCATTCTGTGCAAACTAAGGGAGTTTCTCTACAGAGATGCCAAACTGGGCTTTTACTTCAAGAAGGACAAACTGTGTGTAAATCAAAATGTAACTGAACTGTGTTTGTTTTTTCTCTGACAAATTCTACCAATGTGGACCTACATATATTTTAAGACAAGGGAAATGTGGCACTTTTTCAGTGTTCTCATATTTCCTTATATCTTAGTCATTAAACGTGCACAGTTCCTCCAAAAAAATAGGCAAGCCTTTTTATTTTTGGATTATCTGCCTGAGATGTGTCACTCACATGGGCAGTCTGAAATCTGACTTACTAGCATACACACCAAAATAAAAATCAACATGGGCTGCAGCCTTCACGTATCCAGTGTTTTTAAATTGTACAGCTTTTGTAGAAACATGGATACAGGTAAAAACAGAGACAAGTAGAGAAAGCTGATGACATGAATAGATAGCTAACATGTGGAAACAGATAATGACAAGTGGAGACTTGTGGAGACAGCTGCAAAAACCTGGTCTCAAGAAAACATGATTGTTTTTATTTCACAACTTTTAAACACCTGTAATTTTCATGGAATCTGTGCACATTAACAACCAAGTTAAGTGATGTAAACAAAAGTAGGGGTGGCCAAGGGGAAAGATCTTGATCTGTAAATGAGTAAACACAATAATTTTTGCCTTTCATGTAAGAAAATAACCTGACACGCCAGATAGACAGTTCTCCCTCTCTCTCTCTCTCTACATATATATATATATATATATATATATATATATATATATATATATATAGTTCTATATATACTATAAAGAATACATACACACACTTCTCTGAGTGACCCTTTGAAAAGCAGGTGCAGA
Source organism: Cetoscarus ocellatus (assembly GCA_037902135.1). NCBI lineage: Eukaryota > Metazoa > Chordata > Actinopteri > Labriformes > Labridae > Cetoscarus > Cetoscarus ocellatus. The sequence continues at coordinate 219,963 of JBAMNC010000421.1, forward strand.
CTCACCTGTACTCAGCTGTTGGTTGACTGCTGCTCTGACTTGCTCCGCCTCCTGCAGCTCTGAACTGTCCAATGAGAGCAGGAGCTCACTGATACTCAGCTGCTCCTTGGACATCATGAACACCTTGACACACATAAACCGTTATCTAGTAAAACACTGTAACAACAAACCTATGTTCTCATTTAAAATTATATGGCATATCATGACACATAAAATATCATATTTTTGATGCAACAGCATTGTGCAGTTTCCTGGCAATTTGTGAAGAACTATGAAGTAGAAATGCAGAGTATGTTTTTGTTTTCAGTAATCTGTCATTACACAGCCCTGTTCGAGGCCTTCCCAATGTTCATGGATATTTTAGAGATATTGAAAACCATCACCACTGGTGCTCTCTCTTTATCATCGACATATCTTGGTTTTATGACTTAAGATGTTTAGTTTTACACTACAGCTTGTTAAATACAAAAGAACATATCAATTTAAAAATTTGGTAGCATAAAACATACGATTTTTGGAAGACCTTGGCCTGGCTTCTCCAAAGAGCAGCCTAAACCTAAGGGTCAGCCGCCTAAACTCATCAGTTGAGTTGAACACTCTTTCTGAGACACTTTAAAACATTCCTTTCACAGGCAGATACAAATAGCAAATCTCATACACTAATCTTTGTGAAACCCAAAATATTTTCTAACTCTCTAAAACCCAATTTGCATTCTGATGCACCTGAGATGCAGAATGGTGACAACAAGAGGCAGAAGTTAAACACAAACATAACGCAGGAGTCACACTGTACTACCACGTGCTGCTAATTAGGCCTAAAAGACCAAAATAGTGTAATCCAGATCAGAGAGGAAGAATGAGCTGAAAGATGTTATTAGTGATGAATGTCAACAATCCTTAATACAATGTGAGATGTAAAATGCATCTCAGGTAACAATAATTTATTTCATGTAAAAATTGGCCTGAACTATATTGGAAGAAAGTAATGCTTCAATATGTTTCACTTTTGCAAAATATATTCAATTTTTATGTGGAAACTTTTCTGATAAATTTGTGTTTCTTAATGTGTGACAGTTTAAATTAAGTTTTTTTTTACATTAGCTTGTACATTACATCCATTCTCTGAATGATGCACCTGATAGTGATATTATAGAAAGTCTAGGTTTTTGTTTTTATCAAGCACACCAATGCATGATGTGCTTTCAGTATATGACTGACATTGCACATCTTATGATGTGACTACTGTGCATGCACACATTGCCATTGTGATGTTAACACAATATCTTGTTCAGCTACACACTACTGTCTGCATGTGTAACTCTAAGTCTAACTGTATTGTTTCTTTTTTATACATCATCAGGATTAACCTGATAAAGGTCTCAACAACCAAATGTTCAATGTAACACAGCAAATTTGAAAAATGCAAATGTAAAAGACGACGCGTGCCGGTCTGTTTGTGTTTTGATGGTTAATTTCTCTCACTTGTTGAGATGGAATAACTTTTGTTTATTTGAATATGTATTTTGGAAAATTCAACTGCAAGTTGGATGACAGTAACATTTATTGTAAAGGACCTTTCTTACTAGACAACTTACTGTTGTCCCAAAAAGACTTTTTTGAGAACAATTCCTGGTGGTTATATTTTGTTTTTTTAAGTTGTTGTGTGTTCTGGCTGCTTATGGGATTGTCGTTTTGATGGCAGTGTGTGAAATGTTACAACACGGGCTTGTTCTGTGCTCAGACTTAACTGTTTGGTTGTGAATTTTTTGTTTCGATAAAGACAAACTGAAGTTTTGGGAATGTAATTTTGAATATTTCGTGTTTACAGTTAAAATAAACAGGAGGGAGGCTCGAAGAAACGTGTCTGCGAAATTGTGAAAAAAAACTGTAATCTAAGTTATTAACTGAATATGACAAAATCCTCATGTCATACACATTAAATAATCCGAGATGTCAATTGTCCTTATTCATTTTATCAGTCAGTTGAACCCTGAAATGAAACTCTAATGTACTTTAGCTATAGTGATGTACGTGTTATTTCCTTAACCCTGTGCTATAAACACTAGTACCTTGGTACCTGAGAGCTGCTGTGCTGTGATCTGTAGATTTACATCGCTGACTACATGTTGCGTAAACTGTGTGACTCCCCCTGAGCGCCTCTGTTACCACCTTAGTTATGTAATTAAATGGCAGCTCTTACATGCGCTTTGCAGTGGGAGATATATCAGACTAAAGTTAGCCGGCTACCTGTTCCTGTGAGCTTACACCGCAGCACTTCTGAACTTTTACTAACAGCAGCTCACAGCTATCGGCTGTTGTGCTAACCTGCTAACAGCTGAGCTGTCAGTTCACTGAGTGTTTATGAGTTTGGCAGGAGGGCGAATCGAGGAGCTGACAATGTTGTTATTCCGCCTGAAGCTCCTGGCTTACTTCCGGTGGTTATTTACATATAAAACAGCAGATGCTATGCAGAAAAGCAAAGATTACAAAACAAACTTTGAGTGAAATAACTCGATTACCTTCAGACCTGTTGATCCGTGCAGGGCGCAGCCATATTGAACACCGAGAAGCCCCGCCCACTGCTGCAACGGGACACCCTGCAGCTGTCAATCAACGTCACGCGGTGTTCAGGGCAGCCTGAAGGTAAACAGAAAAGCTAAAGGCCATCTTTGGATCCTTTATTTTCCCTTATCTATGAGCTAGCATTTGTGTGTTTCATACTTCTGATACAAAAATACGGATTTTCAGATCAGTCTTTTTGTCATAGCCGATTCCATTCATCATGGAAATATCAATAGGCCTATCAAAATATGCTATGTGTCTATGGAGGAAATGTTAAAATTTTGACATTGCTTTAAGTCCTTCATTAAAAATGCAAACTTTTTTTTCTCCATTAATCAGTCTTGCAGTTACTTTAATATTTCGGGAATAAAAGTTCACATACAAGTCATAGTTTCTTTTTTTTTTTTTTTTTAATTAAACTCCCTCCATTTCTATCGAAATCTAGTGTCGTGTTGTAGAGGATGACAAATAAATGCTTTAGGAGAGAAAGCAATGGTAATATTTCAAAATACTTAATAGGCACCTTTTTTTTTCAATTTACAGATATGTATGGTTAATAAAAGATTAAAGTATTAAGAAAAAAGACATTTAAGATAACACCATCAGTAGTTTAACAACTATTTTAAGAAGTTCTGGTATGTTAAACCATTATTAATCATGCTTTAACCTTGTTTGTTTGTTTTCTTGAGATCTTAAATGTTAATATCATTTTCATGCTTTGCTGATAGAGGCCTTCTTATTTAGCTTATTTAACGCTATGCCATCAAAAACAGGAAGGTCCCTTATCTTAAAAAAGCAAGAAGAGACAGCATTTAGCATCAAATCTCTTTTTGTGTTATAAATGAAAATAATACTTGGCTATTTACAAAAAAAAATTAATACCCAATATCAGTTAATTACTGAACATAAACAAGCATTCCACTGTTAAAATTAAGTCTTTCCGCTCTGAAAAAAACGCTGCTTGTACCAGCAGTTTGAGAAATTGGGTGTAAATCTACAGGAAAAACTTTGACCATTAAGGTGAATTTATTTGTTTGCACAAAAGGTGACAGTGGTCAAGTTCATGTTAGTAAAACATGTTCTTCACTGTTTTGTAATTGAAAGAAACACAAGATACTTGTGCCACAGTGAGCCAGAACATCACTGTGATCATCAGATGTGAAATTCCCTTCTTACCTGTTTCATCCAATTAGCTCCTTTCTCTTTCTTGGAGTATTGCTTTCCCATATAGTGATGAACTACTTAAACATCTGGGTACTCCTAACCACAGGCTAACTTCTCCAGTTTTTCAACCTTTGTTATTGCCAATTCATAAAGTGGCAATGGCCACATCGGTCTGTGGAATAACCCAAACTGCATGCACCATAGCTTCAATCTCCCTGTGAGTGCTGACTTGTCTGTCTTTTCTAATCCCTATGCAACACCTTTCCTGAGCTGTTCTACCTGCTCACTGTCACTTAGATCTGCAGTGTAGCACCTCCCTAAACTATTCACAGACTTTTCCCTAATTGTTCAGATTTCATCCTCATTTACAACAAAAGGTTTTCTCAATCAAATTCCCTCCTTGCTCTGAGATGACCATGGTTCTGGTGCTTATACACAACCTGATGTCTGTAAAGCATCCTTTAACCTGGTAAACAATTACACCCAGTTCCTTAAAGAAGTCCATCCAAATCAGGCTGTGTGGTACTGAGCTGAAAGGTTATTATTTCTTCCTTCAAAACATCAACTTCCTATTTCTCATCTACTCTACTTAAGTTCATAGGGACTCTCTCTGACTGGATGTTAGTGATACCTTAGTATCACTAACATCCCTTCCTACCATCCTCCTCACCCCCCATTACAGGGCTGCTGATGTCCTGTGAACTGTGGTTTTCTATACCGCTGGACTCAACCCATTGACTTCTTAAGAAGTACTGATCAATTTGGCTGCTCTGCACTTCCTCATCAACACACTTTTTACGACACTGGTGTTTTAAGGCCTTTGACGGATGTTACTTTCTGCCAACTACAAGGGCATATCTAAAACGTCTTTTCTCTATATTTCCACCCTTACCCTCCACTGGAACATTGATTTTATGCGTAGCGACTTTATATTTCTAGCCTTAGAGTATTAGACCATGCCCCTGCCCTCCACTGAATTGCTCATCCCACACAAAGTTATGTCTGCTCCATTGTCTGTTAACAGTCACCACTGCTAATATGGGCAGCTAAACCATGTCAGCCCCCTGGGGTCTATTTCCTCCTGTCAGCTGTCTTTCTAAGAAGTCACAAGGTCTTTCTCTAGTTGTCAGCTGCACTATTCACAGCAGTCAGTTTTTGCAATTGAAAGAAACACAAGACACTTGTGCCATAATAAAACTGCTCCATGAAGACACCAAACCAAAGCCAAAATCATAGCCACTTGCATAATCTACTGTTAAGATGCCCATTCACAGCAAGTTTGACTTTCCTCCTATTTCTGTCCCTTAGGTGAGTTGAGTTTTGTTATAAAGCCAAGAAGACTATGATAACGAATGTCCTGTTCCTGTGATAAGCCTGTTCTCTATCATCACAGCAGCAGCTGTGTGTGTTCTCACAGTGCTGTTGATTGAGAAACCTTCACCTGAAATTCACACCAACAACACAGTAAAGTTCAATCTTACCCTTCCTCAACTTGAGCTTAAAAAACTTTTTACAAGAAAAAGACAGTTAAGAAAACATTTTTGAGGGAAATCCAAAGGATTAGTGTCAATTTCAGGGAAACATCCTTTGATAACCCAGTCTAAATCACATGCACAGACCACTCTGGACTTGTTTTGGTGACACCTGTTTGTATCATCAGCCATCTCCACCCTGACCTTACCTGACGTTTTGCAGCACCCCTGTCACCTCACATCTAGTTGCTACACGGGGTTATATTGGCCAACAGAGATACACAAATGGTTTCCTGATTGTCAAGGAAAATAATGCATTCGTTGGTCAAAAATCCGAGAGAACATTTACATTGATCTTATTGAAATCACAAAATTATTTTGAGGGGAATTTTAAAATAATTGAGACTTTAAAAAAGTTTGAATACAATGAAATCACTATATATTGAATATGCCATCCAGTAATTCTTGAAGCTGAAGTAAACAAGCAAGGTGATGTGAGCAGACCAGTACTGTTCATGTCATACACTGACATAGGCTTTGTTATTCTGTCAAAATTGTACGTTATTTTACCATACTGCGACAATTTTATGCTACAAAGAACATAAGTGTTTATCAAGGCAATATGACACTTTAACCAATGAGTTCTTTCCCCTGCGTAATACTAAAGCTTGTACAATCCTCTTACTCTCTTTTCTCCTTTTTTGTTTCTTTCTTTTTTTATTTTGTAAAATGGTTTCTATTTTTGGGCCTTGTGCCTTTAATGTCCCACAATATAAAATATGATAACAACATCAAATTAACAAGAAACATCAAATACTTACATCCTGTTATGCTGTCATCCATACCTGACACATTCTCTGACTAAAGTAACAGCTGAACTCATGTCTAAATGTATGTTTAAGTTTTATCTTGAGCTGAATTAAATCAACTGCTGCAGCCTGCATTTTTAGAATGAAAGCACAATTGGAGCTGCTGGTAGATTGATAGTGAATTTATGGTACAATCATTTTTGACCCATTGCTCCAGAAATGCTTATTTAGACCTCAGTTACAAACTTAGCCATAATAGGCTAACATGGCTATACTAGTGCAAGTACAATTACTAGACCCACTCAAAAATGCAGAATATGTCAATGATCTTTGTTAACAAAGCTGGTAGAATGCTTTGGCAAAACGTAGCTTTTTTCTTTTCATTCAAAAAACAACCAAATGTGGCTACTACAATCATACCTTGGACAGTGAAGTTATTTAGCTAGCTGAAACACACCTTTTTGTGTAAATTTAACCCAACACAAAGTCAAATTGTTTTAAAAGTTTTGAACTATACCTTTACATACCAGCAAGTTATAATATGTAAATGTGAAACAAACAAAAAAAGAACAAATGAAACTTGGAGGGCGCTCCATGTCAGATAGCTTCTTGACTCCTGTCAAAGCCACAGACTGAAGAGTGTAGCAGAGTTTGTCCTTTTGCCTCAGTTCCCTGCCTTTCAGATAACACATGTACTGTGTAACTACAAATGACAACACAATTTGTGCAAAATCTACACAACACCTGTCAAAAACTAGTCAGGTGTTTTGTTTTTTTGACACATCCTTGTTTGCTCTAAAATCTAACAAGTTGGCCTTACTTAAAAAAGTGTTGGAAACCGATTGCCTGAAAAAAGTTAAGTAAATATGATTAATAGTCTTACATTACATTTACTTTATATTTACTTGTTTTGTGTACTCGGAACCTTGTTGTATTTACTTAATTTTATGAAGTTATTTTAACTTGGATTAAGAAAGTTATTCCAACTTCCATGTTAGTTATCCACCAGTATCAACTCACACATTCACACCCTTTCACAAATCACTGATGCAGCAAGTGGGTGCAACTTGGGGTCTTGCCCAAGAACTTATCACCATTTGTTGCCCAGAGCTGGGCTCAAACCTGCAACCTCCTGATTACTGACTTAGCACACTATCCAACTGAGCCAATGTAACCATGTTGCAGCTTATGCAGATGCGTTAAATAACTCACCTTGAGACTAAGAGAAATTCTGCGTCCTCCAACATCGAAATCAGTCTTCAGAGTAGTCTCCCGCCTTGCTTTACTGCGCATGTGCAATCCTGAACTCAGTGTTCAATCACAGTGATAAAAAGTTTCAAGTCTAGCTTACACACAGGAATTAAGTTGTATAATTTTCTCAAGCTAAATGAGTTCCTTACTCATATTGATTGAGTTGAATCAACAGGTTATTAAGATTTAAGTAAAGTGCACAAATGTAATTTAAGTAAGAATAGTTATTACATTTTAGAGTGTAGATATAAAAATGTGTTTCTAAAAATATCTAAAATTAGCCCTCATCTATTATTTTGATGCAACCCTAAACTAAATCATTCATCAGCACAGATTGATCAAGGACGATAATGTATTTTTCATTTCATTCAATCACAATTGCTATAAAATAGGCTATTTAATTGTTTTTATTTGTAGGATTTTAAGCTCATGCATTGGTTACTGCTATCATTTGCCTAGAAATGCCCTTTTATTATAATTAAAAAAAAACATTTTGATGAAAGCCGTTTCAGCAGACAAGATGTTGGGGGGTTGCACTAACTGAAAAACACTGAGATCAGATTTTGTTTTTAAAAAATCCTTATGAGGTTCATTCCAAGGAATTTACAAGTTTACTGGCTGTTGAAGATTTGATAGTCAGACCTTTGTCACTTTATTATTTTTCTCACATCAGTTCAAAGCTCATTCTGGTTGACAGACTGTTTTTAACAACTTTATTTCCTAATTCATTTCTTTAAGTTATTCCTCTGAAGTTACTCCCATCTCAGTGCTACTTCAACAAGACAGGGAGGTAGAGGTAAAGCTGAACTATCAAGTCTCCAACACAGAGTTTCTTGAACAGGAGACTGTAAGTGAAGTGAACTGTTTCTTTAAAGGTTTGTTGGAGATAAGAAGCGTCCACAGTATATATACGAGCTGAGTGCACTCTCAGTGTGGCTGATCACAGTCTGGCAATGATGGTGATGTTTTTAGTGTTTCTGCTCAGCATCTCGCTGAACATGGCCTCAGCAGCAAAGGTGAGTGTGATTTAAAATTCACTCTGATATTACATGAACTGCATTAAACTGTAAACTTTTTAGTTATCATTTGAATTTTTTAGTGTAAAGAGCTTGGGAGAGCTCATGGCACCAGTGAACTGTGTACAATAATAGGCAGCAACAACCAGCACATTACAGGGTTAACAACTGGGGACCTCCTTTCACAGGTGTTTCATCCAATTAGCCCAATGACACCTCGGCAAGACTATTGAAGTGTGGTTTCATGTTGTTACCTCCTTCAAGCTTATTCTCACAGCTAACCACACCAATATGAAGACCTTTATCTTTCTGACCCTCTCAGAGGGCATTCACTGCACAGACAGTAAAGCTTTGTATAAGCCTCAGATAGAGACAACATCAATTGCAGCTACAAGCCCCCCCCCCCCCCCCCCCCCCCCCCCCCCAAAAAAAAAATAAATGGTGGGTGCCAATACTTAAAAAGGAAATTTAAAGAGGTTATTTCCAGCCATTGCACATGTTTGCAAGGTTAACTGGATCAAAGTGGGTTCCCTTCATCCCAGTAGTTTGCATTGTTCCCATAATAAGCTAGATAGTCAGAATGTTGAAAATGTTATATTCTTTCATTGTTCCAGTCTTAAACTCTTGAAGTCATGAATTTTGTTTTGTGGTAGACTGTCATAGTAGTTAAATGCAAATGTGACGTTATCTTTTTTTTTTTTAATAAAGAATGCATTGTCATGTCTTAAAAAGTTACCAAATTGCAATTAGCTGGCTCAATCAGCTTCAAAAGGCTGTAGAAAAACTTGTCTTAAATGTGAAAATAGTTTTTACCAAAAATGGTACTATAGGAGTTAAGCATAAAGGCAGGCAGAGACGGATGCAACAAAGTTTTTTAAAGAATCAGCAAGGTGAATTAATTTAACAAACAGTATGAGTTTTTTGGATGTCTCAGCCAAAAGAACTAATTCGCTACCCTGGTGTCTGTCTTATATATGGGTGAGTGACGTTGGCTCTACAGCTTGATGTCCCCAAGACACTTTTCTCACCACAGAGCTCGTCTATGCACGTGCAGTCAAGCCTCGTTCCCAGAGTCACCTGCAGATAAGAGTGTGGGAGCAGGGACTTTTCTCATGATCTAAACTCTCCTATCACACCAATAAGTTTTCTGTATTACTTGTGAATAATACCTTTTAATATACTCAGTCATCTAAATTACAATCTTTGGTGACTCAAAACATTTCTGTGTGATTATATTTCTATGTGAGTATCATTTATTTTGTGGTGTTTATATATTTTTTTAAATGTTGCCTAAAAACCTCCTCTTTCTCCTCAGAGTTACAGGCCTTTTATGAGGCCTGTGCTTTATCTCTTACAACATTTGATTACTTATTTCTGGACTGCTAATCTTGCTGAGAACCCTCAACATACCTAATCTTTCAGTCCTTTGCAGTCCTTTTACTTTTAGTTTCTGTCCCCAAATCACGGTTGTATAAGTTGGTGTAAGACAAGGATCTCTGGAGCGATAAGCGTCTAACAACATTTAAATCACAAAGTGCTACAGGGACAAATGTAGTTTAAATAACTGGATCAAACATTTTTGTTTTGTGTTGTATTTTGTGTTTCATGTCTGTCTGTATGTGGGCATGTACATGTGTGTAGCTGGGTGCTGTGCAGACGGAGTTTGGGCAAGTGCGAGGGGAGAACCACTGGATTGGCCTGTTCAGTTCTGTGGATGTCTTCAAAGGAATCCCGTATGCTGACATCCCTGGATTGTGGGAGAAACCCAAACCTCATCCAGGATGGGATGGTAACACCTTTTTTGGCACCATTAATGCGCACTTCAAAATGCTGAAATGTCATTGTATGTTGTTTAAAAAAGGCTGCTTACCAAAAGAAAAACAGTGCTGTGCAAACGTTTCTTGTAGATGTGAAAAAATGCTGTAAAGTAAAATAGCCTCACAAATAAAGATGTTAGTAGTTAAATTTGATCAATTAACAATAGAAATGGATTGACCAGAAGATTTTGTGTGGATGTAGGCTGGCTCATATCCCTCTGTGTCTTCATGTGATCCCAGACATGCTCAGTGATGTTCAGATCAGGGCTCTGTGGGGGCAATACCATCACTTTCAGGGCTTCTTGTTCTTTTTACCTTGATTACCTAACTCTTAATATTAGCTGTATGTTTTGGGTTATTGTCCTGCTGCAGGATATATTGTGAGAGCCAGTCAAATGCCTCCCTGTTGGTATTGCAGGATTGTTAAGTGTCTGCTTGCATTTCCCAGCATTGAGGACGACACCCTCCGTCCTCATCAAATCTCAAACCCCATTTGTAGAAATGCAGCACCAAACTTTTACGGACCTTCCACCATGCGTCACAGTCCCCTGCAGACATTCATTGGTGTACTGCTCGAGCACTTGGCTACATTCAAATATATAAAACTTTGATGCACCAGTCCAAAGCATCTGCTGCTACATTTTATGTTCTTGTGTTTTTTATACATAGTTGAGTTGCCTGACCTTTTTCTTAAGTTGGAGGTATGGCTTTTTGTCCACAATTCTTCATCTCTTGTCTAGACAGTAGACGGGTGTACCTGGGTCTCACTGGTTTCTGCCAGTTCTAAACTGATGGCAGTGCTGGAAATCTGTCTTTCATCTGTCTTTCCTTTGTACTCCATGCCATTTGAAAGGTTGTGAAGTACATTACATGGCAACAGAAACAAACCAAGTGAAAATACAGATTGTACAATCTAATCAAAAATTTGAAGTATCCTCCCCAAAAAGCGGATGAAATACGGCATCACAAGTAAATGTAACCAATTTCTTTCCCCCCAGTGATCCCCTTAACATTTACCTCTGCTTAACATTTCCAAGTTGCAAACAGTTCAAAATGCAGCAACCATGTTGTTACCTAAAACACACCATAATTCCCCTGTCTCTACAGTTCTTATCCCTTCTCTGAATTTTTGTGAATTTCAGAAAACCCTTTCGGATTTTATAAACTACAGTACCAACAAAACCCTACAGGACCTTTGCTATGTTTACATCTCTGACCTCCTTGTTTCATTTTCCACTTCTTGTCTGTTACAATAACTAATCATCAATATTCTGATTCGAAGGAATGAAATGTAATTATGCTGACAAAGAAAGGAATGTGACTTTACTACTGTAATGCATCCTCCACAGTCTGTCAGGTCCTCTAAATCAAACTCCAGATTTGTCCTTTAATAACACAATCAGAGCAAAAGAAACATGAGAAAGTCTTCTTTTGAATTCCTTATCCTAAAAATGTTACTACATTGGATAGTAAGACTGCTTTGGAGGAATCAAAAACAAAATTGTTACTTTTGGTTTCAGGAGTCATGCCGGCAACTAAATATAAGGATCGCTGCTTGCAGGTCAACCTGCTGCAGACAAATACCCAAGGCAGCCTGGACTGCCTTTACCTGAACATCTTTGTTCCACAGGGGAGTAGACGTAAGTAATTACACACACACTAACACTTAAAACTGGCTCGCGGGTCAAAACCCTGAAGCCTTGGTGGTGTTATTGACATGATTACATTTCCCTGCTTCATCAGTGTCCACCAACCTCCCAGTGATGGTGTATCTGTTTGGTGGAGCATTCCTGTTGGGGGCATCCAATGATGTGGCAATCCTTGGGGACTCTCTGTATGATGGAAAGGAGATGGCCAGCAGGGGCAACGTCATTGTTGTCACAGTGAACTACAGAGTGGGGACACTGGGATTCCTGAGTACTGGAGACTCCCGAATGCCAGGTCTGACCAAAACAACACTCACTCTTTACTAATGGTGGTGGACACTAACAAAGTACATTTACTTAAGTGCTGTGTTGAAATATGTGTATCATTTTTGGGGTAATTGATTACTGTTATGCCACAACACTTGAGGGACACAAAAATCATATTTTTTAGTCCACTACATTCACATTAATGTCCTCATCACCTGCTCCTTTAAACAAACTGATGGATTTTCTTTTATTCTCTAACATCTGATCTAATAACAAAAAAAGAACTGTTAGTGTGGTTTGTCCATGTGGTGTTGTTGCACCTGTATTATGCCACATGTCTTCATGGCAGCACAGAGGATAAGATGCCCATGCTACTCAGGTCAAGCACTTCAGTTTCAGTTACCATATGTGGTGGTAATGATGGGTATGGCAGAGAGTGATGGTGATGGTGTCATTCCACCTGAGCACCCATGGACATATCTCAAATCCATGTTTGAAATGAAAAATGATTTGTATTGTTTTGAATGTAAATGTAAATGTAAATGTTCTTTATTTATACAGCCCTTTACAACAACCCTTTCGGTGAACCAAAGTGCTTTACAATAGATAGTAAATAAAAAGGAATAAATAAAAACAATTAAAGCAATAAAAACAATAAAAACAATAAAAGCAATATAAACAATAAAAGCAATAAAATACAATAAAATAAAGTAAAATAAAGTAAAAGTGTCACCACGCTACTGGGTATTAAAAGCCAACCTAAATAAATACGTTTTCAGTCTAGATTTAAAGAGGCCCAGGTCAGAAATGAGACGTATTTCGACGGGGACCTTGTTCCATAGCCTGGGGGCAGCAACAGAAAAGGCTTGGTCACCCCAGTGTTTATACTTTGACCTGGGCACTTCCAGCAAAAGTTGGTTAGATGACCTCAGAGTTCGACCAAGCTCCCGCACAGTTAAAAGCTCAGTTAAATACAAAGGGGCGAGGCCATTAAGAGCTTTAAAAACAAACATTAAAAGTTTAAAACCAATCCTGTATTGGACGGGAAGCCAGTGAAGGGAAGTAAGAACAGGAGTGATGTGCTGTCGTCTGTTGGTGCTGGTTAAAAGACGGGCAGCAGCGTTCTGCACAAGTTGGAGGCGACCAAGAGAAACCTGGGAGACGCCAACATAAAGAGCGTTGCAGTAGTCCAATCTTGAACTTATAAGTGCATGAATGGCTTTCTCAAGGTCGTAATGGCTTAAAAATGTTTTAACTTTGGCAAGGAGACGTAGCTGAAAAAAACTAGTCCTGACGACATTGTCTATTTGTTTGTCGAACCTCAGATGTGTGTCAAGAACCACTCCCAGGTTTTTGACAGTCTGACTTAGCGTTGCAAAAGAGGTGCCAAAGCCAGCCGTCACTGTGTCCCCAAACATAATACATTCTGTTTTGCCATCATTAAGATGAAGGAAATTTTGAGCCAACCACTGCTTGATATCTACAATACAAGAAAACAAAGAACTTTGCATGGTGTGACTGTTGGGCTTCACTGGCAGATAGATTTGCAGATCATCTGCATAACAGTGAAAAGAAAGGTTGTGCCTCGCTATAATTGACCCAAGAGGCAACATGTATAAGGAAAAGAGAATAGGGCCAAGAATAGAACCCTGTGGGACCCCACAGGAGAGAGGAGCACTTGTAGAGGACAAGTCACCGACCATAACAGAGAAGGTTCTACTGGATAAGTAGGACGAAACTCACTTCAGTACTGTGCCATGAACGCCAACATAATCGCTCAGGCGTGACAGGAGGACTGAATGGTCCACCGTGTCAAGGCAGCTGTGAGGTCAAGCAGCACTAGTACAACAGGGGATTTGTCGTCCACTGACCGAGCAATGTCATTGTGTACCTTTAACAGTGCAGATTCAGTGCTGTGACAAGATCTCAAACCAGACTGGAACTTCTCAAGTACTGAGTTGTTTTCCAGAAATGACTGTAATTGAATAAAAACAACTTTTTCTAAAACCTTAGACAGAAAGGGCAAATGAGACACAGGTCTAAAATTTGACAACACTGAGGGGTCAAGATTAGGCTTTTTAAGAAGGGGCCTGACCACAGCATGTTTAAAGGCAGCTGGGACGGTTCCTAATCCAAGGCAGCTGTTAATAAGAGCCAGGAGACTAGGCCCCACAGTATTAAAAACCATTTTCAGCACTTTGGGAGGGACAATATCCAGTGGGCAATTTGTAGGTTTTAAAGATTTCACTATTTCACCTAGAGAGGAGAGAGTAACCATCTCAAACTGGTTGAACACAGCGGAATGAGTTGGAGCAACAATCAAGTCCTTATTAAGACACATGTTAAAACTCTTTCTAATGTCTTGTCTGACAGATTCCACTTTGTCAACGAAATAACGAAGAAAATTCTCACAAGTGGTGGCTGATACATCAGTCACAGCAGAAGTGCAAGGATTCACAACAGCATTGATTGTACTGAATAACACCCTGGGACAATGACTGCTGCTAGAAATAATGTTAGAGAGGTACTGAGATTTTGCTTCTCGTACAGCCCTCTGATAATCAGCAAGGGAATCCCTTAACATTTCCAGAGACACATGTAGTTTGTCCTTTTTCCATCTGCGTTCGGCCTGCCTGCAGCGTTGCCTAATGGCACGGGTTGTGTTGTTCAACCAGGGATCTGTTCTTGGCTTGGCAGATTTTTGCCTGAATGTATGCTCTGTTAACACAGCAAATGCACGCCTTAAACTGAGATGTATGGGCTGGTAGAGATGCAACTGTTATTTTTATTTACGTGCTGCAGAAGAATCTACAGCATTATGTTCTTGACTGTATTAAAGTTATATTTGATCAGGGGGATCTACACTTTTACACAGATAGTTGTGTTGTAGACTTTGTCCAACACTGTTCTTTACTGCAAACCTGTTAACTGGTGGGTTTAAGCTCTTCCTCCATCTAAATGTTTGGTCATCATTTGTTGTATTTTGGAGTCAGGTTGTTTTCTGTGGAGCCTGCCATGCACATGAAGTGACTAGTAGCCTGTTTGAACTCTTATCAGTGTTAACAGACAAACTGTGTTTGTTAGCTTAGCTGTTCAGTGCTCTCAGAAGTAAAGGGTTTTATGACATTAAGATTATGTCACAGTTTCTCTGTAGGCATTTACTAAATAATGTCAGGACACAGGACATACATGGGCGTCCTTATTAACCAGTAGTGCTCAATCAGGGACTATAATGAGCACATAAATGAAGTTAAAATCAAAATGATTGAACTTTTGTTGTTTTGTCCCGTTTTCAAAGTACTTTGAAATGGAGAAAAGAGGGCTGAAAACTACAACACAACTACATCATGGAGTCATTTTAGACAGACACAGTAAGCAGTAAGTAGTCCATTCAGCTAATCTGTGTGATTATAACACAACTGAAGGATATTTATAGATTTGTTTTTGAATATACATCTGTTCATATTTGTACACGCTTGCCATAACTGTATGCATCTAAGGGGCAACAATGCTTATTTTGCATCAATACTCTCAGTACTGTCTTAACAAGATCAACTGTTCAATCTGAATTTCATGGATTGTTACTATTGCAAATTAAAAGGAAAATACTTTGGTATAATCATCAGAGACAATCACATGACAGACATAACATGATATAAAGGATGTTGATCAGTGAACAATAACTGGAGGCCCCAGGGCAACATCAGGGCCCCTGACGCTTCCCAACCGACCCCTGGAACATGATCAAAATCAAATAATTTCAGGACAAAATGTGTTTAAGTTTTTGGGGTATCTCTTTTGTTCAATCCCTGCAGCTATCAAAGCAATCCCAAGAGACCAGTTTGATCAGGCATGTCAGCCTGTATTGGCAGCTTTTCAACCAGAAGTATGCAAGTGTCAATCCCAGAGATGGACAACATGACAGCCTCAACAATAATAAGCCAATAAACATCTCAGCTTCTCTCCTTCAAATAGGCAGCAGTATGTGTGATAGGGACTGCTCTCTCTTTTAAAGGCTTAGAGCTGGAACTGGAAAATAAAATCATTAAAAAAAAGAAAATTAATCAGACTAGAATGATCACAGGAGTATATTTCATTTTGAAATCTGACCCTCACTGGGTGTGTCAAAAAAATAAATGACCCTTGTACCAACATGGAAGATGATACCTGCTGTGGATTTACCGATCACATTTTCACGAGCAGAGCAGAGTGTTCATGTGGTTGAACAGAGTCAAAATATTTATTCATTAATTTGATCAAGATCTAACTATCATAATTGCTGCAAAGACAAGATAGATCTGTCACTGGTCAAGCTGGTGAGGAAATGTGGTCATACTTTTAGTCAGACTATTGCCTGCAGTGAACATTGGACCAGTCTCTGACAGGTCTGGGTTCCTCCGTGTGTAGGTATAAGTCAGACCCAGTCTGAAGTGAAGCTGGATTATAAGGCTGTGGCTGACAAACTTCACAGATTTCAGGAGAGGGTGATAGTTCTAAAAAGTTTATTTTTCTCCTTCTCAGGTAATTATGGTCTGTGGGATCAGCATACTGCCATCTCTTGGGTACATAGGAACATCAGGGCATTTGGAGGAAACCCTGATAACATTACTATCTTCGGCCAATCAGCTGGTGCGGCCAGTGTCAGCTACCAGGTGAGATGTTTGAAATCTGAAGATGACAGGAAGTTCAAACTAAAAGATCATCAACCAAACAGAGCTGGATGATTTGGAGACCCAGTGCCAATACATGCAGTTATAAAATGGGTCAATTTATTCTTCATTGTTTGTACCTCAATCAGACCGTACTGGACTAGGATTTCAGCACATGCTCCACAGTTTCTATGCTGGATTTTGACGTTAAAGTTCAGCAGAGTAAATGCAGATCATAAGAGAAGTATTATCATTATCTGACTTCAGATATCAACATGAGCTAGAGGTGTCTAAACTTTTTCAGTCGAGGGCTGTATACGCTGAGCCACTTTCAATTAACACATCCTTGGCGTAATATAGTGAATGATACTAGGGTAGCCAGTCCAAGTTTAGGGGTCTCTGATCAGCCCTGGCTGTCACAAAATCTGTTCTGTTTAGGATAAGAACGATCCATGCAACCGAGAGGGGAGACACTGATGACTTATATCTTTACATTTAGACATAAAAAACAAGAGCAAACTGAACAAAGCTGACAAACTGAGTGGATTGGATTTTGCCTTTAAACCCTTCTGTTTCAGAAAATACTGTTTAAGTGTACAGCCTCAGGAGCTGTGTCCGACCAAACCCTTCTCTAGAAGTGAATGTGGCTTTAGCTTTCTGGCACTGTGCTCTGCTCTAATATTAAATGTGGCCTTGCAGACATGCCTAGACATGTTCCTTTAACCCTCACAACTCTTGGCTACTTCCTTCTGTATTTAATATGATTTTTTGTAACAATACATGGACAGAGTCCCAATACAGATTTGTAAACAATGTGAGTATTACAATTTGGGAGCGCCGGCCATCCCATGATGGGGTTTTGTGTGTGTGTGTGTGTGTGTGGTGGGGTGGAGGACGGGTTAATTGGAACCACCTGTGGACTAAACAACTACCTGGCTAAGGGAGCATCTCCTTTCTGGAGGAGGTGGCATATCCCCTGATGACATTAAAAGAGATTTTATGAAAACTGACTGTTTGAGCAAGCTTTTTCTTGTTGATGGGAGGCTGAGGGGTGTAAACAGGCCATCAACACATTTTGAAAAGTATACTTTGCATATGTGACTTTTAAAAATAGTAGGAGAAATATACTTTGTAAATTGAACCTTTTGATGTAGCACATAGCACAAAAATAAGCATGGTTTGTGCTGTTTCCTGCCACAATCCCCTTGTCTTCATTCATCAGTGAAGCACAAACTCTATGTTTTAATGTGGACCATGTTTACCTTAAAGAAACTGTGCTGGATGAACCACATGCTGCAGATAGCCCCAGGCCATAGTTTAGACACTCTTGAGCAAGGGGGATAGTGTTTATCTCATTTATACCAAATTAAAGAATGAGCTGTGTATGACTTACAAGGAGCTATAGAGTTGACCATATGTGCTTAAGTCAATAGAAAGACAGTACAATAGTAACTACAGTCAATTAAAAGAGACCCATTGCTACCTACCATAGCAGAGATGGACATGCCTCCGTAAATAAAGAGATTCTTTCACGGTTCATGAAAACCAGACAAGGACAGTGGTTGAGTAAATTGTCTAATCAAGCTAAAAACTTTACATAACTTAAAGAGAAAGTTCAGTGTTTTTGGAAATGGGGCTGTTTACATTGGGGTGATTGTACCATGTACTGTACACATTTACAAAACTTTTTGGCTGGTGTACAGCTTCGCTTTAGTGATACAGTACTTAGGTATACTGCATGTCCTTTTGTGTGCTTCTATTTAGAGAAAAATAAAATAAAATACTATTCCTTTAGCTGTGCACCTAAACCCAGTGCCCCTACCTGACAGTTTCCATTACTGCAGACTTGTCTGTCTGTCCCCTCAGATGCTGTCTCCCTACAGTAAAGGGCTATTCCGCAGAGCGATCACACAGGGTGGAGTGGCTCTCAGTCCCTGGGCCCTGCAGAGGAACCCCTTGGCTCTCACCAAAAAGGTTAATATTTTTCAGCTATAATGCACCATAAAGATGATATTTGGACGCAGACTGATGTATGCTCCCCTCCTGTTTCATTTGCCCATTTTTGCAGATTGCTCTGAAAGTTGGCTGTTGGAAAATCAACGTAGATGACATGATAAGCTGTCTTAAGGCGTCTGACCCAGTTAGCCTCACAATGGCTGGAAAAATTGATGTGCTGCTTATTCTGGGAGGTCTGAGTTTCTAAAAAGCAAACAACATACATAAAATATTTAATATGACTCTTCACTGTTCTAACATGGTCCTCTAGACATTATAATTTACACAACATTGAATATGCCACCTTAGAAGAAATTTAGGGTATGGCTAGTATACCTGTCTCTGTTAACATGGTCTTTAACCCTTAAAAATAGATTTAATGAAGAAGAAAAAACTACAGCCTTGGCAAGAAGAAGCTGAATAATTCAACTGATTCAATGCAATTCATCTTGTTTTATTTGCATTTATAATTAATTATATTACTCTATATAACCTCTCATAGCAGTGATGCAATTTGATTACCACAAAACATAGTAAGAACCTCCTGAAAGTTGGTGGTGTTATTGTGTTTTATGAATTAAACTTGAGCAAAAATATTATGTAAGCTATGTCCATTCAGATGTAGAGCTCTGTCTCAGTCTCTTTCCTCCTTGCAGGCGCGGTCAAGGATCTCCTTGAACTTGCACCAGTGATTGATGGAGATTTTGTCCCAGATGAGCCCAGTAACCTGTTCCAAAACGCCGCAGAGTTTGATTACCTGGCTGGGATCAACAGCATGGATGGACACATCTTTGCTGGGGTTGATGTTCCTTCTATCAACATGAAAAACACCACCACTGCGTGAGTACTCAAATATCATGGCCTGCTGCAGGAATGCTTTTGCAAACTCTAACCAACTAACTTATTAACTAGCGTGCTAAAGAAAGAAAGAAAGAAAGAAAGAAACAAGGTTCCAAAGGGTCTAATCACACGAGAGATGTGATTAGTAATCAAGTGATCTAGTAATAAAGTCAGAAGTAAGTAACTAGGTAATGTGTTAGAAAGTACTTTAAAAGTCAATAAGTAGAACATAAAAAAATCATACTGCTCATCCCCAATTATTAGACAAGTTCCAACAGATGCCACAAGCCCACATCAAGAAAACTGCAGTGCATTTTTTAACACGTGCTCTGACCTCATATAATATATTTATTTCAGCTAATTTCCCCATTAACATACAGTGAATGAATACAGCAATGTTTATATTTTGCAGTGTTAATATAGTTAACATTTAAGTAGTTAAGAATATAATTTGAGAGAGTGCATTCCTATCCCAACACAGAAGTGTTAATAAAGGTCACACTGTTTAGTGTTACAAAGTTTTAAATTTTAACTCCCAAAAGAGTCAACATTTACACTTGATGAGAGTCAGGGTACCAACTCTCGAAAAAGATTGAAAAAAACACTTTGTGACACTTCAGATGTGTTAATATTAACTCTGATAATGTTGATTAATCTATGCTGATTTTGCTAACATTAACATACAGAGGGTTGATAATAGGATTCGAGGTTCTAGCTGCATTAAAAAAAAAAAACTAAACACTTTAGGACGTGCAACTTCTTTATAGCTTTGCTCCAACTATGTTTTTCTCCCAAGATTTATTTTGCCTTTATTTGAGACGAAAGCACAAGCAAGGAGAAAATGTGGGGGGTAAAACATAGCTGGGGATGTCATGTACAAAAAGCAATGTGACTTGAGATCCGAAAAAAAAACATCTAGACCTTAAGCAAGCTCTTTTTGGTTACACCTATAATCTGGCTATTCAAAGTGCAAGGAGAAATAATTAGTTTCATAGAATCTCATTTGGTGTTAAAAATCAATGTGTACATTTTATCGTAAGTAAATGTATGTTCTTTTTTAAAAATATTTTTTACCTGAAATGATTCAGCAAAAAATGCCCAAAAATATTTATGGCAATGAACTCTTTCCTGAATTTCAATTTTAAAGGAATTTTAGCTGCACCATTCATATAACGATCCATCATGGTGTTTGGGGCCACTTATGCACATTGGGGAAAGAAATTACTGAACAATTAAAGTAAAGATCAAGAGAGTTTGCTATGGTTAAGTCATCTGCTTATGTGTGTCCTTTTTGGCCTCCAGGGAGCAGGTGAGTGGTCTGCTGTCTAAATTTACCAAGGAGAAGGGGACTGCTGCTGCTACCTCGGCCTTCAATGTTTACTCCGCCAACTGGGGTATTGCTCCTGAGCAGAAAGTGGTGAAGAGGACTGTGGCCGATATTGAAACTGACTACCTGTTCCTGGTTCCCACTCAGATTGCCCTTCAGCTCCATGCCAACAACACAAGGTCAGCTCTGTTCTTTTACTGATATATTTCATACATGGAGAAATAATCTAGATGCTTTCTGATAACATATTATTAATTTCCTCTTTTGGTCGACCCTCAGCGGAGCCAGTACTTACTCTTACTTGTTCAACATGGAGACGCGTATCCCAGGATTCCCCAGCTGGGTGGAGGCGGAGCATAGTGAGGACCTGCAGTACCTGTTTGGTAAACCTTTTGCCACCCCGCTGGTCTACTTCTCGCGACACAGAGACCTTTCTGAGTACATGATTGCATACTGGACAAACTTCGCAACCACCGGGTAAACACTCTTTACCTAGAAACATATAGGCTAATACCACCTTTATACCTGTGTTTTAGTAAAAGGCTATTCTAGGCCAGTTAATGTCTTTACTGGTCATCTGATCCTGACTTGATGTACACCCTGATGCACCTGAAATCCGTCAGCTTTTTGAAGGGTTTTTAGATAGTCTAAACTGGTTCAGAGTAGTTTGTGGTGTAAAGAAAACTGGTTTGGTTTGGAGTAGTCTTACTTGAAGAGCCCTAAACCTTTAGAAAGACCAATTCAAGGTATTTTAAAGCTATAACATGATCCAAACTTGTCATAGAAATCTGAGTTGAAGCAGTTTTAAGAGTTCTTAAGAAGTTAAAAAAAAAGTAGTCAAAGCTGGCTTAAAGTTACCTCAAGTTTTATATTAATAAACAGTAGAACCACTTGGATGCAATGTAGGTAAAATTTACCACATTAATAGATTGCTTTGATTTTCAAGCCACATGGTGATTTATAACTCATTTTATATGTAGATGTTTTATGAAAATATTTGTTGTAGAGTCTATTTAATATTCAACAAATTAAAAAATGTAAAACTGTGATTACTATTATCTTAACAAAATTTGAATCAGGATTAGTATGTGGCCATTTTTTTAAACTTCTGACTACATAATACTTTTAATGAACGCATACTGCGCATTATGTTTTTTGAGTAGTTTGTATTTTGACTGCCAAATAGCTATCGTTTTAATCCCCTTCATTTTGTTTTCTGCCAGGTGGCAACTGTTGTATGAGGCACATCACTGCACCAACTGTCTACAACAAAAAACTAATTAAAAAACATGATTAAACCAGTTTATTTTATTTACAAACAAGGCTATATGCTTTCTCTTCCCAGTCCAAGTATTTCACCGATTCATGTTTCTGATCTCTTGAATTAAAAGAGAGGTCGCCAAGCTAACGGCTAGCACCTTTAGAGTATAGCATCCTCTGACTGAGTGAAATAAATCTTATGAGTAATTTATTTGGACCAAATATCTTCGGTTATTTGCGAGTACGTTCGAAAACCGTTCAAGTTTGATTTTGAGGAAAAGTGACAGCCTTAGCACACATACCATAAAAGATACACTTTTAATGTTTTTTTTAGTACAAAATATGTGTCCATTGCTGTCTAAAACCCACAGTTTCAAACATGAGAAACATCCCTCCTCTCAGTCTGTTGCTTGCTACACTTTCAGAAAATGTGTGCTCAAAGTCAGTCTGAAAAACACCCCTTAATGATGTCATCAGGGGATATGCCAACTGCCATACTGTTGTTGTTTAGTCTTTTGTAGCTTCAGTGGGATGGACATGTCTAGACATGTCTGTGCAGCCACACAGCAAAAACAGGCAGAAAATTAGAAATATAGAGCCATATTTACCTTAATCCAGCAGGTATGTATGTCCACAGAGGTACAGTAGAATATGTCACAGAAAAGACAGAACCTGCCCATTTACTCTTCCTGCCTGTGCCTCTAGCTCAGTTTTCCTCTGTGGAGAAACTCCCCCTGTTCATCAGAATGCCTTTAATATGCAGGTTTCCCAGGTTAGTTATGTAATGAATCAGGTTCCTTGTAGGGAGATTAATGATGATCCCTCTTAAACTTGCAATAGCAGCTCATTATTGGGTTGATATGTATGGAGAGAGAGAGAGCTGTGACAGCAGGGAGACAAGCTGAGGCTGTAGGACATTCACATGGCTGGTTTGAAAGCTGTAGTAGCACTTGCCAGAGCAGCGGCAAGAGCATGTGAAGAAAAGGCTTCCAGTGTGAAACAGGCATCAGTTGATTTAAAGATGTCCTAGCAGTGTTTTCAACAAGTCTGAGCGAGGTGTTACTTAGTGATCTGAACTGCTTTTTGACAGTTTGAGTGGATTTGAGGTACTCTGTCGTGGGTACTGGTTTGACCATTCGTAGTTGGCTGTAATGGATCAGTGTTATCAAAACAGATTTAACCGTGAAAGCGTTTTTACATAATATGAACTGAATCAGAAGAGCTCTGTTCATCATTTTAAAAACTTGTACCCTCAATAATTCAGTGTGGTATGATCAATTTACATGCACTCTGGTCTAAACTGGTCAAGTCATTTTCACTTTGTAAATAAGTGTAACATTAAATTCATCCAAAAAACCCTAAACTTATCTCAATTAATGTGAATGAACAAAAACAGATCTAAAACACTTTCACTAATTTTCTTTACAGTGATCCTAATATAGGAGAGAATAAAGTCCCAGCGACCTGGCCCCGCTTCACCAAAAACCAGCATCCTTACATAATGCTGAATGATGACACCAGCTCATCCTCTGTTGGGTAATTAACTTAACCTTTCTGCCTGTCAACTTTATACTTTTGTAGTTTACTTTACACTTTATAGTTACTTTTTAAATAATTTTCTATTGTACTTTATGCTCCTCTGCTTTCATTTACTGTATTGACTTTATTTCCCGCATTCAAATAATTTTCTGTGATGTGCTCTGAACGATGAGGAGGTAAAATGCTGTTATTGTGTTGAAGAGATGTATTTCATTTGTGCAGATTGCAGTTATCCAAGCTTACTAGACTTCTCTTTAGTGTACTGTGTGTTTTGTTATACTGTATGATGTTGAGGTAGAGACAACTTACTTTTTGAGATAAAGTCAGAAGACAGACTAATTTACCTGCATTGTCTTTCAAGCTATGACATGAGATCATCCTACGTCAACTTCTGGACCAAAACATACACCTCACTTCCAACCATCAGGAGAGAAGAAAAGGAAGAATGACATGAATGAGGATTATCAGGAACAAAAACATCAAATATTTTTTAAGTAACTACATGCTGATCATGCCTAAATAAACAAACACAGTACTGAACTGTATATGTGTCTTATTTTAGATCACTTTCACTACATTAAAACCTGTGCAAAAAGAATTTTTTCATGTGTCTGAACAGCTGAGAAATCTACAGAATAGTTAAATGTTTCACTGCATTGTGGTCTCTACATGACAAATTAATGAAACAACTTGAGAAATATTTCAGCTGTAGCAGAAAAATAGCTGAGGACTCATAGACCAATGTAACAGGTTAGAACTAAGCTTTCAGTGCAGCTGGATCTACCTGATTCAAAGTGTGTAATCAGGCAGACCCATCTCACCAAGCTCCATACCAAAGCAAATGAGTTCAGTCTGAAGAAGCACTGCCCAATCAGCTCACTTTAAAGGTCCCATGTCCTGGTGTGCTTGACCGTTTACATCATGTCTTGGGTGTCTATTAAGCACATACATATATATATATATATATATATATATATATATATATATATATATATATATATATATATATATATATATATATATATATATATATATATATATATATATATCTGTATATATATATATATATATATATATATATATATATATATATATATATATATCTGTATATATATATATGTGTGTTTATATATATATATATCTATATATATATATATATATATATATATATATATATATATATATATATATATATATATATATATATATACACATACATACATATATATATATATATACATATATATATATATAAGTTGAATAAAAAAGTGAACATTTTTGTCTTTGTCTAGGATCAGATTCAGCTCTTTTCCCCTCCCCTTTGGAAATGCATGGATCTGAGGGGGCGGGGAGGCAAAAGGAAGGTGTGATCATGAGCTCTGCTCTGATTGACTGTCCAAACCATGTCTGATGGGTGGGGGAAGAAGGGGTTTCAGTTCAGAAAGCGGACTTTCAAAACAGTCATGATGTCTGCCTGCAAAGAGCAGAAAACACACATGAAGGTGAAGGCTGTTTAGCCGTGTAATAATTGACCCCAAGAAGTAAAAAACAGAGCATTTTAAAGGGCATTTTCTTTAAAGATGCATAGCACATTTCTCCATGTACTGAGAGTTTAGTTTAGAGGAAGAATAGGGAGAACAAAATATGACAGTTCACCAAACACCCCTTCCGATTCACCAGATCACTGCTGGGTGAACAAAATCTGGAAGGCTTACCGGCCCCAGAGAAGATGTGGAGGAGTTCTTGAGGGAGACCCACAATGACACCTCCAGAAATCAGGCCCTGGATGCCAACCCAAACATCAACAGCACTAAGACCCCGGAAAAAAGACTCAGTGGCAAAACCTGGAAAAGGGGATCGTAACTTGCTGCACAGTCTCCCCCATGTTCTTTGTCATGGGCATGGACCTCTTAATAACAGCTGCGAAGGCATCCAACAACCCCCAACACAAGGTTAAATGGACGCCCTTAATGTGACAGCCACAACTCTTGTGGAGGCAAGGAGGTTGCTAACTTTTCTGGACAGCATGGGCCAGACTGAAGTTTAAGCCAAAGACATCCAGGACTACGGTGATCAGGAATGGGTAATTGACCAACAGGTTCAAGCTGCATGTGCAAGGGGAAGTTAATCTAATCAAGTATCTAATCTACCTCAGAAGGTGGTTTGAGGACTCACTTACTGACAGGAACAACATCACCAGTACAGAAAAGCAGCCGTAGAAATAGCTGAGGAGGAATGAAAAATCAGGGCTCCCAGGTAAATTTAAAGCATGGCTCTATCAACACGGACTATTGCCAAGACTCATGTGGCTGCCGATTGTATATGACGTCCCACTAACAAGCGCAGTAGGAGTGGAAAAGAAGATCAATAAGAACCTCTGAATATGGTTGGGAATCCCTCCAAGCTTCGCTGCCTCTAGACAAGATCAGGGCAGCTCCTACTTCCTCTGTCATCCATGGTTCAGGAATTTAAAGTTGCAAAGTGCAGCATCGTAATGACATACAGGGACTCCCAGGATAAACAAGTCAGACATGCAGGTGTTGTCACAAGATCAGGACCCAAGTGTGCAGCTGACTCATCTGTTGCATAAGCTGACAGCATGCATAAGCTGACAGCATGCAGGTGGCACCATGACAAGGTGCTCATGACACTCGCCAACACCTTAACGCAGAGAAGAGAGAAACGGAGACCAATTTGGAAAATAAAAACAATCCAGTTGGGCACCAGCCACAGCAACAACAAGATCGGTCGGCTAAAAAAAGCCCAATCATGGGAAATGAAGGTCGACCTGGGTGGAAGGCTGCAGTTCCCCCAGATTGTCCCGACAACCCTGAGGCTGGATGTGGTACTGTGGTCTGAAAAGGCAAAAAAAATGATCCTCATAGAACTGACAGTCCCAGAAAAGGGGTGTGAACAGTCCTTTGAAAGGAAGAGCGCAAATACCAATGAATGTGAAGGAGAGGAAGGTGGAAGCTCGCAGGTTGGGGGAGGTGGCAGAAAAAGCCACTTGCTGGTTATGGAGCATGAGAGAGGAGGTAAGCTGGAAGCCAGGAGGAGATGGGCAGTGACTTGGCCACCACTGCTGACCCAGGCTGTTCTGTTGAGGGCTGAAACACCCAATCAACGATGGGTGTTTCAGCCATTGAGGACATCAACTCCTATGTCCTACAAATTCTGTAGGACATAGAGCCTTTAAAGCGGGACAAGGCTGGAGCTATGAACATGATGACAGTGAGAAGCAACTGTTCATACAGAGATTAGCATAGATGCCAACAGCTGCAGTACAGTGTTGCCTACTCTTCAGTACTGAAAGTAGCTATTTACTCTTTTTGGAGTTAAAAAACACAACTTTATTCCTCTCTCACAGCGCCCATTACAATGACATGCATATGTTCAATTATGTTATTATGTGGAGGGCTGAACTTGTCCTGCTTTGACTGTTGCTGGGATGGACTACCGCACGAGAAATAGGCCACCTGTGAGTGCTTTGAGGTGGAGGAGGGGCCCACAGCAGCACCCACTGACAGAAGAGAAGAGTAAAAACAAAATGTACATTCACATCAGAGTATCCAAAAGTCTCCAGGAACACCAGAAAGTCTTTAGATGTGTTGCTAGTTGCTTTTTTGAATAAGAGTGAGGGTTCTGAATACTTGCTAAATATATTTGGAAACACTGCTTTATTTCTCCACATTTTCTTTATTTCAACATTTCTTCACATTTAAAATTTTGTCTGAAAGGGCATCATGAAACAATGTCTTATAATACCCTAATACTCCTTTGTATTTCTCTGTATGGATGTCCCGAAAACCCCCCTCAAAAGCTCATGTTCATTTCTTCACTTTAGTCTCCTTTCTTTTTTCCAAGTAAGATTGTCATACATGCAACACATGGAAAAGGGAGTCCTCTGTGGCTAACTCTTGGCTACAGTGGTAACCCCTTTAAAGTAGGCCGTCACTCCCATAAACCAGCTGATGGCTTAGACTGCCTAAAAAGTGGTAGTTTTGTGCAGAAAAGATTAATAACTCTGCTGCAGATGATCAAAACATGACTGTTTGTCATACAAGAAAATCTGAACACACAGATTTCAGTCAGAATCACAAATTCAACTGCAAGCTTCCAACATGGCCACCAGGGGGAGGTGACTTATAAAAATGTACTTCATAAGAACTTGAGGCTACATATGAAGTAACAAGTGGTGAGGCGGAACAGATAAGAAAATACATTTAAAGTTGTAAAACAAATTTCATTCACCAGAAAAGAAGGTGAATTTGGATACAAAAAAATAGTAAATTTTGTCATGGAGGAAGAAGGTGCAATTCTGGCAGTGGAGGTTTCGATTAGCTCTTTATAACATGTTGCAACAGAGTGAAGGCAGGAAACAGACATGACACTCAACGCTCTTCTGCTTCACACTCACCACAGACAGACGAAGAGAAAGAGAGGGAGGACAGAAAAGAGGTGGTGAACACCAGCGGGAGAAGTAGACAAGAGAAAGAGGAAACTGAGAAAGAACAAGAAAAAGAAGGATAAGAGAGAGAAGGGGTCAGAGGGGAGCAGTCGGAGAAGCACATGAAGAGAAGTGTAACTTAAGGAATCAAAAGTAGAAAAGAAAGAGGTTGAGAGAGAGGGACAAATAAGAAGATAAGGAGGCAGGAAGAAAGAAGTGGCCAAACAGGCCAGAAGACCAGAGGAAGCAGACAGTCAATGACAAGGGTGAAGAGAGAGGACACATCAATCAAGTGGGGACCAAAGAGGAGCAGAGAGAGAAGAGTTGAGGAAAGGGAGGAGGAGAGTCGAGGAGGTTCTCGGTATCACCATGGAGGAGGACATCAGGAAACAGGGGATGCTCTACCTGCAACAGCAGCGGTTTGGAAAGGTACAAACACCCACACAGAGACAATACTCATACTTACACAACATACATGTAGGTCTGTGTCATGCTACTGTGAGCAGCATGAGGAACAAATGGAGCTCTGGCAGCAGGAGTCACAAACTGGACCGATGAACAGATTTTAATAAAAACACTTGAATAACCAAAGACAGCCTGCCAAGCTATGTACATAACTAATGAATGCAAACTGCTTTTCACTGTCTTTTGCATAATTCCTAAATGTAAAGACTAGATTGTACCGCTGGCTGAGACATCTCAGGGTACGTCTACTTTTAGTTAAAGTCAGTGAGGTCAACATCCCACCACAAAGAAATACTAGCAGCTCGAGCTATTTCAGGACAAAGGGGAAGCTATGTCAGGTACTTTAAAGAGAGATAACCCGGACATCAGAGGTCGCATTTCGTGCGGCCTATAGTTATTGCATGTGGACCAATTGCCAGTCAATCACATGGTTGATATGTAGAAACATATAGAGAAACAGAGAGATCTGCACAACAAAAGTTTCGTTTGAAGGATTTTATTTGGTAAAAGTGATGTTTCGGGCCCCACGAGTCTTCCTCAGACTTGCATATGCTATTTTTAGTACACATATACAAACGTGACCCAGCACATCTGAAACCCATCACATTCTTATTAAGTACCAGAATACACAAAAATGGCGTAGAAATGGCAATATACTTAACCCTACAAACAGACAGAGCTAACTGACATTTTAAAAAAAATCAAATGGAATTCATATAGTCATACAAAATTACATAAAGAAAAAAAAGACACATACAAACAAACACTCTCACATTCACACCGACAGGCTACAAAGAGTCCCTAACTAAATTAACTACTGAGCATGTTATTTGATCTGTGGGAGGAAGACGGAGTACTTTCAGGGAATACATGCATGAACAAGGAGAATATGAAGAACATGCCAAGTTCAACTTATCAAG
This sequence comes from Cetoscarus ocellatus, assembly GCA_037902135.1. Classification (NCBI taxonomy): domain Eukaryota; kingdom Metazoa; phylum Chordata; class Actinopteri; order Labriformes; family Labridae; genus Cetoscarus; species Cetoscarus ocellatus. Next base: position 249,409 of record JBAMNC010000421.1, read on the forward strand.
TTTTGAACTAAGACTCCTCTTGCTGTGAAGCAACAGTTCTAACCACTGTTCTGATCTATAGACCAAACTAAAGCCAGGCATACACTGTGCAATTTCAAAGTGACTCTGATCCGGTTTTAAAGTTTCTTGACTGGTCTTGACATCAGGCAGTATTTCAACTTGATGTTGCGTCATTAGTCGCAACATGGCAGCTCCCAACTGGTCAGATAGATCTCTGTCACGTCTGATATTTAAGTCTTATGACTGCATTTGCTCACTCAGAGGGAGAAGTGCTGTGAGCTGATGCTCCAACTTTTTAAAATTCTTGTTGAGCTGTCAGACAGTGTCTGAAACCACCATGGTCACAGTAAGCATGCCTGCGTGATGCGTCCTCCCTAAATGTCAGGAAACAAATAAACAAGCAGGACAACATATTCTGAGCCTCAGTTGAAAGGGAATACTTGTCATAATTTAGCTACTTCTTGTGTTTGCTGGTGATGATGAGTGTATGCAAGAACGCCTTTGTTTCAGAGTGTGTTTGATCTGTGGATGAGAAATAGCGGAAATGGCCGGCAGGTGGATGTGACATAACCCTCTCTGTCTGTGTTTTTTTTTTTTGAATGACAGTTTATTCACACTTGCCAATGTTCTGTTTTCACTTGTACAGTGTGAGCATACATTTTGCACGCTGGTTGCGTGTTGTAAATGATTCAGTCATACAGTGTGAACTGGCATTCAGTCATGGCTGATAAACCGTTGATTTGCAGTAGCCCAGCATATGCCCAGCTCAAGGTTGGCATGGCCTTATTTCATTTTGTGTGAATGTTCCTGATGTGCTCAAAAATGTGACATACTTTCTTCTCATCAATTAAGGAATTTTGGTCTGCAACATACCTTTCTGTATGGGGATTGTTTGTCCCGGCATAAACTGATTCTTTCATCAGCTGCCTCTGTCACCTGATTTGGAAGAGACTTATATACAAGGGATGCTTTAACTAAACCCAAGTTTTCAAACCCATTGGCCAATATTAGACAACAATATTTCCTATGGGATATATTGACAAACTTTATGAGTTTCCAGTGTAGACAGAGGGTCTGTGGTAAAAGACCAACTTTTTCATTGTTTACTTACAGTAAGGCTACCATCAGGGATGGTAAATGGTAAATGGACTTAAGCTTTTAAAGCGCTTTTGCAGTCTTTGACTACTCAAAGCTGCTTTATACTGCAGATCACACTTACCCATTGACACCCAGTCACCCTCACATTTAGTCACTGACGGTTTTGAGTTTCTATGTTAGTTGTTAGTATCAACTAACACATTCACACCCTTTTCATTTACATGCCACTGACTTGGGCTTAAGTGTCTTGCCCAAGGGCACCATGCCCAGAGCTCGGCTTCAACATTCAACTGACCAAGCACACTATCCAACAGCGCCACCGACGCCTGTCAAAAGTAATGAGAAAGACTTGTTGGATGATATCAGACTGCCTTATTTGTTTATTGATATCTTATTACAAGAAATCTTTAAAAATATGCACCACTTGGGTACCACTTTGTTTATTTTCACTTTGTGGTGTTGGCTTAAATAGTCTTGACTCTTTTCAGTTTCATTTCTTTTTTTAATAGGGATCATACAGAATATAGTGCTTGCTACATTTTTTCCTACCACCTCTGGTGAGGTCCAAGGCCAGCTGAATTGTGTGACGTAAAGACACAGCCAACCCTGAAAGGTCATAGCATTGTCACGATTAGACGAGATATCCAACATGGAGATGAAATGCTTTAGTTGGCTCTGTGACGCTGTATATTAACTCAAACTCTACTCGACTCTCAATGCCATGTTGTTTTGCCTCTTGTAAGTGTCTCTTTTCTCTTTACCGTTACAAGAAGCCAAAGACTGGGGGGCAGCTACAGCTCCAGCCTCTATTTCCTCCTTTGCTGTTTTGTTTAAACATTACAGGGGTTTTTCCCATCTGGGCTATGATGACGCTTCTCTACAAAGAGGACATAATTTTAAAAAATACACTGTAATGGAAAATAAAGTGTCTTGTACCAACATCAAGTAAGGTTGAGCCAGGCTTAGCCAGGCCAAATAGAGCCAATACCAAAAAATGAAATACCCCCTTATGTCTGATTATGTTTCTCCACATTTGTTGTTTGCCTGGCCTCACAGAATATAGCTAATCTCACTGAATTTTTGAATATGAAAATATGGTCCCAATATGTGCCCAAACAGTCCTTTCTAAATGTAACCATCTTTGGTTCTATAGAAGCATAAATCTTCACAGTGATGTTGTCTAATCTGTCAAATTCAACGTGTGCCTTTAGTATATGCAGTGGCTGACAAAGTACTCAGCTCCATTACTTGGGTGAAAGTATAGATAGTCCTGGTAAAATATTACCTGAGTACCTGCTTTTGAAATTACTTAAGTATTAAAAGTACATTTTCGATTTAACCTAATGACTGAAACAATCTGCTGAAGGCACTAACCTGTTTATAGAACCTGTAGAATAAAAAGCTTGTAAAATATGCTATGAAGCCTATAGAAATGCCTATTGAAACACAAACAAATCCACAAAAAGACAACCATTGCTGTTTTCAATTTTTTATTTAATGTTAGGCCAACGTTTACCAGCCTGATCTGAGTAGCACATGTGTGAGGTACAAGTATGGCATCACCACTTGTACAAATCACACGCAGATCACATTTTAGAAGAGAAAAGAAATTTCATCCACTGACTTCAAAGCTATACTTAAAAGTAACGAGTAACGAGACCCTTCATAGAAATGTAGTGAAGTTAAAAAAAAAAAGTTATTACACATAAGACCCCAGACTAAAGAATTCCAAACAATAGTACATGGATTTTCATACTGTCACTGTTTACATAATTTGCTCCTTTAAATCCCACCATGTTTCTTTATCATCTCTTCACTTTAACATGCCATTTAATGCAAAGAAATATCTTAAATTGCCCAGTTTTGTGATTTAACTCCATTATATAATTGTTTTTTCTGTTTTATCTGAAGTATATTTATTTGACATATCCTTAAAAACTGTTTCCCCCCCATGTATCTGTGCCTTAAGATGCTCCAACCACACATTTCCCTTCTGAATCAATAAAATTATCATTTTATATTTAAAATTGAGTCCTTATAAAGTTGTTTTTCACCGTTTGAATACATTCTCATAGTGGTTTACATTTCATATTAAAAATGACCATTAAAAGCTCACTTGCATCTGCAGTAAAGTTTTTCAAAAATGTATGTGTGTTGTGTTCGTGTGTGTACATGTATATGTGTCTACAGAAATGGAAGCGTGTCTGGTGTGTCCTGTACAGAGAAAGCACCTGTTCGGTCTCCAGACTGGAGTTCTTTGAGTGTAAAGATGGAGGCAGTGTGGAGAAGAACGACAGAAGTTTCCGCAAACAGCAGGAACACAAAAAGGTAGAGTATATTCTGTGGTTTAATGCTTGTCTCATTTGTAACAGTATTCCTCCTCTTATAGTTATCATCTTCTTTCTTTCTCTTCTGTTGCTGTACATTTTTGGCCTAATATTGGCTTTAGGTGAGAGGATGAGGTGATGAGAGGCTGAGGGCCAGCAAATACTCAAATCAATTCATTATTCACAGTCACTGTGATGTGAACCAAGATATTAATATTTTCTGTGTCACATAACAAACTCAAGAAATTCCGAAGTCTTTAATCAGTGTTTCATTTAACAGCTATAAAGTTCACTTTTGCTCCAACCAGGACCATATCCAACAAAATAGACATCATGTTTTACTGCTTAAGACTTTAAACTAGCAATGATATGCATTTCCCAAAGGTGATCCGCCTAGCCGACTGTATCCGGGTGTCAGAGGTGGAAATGGACGGCTGTCCCAGAGACACAGGACCTTTTCTGATCGAGACCACTGAAAAGATTTATATCTTTGCTTCAGAGAGACATCACCTGGATGACTGGACGCAGAAACTGTGTGAGATCGCTTTTCCTGTGAGTACAGTTTATTTTTATGCTTAGAATTTTCAGGCACTTTATGAATTCAAGGACAAGAGTTTCAGCTTTTGCAGAGAGCTGAACAACTACTTTAGTGTTATGGAAATTCTGAATGATCATATTCAGTTAGAGCATATTTCAGTGTATGTTACTTAGTTTATGAATGAAAAATGGTGTCTGACCAAACTAAAGGAATAATAATGGACATGTTTATATTAAGACATAAATAGGTTATTCAGTCGTCATACATTGTACAATATTTGTCACAAGATAGACATTTAAAAAAAACAAGAATTCTTGTATTAGGTAGTGACTGAAAAGGCATCGGCAGAAGCAAAATGCTTATCTGAGCCTAGCCTACATATTTAACAAAATTACATTTTAAATCACGACATGTTGAAATAATCTTTACTTTTTGTTTAACATTCAAGGGTTTTATTTTTTAAATGTCTGGCAACTCTATTTAATAAAACGAACAAACAAGCAAACAAACACTTACAGCACTTATCAGCAAAGAAAAAGTCAAGCATGGCCAATTTATGTTAAATAACACTGATTAAATAGAGTGCAGTCACACTCTGATAATTGCCCCTGATCAGTTTTTGGTGATGCATGATATTTTCACAACAATATTGGTGCCAGCAAATATGACATTTTTTGCCGATATGTACAGCTGATATTTTGGCTGTACAAATTGCCCCCCCCCAAAAAAAAAAAAAAAAAATCCTATCTTTTGACCATGGAATTGGAAGAATGTACAAAAGTTCCATCAGAATTTGACCTCACCATCACTGAATGTTTGCATTTAATAATTCAGTCATTTATTAGAGAATAAAATGTTGTTTCTCTTGCTTTACTTTCAAACACAAATGGACTCTGACTATGAAAGGAACAGGTAGATTTTAGTGGAGGACTTGTGCTCTTGACTAAAAATATTGATATCAACATCGGTATCAAAACAAAACAAACAAAAAAACAAGACTTTAACCATATTCACTTAATTTTTTGGTCCAGCATGCCAACGAAACCTAGCACCATTTCATTAGAAGACAAAATTCTTCTACTGAAGTTACATAATTTATTTGCACTCTTTTAGGTTTTAGCAGGACAAAAGCATGTTTTACGTGCTCATATCTTTGGTTTAGCCCATTAAGAGGTTAATTTCCAGAAAGCCTGTACATTTTCTAAAGTACATCTTGTATATTTGGTCACAGCAGACTTTGGCTGTGCTCTAAGAAGACCATGACTTAAACATGATACTCACTGTCAGCTGACTGAGGGGGAAACAAACAGAACAAGCTAAGTTTGTCATATCTGTGTTTATGCCTCTTGTTGAAATCAGTAGTCATCATAACTTCATTGCTGCTGCTGCTGTTCAGGATGGGGTTGGGAAACTTTGGCTGATGATCATTCAGAGGTTCATATAAATCTATACAGTATTAGATGGCTTTGAAAATGCCTCTGATTTAAAACCAACTGAAATGAGATGACACAATAGATCAAATGTGAGAAGAAGACAACAGTTCAAGTGGAAGAAGGATGTACTCTGTGTAGTTATAATTAGCAAGTGAGATGACTGATGACAGACAGCTGACTGTTCTTATTCACAGCTCCACTTCTTTTTTCCTGTCTGTAAGAAAAGAAATGCAAACTTCAAACTCAAACAGCCAAGAAGACAACAGCTCCTGTCAGATTAACCACATGTAGAGCCTGATACACGTCATTTTAGAAGAATAGTCATATAGTTTCAGTTTTATTTGCAGTCTCCCCATCCCACAAATCATGGAGTCTCCTAGGGTAGGCTAAAGCTCAGGGGGCTCATTTATAAAACATTGCATGGGATCCATACTAATAGTGTAGGTGCACCCAAAAGCTGAAAATGAAAAAAAAAAATCTATAAATCTATAATCTATAAATCAAAAAAATAATCTGATTTATTAAACTGTGCATATGCACACCTGCAAGCACTTTTCTCTTTATGAATCACAGTCCACGTGGAAGGTTGCACAGCTGGATTAACCTCATATCCCGCCTTCTTCACACCCACGTTACCATGAATGATCAATACAAAGTACCTCATGAATGTTTTTGCACTGTCTGCCTGCAGTCTGTTACCAACACTGCTGTGCATCAGGATGAAAGAGTCGTGTTGACCCAGGCCACTGCGCCACTAAATTTGTCAAAACCATGTTTGAGGTATAATAATTTGAACATTGATTGTATGCACATTTTTCAGACCACATACACACTTGCAGCCCTTATAGCAACATGACTGCAGTCAATTGTACCAATTAAATTTGGGAAACTGGGCATTGCTCAAAAATTACCTTTAAGTGTTGGCCTGTTTGGGTGCTGGTTTGATGGAGTGGTAAGCAACCAACCACAACCTACTTTAATGCTTCTGACAGCCTGGGTTCAAATCCAGCCCGTGGCTGGCTTGCAGATAATCCTTCCTATTTTCTCTCGCTCCCTCTTCGCATAAAAATGCCCCAAAAATAATCTTTTCCTTTTTTTTTTTTTTTAAATGTTGGCCTGTTCACCCACAGTGTAAGGAATGCTGATGTATGACTGGTCATGTCTATAATGCCATCCAAAACGACTGGCATTACTGTGCTTAGGAAAGACTACAATATCCCAAACCTAAGGACAGAATTTAACTGTATTATATCATACCCAAAAGGGGCTTTAGACAGAAAATGTAACGTTATATATTGTTAATCATATCAAACAAATACCTGTCTGTTAATTCCCGCTGGAAGGAGCTGCTTGCCAGAAACCCTGGTCAGCTCCTGTATACGCACCGGGATGGCACGGTTCTGGCGGGTGGTTTTGTCCAACACTGGGGGCAGTTCAGCACATAGATCCAAAAGCACTGCTCTGTGGGATCTAAATCGGCTTATTGGCCAGTCATCATGGGCCAGGAAATCTTCGTGGTCCCTTAAGACTCTCCATCCTGATCCTACCATTTGTGTGATCTTAAGGCAGTGCCAGCGCATTCATTGTGCAGCATTACGCACGAGTGTCACTGCACTATTTGTATGCTTACTCACCAATTAGACTGTTTTTTACACACCTTGTCACAAATAATACTAATCAATCAGTGCTATCCACCGCTCTATATCATTTGAAGATTGCATGCAGTAGTTGGCCTAATGGCTCACTAAAGGAACACATCTATATAACACTGCAAACTCAGGTGCTGCAGGATTATGCGGGTCTATAAGTCTGATATGTGATGACATTAAATGTAAGAGATGAATCTGGCTTCAATTCAGCACCTCACCACCTGCACCACCAGTTTCCCCCGTCTCCAAAATGTTCGTGCACCAGGATCAAAGTTGACGTACCAGTGAGCACATTCTCCTGCTAAATTTATTTTTATAAATCACAACTTTTGCGTGGGAAGTGGCGTACGCCACTTTCAAGCCCTGTTTTGAGCGTAAGCAAGCTTTATAAATGAGGCCCCAAACCTTTATTGTGAGTCTGGGGGAGTCCATCCCAATTTTTTAAGATTCTATTTTAATGCTATCTTTAGCCACTCTTAACACTTTTAGCCCAAATCTATGTTTCACTTGCAATCATCTGACATTGTTTTTGTGTTTCTCTAACAATAAGTGCATTTAATGTATTTTTAATATTGTATATTTTTATATAAAACTGACAATACAAAGTTTCAATGACAGTTTTTGCTGTGATGCACTGTTCACTTTCCTGCCACTCACTGTGTTTTATTTTTTCCTTTTCTCATCTAACATTGCTCTCTGGTGGTTTAACGTCTCTCTTGTTTAAGTCCCTAAAACTTAACACCAATAACAGTTTCTTTATACCCCAAATATTCTTAACTGCATACCATTTCTGTTATCCAGAGACCATATTTTTAATGTATATTTTGTATCTTTTTGTGCTAGGACATAAATAAATTTACCTTCTTACTCAGATTTAATAACATATTTTTGCACATTTATGTTTGCAAAAGGAGGATTTTTTTTGCACATTTCATACCTGCATTAAAATGTGAGGTTAATAGAAAAAGTTAGGCTGCATCATTTTTTTATACAGTAACACATTTTTAGACCACTGAACCAGTGGGCTGTGTCTATGTTTTCAAAACTCAATGGACAAAACTCCACATGATAAGTCACAGTCTGGCTTCATGTTTCACCTTCATTTTTCCAGCTCTCCACTAGAGGCACTTTGGTCCAGTCTCCACTTCTCAGCCCTGCCGCTCTGTCCTGCACTCCTGGTCACCTGTAAATGACCTCCTCCTTAGCCTTACTCCAACTCTTTAAATAACAACGTGTCCTTGTAAGGAATGTGCATCAACACAAGTCCCTTTTAACAATGTAAATGTGTGCATGTGTTTGTTCACAGATGAACTGGATGGATCAATGTGTGAGGAGAGGCAGTCTACACAGAGGAAACAGAGTGGATGAAGATGAAGGAATGGAGGACAACAAACTGTACAGTGGCAGAGAGACAGGTATGCCTCAATCTTTTCCTCTCACTTTAAATTTAAGACTGTTTCTTAAATTTTGAGTTTATATACATGTATTACACTTTTATAAAAACAACTTCATTTGTGTATATTTATCACTTAAAGTATTTTAGGCATTAAAAGTATGACTAAATCTTTGTAGAATAAAGGCAAATGTACTAAACATTAAACACTTGTATTTGTATTATAAATGTAGCTTTACCTCTCAAAAACATGAACATATGCTTGCCTTGCCCCTGTCACAGTAGTTATTTTAATTTTTTTTCACCTGCAGTATAAACACCAATATCTATTGCTATATAATTAGTCTGTACCTTAAAGGAAGACCTGGACATTTAATCTAAATCTGAATTTGCTAAATGTTTAGCTACCTGAGTATTATCTGAATCTAACCTGTCTGTTGTGCAAACTATAGACACAAATGAATTGAAATTAGGTTCAACTTTATTGGCCGGGCATGTTACACTTGTAGGGAATTTGAATCAGGTTTACTTCTGCTTTCTGTGGACAAACAATAGGTTATATGGATATATGAAAAAGAACAGAAACATATGGTGCACTGGTGATAGGGTAGAGCAGGAATGAGTCCAAAAATGCAAAAGTGAGTTAGCACTTTGTGGTTACCAAGCCAAAACTATTTAGGATTTAGAATGCCGGTTTCTGACAAATGCCTGAAATAAGGTTTGTGATGAACACATGCACATGAGATTCTAAAGTGAAATGGGAAATAATATAATGCATCTGCTTTCGAATCTTAAACCACTATTCTGTGTTTAAGGTGACGGTTGCTGACGTACTAATGCAAACATTTCTGATCATTTTTCATGAAACAGTAATTCATACCAAACCGCCACAGCCATGAGGACCAACTTGATCAGGTCATTCGATTCTGAGGATTTTCTAAAACAGGAGGTCACAACAAGATGTTATACTTCGGAAATTGCCATGTTGTAGTTCCATGGCAGCTTACTAATGGCTTTTTTGTCTCGCAGATTGCATTTAAGTCACAAAGAACAGAACATTCAAGTTTCATAAGTTTGTGTTCACTGCAGAGCTCATAATCAGCAATTATCCAAAACACAGGGAAAAATCCCACAGGCTTTTACTGGACTTGCAGTCGAGGGAACCAGCTGGACACTTCAGCACTGGCCTACAACAATTTGTCACCCCTGCACCATTCTTTATAGAAGCGTGAATAAAACATGTTCATGAGAAATAAATGTTCCTGAATCGTAAACAACACCTTGAGCTTGTACTTTATTATGTATAGTGTTTAAATTGTAGTATAGTGTATACAAATAAATGTACTGGTTTTATGAATACAGCCCTTCAATTCAGCTTCACCTGTTGACAGGTTTCAGGTGATGTCACAAACTTATAAAACCCCCTGTTGGCATGCAAGAAATGTATCCTCCTGCATTACAAATATGAAGAATTTTGGTCTTGGTTGCCAGCAACTTGTTCTAAACAACCTTTATCCCTGGTTTTAAATGGGTTTCAGTTGTTATGTATTGTGTGCACTGACCTGGGAGGAAACAAGTCCAAATTAAACTTCTACAAAGCCCATTTAAAAAAAATCTCAGAGAGGAGTAAATAGTGGATTAATGCTATCAGATATGCTATTGTTGCTTTAGGTCATAATTAACAGGATGGCTAAACAGACTTCTCAAAACCCTGTCATAAAACTTTATGTTGACATGATCTTAAAATACTGCCCAAAATATTGAATTAAACGTGACATCTGATGGCAACATGACACAGATTTTATAAATGTTAACAAGCTATGGTTAGTGAATCAGCACTGATGGTGACAATTTTCTTGCTCTTTACATCCCACATAACATTTTTGATCCATATAAATCTTAATTACAATGTCAAAGAGGCTGTAAAACACCCAAAAGGGTGTACTATATAAAATACAATATTTAAGATTTTTTTCTCCAAACTCATAATTTTGAGAAGTGAGAACAAACTGTCCCCCCACTTACCACTGCCCCAATCTTGCACTGCAGAATTGGAAGTCTTTATGTGAACTGTGTGCTGAGAACTTGGCCTGACCTTAATCAGTTGCTTTAAGTTTTGCCAACTTAAGAAATTTGACCAACTTAACATAAAAAGGCTAGACAAGATTACTTCTTCCATTAAGTTTATAACACAATAAAAATGTTTTGTTTACTGGAAAATTTATTTAAAGCCAGCAATTTTAAGTTTTCACTCTCACAGTATACCAGTACTCCACACAATGGTCAGTGCTAGATGACAGTTTTTGCCCTCAAGCTGCTGTGAGGGTAACAGAAGCTATCAGGAGAATTGATATCTAGCATTAAAAGACAGGAACGTATTCTAATGAAGTTTACTCAGCATTCTATGATAGGATTAGAAGAAGTGTGCTTGGCTCTACTGTTGATCTGGTCTATTTGACCTAAAGGAACAGCAGTACGTCTAAAATTATTAATCCGCTATCTACTCCTCTCTGAGTTTTTTCTCAGATGGTGACTCTGTAGACGTATTATATAAGTGTGTGATATCACATAAATCTATACTACATACAGCTATATCTGTGTGAATGATGCAGCTCTGATGTTGGCAAAAATAAACCTGAACCACTAGGTTATCAACCCCCTACTGTTGTTTAAGTTCATCTTTACCTGCTGCATAATTCACATGTATGCCAGTTTTATCTCCACATTAAGTGTAAAAACACCTGGGTGGGTTGCAAACATTCAGAAGTTATTGATCTATTAAGTACAGAAAATAAATCATATATCGGAAAAGAATAAGAAATTCTCAAGAAGAAGTTCCTCAAACTGTCTTGATAAACAGGGTTTCATTATGTACTGTAAGATAAAAAATTTCCACACCAGTCATCAAGTTGATTACGTAACACCTTTTAAAAAAAGCTCTTCAGGAAGTTTTAGTCCTAAATACATGTTTGTAGTTTAGTGGTACTCCAAAAGAGTAGTGGACATGCATTTGTAGCCATACTTGCTGTAAACCATCAAATACATGATATGGTGGTTTTATCAACACTAACATTTGTGAAAATAAAAGTATAAAGTTTAATGTTTGTTATAATACAAATTGTCATCTGTTTATGTTGAATGGACAAGCAGCAGAAATAAATCTTTCTGCTCTTTTGCTGACACAGAGTTGTTATATTTCTTCTAAACCCTCTTGGTGTCGTTGTGTTTGTGCAGCAGTTTTCAGTTCAACCTTTAGTCATTGCTTCCTGTCGCACCTCCAACCAAACCTCACTTCCTCTCTCACTTTTTTCCCAGAGCTGCTAAATTTAGCAGCCTGTGGTCAAAATGATGCATCTCATTGCAACGCACACACCACACACTCACATGCATATACACATGCTCTTAAGTTTGTGTATCAGAAAAAGTTTTCCATGTATCAGAGTGAAACACATCAAAACTTTACCACTTAAACTTTTTTAAGAACAAAAATTCAGTCCTTTATGGAATTATTATTTTACAGTCTTCAGCACACACTGCACAATATTTGTTTATTGTTGACCAATTGCTTGTTTTTAAATCCTCCGGAGTCCAGATCAAACATTACTCAAGCACAAGTAAAAGTTGCTCAGTCAAATCATTTCTTTGGTACAGGTACTGGAGTACATGCTTTCAAAAATACTTAGAATTTGTATTTTCACAATGAATTAGTGCAGTCAAGAACACAATGCTGTAAATTCTGCTGCATTATGTTTATCCAGAAAACAAAATGTAAAATTCACATGCCATAGATTTTAAGATCTGCCACTCCAAAATAATAGGAACAATCAAAAGGTAGCTGCTGACCACAAAACCTATCAACTTGCATTTACAGAGTGAAAAACATTCACATTAGCCCTGCAATCGACTGGCGACCGGTTCAGGGTGTACCCCGCCTCTCGCCCAATGACAGCTGGGATAGGCTCCAGACCCCCCGCAACCCCGAAAGGGATAGTCGGTATAGAAAATGAATGAATGAAAAACATTCACATTAGCCATCGTGAGGTTTGAGGCCTTTTAAACATCTGTGATAGTGCAGCATATTCTTCCCTTTGTCTTACTCTTTTTACTTTTACAGACTTGCTTTTATATGATGTCATCTTCATTTTATTTCTTTTAAGTGTATTTTTAGCCCTTTAGCTGCCTTTATTGCTCTTAACATTTTTGCTCCTATTAACTTTAACTCCTTCCTCTATTGTTGGCTTTTTTATATTTTCTTTTAACTTATTAATACCATAACTTATTTTTACCTCAGATCTTTTTATGCTGCATTGCTTTACTTTCTGCCTATTGCATCATCTGTTCATCACATTGTTTATTGGATGCTTTTTCTGCTTTTTTTTATTGTTATTTGCTCTTTATGTTTGTAGTTCTTTATGTTATGTATTTCTATCTCATTTTATAGATTTTCTTTCTTTTAATTGTTTTCTTGTCTTTTAACAGCTGTTGTTGCTCATTGTTTCAATCTCTATTTATTCTCCAATCTTCTGCTCTTTCACTTTTGTATTGCCTTTTCTTTTTCTTATTGCTTTAGCTTTTATTTTGGTCCTTTTCATCTCATTTATGTTGCTGGGTTTTTGTATTGTCTGTGTTCATATGACATATGAACAGATTTGTATTGTGTTTGGGTTTATTATGCTGTCTGGGTATGTTTGTCACTGTTCTTTGATTTAAATTGTGCTTTTTGTTTTTTGTGGGTTTTTTTTGTTTGTTTTTGTTGTTGTTGGTTTGTCCCTTCTGTGCTTAAGCTGTTGTTTATTGGTTTCTGCATGTTCCTGTCTGTTTGTCAAAGAACTTTGTAAACCTATGTTTTTAATAGTGCTATACATGGAAAGTTATTATCATTTTAGTTGTTAAGAAAAGTACTTCAGTAGTTTTACTTTGTTACTGTCCACCACAAAAGGACAGCACATATTTAGTTGTTAATAAAAAAGTTTGTGTATGTGGAAATATCCTTTTGCACTCAAAACTGCTGAGTCTGCAGTTATTGACCAAAGTGTTTGGTCAACTGTGTAACACATTTGTTGCAGTGAGATGAGTCAAAGTAAAGATAAAAAATACTTGCATGCAATATCAAACACAATTATTTCCAGTGATTCTTTACTGTTTTATTTGATTTATGTTTTAAATATAAGTCCCTCATAGGATTAATGTGATGTAATAGTGGGTGAATAGATAACCACAACAGACCCACATAAAAGTGAGCAACTAAAAGACTGAACATGACAAGTCTTTATATTTCATTGACTGTCTTTTCACTAAATCAGATTACGAAGTCATTCAAAAAATCCAAAGATGCAACAAAATCTCTAACTTCTTGTTTTATCAGGATTATCTAGGTTGTTAGAATTATTGTCAGAAACAGTTTTATACTTGTGACCGAAGTTTCTACCCAAGTTCTCACATTTTACTTGCGCCACCATTTCTACACTGTTACCTGGGGTGGGTTTGTGCGAACTCCGTGTAGTGGAAACTTGAGTTCCTGCTGTGGTGTGAGTGTGTGTTGAGGGTGTTGAAGAGCTGCAGTGGCCAGTTGCTGCAACACTGTCACAGTTTTTTATCTTCACAGGACAAACTTCCTCTTTTTTTTAACAGGAAGTTGCTCTCAACACAAATAGTCACATTTTCCACTGAGAACTAAAAGAGTAATAATATGTATTAATCTGTAAAACTGTCATTTAGGCATCAATAACATCACCCCGCAGTGTCTCAGCTGGGAAATATGAAATGTGATGGTCATATTGGGATATACATTATTATTATCATGATGATCATGATTATTAATACAGCCTAATTATTATCATAGTTTTATCAGCTAACTTAAATGTCCCATGTGTGTTTTACCGTGTACATCAGGTCTGGGGTGTCTATTAAGCAGGGATTGAAGTTGAATAAAAAAAAAATCATCTCTGTAGAGGACTGGATGCACTAGCAATAATCCAAAATACAAAGTGTTTGAATCTTAATCAAATTTAAATCTTAATGCTGAAAGTAGCTTAACGCCTTAAATATGAAGAAGTTAAATTCTAATTTTAGCTGTGGTTTAGAGAGTCGATTCATTAAATGCATGTCATTAATTTGGAATGATATATTTTATGAGATTTTTACTCGTCTTTTCTGGTTTTTAGTGGTTAAGAGGGTGGTGAAACAACAGCTTGTCAGATTCTAGGCCTCAATTTTTAACAAGAATCAAAATGGTCATTGCATATGCTTATGTTTTGTACCATAGCTAGCTAGGTAGCTGCATTTAGCATCAGGCGTCTCCTTCCTATTAATCATCAAGTCTAAACAGCATAAAAGGAAATCTTTAAAAAATTAACCAATAGTCTTACAGCCTCAGTGAAAATGAGGAGCATGTACAGACACTCATTCTGTGGTTTCCAGATATTGACGTTGAAGCCATGATTAGCTCTTTATGTTTATTTGGTGGTGACTGTGAGGTGGTGAGATCAACCTGAGCTCACTGTCCTCACTGACTTCTTGTGAAACCTTCCCATTAAAAAGGTCAAAGTAAATAATAAACCTCTAAAAATGGAAACACACTGCAAAGCATCTTAAAATAACCCTGAATTCAGGTTGAAACTTTAACCACAAATAGGAGGTAAATATAGCCGTTCAGGTGGCTGAGTGTAACCAACAGTGACGGTCATGACAGGATTATTTTAACTCTAAAATGTGTCTATAAACAACAAGCCAAAGTTAGGATTAATAGAATAATCAGAGTATTCTCCTGTTCCAATCATTTATTAGGACATTGGCCTCATGCTTCAGTAAGTGTTTTCAGTTTTATTAGTATCTAGAACTCTTGTGGTTATTTGTGGAAAGCCATACATTTCCAGACAGTGAGAGTACAGTGGAGGTTCACTTTGCCTCTGACCTTATTCCTCCCAAATATAAGCAGTTTCCTGTGAAGTCTTCATTACATTTGCACACAGTTTCACTAAAATTCTCTCAAAGAATTCTTGACGTATCAAGTTTATGAACAAATGACAATTAAACAACCCAAAGACATCTGACCTTGTCCCTCCAAAATCTCACCAGTTTGTTCTTGAAGCAAAGTGAACATTTGTGCAAAGTGACCTAAGCCGATCATCTTTGACCTTGAAAATCTTGTGTTCATGCAAATTTATTAAAAAAAGACATCTACAATGCTGCTTTACCTTGACCTTTGACCTAAAAATTGTAATCAGGTCATTTATATGTCAGTATAGATACATGTGCAAAGTTATAGGAAAAAAGTAAGTATAAAGTAAGTATAAAGTTATAGTTATATACCTGAAGTATTCCTGAGATACTGTTTTTTCAAGATCACTTCAGAAGCAAAGGATGACCAAATGGCTTGACTTTTTGACCTGTGTCCAAAATCTAATCAGTTCATCCCAGTGTCATGGTGGACAGTTGTGCAAAGTCTGAAGAAAATACCCTGTGAGCATTCTTCTGAAATCCTAATTACAAAATTGCTCTCACAACCATTGGGTGAAAATGAGGGACAGTGACTTTAACCCTTAACTTCAGAGCTCACAACAGTTCATTCTTGAGTCAGAACTAACAGTTTTGAAGATTGATAAATACGTCCCCTTGAGATGTTGCATTAGCAAGCAAGAGCTGACCACAACACTCGACAACCTTGACCTTGACCAATACAAAGCTGCTTTCCCTTGACCTATGACTTTTAACCCTTTAACACTTGTTGTATAATATTTGATACTTACTTTTATGATACCTCTATCTAATCAATATGATCAACAAATTACTAAAAAAACATCTGAATACAATCAGAAAAATGATAAAAAATATCCTCAAATAGATTATCAGTTGCCAAAAACACCTAATGTATCAAATGAGATACAAAAAATACATGCTAAATTTTACAGAATTTTGATTTTTTAGGATTTCAGTAGAAAATGAAATAAACATTTCAGCTCCAAAAAATTTGACTTTTCTGGCTATAATTTGTGTTTTCAGGCCTTAAAGGGTTAATATTGTGTCTTATATCATCTCAGTGTAGCATACTTAGCTGTAGCAAAACTAAACTAAGAACATGAAGTAAAAAACAGAGGTCATGATTTTTGCTCCTGTCGCTGCTACTGTTACCCCACATCCTCCAACACCTGCAGTACATACTTGTATCACTCTATATGCATGTGTGTGTTTGTTTGTGGTTTTCTCAATCACACATCTGAAAACATAAAGAATTAAAAGAGCACAAAACTGCTTTTCTCTGAACTCCTCCCTCCTTTCCTATTCTGTTTTCTTTAAAGACTCGCAATTTCTTTGCTATCATAAAGTGTTCCATTCATGCACCTTTAGTGAAACTCAAAATTAAAGAATTGGTGTATTTATTGGTTAAAACCTGAAAATATGTTCATATCAGTGAAATATCCAAATAAAACTGTATTAAATCAGCTGATAGCAGGGAGCTAAGAAGTCACTGTATGCCTTGTGAGGAAATGTTTGGAGGAGTTCAGTGTAGGGCTGCAAGAATATGGTAGAAATCATAATTGTGGCTCTTTGAAAAACATTAAGATCATGATTGTAAAACATGAATACTTGTAAATTTACAACAGGCACCACATGCAAACACTGAGCTTAAAAACTCTTAACAGTACCATTTTAAACATTGAAAAACAGGCTGTAAATGAAAATATATGTGGGAGAAAAAGACAAATACCTTAAAATAATGATAGATGGAAAAAGGCAAAACAAGTTAAAATGTCATGGCGTACAGTATTTTTTTTTACCTTGATTAATTCATTATTTATAATTGTAGGGGAAGTAAATGTTAATGAAATCAAAACTTGACCAATTGTTCAGCTGTACCCCTGTGTATAATTTCATGTGCTCTGTTAAAGGTCCCATGTCCTGCAAAATGCAATTTCCTTTGCTTTAAATGTTGTTCTCCTAAATTAACTCCTAGTTAATTTTTTTTAACTCCTAGTTAATTTAGAAATGTCCTATGCCTCTTTAACCCTTTGGCTTCCAAACTAAGAAATACATTTGCAACAAATTACCTGTTGGTAAAATTGTGTTCCTTCCTCTTCAATTAGCAACATTTCAGGTTTTATTTACCCATTTGAGAAGCAGTTATGTTGGTTATCCTGCTGGTTGGAGGGCCTGTCCAGGGTTATCTTGGGCATGAATGGATTTCTTTCATTTCTGCAACAAATTTGTATTTTTCATATGAAAAAATCAAAGAAAGCAAATTTAGATATTTAGCTTTGACCCAGTTTTCTGAGGAACCATAGATACGTTTTTTGTATCATCAAAGTTATTTCCTTCAACTAAATTATGATTGTTAGAGGATCTGGAAATATGTGAAAAGATTTTTTCTTACTCAGATGTTTGCTCTTACTGTTAAATTTCTGAGGAGCTATGCAGCAACGATTCACTTCTGATTTTTTCTAGTTTTCAAACAATTATATTCATGTACAGCAGCGCCACTCATTGGATACATATTGGTGTTACAAACCCTAATAAGAGAAGTAAATAAGGAAAAAACAGACAAAGATGGCCTCTCAAAATTTTAAATACAGTGGTGGAAAAAAGTCAACCGCACGGTTACAATGCCACTCAAAGGGTTAAAGTAAATGCCCCTGAAAATGCTTTTATTTTTTACACCTTGGTTTTTATTATTTTGTAGTTATACAGCCTCCACCTACATGTGTGTTTTCTGCTTGTAACAGGCAGATGCCATGGCTGTTTTGAGAGTCCATTCTGCAGCCTGTTACCCCCCTCTACAAGCATTGTTTGGGCAGCCAGTCAGTGCAAAACGCATCATAGCCTCCATGCCCCCCCCAGATCCAAGTGTTTCCAAAGGGTAGGGAAAAAGGGGCATTTGATACTCTACAGAGATGAAATTTCTCATCTTTTTATTCAAGTTTAATCAAATCTTTGCTCAACAGACACCTACGACATGATGTAAACAGGCAAACACACGAGGGCATGGGACCTTCAACTATTGTGCATAGCTGTCGTTACCTGTCATGGAGAATGCATACTGCAACATACACCTTTATGCAGATGATACTCTTTTGTACAGCTTTGGTCAGACCACACAGCTGAAAAATTAAATCTTAACGTTTTACAAGTCACATGTTATAGTTCCAAAGATCTGAATGTAAAAAAAAAAGCATGACATCCTTTCACAACAAACAAACACAAACATTCCTTGTTGGGGCTAAATAATGTTTTCATTAGTAAAGGCCTGTTTACCCCACAAAAGATGAATGCAATCTCGCTAACTGGCATGACCATGAACAGGGATAACGAACATGTTTGTGTGTTTGTGTTTGCAATAGTGAATGACTTCAAAGTGTGTGTTCGGAGGACGGAGGCATCTGATCGTTGCAGACTGAAAGGTGACGGCGTCCTGAGAGCAGATGTAGACGCTATTCTGCTGCTGGATAAGACAGGAGATATTGTGTACACCTGGCCGTACAGATACCTGCGACGCTTTGGACGAGACAAGGTGGCACACACTTGCACACACACTAATCTGCTGACAGTAGTGAATGTCTTCCGCTAATTCAATCTAGGTTTAGGATTTTCTAACAAAGTTTTGTATCATGATGTCTCTCCATCAGTCTACCTTCTCCTTTGAAGCTGGCCGCAGGTGTGAGTCGGGTGAGGGGAGTTTTGAGTTTGACACCAAACAGGGGAACATCCTGTTTCAGGCTGTTGAAGCTGCCATCAACATGCAAAGGATCTCCTTCCCTCACAGACAGCCCTCAGGAGGGGGGCAGGTGAGTCCAGAGACCCCACAGGATCTAAGCCTGCCCCCCCTGCCCCTAAACCCACCCCTGTTTCAGAGTAGGACACCACCACTGCCTCAGCCTCGAAGCCATGCCACACAACCCGCTGCTGCTCAGGTTAGCACACATTTGCCCTGTGCAGGTTTTCAAAATAAAAGCACAGACTTTTATAGACTAAAAAGTGAGTTACATTAAGTTTCGAATTGACTGCCTCTAATGACTTCTTAATACAGTTTTTAATCGCAGAGGAAAATCCACATTTTCAGGAATGAGTCAGAACTTTCAATTTGATATTAAGATCCGCTGCTATGGAAGATGAAATCATTAGTTTTTGCATTTTAGGTAAGAAGTTTGGATTGTCAGAGCAAAGTGCGTAATGTGTGTTTTTTTCCTTACAAATTCAGCATGGTTAAGTGTTAGCCAAGAGGCAGAGAGGCATGGACCCCAAAAGATTCATAATTAAATAAATAAAAACAACATTTTGAAATAAATACCATATTGATAAATAACAGACAAATGTATAATATGGCCATTAAATTGTAAAATAAGGTAATATTATAATGAAATATGTTTTATTATTCTTTAATATCGAATCATTATAATTAAATATTTCATAATGATTATTTTAACAATTTCATACCTTTTAAAATAATGACTTTTTATTTATTTTCCAAGCTTTTATGAAATACAAAAAAAAAAAGTTTTTTACAAAGTCCATTTTTATTTCATCATGTCCTTTCCCACGATGGCCTTTTTATTTCATAATGTCGTTTTTCAGCAGAATGACTTGGTCTGTCAATCAAAGCACATAAGGCAGAGCCAGTTGAGTAATTGGCTGATTCTTTACACACACATTGCAGCAGCACTTGCAGTACTGATTCAAACGTAGAGACTTATCACTAACACTGAGAAGCCTGAAAAGCTGAAAACACGAGTGCATGACATGTCTGACACAGAATGGCTGCAGGAGAGAAGTCAGTTTCAGAGTTGCTCAGGGAACTTGCAAATCGGTTGCATAGTAACGTAAGGCCTTCACCTCAGCCTGAGAGGGGATTGCAACAGCAGCGTGTTTTTGATGAGGTGGTGTCTGGAAGTTCATGTCATGCAATCCTCTCTCAGGCTGAGGTGAAGGCCTTACGTTACTATGCAACCGATTTGCAAGTTCCCTGAGCAACTCTGAAACTGACTTCTCTCCTGCAGCCATTCTGTCTTAAAGCTTTTCAGGCTTCTCAGCGTTTGCGATAAGTCTCCATGTTTGAATCGAAACTGCAAGTGCTGCTGCAATGTGTGTGTAAAGGATCAGCCAATCACTTAACTGGCTCCACCTTATGTGCTTTGATGGACAGACCAAGTCACTCTGCTGAAAAATGACATTACGAAATAAAAAGGCCATTGTGGGAAAGGACATGATGAAATAAAAATGGACTTTGTAAAAGACGTTTTTTTTTTTAATTTTATAAAAGGAAAATAAACAAAAAGTCATTATTTTAAAAACGTATGAAATTGTTAAAATAATCATTATGAAATATATTCCATAGAGAGGAAGGTACCTCAGGTTGAAATAAGGATTGGTACCATATAGAACTTCAAAATAAATTTCAGATTTGAGTAACTTGATCTTTTACACAGAATGTAGAGTGAAAGGTTTCTACACATTTTCCAGGCTAAAACTGACCAATCCTGTATTTTTCTGATATGAAATATAACATACTGTTGCTGAAGACGACTGAATTCTGATAAGTAACACAAACCCTAGTTTCACAGTAAAATCTGAATGAATCAAGTTCAACTGCTAAAATTAAGAGATTCAGTAATTTACATGTTTTTCTGTCCACAGCCAGCTGATGGCGTATACAGCATGGCGGTTGAACCTTCAAAAATTCAGAGTCATCTTAAAGAGCAAGATGGTGCGTCTTCCTCGTCACAGCCACAGCAACACCGTCCCCTGCTGGTATGAACCTAAAACCAATTCACCAATACTCATTTACTTACCAACTGATATAAACTGTTCTGGGTGCAGTATAAATACAACTGAGTTGACTTTTTGTAAGTTTAGTGTCTTGAATGGTGTTTCTGAAACAATACATAAACTGATATGCTATTTAGTATCATTAAATCTAAATGCAAACAGGTTTCAGGCACATGTTTTCCAAAAACACACATTTTATTATTCAGTTGATTAACAACTTCTGTGCAAAAATACATCAAATGACTTTTTTTTACTAGGTTTTTGATCATTTTCTCCACCAATGTCAACAGCACCTTACTTCTGGAGAAATTTGGAATAAAATGTGTAGTAAAGAGTTAGAATTATAAACATTTTCTTAATATTATGGCAATAAAATACCTTGTTGAGTTCTAGGTAAAATTTTCACTTCACTTAATTCAATTATTTAACTTTTTGTAAATTCTTTATTATCATGTGTACAGGTTGAGAGCCATAAAGTGCTTCCATGATTAGATAGTTTGGTAGATATATCTCCAAAACACGTAATTGAATTTTGTTTCAGAATAAAAATGTAAATAAAATAAAGCATGCATAAAAACACTTTACAGAGGTGGTCCCTGCTCACTCCTAAATGACCCCTGGTGTGGTTTGTCTGCAGTGAGAACACATTGATGGCACAAGATCGCATCATTTCAAGAAATAAGTCCGTCCACACAAAAACACTGAAAATGCTGTAATATATAAACCAGGCCTGTAGATCACGCTGTAATGCTGCTGCAGACAAACACCAAAACCAGAGAAGAAGACATGGAGAATGCGCATACATCATGAGAAATATCGACTAACACTGGCGTACACTGTTCTCTTGTTGCTCACCGTGGTGGTCATAGAGGAACAGTAGATTTTGATGTTAAAGCCATTACAAGCTCAGTAGCTTCTGAAACCCGAATGCGATACTGTATTTCACCATTGTTTCTGTTGTTGTCAGCATTCACGCGTGCGGTTTGAGGGAGAGGTTGGGCTTTGACGTCATTGTTTCTGAAAATGTGTGTATTCCTTGTACACATTGAAATGCAAGGCTTGAGTTTTCTAGATTTTTCCACTCTGGGACCAGTTTTCAAAAATGTGTGTTTTTAGGCACCCAAAACGCCGAATCCGCATGGACGAAAAGGCCTACACTTAAAAACTTCTGTGGCATTTGACCTCCTTGCTGTTTCAGGTGGCTCCATACCTTATTTTGTAGGGGTCAGGTGGCTTGCTAACTCTTACGTTGCATGACCAGTTGGAATGGCATTGCTGGTTTACACAGTGGGAAAAGCAGGCTGTGACACAGTGACCTCAGGACCCCTAAAGCCCTGCCTTGGTGTATGCCTGGACCTACTATACCATGCTTCAGTGTAAAAATAAAAGTACCCTATAAAAAGTGCCACAATGTATCATTTTATCATTTGAATCAGAGCAATGCAACTGAGCTGTAGGTGTAAAAGCCATCCAAGCTGAAAGGCTGGGATGCAAGGAAAGGAATTGAGGGTGTGTAGACCAATAAAAAGGCTAGCCCAGATACCAACAATGAAAAGTATATGATAAGTTTATAAAGGTTAAAAAAGAGCTGATACAAACATGAAGATTTTTTGAACAGTGATCGGTAACAATGTCTCTTTCTGTTCTGTTCTCAGACTCGCCTCGAGCCCCCAGTTGACAAAACACTGACTTGTGTTAAGAGTCTGACACTGGAAAATCGTGGCCTCCCCATCCATCGAAAGAACCAGGTCAAGATGATCTCCAGCTGCCCCCTGCCAAACATTGAGTCTGACCCCAACCTGCCTCCAGGCTCCAGCTCTAACCCTAACCCTGCCTTCAGCTCCAAAGCGAGCCCTAAACTGGACCAGATGTACTCCCAGGTCAACCTGCCTCCCTCAGAGAGACCCACCAGGCGAGAGAAGAGAGGTGGCAGTTTGGCTCCACCCTGCACACCTCCTCTCGTCCCCCCAGAGCCAGAGTATTCCCTCCCCTTCGACACCATTGCTGTGAAAGTCATGAGCGACATCATGAACTCCCATCAAGCACAGGGAGCTGATCCTGGTGCTGACCCGCTCTACGACAGCATAGATGAAATGAAAATCAGAAACATCTTCCCAGCCAATGCAGATGCTCTTAGGCCACCCTACAGAAAGGTTGAACACATCTACGATGAACCTGAGGGCTGCGCTGTCCCCATGGCACAGAAACCTCACACCTCTGTTTATGATGACCCTGAAGAAATGAAGGGCGATGCCTGGAGGATTATGGGTACTACTGCTGACCCTAAAGGTCATGAATACCCATACAATCCCCGTGTGGATGACTACGCTGTACCAAAAAAACCACAGAGGGCATGTCTTGTAGCACAAAGCACCACAGAAGAGGAGGGAGAGGAAGAAGAGCCTCAGGAAGTGGGGCAGGAGGAAGATAGGAAGGAGCAAGACTCACCATACAAAAATGTAAATTTAAAGATGGCATAGAGGAGCCAGCTGTGAGCATTTATGAAGTGCAGATCAGTGATTTTGAACAGAACTTTCATTGCTGACTTCTGCATTCAAAAAAGCATTGTGTTCATTTATATCAAAGTACTCAGACAGCTGAGGTCTACAGATCATTTAAAACAACTTTTCATTATTTATGTGACCTATTTTTACAAATCATATATTAAAAATACAACAATTTTCATTCTCTTCAGCTAACAACCATGAGACAAACTGTTTTGGCTCAATGTAATACTTTGGGGGACATATGTACTGACATGAAGTATATCAACCAAACACTTTTTAATAGTTATTCAGCCAGGCTAAGTTTAAAATTTTAAAATGCATGTCAGCATGACAAAATAATCTCAAGGAGATGGACCTTTATGTTTGACTTTCATCTTTATGTAAGAAGTTCATTCTAATAAGGAAACAACAGGTACCCTGCATGGCTCATCCAATGATCATCTTAACTCTATTTCTGAAATGATGACTATTTCATTAGAAATAGACTAGCAACAAGTGTTTTCGCGTCCTTACCAATTTAAATTGTGGTAGACCACCAACACAAGAATATTGTAATGGATTTTCTTTTTCACTGAAGTTCCTTCGAATGCACACACTCGACTGTGAGACCACACACCTGAAACAGACACAAGAAAGCATTAGAAAAGTACAAAAACGTTCATTGCCTTTTTTTAAAACAAACAAAAACAACCAAGATAAAGAATACATTCAGTCCCTACTTGCTTTTCCCTCTAGTCATTTGTGTCCAAACATTTAATTATACTGTGGTACCCTGACCATCAACCTCTTTTGTTCCTGAGACTCTCAGTTTTTAAGTTTGAGGTACTAACTGAGACTCGTGTCTTTTAAATGCAATAAAAAATTTTTAGGACCAAACAAGAACTCACTCACTGAGGCAGCAGTGGCCCAGAAAATTCCATGTTTTACATGATAAAATAGTCATTTTTAGACAGAGTCTGGTGGGTTTGACAGGAACATTAAGACAGCTGTTAATGGATTAACTTTTTAACACAGTAGTGTAATCTCTCAGTGATCATTTCTTACTGATCGAATTGGAGTTGGTGCATTTACCCTTAATAAGTTATACTGCTTTGTAAATAAGTCTAAGAGAAAACATCAAGCCGCTGATCAGTCTTTATTGTCTCAGTAGGTCCCCAACATATACACTCAACATATTCAGCAATCATGTGAACTGTCCCTAGTTTTCTTGTAACAGAACTTGTTTCTGAAATGCTTTGTAACAATGACCTGTCTACCACTGCATGTATATACTGTTATCACAGTCTGTCCTTTAATGCATCAATGTTTATTTATATATTCATTAGATTTATTCACGTGATCCAGGAGATTGGTAGAAAATGTGTTATAAAGTAAGAAGAGCCTTATTTCTGATGATCTGCAGCAGTGAGATCCAAAAGACTGCAGGGGGCAGCAGAGCTTAAAAAACTATTGTTATCAAACAGCTGTAAACATCATCATCATCATCATCATGGTCTCTAATAGTTTTATTAGACTGAAGTCTTGTTGTTTTTGATTTCAGTTTGCAGAGCAAACTAAAATGAATTATTGCAGATGTCAAACCTATAAATGATTATTCAGAATGAATAATACAATCAGGTGTGTGTGGAGTTTGTGCATGGATACCTTTTGAATAAACAATTGTTCAAACCAGTTAAGTTCTGACAATTTGCTATTTGTTTGTGTCTTTCAATTCAATATGGATAAGCTTCACATGATCAAACATCATATAGACATATAGAAGATAAAGTCTTCCCTATTATTTCTATTTTATTGCCTGCTTCAGGTGAGATCTAAAAGGCTGTTGATGTCACAGTCATTTTAAAATTAATTAATTAATTTTGAACCTTTTGGAATTGTGCAGTGTTTGAAAACAATGAAATCACAAGAGAAAAGATTTTAACACTTTTAAAAATGAAGTTAATTTATTGATAATTGATTAGCCAAATTAATGTCAACTCAATCTGATATTTTGCTGACAGGATAGTGGTTTACTGTGTCCTATGTCCAGCAATGTCAAAAAAAAAAAAAAAGCCATACCATTGTATATCACGTACCATACATGACTGGAAAGCTAAAATCCTCAGGATTCTAACTTCATGCAAACTATTTTACATACAAATTACCACAGAAGACACACTTAACGTATTTGTCTGACCACAAACCAACATTTATAAAACTGAACATCTTAGCTTAACATTAGAAGCTATACAGTCATCCCTCAATCAGTATGTTCCATCAAAAATGGTCATCCTGAGCTTACAAAGATCCCTACAGTCCAAATATTTGTTTAAATGCATGATTTCATCCATAAAGGTCCATGGACTATTTAATCATTTTAAATTTTTGAGCTACATCACACCACACCGGTCTGCCCATGGGTGGTAGTAACTAAACTGAACTGAAGTTTACTCTTTTAAGGAGGAAGGCTCTTTGAAAGGTGACACCTCCCTGCACTTCCCTGCGAGCAGTCCCATAATGCTTTGTGAGTGGCATGCAGCTTGTCTCTGGAAGGAGTTGCCCTTTTGACCAACTTTTTTCCTTTATTATGAAGACCTGGGTAACAATACTGTTGGGTTCCTGATTAGTAAATTCCTCTATATTATGCAATTTTTAAAAAAGGCCCCACAACAACTAGAAAAAAACCCCAATAAAAACATAAAACAAGTAAGCAACAGAGGTTTGCAGAGTTGCGTGATATGTCATATCATGTCCAAAGAAGAGACAGTGGGTCTTTACCATCACCATAATTGTTTAATATATACCCTCCAGCTGTTTGTGCAGGCCTGTATTTCAAAACATTATTGAGGCAAAAAAGAAATTCTAATTTGTTGTTGTTTAGGCTTGTATTACTTATACCAGAGGAACTTACAACAGGTCTCACAGTTTGAAAAAAAATCCAAAGAATTATCTTTTTTAAGAGATCTTATATGATCTCACATTCAACAATAATAGATTAACAGTTTAATTCAGAACAAGTTGAAATAACCCTTTTAGAGTTTAAGTAATCTCTAAAATGTTAAACTTTGACATTTAATCTCTTCAGTTTTTGCCATCATCATATGTGTATTTGTTCTTGATCTAAATCAGTCCTTTACAATTAAATGTATATACCACATGAATGGCATACTTATACAGTTGCATTAAAACAATACTAATATTATCACATCATATTCTCATAACTAATGCAGACAAACAATAATGGCCATACACTAAATTAGAACTACATTAATTACATTATTTTTTTACACCCTGATATAGATGACTTGTTGAATGCAGATACATATAAGTTGAAACGTGATCACAAAATATTTATTTAAAGACAATACAACTCTATGTGACAAAATCAACCTGAAACCTCACCCTAAAAATATAACAAGAAACAAAGGGCAGCTACAGCTCACCTAGAACGCTTCTGCTAGAGTCCTCATCAGCATCAAAAAACATATCACACAAGTCCTTAGATCACTGCACTGGCCTCCTGTGAGTCAGAGGATAGATTTTAAAATCCTTCTCCTAATTTTTAAGTCTCTTAACGGTCTTGGACCTAAACACCTTTCAGATCTTTAGTCCCCTATGAGGCATCCAGACTTTCTGCGTCTAAAAGCTCTTTTAAAACGGATCTTAATTCATGCATAGTTGGATGAGCAATGTGTTCTTTTGTAAATGTGTTTTAATGTTTCTTTTATTGTTCTGCACTGAAGGTAGACTGCTCACACAAATTTTGCTGTATATATGGCATGCAATGACAATAAAGGCTACGTTATTCTATAGTGGTTACTACAAAGACAGCTGTTCAAAAGCTGTTCTCTTGAATATGCATGGGTTTTGTTGTTTTAGTTGCATAACAACCAACACAGTGAACGCTTGTTAGGCATCTCATACTGCTTCCTATTGGCTAATCATGGCAAGTGCATTTTATTTTAGGCAAAACCAAGATGGCTGAAAAGCAGTTGGGAATGCTGAACATCACAGGAAAATCTAATAAATCCTCCTAAAGCAGGACACCCCTGTAGGCAGAAAAATTTTCTAGCGTTAAGTAACATCTAAGGACGAACATAAGTGTTGAAATTTCCAAATATTTATTTTATATTGGGAGAACTTTTCCACTCATGTGTCCTGTTATTTGGATGCCATGCATCACAGGATATATTTCAAATGCAATTCATACCATTACTGGAGCTTTGCTGTTCTTAATGAACCTGATCTGCAGTGACATTTTAGTGTATATCACTTGGTATTTGTCATTAGAACATAATTAACAAGTTTCTTTAAACAAAAACAATACATTTGCATATTATCTCCAAAAAGTAAGTAACAATCAGTGTTTTTATATTTTGTAGAGTTCAAGTACAGTGTGTGATAGGAAGGCCTACGGGATAGTGGGGCATACACCATCAGAGTCAAGTGAGGGCGGGGCCAAGGAAAAAGGCTCAATATCCTAAGGCCATTTTCTGTTCAGCTGTATCACTGTGTTGCAATATATCCCCATTAATGCAAAGACAAGCGGTGGTACATCAGACTGTTCTTACACTTCTTGGCTGTGACTACTGTGAATGCCTTGCATTGCCTTGGGATCTCCTTCAATTCAAGGCATATGTAGCTTGTACACTAATACGTACAGGTTTCATCAAGATGCCCACAAGAGTGTCACTCCTCCTCCAGTGAAACAGAGCAGAGTCCAGGCCACCCCATGAGATCAGGTTTGGCCCTAGTAACCACTGTCCTCTTCTCACCAAAGCAAAAAAACAAACAAACAAAAAAAAAAAAAACAGATGCAATGATGCTGCATACACATGAAAAAAGGTAGGCCTGCATGCGGTGTCTTGTGGCTGTGTGCCTTGAATGCTTTGCCAATGTCCATACAATATGGATGGGAAGTGGAGATGAGAGGGATGCAATGATTTAAGAAATTCGTTAACAAATCAGAGGAGGAAAACATTCATATAGCCAAAGACAATATATGTTTTCTTATATGTTCACTTTTTTGTATAAGGGCATGTTTTGCACCTCAAACATATCATTATTTTTTTGTTTGTGCCCTGAATGTTTTGTCAGATTTCCTTGAGGTCAGACTGAATTGAACTATTGTAAAAGACAGTAATACCGAAAAGACTGTGCTGCTCTCTCAGAGAAAGTGTTGAGAGAGCCATGGAGGTATTTTTCCATCTTCTGCAGAAAATCCTACAAAGTTCACAGTTCATCATTCAGGAGCTATAGGTTCAACATTTTTAAAGTAAAGTATAAAAATATGTTAAAATGTGACAAAACATCAGATTGGCAAAATTAAAAAAAAAATCCTAGTTTTTACACAGTGTATCATTTTGTTATTGGTTTGTTAAATAAAGTCAAAGGCATGCTGTCCAGCTGAGGAGACATGTTTGTAACTCCATGGAAATTAGGGTCATAAAATAATATATATATATATATATATATATATATATATATTAAGCCTAAACAGTGTAAAGACAAAGGGAAATAATCTTGACTCAGGTTCTTAGAATTAATGCATGAAAGGGCTAAAACACATTTTTATTTACTACTGTCTTCTCATAAGGTCAGCTTCTTCTTATTGTTCTTCTCTTTTCATGTCCTCTACTCTTTTGATCAAATATATCATTATTTCTTATATTTTGTTTGTCCTTTTTAACCTTGAAGTTCTCTCAGGTTTTATATTTTACTCTCCTACTTTTACAACTATGTAAAGCACTATGAATTGCTGTATGTATGACTGGTGCTCTGTAAATAAAGTTGCCATTCTTTGTGTTGCATGTGTGTGTGTTAGTGTGTGTCTATTTAATCAAACTAACTTCTGCGTTCAACGATAAGCCTCAGGCCATCCATTAACACACAAACACACACGCACACACACACCCACACACACACACATTTTCACTTAATTACAAGGACAATCATAATTAAATGGACATGTGTGTTACCGGGCCCACAGAGGAACAACCAGAGTGAACCTATCAGGATCCACCCTTTAATTGAATAAGAATGTAACATTTAGTCAAGTAAAAAAATGACTGAGGTTCAGCCTGCAGGAGGAGCAGAAAGCTGAGTACTGAATTATACTTTGACCTTTAACAATTCAACAGGACTGTGGCAGGGAAGACGAGTCTGGTGTTTAAAGGCAGGGGCATTCATTCCTGTTGTGAGCTGGACTTTAAAGGGGCACAACCTAGGATCTTCTGATGTCTCTGAATCCTATTGATGACATTCTGAGCATTTTTACAGTGCTGAATGTGTTGCTGGTCCACAGAGGGATTCATGCCTGATAGCATGCAAGTGAAGAAGAAGAGGGAGTAGAGGAGGAAGGTCTCAGTTGGATCTTCTCGCAGTGAACGTGTACAGAGTCGTCTCTGCATTCTAACTGTGTGGTTGCCATGATGGCTCCGGGCTACGCTATGACTGTGATACCGTCCGACACTTCTGACAGTGCAACCAGCTACACAATACACACACACTCACATGCACACTGACACTGCCCCCCAAGGTACTCAGTGGGCTACAAAGGCGTCCCAGCATGCATTTCTGTGTTCACTTTACAACACACTCAACTGGAAACAAAAAGAGCATCATTTTATGTGTCTGTGTGCGCGCATGTAGGGCTGTGTGTGTGTAAGCTCACTGGCCTGGAAGCTGAAGGAAACTCTCTACTCATGACACCAGAGAAATAAAACAGTGAGGTCATGCTGCTGTGTCCTACTTCATGTTCACAGCTGAGATCAGGATGAGACAATGATGGCATCAGGTGACTGCTGCTGAGAGGCAAGCTAACAGGCAGAAGATAGTGGTCCAAACAGAAGCTAACTGACAGAGGTAATCAGACAACAGGCAGAGTCCAGTATACAAACAAGAATAACGTGGGCTAATAGGTAGAAATATAAACAGAAGCTATTATATAACCTTATTCAAACAAATAAAATCAAAAAGAGAGGCTAAAAGACAAAGTAGCAAACTAAGCCAATAGGCTAAACAGAAGCTAACAGGCGTAGCGTCTGTTTAGCTGTTTGTATCTCCCTCAGGCTAACAGTTTAAAGTGAACAGAGGACAAAAACATATAGGCTACCAAGGCAATGTTTAAGAGCAAAACAGAGAGAAGCTCTTGTCTAAGCCTACACAAAAAGTGAAAAAGAAAAGAGCAGAAAATGAACTAAATCATTAACCAATAAAGTGGTGCAGAGTTGAGATATTTTTGTATGACAACCTGGAATCAACCTGGGCATCATGCTGGTTCTCTGAATAAAAAATCTATGGGCATTTTTTAATGTCTTCTTGGATAAATTGATAATAGAAAGGTCTATGGCAAGCAAGTACTATGAAAATTACACATTTATTCATCTTTTGCCATTTTTAAGACTAAACGTAATTGACAAGAGTAAAAACCTATCATTAAGCTATTTTGGAACCACAACATAGCAGTTTGACCTGGAGACAGCTGCCACACTTCCAATGTTTAAGGTCCTGTTGTGACCCCTTGTTTGAGAATTTCCTCTTAATCGAGTCACCTCATCAAGTTGGTGCCAATGGCTGTGGCAATAGTGCATTCATTATTGTTTATCAAAAATGGCCAGACATGATTGCATTCAGGTCCCTGGGGATTTTTGTGATCCTTGTCAGCGGCTGTCCTTTTAGAAT
The DNA here is from genome assembly GCA_037902135.1 of Cetoscarus ocellatus. Taxonomy (NCBI): domain Eukaryota; kingdom Metazoa; phylum Chordata; class Actinopteri; order Labriformes; family Labridae; genus Cetoscarus; species Cetoscarus ocellatus. Next base: position 280,772 of record JBAMNC010000421.1, read on the forward strand.
TACAATTACATGTTAATATTTAAAAGCAGGGCAAATTCAGATGCATTTTATATTGCAAAATGAAAGGTTCTTATCTTTTTTGCATGTGTTTATCATCAGGTGTCTATCCAAAAGGCTATTGTTAAATCCTGTATACTTCTGGCCTTGGGAACCAGGGGTGCTAAAATGATAACTCCCTTGCGTTTTCTGGCTCATTCCTGCAACACTCTATAAACCAGAGTTTTAAAAAGAGACATAATAGACTACACCAACAACACGCAAAGTACAATTTAGACCACTGACACCAACTAACAAAAAAGAGGAAGTGCTGACAAGTCTGCTTATTATAACCAACTTTTGCCTTGTCCTGCTGCAAAGTTGCCTCAGTTATGGCCAGTTGTGAGTTTCATTTCTTGGGGGGCCTTGTTTTGAAAGTGAAGCTGCTTACTGGGCTACCTTACTCCTACTGCACAAGAACCACTTCTATTTCTCTCTCAGTTCTCTCCAAGAAAGCTCAATACATTGATTATCTTGCAGAACTGTGAGTGACAATATAATGACAGGAATAATGAACCATCTTTAGCTCAAGTTTACTTTGTTACTTTGTTTTCCACAAATACCTGATTGCTTTTTTTTCTCTCTCTTTCACCTAGCAAAGCTACAAGCAGAAGCTTTCTGGCAAAAATTGTAGATGCTGTCAGACAGATGATTACAGACAATTTACAATAGAGGGAGTCCAAAGTAAAAAGACAAACAAAATGTGATAGAAGTTTGCAATAGTGCTGCAGACAGACATAAGCTTGATACACAAATATTTAGAGATAAAGAAATGAAAGATAACAGACAAACTGAAACTTTCTTTGTGCAGCAGGTCTGGATTTTCTTCGAAGCTCATCCAAAGAAGCCAAAAGGGCTCAAAGCTTGCTGCACAGTAATTCTGAGAACCTGTCAGCCACCAGTGGCACTTAACGTTAGCTGTTTTGGTCATATCTTTACAGAAAAGTCTGAGGAACAAGCAGGAGGAAAATTATGTCAAGGGTCAATTAATTTTTTTATGGTGCACATTGAAAAATACAAAGCCTAAATGTCCAAAAAAGGAGTCAAAACGTCAGTGAAAAAGAAGAAACTTTTGAGAATAAAATTCAAATATAAAGGTTTACTTTAACCTCAACATTGTATTTCAATGTTGTCATAGGCATGTTAAGTATTTTCTAGGCATTTCAATGTTTTCTCAAAATTGAACAAACAGTATTCTTGAGATTTGATTTGAATATTTTTCCCAAAATTGTATTTAAACTTTAGCTCTGACATCTTTTTCTTAAATCCCACTATTTTGACTTAACACGTTTGACTCATTTTCTTTGAAGTGCAACATAAAAAGCATGCTTCTTCATTTATTACTTTACCTGCCTACCCCTTATACTTTTTCTGTATAACGAAGACCAAAGTCAAGCACTGGGATGCATCTGTTTTTTGCTACCACTGTCAGGAGGTTGGGTATTGGGACACAATTGCAGATTGTTTCTTAAAGTTATTCCAGAGGGAAAAAAGAGGCTAAATTATTCGATTCTAGTTTTTTTCTTTCCTTTTCTTGTCTTGTCTTCTTTGTACAAGAAACTTTCTTTGGGTTACTACAAAACTTCACTAAAATCACACACAAGAGCTTAAGTAGACTTTTCGCATAAAAACAACAAATCAAGAAACACAGAGAAGCTCTCACATTCTCTGATGGTGAGGAAATGAGTCAGCACAGAGCACTGAGATCCAGAAGTACGGTATATCAATTCAGATCAAGACCAATCAGCGCAAGGCCTGATTCTGCTCTGAGCAGACTCCATGTATGGCCAGCTGCACACACTTGAGTCTGCTTTGAATAACTCCTGGGGCGCTAATTTCCTGTCGCAGCGCAGGGTGGTGCACCCCGCGTAGTGGTAATTTCGTACGGCACACCACTGTGCGCAGCCAATTTGGCACATTTGGTAGACCGGCTGCGCCAAGATGGGTGTGGCAGCGCACCAGGGGGAGGTGTCAACAGATTCAGCTTGGTGCAGTGACAATGTCGTGCCAAAACACTGCGCGGAATGTGGGCTGAAAGCTCGCCAGCTCCAACCTGGTCTATTCTCGACGCAGGCGAAGTGCACCCCTTGCAGTGGTAATTTGGCAGACAGGTGCGCAGTTTGCAAACGTCACCAAAACCTCACAGGCAGGTATCCAGAGTGTCAGGCACATTTCAATGCAATAAACAATCACAGCTACCACTATTTAATGTAACCATCTGAACTAGCACATACATTTGTATCTAATTGTCCCGTCACATCTGATGTCAGATCAAAGACGTTTGTCATAATGGAAACTCAACCTGAGCTGCCGTCAGGTTGAGTTGAATGAGTTCACATCTCTCAGCCAACCACAAACAGCCACATCATCCGATATGGAGTATCCAGCTTCTTTCATCTTATGAAATTCAAAAGAAAAGAAAAAGAGAGAGACGCTTACTGAATAAATGTATGTCACTCAGTGTCTTAAGGATTTACCTGGGATTGCCCATATTTCTCTGTTTTAATCTTTATTCTAAACGTGATCTAAAAAGATGGAGTACATTATTGCAAGGAGGATGAGGAGGAGATACCGGGAGAGAGTACTTCACCAAAAGTTCTGCTATTTGGAGATGACAGACCAGAAATGCAGGTGGATCACAAGCATGATGAATGGATTAGCCTGCTGCTGTGTTTAAATGTAATTATCACTTAATTTTGTACTCCTATGTATGAGACAGGAACAGATTACATCTGTCCTGCGAGGTGGTCCACACGGTGACGCACATTGTGGCCTCCGATGCGCAGCCCAGTGGACCCTGCGCTCTCCCAGTTGCTGTAATAGTGACAGCGGCTCTGACCTTCTTCGCCACCGGGTCTTTCCAGCACACCGTGTCCACAGTGACGGGGATCAGTCAGACCGCTGTCGGTTCGGTTGATCAAATGAATCAAATGAATTCACATCTTTGGTTTTGTGTAATCAGGAGTTACATGCCAAAACAATCACGATTCAATAGGGTAAAACAAGTTAATTTCACATGCAAAAAATGAAAATGCGTCATATCAGCACAGGTGCTTCTGTTTTCATTGCCATTACACAATTTATTCATATTGTGATCTGTCCACACCACTCATCTTTATTATGTGGGGTTTAAATATACACTATTTTGCCAAAAGTATTCCCTTACCTGCGTGGACTTGCATATGAGCTAAGTGACATCCCATTCCCTAATCATAGGGTTCAATAGTGACGTCGTCCAGCCTTTTGCCGCTATAACAGCTTCACCTCTTCTGGGAGGCTGTCCACAAGGTTTAGGAGTGTGTTTATGGAATTTTTGACCATCTCTTCCCGAATCTAATTTGTGAGGTGCACACAACTGATGATTGGATTAGAAAGGGTGGCTTCGTCTTGGTTTCCAATTCATCCCAAAGGGGAGTTATCATATCAGGTGCAGGACCGTCCAGGCCAGTCAAGTTCATCCACACCAGACTCTCTCATCCATGTGGTTATGGACCTTGCTTTGTGCACTGTGCACAGTCATGTTGGAAGAGGAAGGGGCCAGCTCCAAACTGTTCCCACAAAGTTGGGAGCATGGAATTGTCCAAAATCTCTTGGTATGCTGAAGCATTCAGAGTTCCTTTCACTGAACTAAGGGGCCAAGCCCAGCTCCTGAAAAACAACCCTCCACCAAACTTTACACTTGGCACAATGCAGTCAGACAAGTACCGGTTCTCCTGGCACTGCACCTGACTCGCATCAGTTGCCAGATGGAGATGCTGTGATTCGTCACTCAGAGACGGGCATCTCACTGCTCTAGAGTCCAGTGGCGACGTGCTGCATCCGACACATTGCATTGCACTTGGTGATGTATGGCTTGGATGCAGCTGCTTGGCAATGGAAACCCATTCCATGAAGCTCTCTGCGCACTGTTCTTGAGCTAATCTGAAGACCACATGAAGTTTGGAGGTCTGTAGCGATCGACTCTGCAGAAAGTTGCCGACCTCTTTGCACTATGCGCCTCAGCATCCGCTGACCCCACTCCGTCAGTTTACGTGGCCTACCACTTCGTGGCTGAGTTGCTGTCATTCCCAAACACTTCCACGTTCTTGTAATACAGCTGACAGTTGACTGCGGAATATTTAGGAGCGAGGAAATTTCACGACTGGATTTGTTGCACAGGTGGCATCCTATCACAGCTCCACACTGGAATTCACTGAGCTCCTGAGAGCGACCCATTCTTTCACAAATGTTTGTGAAAGCAGTCTGCATGCCTAGGTGCTTGATTTTATACACGTGGCTCATTTTATCAACACAGAATAAGACACACCCACCGATGATGTCACGGTTCGTGAGCTGGAACCAACTTTTTTTGGTTCCATCCTTGAAACAACTTTTGCCGTGCTAGTGTGAAAACCCTCTAGAAGAGCTTTTATTCTTATTAGGTTTCATCTCACCAGCAGATGAGCTTGCCGCACAACTCATTAGCTTCCTAAAAGGGTAAGGTGAAATCCTCTGATTCTGACTCACATGGATGCCAGCCAGCCAGTCGAAACTCAGTGACCGGCACTAACAACTCATTTGTCATTGCAGATGTTTTGATGATGTTTTTCAGGTCAGCAATAGAATGACACTATCCCATGTGATTAACTAACAGTAACTAACAGACAAAAGCAAAAGTTAAATAGACAGGCTTGCCTAATGATGATATTTTTTTTAAAATGACTGACAATTGTGACAAAAGCTGCAAGAAAAGAGTAGCTAATAAATAGGGTTACAAGCCTTGGCAACTGTAAAGATAGTAGGTCTAATCAAAGCAATGTATGACGAAAAGCATCAAGAATAACTAAAACTTAAAGAGCCCCTATTTTGCCGTAACTTGGTCTTGTAGGCCTATATTCGATTTCAATGACTGTTAGAGTTCGTTCATAATCTTTAATGTTAAAAAAACATTTTCATTTCCACATTGCGAATACCCCTGATCTAGCTATATTCTCACTCTGTCTGTCCCCTTCCCCTTGGTGGGCCAGTCTGTTTGTAGTTGTTTAACTTATCTGACCAGTGGTATTTTAGCAGTTTGCTATGGCTACAGCTTTACATTCATTGTACAGACTATGCTCTGCAATGGGCTGACCAACACTGATAGGACATCTCACTACTAGGTCTATTTGGTGAAGCCAGAGGAATGAGACATTGCCTTCGCTGTTGGTGCAGTAAACAAGGGAGGGGGAGAAGTCTTGATACTACAGACTTTTTGTCTTGTGAAGAGAGGTTCTCTATCAGGTGAAGGAGACATGAAAAACACTAAAAGGCATATAAAACTCAAAAAGCACAATACAGGCTCTTAATTAGAGAACTTAACAGAAAAAATGACAAGGAGTAGCTAACAGCATATTTAAATAGTCTTTGGCAATGCAAAGCATTATCCACTAAAGAAAAAACAAACTGGCATTGGTGCAGTGAGGAGCTTTGCACAAACACAATCACAAACTCATCAACTGAATGAAACAGAACAAGGGTGGCAGAGGACTCGCAAAAGATGGAGGCAAATGGATGAAATACACAGCAGCTATCAGACACATTTAACAGCTGAGCTGCTGATAAACAGCATTAAAAATGATACATGCCAAGGCTGAAGATAAGTTATCCACAAATATACAATCATGAAATTTTATGAAAAAAGACAAATATAAAAGCAGGAATAAAAACTACTAACCAGTGTGTAAACAAAAGTTGATCATCTAACAGCAGCTGGTAACAGGCACTAAATAATCAAATAAAACGTACAGACAAATGATTAAACAAAGAGAAACAACCAAAAAGCCCTTTTTATACCTTTGTGCGATCAACAGCTGAGGCCAGTAAAGTTAATTGGATTGTTCCTCCAAACATACGTGTGCCAGTTGGTCTGTCTGTTTGACTAATGTATGGGCTTATTCTAGTGAACATGATGTCTAATTTATGCTTTGATTAGTTTGTTGATTAGTCCAACCTTGAGCAAATGTTTGCTCTGACTCAGGCATGAATTTTTTATATTTCTGAGGTTCAAGGCAAAAAAGGTCAATGTCATGAAAACTCAGGATCTTTCCTTCCTTGAAAATGTGATCCTGTGAAAGTTACATCTCATAGACACTTTCAGAGATTCCTTCAAACTGTGCACAAATGTCCAAACTGATCTCAGTTATTACATTTTGGAGGTCAAAGGTAAAAGGTCAGGGTCTAGGTGCCACATGGCCAAGCCTTTGCTTATGAATGCAAAATGTCATAAATGATTTTTATTAAACTGCACAGTTGTCCACCTTCTCTCTAGAATGAACCTGTCACGTTTTGGAGGTCTTAAATCAAAGGTCAAGATTTTAGAGTGACATGGTCGTTCCTTTGCTTGTGAAAGGTTATTCTTTATAAATTATTGAAGGAATTTTCATTAAACTTTGTGAAAATATCCACTCTTCCACAAAGTGAAATGATCAGATTTTAGGTCAAAGGTCATAGGTCAGTTTAAGATGATGGCGTGTCCTGGTCATACCTAACATGTAGATGCAAGATCTTAAAGAGGTCATATTTTGCCCTCTATCAGGTTCATATGTTCATTTTGATGACTGCAAGGGTATGTTCACAATCACAAATGTGTGAAAAAAAACATAGTACCCTGATAATGCTGTGTTCTCTATGTGCCTAACCCCAAATTTCCATATAGCATGTCCCATCCTTGCTGCAGCATATCCCTGCCCACTGGGAGCATAATTAAAACACTGCACAGTGGAGTACAGCCCTATTTCACTTTAAAAATGAGAACACAAGAAAACTACAACTTCTCAAGGTAATTATAAAATTAGAGATAACAGGAAGAGCAACATGTGATCTTTGATTCAAAAACCACATCAGGGTTGAATGTATATGATATCAATTTATTTTCATTTTTGATTTCATCTCAGTTTTTCATAAAAGCTACCCTGAGACCCAGACCTAACAGTGCATGCAAAAGTCCTGCCTGGACAATGCTGGAAAACCCATAGGAGTCAAGTGTGAAAGGGGCTTAACAGAGACCAGAAACAGAGAGAAGCTTACAGTTTGGAAAAAAAGTCAGTCGCTAACAGACAAAAACAATGTAAAGCTTCAAACAGACTGCTAACAAAGAACACAGAGACACTGTCCATGCCAAAAAACTAAAGGACCTGATTAGAGGCAGTTTGACTGTGGGTATCTAGAGTATTCTGTTTTTATTCTGGGTACCTCTAGAATATTGTTTTGATTGTGACAGTGAACATCAAGAGTATTGTTTTATTTGGAACTTTTGTCCAGACCATCCAAACACACCTGTTCTGTTTTTTGTCATGTGTGCTCTAAAGAAACCTTAGATATGATCTCACTGCGTGTACTCGATTGTTAATTACAAGTTACACGTTACGATCGAAGGGGTCGTGGGGGGTGGGGATGCTTGTTTCCTTGGCAACCACACAAGGGCCTGGAGCTGAATCCCTGTTGCTGCGGCAACCATGCATGCTGGCAATGGATGGTATGATGAATGTGATTTAAACACAGAAAAAATGCAGAAGAAGAAGGGGTCTGGATGATGGATTTTCTTTCTGCTGCTCTAAGTAGGCTGACATATAACTCAGCAGGACAATCATTTATTGATTATTGATTGCAGATGACAGTGTTTAGTCATAAATCATGCTTAATTGGAAATTATGGTGGACATGCTAAACAAGATAGTTGTTGACATGCTGTAAAATCATGCATCATAAACACACACACACACAAACATATGTTCGGTAACTGTTTATGTAACTTAGATATCTGAATATTATGCACATATTGCTACAGTAAGTGTTGATTCTCTTGGTCTTTTCTCTGACATCCTGGTCACAAATCAATAGCCTTTTAAAATCAATTGAAAGGTGAAAGCCTATGCAAATAAAAGCAAGAACACATGTATGTATGATCATGCTGCTTGGTATTTGTTTGTTGACCAATATGTAGCAAACGTACCAAAGACTGATTATGGGAGACTGTTATTACTGTTGTAAAATGTAGTGCTGTCCAAAATAATCAAATTGATCACAGGCTATGGGATCAGTTCACATAGCCTGAAATCTGATTCAGTTTCTTTCCTTTAGCTATCCTTGTTAAGTTGGATAAACCTCAGCATGTCTGTTTGCATTTAAACAAGGGTTTTTTCTTGCTGGAAGCAGACAGGCCTTAAAGGAAGAGGGATTGAGGGCAGATTGTCTGATTATTAAACAGCCTCAGATGGTGTTGATCTCTGGGGTAAATAAGATAATGATAATTAACAGTAAAGTTTATACTGCTGTTTTCATCAAATTTAAGAAGTGTACATTTAAGTGATGACACACGTGTGCATTCACCCACATGAAAATTTAAATGGTTTTGATAATTAATTATTTTTTTCAATAATTGAATAAAAATTAGAATTTTTAATTTTAAAATAAAGTGCTTGTGCCCAAACAAAAACAGAAGCATTCACTGAAGAGACGTGTTCCTGTGCATCTGCTAAATAAAACACCTACCATGGCCCTCAGCTCCCATCATCATCACCCTCCATCCCAGCTATGAAGACTAGTTGCTATCTCAAGTGTTCCGTCAAATTGTTTCCCCGACACCCCCAGAAGGCTGGACAGTGAACTCTGATGCCTCAGAGCCATCCCCCTCCATGATAACTCTCATCTTTGTACTACCAAGTTTTATCTTACCTACTGTACCTCATGGTGGAAATGCAGCCCAACCAGCATTAAACTAATTAGTGCTCTATACATGCAAGCTCCAGATATTAACAATGCTGATTTCACTGACCTTGACCCAAGGCCACCAATTGCCATCACATTCAAGATGGCTTTTCCTGGTTCCAATCCTAAAAATTATTACAACCTCAAAAAATACAAAAGGAAAAGGAAAATTTTTGAAAAAAATACGGAGAAAAAAAATATCGAATATCGAAAGTTGGGTATTTACTCACAACTGCTGTAAGATTCCAGTAAAACCACTTTCCCACTAAAATTAATATGTAAATGCAGGTTTTTCAAACACGGGTAAACCCGCTAACAATCGGCAAGTGACTCCTTTTCCATCGCCAGCAGACACGGGTCTTATCACCAACAGACGACCTGCGATGCTTTTTTTTTTTCCTCTGGTGTGTCAAGCTGATGTCATCATGTTGATGACATCATCAGCGCAGAAACACAGCCAGGTAAACAATGGAATGGAGCATGGGAGCCATGGACACAGTGGTCAGCAGGCACGTTACACCAACGTCATCCCATAAATTAGCGAGTTCACCCTGATGTGACGTTCCCACTGGGAGCCGATTGGAGGCGAGATGATGAAACCCACGTTGCTTGCAGGATTAGTTGACGCGGGTCTGAATGCCGATTAGAGCCTTTCCCACTGCCGACAGGAGCTGATTGTTAGCATGTTTAAACAGCTTTCCCGGCCAGTGGGAAAGGGGTATGAGTGATGTTTTTAGTTCACTGCTAGCTACTGATTCAAGTTTGTGCTGTCCTTGCGCAACAAAAATTTCTGAAAACATTTAACAAATTGGACAAATCGTTCAAAATTATTGACAAGCCAGTGTAAGAATGACAGCAGAACTGGTCTCCATTGATGATTACATACTATGAAACTTGGATCTTCCAATACAACCCTGAAACAAAATGGCAGTCATTGCACTGTAAAACACCAAAATCACCAAGAATAAAGAAAGCATAACAAAGCAAGACCAAATTTAAGGCCATGTAGATTGTTTTCTTTGATACTAAGGGTATTATTGCAGAGGACTGGGTTCTAGAAGGGTCAACAGTGAATCATCACTGTGCAAAACAAGTTCTGTGAGAAAAACTCAGAAGGAAGAGACCACAATTGTGGAAAAATTGTTTCATTTTTCACCAAGACAGTGCTCCAGGTGCCCTGTCAGTAAAGCAGTTTCTGGCCCAAAAACATATCGCAGTGCTTTAACCCCCATGCTATTTACCTGATCTGACTTTTTTTCTTTTTCCTAAAATCTACCCTGTGCTCAAAGGAACACACTTTGAGTCTGTGTCAGGAGATGAGAAAGAAAAACAGAAGTCTTGAGACAACTGTCCCAAGAAGACCTACTGCACTGCTTTGATCAGTGGAAGACCCAAATGCATTGAGGTGTTGATGTAAAAGCATTAGTATAATGAAGGAGAAAGACATAGAAAAATGTTTATGCTCAATAAAATTGTATTACAGTATGGGACAATAAGCCCTAAACACTATTGGGTTAGTTTTATAAGTTATGAAAAAGAAAAACACCCTAGGCTTGAATATAATTCAGAGGCGCTCATAGGTCTCTAACAATTAGTAGACAAAGATCACTTTCACATGTAAAGTTTGGCAGACTTGGCTCAGTTCAAGAGTAAATTTGGAATATTGTTGAAGTTTTCATTTGGTTTTCTTTTACACTGCACTTTGTCAGGTGGACCAAAGCACATCAAATGTTGTGTAATCTAGCTAACACCACCTGTTGGGACTGTATCTGCTGCCTTTGTTCCTGCCATCCTGCTTACTGCTGCATTATACCTGCATGAAGCTGGCCCCCCCACCTCATGCTAAATTTCTGGAAATAGTCTGTTTCATTTGTGTTTCGTTTGTGCTTCGTTTGTGGCGTAAAAATTGTCATTTGTGCAGCTACAGTTTTTAAGTTATTAAATATTATTTTAAAGGTCATCCAGAGTTCAACCAGCACCCCATTTGCTCCAAATGGACCTGAAATGGTACCGTTTGTTTGCGCTTCGTTTGTACCGTAAAAACTTTCATTTGTGCTGCTATGGTTTTTAAGTTATTAAATATTATTTTACGGGTCATCCAGAGTTCACCCAGCCCCCATTTGCTTCACATGGACCCGAAATGGTACCATTCGTGTTTGCTTCGCTTGTGCTGGTTTGTGCCGTAAAAACTTTCGTTTGTGCTGCTACGGTTTATAGATATTACGCACTTTAATTTCCGGAGATGACGTCAAACCCCTCCTTCACGGGGCTGTAAAACACTTTGTTTGTGCTATTACGGTTTACTGATATTGTTTTATTATCATGAAACTCCATTTAGCCCCTGCCATATCTTTTTTCCCCTTATATTTCTTAATTAACAAAAGGTAGTACACTTGTACTGGATTAGCATGGTTGTTATTCCAATGATGGCATCTCAGTTGTGATGGCGCCTTACTGGGTCATCATTTCTTGATACATCTTCCTTGATTACCTGCTTCAACAGTCCTGACAACCAAAAAATGTCTGAAATACCAATAAGAAGATCGCATTCCACAGCCAGCGTTTTGTTCTTCATTTGAAAGAAGGATCATCACCTGGACTCATATTTGCTAGTTTAACTGTGTGATAAATTAACAACAACAAAAAAAAACCTCTACCAGCACTAGAGACGAACCTTGTTTGACCGCACCCAAAACAAAAGTGGGTAACAACAGCACGAGAGCATTTCCGGTGGTGACGTCATCACCAGAAATTAAAGCAGCACAAATGAAAGTTTTTACGGCACAAATCGGCATAAACCAGCACAAACAAAGCACAAACGAATGGTACCATTTCGGGTCCATTTGGAGCAAATGGGGGGCTGGGTGAACTCTGGATGACGTGTACAATAATATTTAATAACTTAAAAACCATAGCAGCACAAACAACAATTTTTACGGCACAAATAAGCACAAACGAAGCACAAGCAAAAGAGACTATTTTACAGAAATTTAGCTTGAGGTGGGGGTCCAGCTTCATGCAGGTCTGCACTCTGACCTTGAAATACACAGCCAGGTTTTGAGGAATAACCAATAATAATAATAATAGTCAGTGTGGAAGTGCCCAAAACTGTAGTTCCCTGAGTGTCTGCTTGAGCTGAATCAGCCTGACTCAATGTCTGTAATCAGACAGATCCTTCTTGCCAAGCTACAACGTAAAAGCTAAGAGCAAGACGACAGCAGGGAGTGACTTTTCCTACAGAAAAAAGCATAGATGCTAACAGCTTCAGTAGCAGTTTTGTTTGATCCGGACTGCGTTTCTTTACTAAATAAAAAAATATTAACACTGAAAGCATTTCTCAATAGAAAGTATATTTTGCTCCACCTCTGACATGTTTTGGTTGGAGTTTTTTCTACTAAGTGGCTCCCTTTTTATTCTGAACTGCCTACAAGGTAGTCTGATTGGCCTGTACCGAATGTGATTGACAAAATGATCATCCAATCACCAGCCAGATATGCTTTTGAAAAGTTCGGCCCATTCTCAAACACTTACTATGGGCTGTTGTCCAGATGAACTAGTGACATATATTGAACAGTCCGTCTGTGTGTGCCAGGTTAGATTACATGATCTAAGGTTTGATTGAGAAGGTGTGTACAGCATGACAGGATCCACAGATATGCATCAACAATAATCCAAAGACTTCTTTGATAATCATTCGACTGACATCACACGGCTTTGTCCAGTTCTCTCAACAGGAACTAAAACTATTTAGCCTGGAGCAGTTTGGAGGTATACTGAGCAATAAATGAAGATAAAGCTACATTTAGGCTGCGTCTGGTGGCACAGCGAAATGAGAACATATTCAGCCCAGACTTCAAGGAATAACCTGTTTGGAGGCTTGTGTTGCTAACAAAGCTAACATTAGTCACACTCTGCTTGGCATTGTCATTAAATGCTACTTTGGCTTGCTTGCTGTTGTGATATTTGGAAATATTCAAGCCAAACAGTGTACTGCTTCTGGTTTGCTTCCCTTGATTTGTTGGGTGGCTTTCACGAACCAAACTCTAGTTTACTTGGAAGCAGTGGTGGGCAAAGTACTCAACTCCATGAATTTATGGAACCTAATGACCAAAACAACCTACTGAATGCACTGACCTGCTTATAGAACCTGTAGAATAAAAAGCTTGTGAAATATGCCAGAAAGCCTATAGAAAAGCCTGTTGAAACACCATTGAATCTACAAAAGAACAATCATTGCCGTTTTCATTTTTTTATTTAACACCCCAACGCCACCCTCTGAAACAGCATGGCTGTGTTCTGACACAGCTCTGGCAATATGTGTGTGTAAGTTACCTCACATGCTTTCTCAGGTTGGACGACAAGCTTTTGTAGGTAGTGATGAAGTTTGTGTGCGTCAAACAGAGCAATCATTTGAAACAATTTGAATCATTCTTCATTTCAACAATCTCATGGACAATAACATGGACTTCAGAAATGGCCATGGATGCACTGGTGTGGAATCATTGTCTATATCTGCTACAGCCATCATTACTGCCAAGACAAACCGTTACCTGAGCAACATTAGCTCAACGTTTACCTGTCTGATCTGAGCGCATGCGTGAGGTATAGGTACTGCATCACCACTTAAACAAATCACAGGCAGATCACATTTTAGAGGAGAAGAAAAATTTCATCCGCTGACTTCAAAGCTAAAAGTAATGAGTAACAAGATCCTTCATAGAAATGTAGTGGGGTTAAAAGTAAAATATTTGTCTTTCAAATTTAGTGGAGTAAAAGTCTTAAGTTTCCAAAAATAATAATACTCAAGAAAAGTTCAAATACGCAAAAAATGTACTAAAGTACAGCACTAAAGTAAATATACTTTGTTATTGTCCACCCCTGCTATTTGTTTATAAATAGTTATATAAATTATAAAAATTGTGAATAAAAAAGATCACCCTCATCCCACCTGATAGTGTTAATTAAATATTTATGATTGCCCCACCGTAAGTACAACATTATAGGCCTACAGTCAATAGGCGCTGCTGACTTCATTTTAAGGTTCAAATGTATTTTGTGGCTCAAGGCAGATTTTTTTTCTGTCCAAATGGAAAATTTTTAAGTAAGTATCCTTGTGTGGTTGGAGTTTTAAAAAAGGTCTGCGAGATTTTTCGTTTTGTGGTATGTCCTTGGGCTCGAGCTTTTGAGGACCAGTTAATGACGTAGAAAAGATATTTACAGTAAACAAATCAGGTATATGCTCGTACCTGTAGATAATCTGTGATGAACTGGTAATATCTAAAACGTGTTAACTCCATGTGTGTATGACTCAGACTGTGACCGCGCGAGCTGGAGCAGGTGTCGCCTCATTAATTCACTAACAGCCGCTCGTTCCCGCGCGTCAGTGCTCGCGCGCCTCCTCTCCTCCGTCTCTCGGCGCGCGGGAGCGTGCGGCAGGATCCAAGGACGGACCTCGGGCTCGCGAGCTTCAGGTCATCTGAAAGTCCGCGAGCATCAACCGAGTGACACTGAGTACTGGATCGATAATTGAAAGAAAACTGATTAAATGATCAAGACAGCAAGGAAGGACAGCATCTGAGGGAAATTTTTGTTTGAGATGAGGGGAAATGAAGAGGACACGGTGAATCAACAGGACGAGGCGCGAGGAGGTATCAACAATGTCAGCCGCGTTTGTCGGTTAAACTGAATGAAAAACAACATTTAGTCGATGAAATAAGCAACACACTCAAGGATTAAAGTCTACGGCGGAAATATGCGGAAATACTGATAATTTTCGACGAGGGAACTCGGGTTTTCACCGGTTTAAATCATCATTCATTATTTATTGGGGAAAAAGCAACAAGAACGAACACCTTTAACCTGACAGACCCGAGTCACCGAACCGGACCACCGAGGAAGAAGCCAACACCACCGAGCCTGGGCTGTCTCATAGAGGAAAAACACCGTGATTTGAATAAATCACAGACGGTGAAATCAACAGGAGACCGACTGAACGACGCAGTTTTGTAACGGAATTCAAACCTGAGAGTCGAAGAAAACATCGATTTTTATTTGACCATCACCAAGAAAAAAGAAGAACCAGAACCAGACATAAAAAGTAAGCCCCGTTTAATAAGATTTATATATTTTGGTGTGATTCACTGCTATTTATCTTTGATTATTTCATCTTCACCGTCCCATCCATCAGCGTCAACACGTCTGTTGGCAAAGGCGGATACATTCAAAACAGCATTTAATTTTATTGTAGGCGTTTCTTATGAACTGAAAATCTCTGTTAATTTATAACCTACCCTTTCTGAGCCTCATACCAACCTGTTCAGTATTTCTACTTTTATGTGTCAAATTCTTTTAATGAAAGTCAGTCATCCTCCAAATCTCAATCAACCAGATACAGAGTGGGTAAAAGATAGGCTACTCAGAAAAACTGGATCACTGCATTTTGAAAATTGGTAAATTGTAAAAGTAATAAAATGATTAAAAAACAAAAGCTCTGAGAAGCCGTACTGAGGTGTCTATGGTAAGGTCCTCCTGAATGTAGTGAGTTTTTATTTTTAGATATTGATTTTTACTGTTGAGTTGATTAAGCTATTAAGAACCAAAATATAAGCTTGAGACCACGCCCATTACACGCATTCCAGGTAAAAAAAAATGA
Source organism: Cetoscarus ocellatus (assembly GCA_037902135.1). Lineage (NCBI taxonomy): Eukaryota > Metazoa > Chordata > Actinopteri > Labriformes > Labridae > Cetoscarus > Cetoscarus ocellatus. The sequence continues at coordinate 296,183 of JBAMNC010000421.1, forward strand.
AGTAGATCTCTTTCTACACTCACAATAATATGGGAAAGTAATCCATTATGGATTCCTGATCTGTTGGTGAAATTTCATAGCAACATCAGTGGATCAAAAAATGTAAAAAAAAAAAAAAAGAGTTGCAGAATAAGTAGTGGTGGATCATATGTGAAGTGAAACTATTCAAATACTATGTTCATCCATCCAGTTGATACATTTTCTCAGATCCCAATACAAGTATGCACAGAATCCGTAAAACCCCATTTAACTTTCATGGGTAAGCTGTTAGTGTAAACACAAAATGCAGTCTTTCTGTTGTCGAAATTTCCAGGCGTCTGTGAAAAATATTTGAGAGGCATCATATAATGCTTTTTGGGGTTTTATAGAGTGATAGCACTGTCATGCACAAGATAAAGTCTGCAGCATTAGGACTTCTCCTCCTGCTAATAGCTCCAGTGGCTGCCTGAAACGGCTGGTTCCTGGACCCCTCCCTTTTCGGAATAGACCAACCACTGTGAGGGCAGTCATGTCCTCACAGTGTTTTGTCAGCAAAGAGTGATGCAGTGATGATGTCTTTTTATATGCCAACCTGAGAGTAAGCATCACGCTGGTTCTCTCGGCAAGAAGCCTATAGGATTCTTCATGCTTCTTTGTAGGTTTTTGGATCATTGCTGCCAATAAGGCCTGTGGCTAAAAAAAGTTTATAAAGCCTTTTCCCTGTTGTTACAATAATCTATATAAATGCACGCAAAGGGCTTTTCTAGTCTCTCTGACTTCTCAAAGTGCTTTTACATGGCAGGCTACTTCTGCACATTCACATCGATTCATTCTCACATTTACTCACTGGTGGTTGAAGTTTATTTGTTAGTTGTCAGTATTAGCTAACACATGCTCGCTGTTTCATACCCATTCATACACCAATATAGCAGCATCTGGAGCAATTTGGGGTTAAGTGTATTGGCCATGGACGCATCAACATGTGACAGCCTGGGCTTAAACCCACAACCTACCAATTACTGGTAGAGCACACTACCAGACTGAGCCACTGATGCACCAAAAGAGGAAAAAGTTATTTTTAGGCTATTACAGGACTGCAATGTGGTGATTGAAATTAAGTTGCTTCCATGCTTCGAAACTTATATCTTACAATGTTACTTGTTGTTTAGGACAATATCCTCTTTTATACCTGATCAAATCGGTGCTCATGGATGTGACAATGGTGTACGTCACATCATTTATTAAAGACAGTAAGATTCACACATTATTTTGTTTAAGGTCCTTTGCCATTAAAGATGTAACAATATTTTTAACTCACAAGGGTGGCAACTCCAAATGCATTCTTTATTGAAGTAAAAAATTGTTCAAAATCCTGTATGTTTGTGTTCACCACAAACATCATTTCAGGTATTAATCTGGATAACCTGCTTTTACATTCCAAAGATCTTAAATGAGGGAACTACAAGACTAACTTCTTTCCTTTTTTTTAACAACTTACTGCTGCTCCACTCCACTGTCTCATGGTTGCAAACCCAGTGCAGAGCATAGACTGCAGAAAGAATGCAGAGCCATTGAAAACATGGTGTCTACAGTCAATGGCTGAACCATGCTGAACATGGTAATTACCACAAAGAAGGCCAAAACGAAGGCCTGAAAGCAACAGGAGCAACACCAGTTCTGACAGAGAACAGAGTTGGCTCAGGGGTACTCAGTAAGTAAAAAGTAGCATTTTTTAACAGTTGAGACTGTCATTGAATGAAATACAGGAGCCTGACTCCATTCAAAATATGACCTCTTCAAAAGCAAATCTCAACAGCAACATGCTGTCAACATCGCAGGGAGGCAGAATGCCTGGTAGATTGGCATATTTTTTCCGACTTTGTAACTAGAATGCTGATAACGCAGAATTCTCCACATGGACAGACATGAGCGGAGACTCGGCTGTCCATGTGGAGCGGAAAAGCCACTGTCTTAACTGAGCTGCTTGCCGGAGGTCTGCGCTCTCAGAGTGCTTTTCCAGTTTGAACTTGTTTCGCTCAGTACGCATGCACAGCAGCACTATTCTACTGTTAAATATCAGAGCATTTATTGATTAATTAAGTTCAAAGTTCATAACAGGACAGAGAGCTAATGGACGCTGAGGCTTTTTTTGAAGAGCTCCTCAGTGCTCTATTCTCGTGCGCTCCAGTGTACATTATACTCCCAAAAACAAGAAAAAAAATGAAGATTTTTACTCAACACAGAGCTACATTTCTAATATTTGCACATAAAACAGGCTGTCCAGTGTGACTTATACACAGTAGGGAACAGAGCCAAGGATTCCTGCTGAAAATGAGAAAACAAATTGCTTAAAGCCAGCGATTATTTCATGTTTAGTAAACAGGTCTATCATAAGGGTATAGAAGTGCAGTCCTCCTGGTTGAATTTGGGGATTTTAATAAACAGTGAGGTTTCACTTCAGTGCTCATGAGGAAATGCCTTACTTGTCTTTATGATTGTTTCTGGGATGCTTCAGTGTAAAAAAAAAAAAAACTTTGATCTGAGCATTGAAATGTGTCATGCTCTCTTTGCACCCTACACATGGCGTTGCCTTGAGAATCTGCTTCACCGTAACAGCAATATATAGACCCCAACTACTATATGCCACAGACAACATGCTTGGTGGTCTCCAACCCCTGCTTCAGTGAGTTGGAGAAGCATGATGCTGCTTCTGTGGTTTCACATGCCAGACCTTTTTTATTCCTGTCTTGGATCTAGCACAATGTGCCATTGTCTGTGGTGCATTTTGGTTTTACTTTTATACACTGCATTGCAAAGGTGATTCATTGTCCGTATTTGTATGCCATTAATGGTCTTACAATAGACTGGAGAATAAACTGCCTGATAACGCTGGTTAGGAAACAGGCTCTCCACAATAAGAGCCTCTGTTCTGAGCCTTATCACCCCTCTGAGCATTTGGACTGTTTTTAAACTCATCCGAGCTGTGTCTAATTACTCTTTTCCTAAGCTGCTTGTTTCTTTTGAGACATCTCTTACAGAAATGAGTGTTTGACCAGTGGAGTGTGCATTTGTGTAATCATTTACAAGATCAAGATCAAGGGCACGATAATGAGGTTTAAGAAGTACAGAGGTTTTATCAGTCGAATGTTGTGAGTCAATAGTGGAAAAGAGCTCACACTGGCATTGGAAGCTGAGAGATTACAGGGTCAGAAAGCAGATTTCATTTCACTGTAAACACATTAACACATGGTAAAACTCCCTTGGCTGTTGTCTCCTGATATGATGCATCAAGTTCATACTAGTTAACACAGTTTTATATAGAGAAGGACACCCTTTTCTTAATCAAAGTGGCCATTTTATCACCATATTGCAAGCCCCCAGACTTAGTTGACAGAAGATGTTATTATTCCTTGACCTTTTTATTTATTTATATGTTTTAGGGATAAAAAATGTAATCACCACAATATCAATATCTGCAATCAATAGTTAAAAAATAATCACTATCACCTTGTGACGATATCAATCAATATGTACATCATCTATTTTATCCTTACAAATCTGCAGAATAAGGAGATTGTGCCATAATGCTTCACTCTTTTGTGATGTCCTGGCAAAGCATGAAAAACATACAATGAACAAGCAATCAAACATCTAATCTGCAAATATACATATATGATCTGGGGCTTTTATGCCTGTATTGGTGGACAAGATAATTGATAGAGTTGGGAACTAGAGAGAGGGAGACTGCATAGGGACATGTCGCTTTACATCTGTGAACAGCACCAGAAGCTGCCAAAAACTTCTGTCTCCCCAGAACTTACTTACCACTATGATGTCCTTTATGTCAGGCGTTTGTGTTGGTCGGACTGAAAAGCAGCTACCACATTTCCAGCAGGGGCATGCTGTGACCCCTTGTTTGTGAACTACACCTTAATGCCCTGACCAAGTTGGTGCCCATGGTTGTGGTGTATGTATTATTGTTTGGTAAAAATAATTAGTAACTAGACAGCACATGGAGAGCGCAAACCTCCACCAAGGTGGCTCACATGCTGCTGTTACATCTATAAACTATAGTTCCATGATGAAGGAACCCTCATGATATAAGTCCTTGACCCTGAAAACCTACCCCTAGCTTTTGGAAACATGCTGATATCATTTTTAGTTTGACAATTATTGAACAAAAACGTTTGTTCACTAATGACGGTTATCTGTATCACCACCTCATTTTGAAGTTGGGCCATAACCAACATCTCCCAAAAATTTCACCAAATCCATCCAGTAGTTTTTTGCGTAATCTTGCTAACAAACAAACAAATGAGCAGACAATTGCAGGCAAAAAAATAACCTCCTTGGCGGAGGAAAGGACTGCATTAGAGTCCAGGACCCTTTTTGGAGTCCTTGTTAGCGATTCCCTAGCAACCATCCTTTTAAATATGCAATAATGCTTCAAAATTCAAAGCAGAGCAACATCAGGTGCATTTTATGTTGCAAAATGAAATGTTCAAATCTTGTTTGCATGTGTTTGTCACAGACCTTATTTTAGGTTTATCCTAAAGGCTACTGAAAAATCCCATACTCTGGCCTTGGAGGTGCTGAAATGCTAGCTCACCTCCATGTTTTTGGACTCATTCCTGCACCACTCTTTAACAGGAACAAAAACTTCAGCCACAGGTTTTGGTTCCTTTTTAAAGAACAATGTTAAAGAAAAACAAACCCAAGGAGAATTGCAACAATGTTGAAACTTCATCCCTGAGTCCACAGCCCTCCAAGAGAAAGATGCAATGGTTTCAAAAAAGCCTCTCAGCTATAAGGACTGTATCCACTGGGATCCATCTGTAATCATGTCAGACAGACAAAGTCACAATCTGAGCTTATCAGTAACAAAAAATAAAAACTTTTGGCCAAACTACTTTGATCACAAACACATGGCTCCTAAAGATAACATTGCTGTCATTATGCCAGTTCTGTAACGCACTCGTCTGTTGCATTGCCAGTTTTGTTCAACCTCTCAGAAAACGTGTTTAAAAAGATGTGACTGTTTAATGATGCATGTTCCCGCTTTTCACACCAAAGACTTTTTAAATGAATTATGAAAACAGCACAAATAGTCTGTGTTAGTTTAGAAATGAGGAATTTTAGCTTCAGTGTGTTCTGCAGCCTGGAGCAGCATACTGACAGCAGCAAAGCTTTTTATTGATCACTCCAGACTGAACTGTCTCATTAATAGTGTGATTGATTGTGATGAAATGTGGTAGAGACATTAATGTCCCTTTCAGGATGAATAACACAACTTTGATGACTGTCTGAATTTTCATCTTGTGCTATTATCAGACTTAAATTTAAAATGTTTAACAGTTTGACAAAATTTAAGCTAACTAAAGTGACGTCCATGGGAACCTCAGCTGAACTCTCTGTTCACTGTTGCAGGTAAATAGGTGACGGCTACATTGGAGATGTTGTGATACACTAAACTAACAAGTAGGGACGGATAATGTAGTTGGTCTTGTTGCAGTACTAGTATCAACTACTCTGGTACCAGCTGAACCAAATCACTGCACAGATTTTGGTGCTTCATTTTGGTTTCAGTCCCTGAATGTCAGCACCAGAGATGCTGCTCAGTAAGCTGTGCAATATTCCTCCAGCCAGTAACAGAAGCACGATTACAAGGACTGTGACAAGTGTAAAAATTATAATGTCCTCTTATCACTTCAGATCACTGGTTCACTTACAGTTGAAGGATAAGTTCGTTTTTTTGACACCTGGACCTTGTTTTTAGGATTAAATACGCTCGTAGACTCACCCAGACAATTTTGGCAGAGCTCTGAGCCGTTTTCGAGCAATTTAGATCCATCCGACGGCGTTTTTCTCTCATGCCGTAGTAGCAGACGGGGCCAGAAATTGAAGCCCCTAAATTAGACATTATCTGCTGCAAAACTCACTCCTCCTCTGTTGCCATTGCCGTGCAATGTCCACAACAACACCACCAGTTAGCCCCCATTCGTGGACGTGCAGTGGTTGCTTGTTCTCTGGTCAGCTGTTCGGCTCTTTCCCTCTGCATCCTCCTTTCAAATAGCTCCTCGTCGGTATATTCTGGCTCAAAACGATACGGGCATCCATTATACTCAAAGTCGTCGTCAGACACTTCTACATTGGATAAATATTCCGCCCTGTTGCCCAAAAATAGCCGTGTAGCCGTGTAGCCTAGCAACAACAGCGGCTCTGCTCAGCTGCGCTCTTGCAGTGCATGTCTGTGACGTCACCAAAAGTTACCCATCCTTGTAAAGCCGTGGATGACTATCAACGAAGTTGAGCTGACATGGTGATAACACTGGCCATTCATTTATAAAATGTAGCTGAAATGAGCGAGTTTCGCAGCAGATAATGTCTAATTTAGGGGCTTCGATTTCTGGCCCCGTCTGCTACTACGGCATGAGAGAAAAACGCCGTCGGATGGATCTAAATTGCTCGAAAACAGCTCCGAGCTCCGCCAAAATTGTCTGGGTGAGTCTACGAGCGTATTTAATCCTAAAAATAAGGTCCAGGTGTCTAAAAACCGAACTTATCCTTTAAGGCACCAGCAATGTTGAAAAGTAACATGAATATTAAATATAGTCATGGGAAATATATTTCAGCATAATTTTGACTAAAACAACCAGATTTCATGCAAGTATTCTAAAGAATATATTTGCTGTTCCTCAATCACATGCACACAGCACAGTTCTATTTAAACATTAATCTGTTCGACTGTTAAGTTGTATTATTTTGCATGGATGTCTGCCTGTGACAAAAAAAATGTTATATTTATGACTGGATATGATACAGTTTGTTTGAATTAAACAACATTTCCAGTTAATTCCCATAATTCCCATTAAAAGTTTCCAGTTAGGAATATTTCCAAAGTTCTCTAGCTTAACTTACCATGAAACATTTCTGGTAATTTACTGGAAATTTTCTGCCCCTTTGCAACCATGACAATGTGTTTCTAACACAATTCAATACATTTTTTAAATCATTCTCTCATTTTCATGATGACTGACAGTGAAAATAAATTCTGAAGAATAATATCTGTTCATTTCAATAAATTGTGATCCGTGAATGCTGTGTTGGTTAAGCCTCTGATGAGCACCAAAGCAAAATGTGTGAGTTAAAACAGCGATGATGGAATCACAAAAATCCATTTTGTGACAGGAAAATGTCTGGTGACAGTACCAACACTGATTTACTGCCCAGCACTTGTGAGGTATCATTAAATCCCCATGTAGCTTGCTAATATGCTTATTTAGAATTAGAAACTTTAAGACCTCATAGAATCAGCACATTGTCTAACTGTTACGTGTTTTATATTTCTTATTACTCTTCCACAGTGGAGCTCCGGGGTGTGCTGCTGCTCACCGTCTTGCAGTTCTGCTCAGTCGCTCGATGTGGTTGCGAGCCTCGGCTGGTCAACATCGGCGCTGTGCTAAGTCAGAAACGCTACGAGCAGGTGTTCAAGGATGCAGTGAGCCAGGCCAACACGCTCTACGGGAAAGAAAAATTTAAGATGAACGCCATCTCAGTCACACACAAACCCAACGCCATCCAGATGGCTCTATCTGTCTGTGAGGACCTCATCTCCAACCAGGTGAGCGTGTGCTTCTCTCAGTCTGTCATCAGACTCACTCAGCCTTGTGTGTTTGATTTGTTCAAAGAGGAAAGTTTTATGTTTGGGATTTCTCTGAAAGTTTGAAACTTAGCAAAAAATCTGTTCAACATGACTGTCAAGTTTGGACTTCAAACAGATTAGTTTTTGGATGTGTCTGTCAGGGTGGCACAGTGACACTAATTGAATGTGGATTTTTAGAAGTGTCATGAGATAGAATGGTGCAGCAGTCAACTCTGTCAATGTTTGTCTCCTGGATTTAGGCAGATTTGAAGCAGAGGATCTTGCATTTATTCATATTCATCTCATGAAAGTCAGATTTTTTGGTATTTGAAAAGAACCACAGAGCAGTCTTAGCTTAAAGGCACTCATTCTTGTATTTTCTAGATTGAATATGATGGAATTTACAGTTTTAATCTTAAAAGTTAAACACACCTGTGATAACACACCACCACTGTTTGCACATGCATCATATTTTGATGATTAAGACATATGTTGCTACAGCTTTTATCTATTGTGCCAAGTTTTTTATTTATTTATTTATGAATAATTATGCTTTATGAGGATGTGTGGTGAAAAAGAGGGTTAAAACAAATGGGTAGCTGTGATGATCTGTTGGAGGGAGAAAGTTGTTGGTATAATTCTTTTGAAAATAATCTCAAATAAAACCATAGAATCCAGATAAAACTTGCAAAGTCCGATAGGCTTCGTTTGATACTTTGGTTGAGCTGCAAGATGTCAAGAGGACCCTGTCAAATGTTGTCAGCATATCCATCTCCCACTAGCTTGGTTTGTAGCTATGGTAAGTAATTGTTGCATTATGACCTGGACATAGAGTGCAGCTAGTTATCTCGTAGCAAAAAGCAGTTCAGCAATATTTTGAGCTATAAAATAAGATCAAATGCTCTTTAGGCTTTGTCAGATGAATCTGGCACATCAACCAATCAATTTTAATAATTAACAAATAATTGGCCAATAGTGTATGACAATAAAAAATGGCCCTTGACAATCCCTGCTGTATGTTAAGGGGGTTGAGTTTTTTCTGTCATTTACATATAATCACCTGAAATAAGTTGTGAGTAACCACGGTCAGCAAAAAATATTACGTCAGAATGTATGTGAGCACTGCTTGCATTAGTATTTGCCACAGTCTATTCTGCAAACCAACATTACATCGTTTATCCATTTGCGCTCCTGTGTTGAATCAAAATTACTAAGTTTTGACCGTTTTCTGATTGTGTCACTGACATAGAGCTTTCGTTGCGTTTGCGCCTTCTGTTTACACGAGAATGGTGCCTGGAGTGCCTGAATCTGCGAACTTTTGAAACCATGGTCCAGAGTGAAAAGTTTTGAACACGTTTTGGTATCTGTCTCCATGTAAACAAGAATCAGCGTTTTCAGGGAAAATGATGACACACAGTGCATGCGCAGTACTCTTTCAGATGAAGGTTTCGTGCACACCATAGGAACAACAGCAACAACAGCTTCAGCCATTTACCAAGCAACATGTGTGCTGCTTACCGTGCTTGGTTTGCTATCCAGACAAAAATGTCCAGACACATTTGTTGTTCAGACAAGAAACTCCTGTGTCTTGTCTGAAACACTTGCCATTGTTGTTTATGAAAAATTTGTCTTCACCGGAAAGCGTACGTGTGTTGTAACACCGCTGTTTCTCTACAAACTTACATCGCCAACTACTGGCCTGGCATGCACGCTACAGCGTTTTCAGTTGTTCTCTCCGATCTGTGTGAACGCGCATCGGTTTCACTTCGTCTCAGTGTGAACGTGGAGCGCTTTTGAAAACACAAAGCAAAAACCTATCCGTTTCTGATGACAACGTCGCGTAAACAGGGCCTTAAGACTTGTTGGATAAATTTGATTATAACTTGCTTTTAGCTGGATTTGAAATGATCTGTTAGGGAACATCCGTTGTTTCATCCAAACCAAACATGCTAGTTATGAAAAAAAACCTTAATCATTTGGGTTGTTCAGGAAATCATTGAAATTTAGAGGGATTTAAAACAGTGCAAACACTCACATCATAACAACATAAGATACCAGCGTAGGCTATGTTTATGTCATTCATATTCAATCTGCATTTTTGTCAGTGCTGTTGCAGCAACTTCCATAGTGTTGAGAATAATGTCAAATCCATAACCTTACAGAGCTAATCAACTTAAATCACTAAATGCTGTTGCCAACCCACAAGGCTGAATTAACCTTGAACCTGAAGATGCTCTGCAGTCAAATAAAATCCTCTTCAGTCTTTTTCCTGCTGCCCAACATCGTGCACAGATCAGTGACGCCAGATAATTTGTTCTGATGTGAATTTAAAAGGTCAAAGGGTGTGCCTAAGGCTTGAACAAAGAAAAATATGGCATCTAATCAGGACTGGTAATTTGAGTCGAGGTATATGTTTAACATTTTGCACAACTGTTTGTTTCTCTTACTTCTGCAGAGAAAAGATCTCTTTGTTCTGCCGTGCTCCTTATACAATCCTAAACCTTGATAAATAAATCTCTTTCTCTTTACACAACATTTTTTGAGTCATGCAGTGTGGTGCAGGGCTCAGAACATGAATAAGAGATTTTCATGGCTGCAGAGCAGAAACAGGCAAAATGCAGAGCGAAACAATTTAAGCTTCTAATGAATAATTAATATTATAATTAAAGGCTAATTTCTTTAATCTGAAATGAGGAGATTTATGAACCAGAGACTGGAGTCTCAGAGCAGAAAAGTTAAAGTCTGATGTCTGAAGCTTTGGTGTGTGACGTGCTTGGCTGATAAAGTTTGCTGAGAAAATGTAGATAAAGGGTTTAATTACAGAAATAGACATTTTTTATTGAAGTAGATGACTGTTTTAGAGATCTTACATACCACATTCCTGTGGGCTGAAAGGACAACAGTTTGCTTTTTATGAATGTAGATACCAAAAAAGTATATGATAAATAATCCTAATGTTTTGCCTTGAAATAACGCTGCGCTTTCAGAGTATGTGGAAATCCAGGGTAATGGTCGATGCTGTGCTGCATTGATTAATGCTTCTGCAGGTTGCTGGTGCTCTCACCCACTAAACTTAGTGCAGTAAACGTCTTTTGTCTGTTTTTGACCACTTCGGAATGGTTATATTCAGGTATTGATAAGGGAATTGTTAAGCAGATAGACTAATGATATTGATTCCTTGAGCTAGTTGTTATTGATTCCTAACTGGAATTGTTTTTCCCGTCCCCACTCAGAACCATCAGTTGGTGATTGTGAGTGCGAATGGATGTTAATGGGTAAGTCTGACCTAAGGTGTAAGAGCATTTTGAGTGGTCAGAAAGACTAGAAAAGCTATACGACATAAGCTAAGGTCCATTTTCCATTTCACCCACAGACCACAATGGTCACTGTAGTAAAGATAGGGGGTGCATGTTGTAAAAGTCGTCACGTTAACTATTTTATTTTTTTTTATTTTATTTATTTTGCACAATTATGAAATACACAAAAGTCAAAGGTAACAAATTATATGAGAGGCAGGAAGAAGCGAAAAGCCCAAAGGGGTTATTTGAAGCCTCCACCTGAAGTATATTAAAGTTACACAATATTATATGCACATTTAACATGCAAAAAAAAAAAAAAAGAAAGAAACCACAAACAAACAAACAAACAAAAAACAAGTTTATGAGAAACTGGCAACAAAATACATACAACAATTAAAAGAAAGAACTTTGAAGTGCTTCTGAGAGCACAGCTGTGAATCAGTGTCTCAGATAGTACAAGAAGTGCAGAGGATCACAAATATCATGGTTCAGATCAGACCATGAAATTATGCTACAGATCAGGTAGTTTTCAGATCATGTTGATTTTTATGATAATGTATCACATCCTCATTTTTTTCACAAAAGGCTGTATATTTCTACATTTTTGTACTTTAATAATAAACTTGAACTCCCGTTTTATGAAAAATGTGCTTTATAAAATGGAGTACATCCTGTAAAAAAGAGTTGCGTCATTTAAATTGCAGGATCTTTTACCTTTCATCAAGTATATCAACTTACAAACACAAAATAAAAACCATTCTGTGAATCACAAGTTTCCTGTGATACATACAATCCTTTTCTTTCTTTCAAGGCATTAACAAAGTTAAACATGCAACACACACAAACAGTCAAGTTAGGCTAGTTGATGTGTGTGTCTGTACACAGACTGGACCTGCATATATTAGACAAAACATGAGTCGGGACACATTCTTTTAGGGACTGTATCTTCATTTCATGGTCCTCCATGAGAGGATTTCTTGCTCAGTTTTAAAGCTAAAGGCTATTACCAGCACTTACTGTCACATTTTCATGCAAATGTCTATGAGAATCTTGTCAATTACTTTTTTAATGGGCTGAGTTTACTTATTTTTTGTGGAGCACATAAGTTTACAGATCACTGTGGCAGACGATCAGAACAAATCACAGATCATCTTTAATTATTACAAAATACTGCTAAGCCTTTTTGACTAAGCTAATACCAAACTAGTAACAGTATGCTGACTGGTATTGCCTAACTTGTAATCTTCTCTTCTAATTGAAGAAATAGAAACAAAACTAACTAACAAAATACTCTGTGCTTGTTAAAATTCCAAGTGATGGCTTAAGTACAGATACACCATTGCACACTTACGATGTCACTGTGATTGCGTAACCAAAAAAAGAGTAAATGCTCTTGAGTCCAAAGAAGACTTCGTTTTTCGTACCGTTTGAGTTTAAAGGGAACCCCGGCTGTGAAGACAAATATTCATAAATATGCTTTAATGTTTGTCTAATACTAAAATGTGTTGTTAAAAAAGCACAAAGAATTGTTTTTTCTCTAAAAATCGCATTTTTTCCTAACCTACGGACGCAGCCATTTTTTTACTCGCGCAATGCATGCTGGGTTGATGAAGTTATAGGGTTGCACTGTGCCAAGCTGCTATGTTTACTCACTGGCTATCAGGAGCGAGAATACCATAATAATGCCACATTGTGCTACTTTTGGGTGCAATTTTCCGTCAAAGGGAAACAAGGGGAGTGATGTAAGTCTACACAGCTTCACAAGTGACAAGAAGAGAAGAAAGGAGTGGGAAATCGCTTGTGGACGTACACAACTTCTAAAGGACCCGCGGCTATGTTCTGGCCACTTCTCTCCAGATGCATTTGATGCGTTTAGCTGAGCCAAGCTGCTGAAAGAGCTCACAGGCGCTGCTAGTTACATAGACTAAAGCCAAATGCCTTGCCTACAGTTTTCTCACACAAACAGACAAAACGCCCTCGGTAGACGTCAAAGGGTTGCACTGTGCCGAGCATGAAGACATGCTTGAGGAAATGCCATAGGCAGGAGACACTTAGTGTTCTTCTGCAAGGATGTCATCAACTCGCTCCTGCAGATGTAGCTGATGGCAAACCATCGAGCATGACCACGATCACAGAGGAAGCTTACGAGTCTGTAGACTTACGGACTGCTGTGTTGACTGATTCATCTGCAGGAGTGATTTACTGACATCCTCGCAGGAGAACATCCAGCGTCTCCTGCCTATGGCGTTTCCTCTAACGGACTTCCCTCGTTTTCTGAGGGCGTTTTGTCTGTTTGTGTGAGAAAACTGTAGGCAAGGCATTTGGCTTTAGTCTATGTAACTAGCAGCGCCTGTGAGTTCTTTCAGCAGCTTGGCTCGGCTAAACGCATCAAATGCATCTGGAGAGAAGTGGCCAGAACATAGCTGCACATCCTTTAGAAGTTGTGTACGCCCACAAGCGATTTCCCACTCCTTTCTTCTCTTCTTGTTACTTGTGAAGCTGTGTAGACTTACATCACTCCCCTTGTTTCCCTTTGACTGAAAATTGCACCCAAAAGTAGCACAATGTGGCATTATTATGGTATTCTCGCTCCTGATAGCCAGTGAGTAAACGTAGCGGCTCGGCACAGTGCAGCCCTATAACGTCATCAACCCAGCATGCATTGCGCGAGTAAAAAAATGGCTGCGTCCGTAGGTTAGAATATGTGTTATAAAATGCGATTTTTAAAGAAATAACAATTCTTTGTGCTTTTTTAACAACACATTCTAGTATTAGATAAACATTAAAGCATATTTATGACTATTTGTCTTCACAGCCAGGGTTCCTTTTAAAGTTTTATTTTTTAAGCAAAGACTTGTCATTGTACATTAGGTAAAATGTGTTCTGCTTCAGTTTTTTTTAAGGATCAGTGAGAAAATTCATCAATCCTTCACTAAGAAAAATGTCAGGACATCACATGTTACATCCTTCAGTAATGGTGTTTCTTTGTGGGGAAATGAGGCCAACATGGCGTCAAAATTGTCAGACAAAGGCTTTGTCAGGGAGAGAGAGAGAGAGAGAGAGGGGGAGATATGGACGATAGATTAACATCCTCTCTCTTGCTGCAGAAACAGAGATGTAATCCGTCCATCCTCCCAGTGGAGAGATGGACGGATTATAGAGACAGTTACACACATATACACACACACACACACACAGACACATACATGCCCATGTGTGATTAGGAATTTATTTTACAGTTTTCACATAATTCTCAAACACAAGTCGATATCCAGCTTTCAAAATCTACCCTTGTGAAAGTACTTGAATATGTTGATGCTTAATATGATGAGGGCCTGATGATGATGATGATGATGATAATGATGATCATGATGATACTGGGGTAACTAGACAAGGTTTTCTGTCTTTTGCTCGGTAAAAAATAGCCACTGCCTGTAGCACATGGCAGCACCTTGTCCGATTGGACTTAATGCAGTTTGTTGCACTTTCTCATGTTGTCCTTTGCGGTCAAGATTCTTTCTGCTTGTACTTTCTCTCAGATCTAAGTCGCTTTGGACAAGTGTTTGCTAAATAAAATTTTAACATTGTACCAATGTAACACTGTAATATGTTAAAATGTTACAATTTTGTTAAATAGTTCTGCTTCATTAATGTTTATGTTGACTTTAAATGCAGTTGATGTTCAGGGTTTTTCTTATTTTAACCAGATGGTCATTCATTTGTAGCATTTCTCTTAATGGAAATACTTGTTTAAAGATTTTTTGGTTGAACAGTGCAATGTCTCTTTTCCTCAGTTTCTGGTCCCCAAGGTTATGAAAGTACCAGAAATATAAAAAACCCTTCAGATATGAATCACAAAATCAACTTTATGCTAATCACCCCTGCTTAGGCTGACACACAGTAAGCCCAATCATACTTAAATTAATGTTTCTGAATTTCATTTTTTTATTTTGAGTGTCAAACAGAATAATATAAACAAATTTGGCTGAATTAAGCTGGGTTAAATAAATTTCGCCCATTACCACATTTAAATAAATAAAATTTTCACTCATCCCTGGAAAATTGTGTACAAGGTATTTGCACTGTTTTAAATGAAAAAGGTTTTTTTTGTTGAGAGGGGACATTAAACTGAACTCTTAAAGAGACAGTGTTTTGTGAAATTGCTATATTCCATGAAGTAGTGTTTTAACAAGAAAACTTGTTAAAGCAATGTTGATTTAGGTACCAGGTTAAATGCGTTACTCAATATAAGAAAACACATCAAAACACTATACTTTATAAAAAATATTAGAAATGACCACAGATACTTGGTTATATATTGGTTGCACTAAAAAAAGAAAAACAGCAGCCTGTAAAGAAAGTTGGGCTGTTTTAGTAAAAATCAGTGCAAGGTCTTCTTGCAGATGCAGCACAGAAATGTGTAAGGAGCAAGATGGAAATATTCCATTAATGTAAAATAACTGCACTTTATTGCTGTTTGAATAAATCGATTAAGTCAAACTCATTGAAAACAGTTGTTTACTTGTTAATTTTGATTCTGGCATATCATTTCTTTATCTGTGTTTTTGAAGTGTTTTGTTACAAATTATTACATTTGTATTTTTTAAAAATAAAATTTGTAACTTCCTTTTCTGCAGGTTTATGCGATTTTGGTCAGTCACCCTCCTCAGTCCAATGACCACCTGACCCCGACACCTGTGTCCTACACCGCTGGTTTCTACAGGATCCCTGTGATTGGCCTTACGACACGAATGTCCATCTATTCTGATAAGGTAACTCTCAGATACTGTATACCTTTAGCAGATTTTGAAGTCTTACAGGACCACACTGGTATATAAGAGATTTAAATAATTTAAGAAGTGCTTTTTCTAGGTGTTACTCAGGGCTACATTTTTGGTCCCCCCATTTTAATTTTTTTTTAAATCTTCTTTTTTTTTTTTTTTAAGAAACTCTTCTGCTCAGGCTCTTAACGACTAATCATCTTTATATGGATGAAATTGAGTGTTTTTTTTCTGTAAGCATTTCAAGAGCAAATCCAATTAAGAAAATTAACTAAGTTAAAATGATAAAATACCATATAGTGAAAATGATGAAATTTATAATCTAAGTGAAATGCTTCATCTTAGCTGCTCACTTAGTCTGGTTGAATTTTCATCTCATGTCAAATTTTCTAAGCACTTGCCTGAATTTTTGCTGCCGATGCTGGAGATGTACCTTTTCTCATAAATATTTTTGCTGGCATAGATTTTCTGTACTCCAGTATTGGTCCTTTTGCTCACTGTTAAGGAGCAAGCTGCAAAGGCTTGAGACAGGATTAATTTAAAGAAATAATGGGTGGTTTTTTTCTTTACCCATGAGAAAACAAGTCCTGCCACATTTAACACAAAACACAAAGCTAAACTAACTAAACCCAGATCCCCCTCCCCCAACTTTAAACATGCATTATAAAATAACTTTCCCTGTAAGTCTAGTGCTAAAACAACACTAAAAACGCTTTTCCCCAAGATTATAAAGGCTACTAATGGGACTTAAAGCCCCACTATGTAAGATTCCGGCTTTCAGCTCTCTAGGGGCCTCGATGGTCGTTGAGTGTATCTGCACTGTCGTACACCAACATGCGTTTGTTGACATACAGAGGGAGGAGAAGAGAGCCGTCAGGACGTCACAAGAGACAAATAAACCATGTGGATTGATAAGGTACAGTTTGATCATATTTCTTTTCAAATAAATCATCATGTACTTACAAGTCCAACAATAACAGGGCCAAATCAACATCGGTCGGACATCCCTCCTCGTCTTTCAGCTCATGCCAGCGAGTGAACGCTGGGCCAATGTTCATCACTGTCCGGGCATTTAGCTTGTTACTCTCCCGCTTTCTTTTTTTGTCTCCTCCGATAAGACTTTTCTTTTCTTCGGGTTTTTTCCGCCATGATAACAACTCTACATTTAGCTTTCTTCTTCTTCTTCTTCTTGTTTAACAGCGGGTGGCATTCAGCGTCAGAGGAGCATTACCGCCACCCACTATGCAAGAGTGTGAGCCAGAGGTCCCTATTTCCATTAGGAAAATAAGTGCCTATTTACTTTAAACTAAATTCTGTTCATTAAATCTGTTTTAAAAATTCAAAAACTGCTTTATATTCTCCTTTTCCCAACGTTTAGCTTTCGCCTCAGGGGGGAAGTGACGTATGCCGTAAAGCAGTCAAAGCAGTAAAAATTTGTAGTTTTTTAGTGTGGAAGTGTTCCTACCATCCATATCGAAGTTACATTGTGCCAGTGAAGGCGATAGAGACCCCCTCAGACCATGAAGGGTGTTATTCAACCTGTTGTAAAGTTGAGGTTGATTTTACCATCACAATGACTCTAGAAATATTATATAAGGGTGGAAAAACTACATAGTGTTGGTTTAAATGAAATGGCACTTTTGATAGATCAACACCAACCCATTGGAGCTCCCTCTGCAGTTGTTAGCTCTTAACAGATATAAACAGCACGCTACAAGACTGCAAAAGCCAGCATCGGTATAAGCCCACATGTAGATGGTGATGTGATTGAGTTCAGTGCATAAGAACAACCCTAAGTTGTTGTTTTAGGCTATAATGCTCTGGCTTTACTTCCTGTTTACACCCTGAGCAGCCATGTTTGTTGACAAACTCTGGGTCTGTTAGGGTTGTCCGAGTTTCCCAGTAGGACCTCAGACTTTTAAGGGTGTTCCACATGGCGTTTTCTGAGATGTCCGAATTTCCGACTTCCAATGTAAAGGGAACAAACCATTCATGGTGTGGTATTCTGACATTGGCAGGTGTTCACTCAGAGTAACGGAAGTGGCCTGGCATTGTCTTCAGGCTCATATGAGTGCATCTTGTAGAATATTTAGTCCAGTTTGTCCCAGTTCAGAGACACTCTCAGCTGTGTGACTGGACTGGAGACCACTCAGAGTCTCTCTCGGCTTTACAATATTGATGAAATATTTCAGAGTGTTATCAGTCCCAGAATATCCTTGCACTCCAGCATTGCTCCACTTCCTCTCCAATATATTCCATAGGTTTCAGAGAAGTGATGAAATATTAAGGTCTAATTTCAGGTGAAGTCCTGGGCCCCTGTTGAAACTATCTAAAGTGCCTCTTCTGAAGTGAATGATACACATGCACTTATGGTACCTTTAACTCCCCTCTGTTAGTTAAAAGGGCTCTCAGTCTGGGCACAAAGCAAAAAGGGAACGTGAGAGGGCTCTTAATTAATCAGAGGTGAGCTTTGGGTGTCACTTGAAATAAACTGAAGCCCCTGAATCTGCAACATTTCTTTATAAATCAACATTTTTGGCCTATTTTAACACTAGACATTGCTGGGATTTACCTCTGTGAACTGTCAACGATCATCACATCAAAAAAACAAGTTTGAGTTTATACATGTGGCACTGTAGCTCTACCTCACCCCAAATCTCCATACCAACAGCACTGCTGCTAGTGCTGTAATTATTTATAAGATCTGCGGGCAACACATCTTCAGAAACCTCAGATCTTCATTTATTAATTTTTGTACCTTCTGATCATATTGTTATATTCAGTTTATCGCTTAAAGATTTATTTTCCCACATTATGGCAGCCCTAAAGCGAACCTCTGAGCATCACTCATGTAAGATCAGCACGCCCATGAGTGCACAGTTGTGTGCCGGTACATTTGCTGCTCACACCATGTGAGTGCAGAAAATGTGAAATGATGAAAACTGGCAATGACAGTTGCATTGCCCTGCACACCAATTTGCACCATTGTAATCGAGCCCTGAGTGTTTGATTTTTCACACCAGCAGCAGCTGCTCTCTCCAATTCTGTCACCCAACTGAGACATTAAAAGGTTAAAGGGTCAGGTCACAAATTAAAACAAAGCAGGATAAGACCTCTTCTGTCTTCCCTGCAGTCAAGTTTGTCCATCATCGACGTAGTTCTGGTTTCATTTGGTATGTCAGTTTTATTTATACAGCCTGAATTCACACGTGACAGTCTCTGAAAATATAGATGTCACTGCTGAGCTCTGTAGTAATGACAGCTGGCACCACACATCCTCTGCCTCCAGCTGTCAGACAATAGTAGGCTAAGACCTCTGGGGGGGCAGTCACTATGCATATTTAACACAATGTAAAGAATTTTAGTACTTAAAACTTACATGTCAAGATTTTGACCATAACTGATCAACAATACTTATAATTCCCATAAATGTAGGTTCTAAACTAAAAAATAATTCTGGTGTGTAGATACACCTTAACACTCAACTTGTTGTTAACAGGGGCCGTCACTTTTTTCTCTTAAGTGGTAAGGTCTCCACCGGCACATTTAAATGACCGATAACTCACCTAATTGTAATGTTTTTTTTAAGATTTAGTTTAAGGCTCTCATATATTTATGATTAAAAGAGGAGAGTGGAGAATCAGAAGAGAGAGTGGAGAATGACATGCACCAAGAAGGCCACAGGCCCGCTTCAAGGACAACAGCCTCTGCACATGAGGAGTGTGGACATAAACCGTCTGTGCCCCATATAACTGATTTGTTTTTTTAACTTCAAATTTTACTCACCCTTTTTTGTCTTTTTTTTTAATTAACAGCTTCTAAATGACATGCTGTATTCTTGTTGTTGTGTCCCCTCAGAGCATCCATCTGTCATTCCTGAGGACTGTGCCGCCGTACTCCCACCAGGCTCACGTTTGGTTTGACCTGATGAGAGAGTTCAGGTGGAACCACATCATCCTGATAGTCAGCGATGACCACGAGGGACGAGCTGCTCAGAAGAGACTGGAGACTCTGCTGGAGGAGAGAGAGACCAAGGTCAGCCATGAAAACAGATGCAGACACGCACAGATACACAGAGACGCACACAAACACACAAACACACAAACACACGGTCCGTTTGAGTACATCTGTGTGCTGCAGGTCTGTTTCTGTAACGAAGTGTTGTTCTAATTCAGGTGTGTGTGCATATCTTCTCATCTGTTCATTCCTCCATCCATTCAACTGCAGGTTCACTTCTACAACCCATTTCAGGACAGACAGAGCTGTACGGTTTGTGATCAATTGTGAAGCATAGAAATAATAATACAGAGACCCCCACTTTAATATTGTAATTTAGATGTTGATCTAAGGGTGCCAGCATTGAGTGATTTTAAGCTCAATTACTTTATCATGCGTTCCTAGGGGACTAATATTTTTTGTTGATTTGATGCAAATGTAAATTCAGACCAATCAACTACACTAGTTTAAAAAAAAACTCCCAGAAAACTTCTGAATTCAAGCACAAATTGTTGAACAAAAAAGGAAGAAAGAAACAATGTTGAATTAGGTAGCTGAGTGTTGCTAATGTTAGCAGTGTTGTCATGGTCAGACTGAGTGACAGGCTCTGTTGCACTTTTCACTTCATCATTTAAGCTGGCTGAAAATTATCTCTGACACCCTCTAGTTGGTTGGTCAGTAATTTGGTCAAGTTGCTCTTGCCTGACCGATATCCATCTGATAACTGCATGTGCCACTTGTATAGAGAAGATGAGCTGAAATCATTACATTCAGGGGTAAATAGGAGACCCATATCAGCCTTAGAAACACTCCCCCACTGAAAGGGAACAGACTATCCCTCTATGACCCAGACTGTCAACACAGAGCACATTCAGCAGAGGTGCACAATCTGACATCTATTACTAATAAAGATCAGTGGGAACAAAAAGGTTCTGGATGTTTTAATGACTGTAACTTATACTCTTTGTATGTTCATCTATTAAGTGTATGTTTTACTGAAAGGGACTCTCATTTGACAGCAAGCAAACAGCTGTGCATCCAAACAGACACACATCTTCTTCCTTAAACCACTTTAACTCACTCATATACTCATGGATCTTAAGTTATTTTATTTTTTGAAATTTCAATAAACAGTTTCAGGGCAAGTCTCTAAGAAATGTATTCAGGTCATATTGATTTTTTTTTCCTCATTTGCAAGACATTTGTTTGATGTGATGGCTGCAGTGTATGTGCACAGTTTCCAACATTTTTCAATTATTAATTTGAGTGAATTAAAAAAAAAAAATGTGATAGTTTATTTTGTAGGTTGTGTTGCTGACAAATTCTATCTATCTATCTATATATCTATCTATCTATCTATCTATCTATCCTCTCTTTCTCTATGTATATATATATGTATGTATATATATATATATATACATATATACATA
Organism: Cetoscarus ocellatus; assembly: GCA_037902135.1. NCBI lineage: Eukaryota > Metazoa > Chordata > Actinopteri > Labriformes > Labridae > Cetoscarus > Cetoscarus ocellatus. The sequence continues at coordinate 317,310 of JBAMNC010000421.1, forward strand.
TATACATATACGAAGCAAGATAGTGTTTCATTAGAATATCATTAAAAATAAGATTAATTAATTAAATTAAATTAATTAAACAACCATTTTAGTGTGATTTTCAATATATTTTTAAGAAAAAATGGAAAATATAAATCTATATAAATATTAAAAATAAAATAAATAAATCAATCAATTTATGAATAAAGAATATAAAACAGAGTACAAGTGATAGTGTCTACCTTTTGGCCCCACCTAGCTGATTTGGTTTGGATAAATATAAGTTACTGGATTCTTTTCATTTTCTAACTGAGACTCCTCTTTTTCATTAATTATTGACAACTTTTTAAATGGAGAAAAAAGGACCCTGGCGCTCATAACGGGTCCACTGATATACCTTAATAGAATTGGTAACGCTACAATAAAGCACTGACCATGAGTTGCCACTTCCAGCAGGGGGCGCACAGAGGCACCTGACATGTTTAGATCCTATTATAAAGTTTCCAGTTCTGATTTAACTTTTCATGCACACTTAAGCTATAACTACTTCTAAAATGGTATACAAAATGCAAAAATGTCAGAGAACAGTCATTATGAAAGGACCATCAGGTGTCCTGAGAAACCACAAAAGTCAAAACACTGCAGTGGTTTTGAAGTATTTCCCCCTGAAATTAAGAATTTTATACAGAAGTAACCAGCCAATATGCTATAAGACTGAAGTGAAGTGTGTCTTTCTCTGAGGATTTTTTCTCTGAGGTTTGCTAAGATTACTTGTAAGTCTGACAGCTGTTTGTAGAACTGAACCTGCTCTCTCTTCATCTCTCAATCATCCCTCCATCATCCTCCTGGCTTCTGTATTCTTCCAACAGCTTCTCCTTCATCACTTTCTTTTCTCCTTCTCTGTTCTTGTTTTAATCTCCACCAAGTCTTTTGTGTGTTTAATCTGTGCAGCTTGTTAGTCAGGAGGATATGTGAGGATCTTGTTTTTATGTTTACATGGATCATAAAGAATGCCGCTTCTTCAAATCTGTTGAACCCAAACAGTGTCAGTGTTTCACCTCAGGAGCTGCTGAGTCACTTCAGCTCTTTGGAGGATGTGGGGTCTTGTTGTTTTTTTGTTCATGGATCTCTTAATTATTCAGCAAAGAGAGCTGATGATCTAATACCAACCTGATGTTTCTAGTTCCTCACATTAAAACTGTTGTCATGACAACAAGTCCTTAAGCACAGTCTGTTATGCTGCTGCTTATTGCAGTCTGCTAATCAATGTCCAAAGACCAAAGTCTTTAGCTCAAAATAAGGAGAGGTATTTTTAGATAAAACTATTTGTCTTGATAAATAGCAAAACATGGTTTATATTACAAAAATCCAAATGAGAAAATTCAGCTTGTTGAGTAAACAGGATGAACTTTTTGTGCAATTATCGTATTTAATTACACAAAATCATGAAAAGATTCACAACCAATATAAAACACACTGATGATCCAACAAATATTCACTAATAGCTTTTCATTTGTCTAACCTGCATACCTACATTTATATATCTAATTCTGCAAATTGTCACTGCGAGGCCAAAACTGCTTATCTCAACAGTAGCTTCTATTCAGAAAACGAGAAGAACAGAAAAAAACTTTACTGAATAAATAAATATAGCATTGTCCTGATTAAAAATGTGTTTTTTTTTCTAATGTTGATTGGTTTAAATCTATAAAGCCTACTCACTGAAGTGGACGTTGACTAATAGCTCATTTTTATGAGAACAAAAAGAAGCAGCGGTAAGATGTTTTGGCCTAACAGCAATTAAATTTTTATTGTTTGCATATGTGTTTGAATTACCTCTGAAGCAAATGGACTTTTCAGCTGTGTGTCTAGGAAGCTTATTGATCAGCCTCAGATTGTCATAAAGGTCTGTTGATCCATTAGAACCTTCACTCACAAAAAGCATCCAAAAATGATTGTGTCATCATGTGGACAGACAAGACAGAGCATTTAGTTTGACTTCTTACATCATTTGACCTTGTTTACTGCCATTAAATCACAGAAAGTCTCTTAATTTGGGGTTTATTGAACCCTAAATTAAGCTCAGATCTGGGTTTGAATTCCTACATTTGAGCTGACCTTTGACTTACTGGGCTCTAATTTCGTAGACCAGGCGCTGGCGGGGCACACCTGCCTTGCGCCGCGCCAATGGGGTGTGTCCAGGGCATTTTACAAGTTTCGTGCGCGGTGCAGGCAGGCGCAGGCAGGCGCACCCACGCCTCCGTCCTTCCCTCCGGCGCAAGATGCAGAGAGGGAGGAGAGGAGGCGTGAGTGGGTTTAACACAGCCGAGCGTAATCTTCACCAATCAAATGAATGCCTCTCCTCGCCTTTAAATGCGCCGCAGGGAAGGTGCAGTGACAATTTCACCTCGTCGGCGAAGAAGGGCAGAGCCGCTGTCAGTTTTACAGCAACTGGTAGAGCGCAGGAGCCACCGCCCCGCGCATCGGAGGCCACGATGCGCATCACCGTGTGGACCACTACGCAGGATAGATATAATCTGTTCCTGTCTCATAAATAGGAGTACAAAATTAAGTGATAATTACATTTAAACACAGCAGCAGGCTAATCCATTTATCATGCTTGTGATCCTCCTGCATTCCTGGTCTGTCATCGCCAAATAGCAGAACCATTGGTGAAATATTCCCCCCGATATCTCCTCCTCATCCTCCTTGCAATAATGTACTCCATCATTTTAGATCACGTTAAGAACAAAGATTAAAACAGAGAAATATGGGAAATCACAGGTAAATCCTTAAGACACCAAGTGACTTACATTTATTCAGCCAGCATCTCTCTCTTTTTTCTTTTCTTTTGAATTTCATGAGATGAGAGAAGCCGGATACTCCGTATGGGATGTTGTGGCTGTTTGTGGTTGGCTGAGAGATGTGAACTCGTTAGTTATGACAAACGTCTCTGATCTGACATCAGATGTGACGGAACAGTTAATATAGATACAAATGTACATGCTGGTTCAGACGGTTACATTAAATAGTGGTAGATGTGATGGTTTATTGCATTGAAATGTTCCTGACACTCTGGATACCTGCCTGTGAGGTTTTGGTGACGTGTGTGCACTGTGCGCCTGTCAGCCAAATTACCACTGCACGGGGTGCGCCTTGCCTGCACCGAGAATAGACCGGGGGTAGCTGGCAAGCTTTCAGCGCACCTTCCGTGCGTTTTTTTGGCACGAAATTGTCACTGCTCCAAGCTGAATCTGTCGACACCTCCCCCCGGTGCGCCGTCACACCCATCTCGGCGCAGCCAGTCTACCAAATTGCCAAATTGGCTGCGCACGGTGGTGCGCCGGACAAAATTACCACTGTGCAGGGTGCGCCAGGCTGCACCACCCTGCGCCACCCTGAGTTGCGCCAGGAAATTAGAGCCCACTATGTTTAGAGTAATAGGAGCTCACCAGAGAGAGTTTGGAAGTTTACAGGGACTACCATTGGGTGTATTCATTTAAGATATCCAGCTTCATATACTCACTAACAGGTGAACTAACAAAAAAATCAAGTATCTCTGACTGGTAGGAAAGTAAAGCAGTTTCAGATACACGCTGACTGTTCAGAAACTGTCTGGCAGGCTGCCTCTGTAACTTGACTGAAGTGCATTTATTCAAAGGTGTCTGATTAAGCTCTGCTGTCACAATCTCATGAAGTCTGCATTGATTCTGCAAGGACCTGATAATGGTGTTCATACATGGACAGATATGGCGTCTGGGGAGTGAGAAAATGAGCAAAGGGACTGCCGCATACAGGTCAAAACTAGATACTGCAATTGCTGATCTCTGTAGGCAGATGACAGATGGTGCCAACCATCGTCACCACCAAAGGTTTGACAGTCCACATCTTCCATGACATATCTATGCTGAAACGTTGCTGTGACACTCTGGAATAGTGAGTCACGTAGTTTATTTGCCCATCAGGGATGATGTTAAACAAAGATGTCAGCAATTTTCTAATTGATCAGGAATCAGAATTTATACCCATCATCTTAACCCAGTTGTTTATATCAGTCCATAAATGTTTGAGTGTTATAGCAGTAGCAGCCCTGTGGCTAGCATTTCAGCAGTGCTGAAAGAATTCTTTTGAGGTAGTTCTAGGGTAACCAGACTCACCAGATAGACCATTCAGTATATTTCGCTAGTCCATCTGGGCAGCAGCCCATTGAAAGTGCTGGCAGGTGCTACTGCAGCAGTGTAAAAAATTAAAACACGAGCCACTTTGTAGAACAAAATCTAGCCAAACAACTCAGAAGTGGACTGAAAATATCCTTTTTATTGAGAAGTGCCTTAAGTGTTGTTGTTTTTTTTGTTTGTTTCTTTTAATAAAGGAATGTGGTCCAAATCTGATAAAACTGCTACTGAAGCTGTTAGCAACTATGCTTATCTCTGTATGAACAGTCATACAAAGGACTCTGATTGGGCCGAGCTGCTTTGGGCTGCATGCCGTTGTCACAGATTGGAGCTTGGCAAGATAGATCTTTCTGATTACAGACAATGAATCAGGCAGATCCACCTGCACTGCATGGTTAGTGCTGCTTTTAAGACAACCAATTTTTTACGCTTTTTAAAAATGAAACCTGCAACGGAATATTGAGCGTTTACTGAAGCTACCAAGGAAAGGGGAAAGGCTTCAGTGCTTAAAAAACAAACTTTGGACTTTAAAAAGAGGGAAAAATATCCTAGAGACAGCATTAAGGCCAAACAGATAATAAAATGGTGGCTAAATCAACTGCTTTGGATGACCAGACCACATTTGGGGTGGAGAAATGAGGTTTTGTTGTGAATTGGAGCTTTTGAGTCCATGGTATGTCTTCTTCACACTACAATGCAGACACTGCTTTACAGGAGCAAGGTTCATTACAACACACAAGGTGATCTAAGACACGATGTGACTGCTGTAGGTTTAACCACAGATATTTAGAGACCCTTTGTTCGCCCCATGTCATCGCTGAGTCTCGCTGCACACTGGATTGATTCCTTCACTTTAGGGTTAAAGCGTGCTGTATCACGTACATGCACATCTGTTTCCGGAATCTTGTACAGTGGAGATGCTAAGTATGCTAAGTACAAAGAAAAATCAACAAGCAACAGGAACATGTCATTCCTTGTGACAATGCAAGAACGAAGCAGTGGTTCGAAGTGTGGGCTGCACTGCACACATAAGAAGAGATCAAAATTATATGCATATAACAGTCATTGACAAGTCACATAGACCATTTGATTCAAACCTTTTAATATGAGTTTTACTACAATGAACCTAGACCACAATGGAATAAATAAGGGCAGCTCATTACGTTGTTTACTCAATGACATTGACAAACAGAAGACAAACAAACACAAAATACAGCATACAGCTGTATTGTCTTGGTAAATATAAATATTAAATCAGAAATCAATATCCGCAGATACTCATATTTAAAAAATTGGACCTCCTTAGCTGGTCAGAAACAAGAAAATTTTCTTACATTACGTCATGTATCAGTCATTTCAAAGATAAAGCTGCTCTTCCATATTTTTGGTTAAATATGTTCTATAACAGTTATTTTTTGCAGTCAGTCTTGGTGGAGTTCTGTTTACTTTTGTTCAATATTTTTCTTCATTAAAGTTCTATTTTGTTTTTCTCGCTTTAGTTTTCCCTTCCTTCAGTTAATTGCAGCCTTTTTGTTCTTCCTTTAGCTGTCTCTTTGCCTCTTTCTGTCTGTCTTTCTGTCCATGTCATCTTTCAGTTCTTCACCTCCGTCTGTTGTCTGGTTTCTCATCACCCTCGACACTGAAGGAGATTGGAGTCGGAGTCGTGCAAACACATCTCAGCTGCTTCTGTCTTAGCTGTCGACCTGCCTTACTGTTAATCCCACTGTCTGTGTGCCTGTACGAGGTACAGCAGTCTGGTGGACAGCAATTACATCAGCTTTATCCCCTGTGTCATTTATAAAAGCTTTAGGGTGAAAGTACTTGGTCTTTTAGACAGTAACTCCTGTGCTAATCATGGTTAATCTGCTGTTTTCACTGATAGAATGGGTCTAAAGGTATAATGCTTAAACATTAATAAAGCAAATACCGTTTATATTAACCTTAACATATTGTGGAACAAATGATTCAAGAGAGAGGTGAGTCAGAGTCCCTCTGGGTTTGTTGTCTCAGCTCTGTGTTTACACCAATATGAAATATCTTCATTCAGCTTATGTGCCACTCAGAGGCTCAGATGTGTTTAATCTTTTTTCCAAGTTTCTCATGAGAGTTTTGGTTCAACAGTACAGTAAGGGAGAATGAGCAGTCTGAGCAAACCAGGGAAAAGACTGATTGAAGAATAAAAACAGAATCATTTATTGGCTTTATATCTCAATAGAGATCAGAGTTCTTCAAATGGCTGAACACAGGGTTTGAGTGAGAGGCAAAGAGACTGGTGCTCAAGTACGACAGCTACAGGGCATCAACTGTGAAAGTTTTACATTATACTGTTTAGTTAAAATCATTACAGCCAAAGAGTGATCTCCCAAACTTACTAACTATTTTGATCTTTTCTATCATTACCATGTGTTACTATGGCAATGATAAACAAACTGTGTTTGTCATGGAGACGGTCAAAAAAGCCTGTTACAGGTGCAATGATAAAGAATTTGTCTGTTTTTGAAAACTTAAGGAAATGATTTAGGTTCAGCATTCAACTTAAAGATATATTTAGCATAGAATCATCAAGGGCGGCACGGTGTCGCAGCAGGTAGTGCACATGCCTCACAGCAAGAAGGTCGCCAGTTCTTTCCCCGGGCCGAGTAGGTTCTTCTGTGTGAAGTTTGCATGTTCTTCCCCTGCATGCATGGGTTCTCTCCAGGCACTCCAGCTTCCTCCCACAGACCAAAAACATGCTCAATACGTTAATTGGTGACTCTAAATTGCCCTTAGGTATGAGTGTGAGCGTGAATGGTTGTCTGTCTCTCTATGCGGCCCTGTGATTGACTGGCGACCGGTTCAGGGTGTACCCCGCCTCTCGCCCAATGACAGCTGGGATAGGCTCCAGCAACCCTTCCCCAACCCAAAAGGGGATAGTCGGCATAGAAAATGAATGAGTGAATAGAATCATCAATTCAGTATACAAATTAAAAAAGTTAGTAGCAATTTTACATACTCTGTCGATAAAATTACTTCACAGTTTCATGAACAGTATTAATGCCCTCATGCTACCATGGACTTGTCCTCTAAAAGACCAGCTAGACAACATCTTCTGAGTTTAGTTCTTGCTGCTGCTCTCATCAGTGAGTGTGAAATCATGTTTTCCTCTAAAATTATTTATTTCTCAATGTTTCCTATGTAGAATTTTTGTTTTTTGTAAAAGCCTCTGTGAACACGTCAAAGAAAGTTTGTTTCCACATTTCCACAAGGCATTTCAAAGCTTTTTTTTTTTTTTTTTTATACAAGACTGAAGAGAAACACATAAAGCATAAAAAGACAGAAAATGTAGAATTGACCACAGTAGGCCTACATTCAAGTTTCCAGATAGAAATAAGTTGATACTTGGTGATTTTTTACAATTTGCATGACAACTCACAACCAGTAACTCAGCAGAGGAAATGATATATATAGCAAATACTCTGTAAACTCCAAAAGCCTTAGTCATTCACAGCTATTAAACTTCATAAGTCATATTCTCTGCTTTTTCAACTGAATTTAAGACTTGTTAGATGTTGAATCTGCATGAGAGCAGCCTCAACTCCACAGCACATTAGATCCAGTGAAGCACACTGAAAGTAAAAATAAAAACTGAACTCAGCTGAGACAAGAAAAGTTTAGTAAAGTAAAAATGTTGTTTACTGTCTCGACAAGGAGCCACAGTGAGACTCATTAATGTTAGAGGAGAGCCATGAATATTACAGCACATTAGTTAAAGTAGGTGAACAGAACTGCTGTGCGCCTGTTGTTTCTGAATTAAACATCCATCTTATGTGACTCATAATAAAATAAAGATGAACACCACAGCAGGCTGCTGTACAGTAACAATGAAACCTACTGTATGAAGACAATAGAGAAAATCCTCAGCTTCATTGTTTTTCTGCAAAAGCCAAACACCAGTCAAGCTAACTGTGATTACCTTATAATTATGAGTTACTCTTAATTTTTATGTACTTTTTGGGTTGGAAATTAGCAACAGCCATTTGACCGGTTCATTGCTAAAGAAAAAAACACATAATGAGCATGGGAATTAAAAAAAAAAAAAAAAATGATCCTTAAAAGTTGTGATGACTATCCTCAAAATTGTCTAGTAGCAAATGTTATAGAGAAAATGCAGTCCTGTACTCTCCAGTGCAATATTTCCTTGTCATTGTCATAATGTCCTGTTTTGTTTACAGTTGTAAAAGTACTAGTACATAAGAAATAAAAGACTTAAAACATGACTCAAATAAACCCAACAGAAGCCAGATGTTACGCAGCCCACTTTGATTTTTTTACATGAATCCCACCTCTAACATGGCAGATAGCCAATCACAGTGCAGAATTTTGTATTGGGAGCTGGGGTGTCAAAATTCCAGGGGGCTCTGGCCCAAGTTTAGCCATGTCCCTTTCAAGTCAGGTTACTTCTTCTTTGCATGAGGCCACTTTTTGTGCCTTTGTTACTTTGATAAGTATTAAACCATTCAAGTTTGGGCATATACTAGATCTTAGGGGGTCTTTGGTCAGAAAAAGGTTGGTGACCCAGGGTCTACAGCCTTAAATAATGCACTAATAACATAAGCCAATGGTTCTCAATCATTTCCCCTAGAGCTCCCCCTGGTTGTACCTAAGAGTAATTGAGTTCCCTCAGGACCCAAAATGATAGTCGGTAGTCGGTTCATGGTAAGCAGTCAGATTAGGCAACAGTATCCAGAAATTATTAGGCGAAAGACTAGGTCAGAAAATGAGCAAGGTAGTAACGGCAAGACAAGACTGTGAATAATGCTGGAACGTGACTGTGAGGTTCAATGAACTGGCACAGGACAAAGGGAGACTTGAGGTTAAATACATGAGGTAAAGAGGTGTGATGGAAAACAGGTGGGTTGAAACAATCAGGAAGCAGGTGTGATGAAGTGTGTTTCAAAATAAAACAGAAAGACAAGACATGAGACATGAAAAGTGCAAAAAATAAAAGGAGAAACTTGACCGACATGACACATGGCCTGTGTGCAAAGTCCCCAGTATAAAATATCTCTCCTCCCTCATTCTATTGCTTATTGCACCTTACAAAAGATGGACACACAAAGAATCTGCTTGAATATGTGGCCCTAATGATGTCATTAGGGGATATGCCACATCCCTTGGATAGGAGGCACTTAATGAGACAGGTGTTTGTTCAACTCACAATCAGCTCTAGTTGAATGAAATGTCTTGGCATGGCAGTGCAGCCATATTGACATTAACATAAACATAAACACAAGAGCATAGCCTTGGAAATCCAAATGTCTAGACACAGTTCAATAACGATTTAGATTAAAACAGCCTGCTCTGTGCAGGGCTGGGATTTACAGGCATGGCAAAATGCATGTCTTTTATTAAAAATGGGCTGATATGTGACCTTGTACCCCAGAAAGTTTTCACTAGATAATCTTTTCAGATAACAAAACTGAAGTTTTTTTAAAAACAAGATTGGTGCCTGGAGCACAACAGCACATTAAAACTTCGGTGTGAATATGTTATATAACACAAATTCAGTGTATTTACATTTTTATCCAGTAAGCCAAGCACCTAGCTTATTCAAATATCTCAGTCTTAAAGGGGATGAAAATTAGTGTGAGACTGCTCGTGTTGACACCTTTCCTTTGGTTTGGTGTTGAAGAATTGAACTCACATCTGCTCCATTTGGAAAGGACAAAAGAGTTTTTGAGACAAAAGAGGGATCATTCAGTCCTTATTGTTTGCAGTTTGTATCACATCAACTGTGTGACTATATGATAAGGAAAACCTCAGACTGTAGCCTTCACCCATTAACAGGTCTAAACAAGAAGAGAAAAGCTTCATAAAAGCAGTGTGTGTGTGAGTGGGCTGTTCAGGGACTTTACATCAGGATGTAAATTTAATGAGATTAACATTTGGAGCGGATTGAGTGGAGGACTAATGGGATGCTCCTGCGCCACATTGGCTTAGCATCAGAAGAAGTAACCAGAGAGCGAAGTCACCGTGCTAGTCACTGCCTGGTACAGTGTGTCATGATAAAATCTAACTTGACAGAAAGTGAGGCAGGTTTGTGACAACAATTCAACAACAATCTGAGGTTTATTTTATTTTCAAAGGCATCTTCTGACATATCTCAAGGGTTTAGACTCTACAGTAGCTTTGTTCTTTAGCAGAGGGCTAAAATAGCGTGTATATATTGTTAATCAAACTACATTGTTTGAGTTATTTTAAATAAAAGGGAAAAGTCTACTTAGGAGAAGACATGTGGTCATGTTTAGATTGATAGAGTGCAAAGCATGTTGTATAACGTGTGTTGGGAAAAGCTCAAAGAATGCACATCTGCATATCATTATTTACATGGCACACAATCCAGCCTTACAAAGACCATTTCCAGACTGGATTAAGGCACTTATACAAAGGTGTGCTTTCAGAATTATGTAAATCAAGCCAGCTAGAGTCATCTCTCATTTTCCGTCAGAGCAATGTAAGCCTATGGGCTGTTGTGTTTCGACAGATTTGAGTTTCTATATCTAAGCAGACTGAACTCCAGCCAGCGTCTCTCCTTTAGTTGAGACACTAAACACAGACAACACACACACACACTGGGCAGTTGAGAATTCAAATTATACTTTACTAAAGCATTCCCACAACATCAGAGGACCAAAAATACAATGTTAATATTTCTTCATGGGGCACAAAAGCATAATCCTATTGATTATTAAAATCTCTTGACACACCCACAAGAAAAGACAAAATATATGCTAACTAATATGAGTTTCTCATAAAGACAATTTGATAGTTGAGTTGAGTAGCTGGTCAGCAATTGTTTCTTTTTTCATTTATGGCAGAGTCAGACCTGATGGAAACATCTCCACATGCTACCCTGCATGGTTGTTAGAAGAACACCTCTAGGACCCTATTGTAATTCATGCCTTTATTTTCACAGTTAGTTTGTCAGTTTTGGAAACAAAACTGCACATTTGGGTCTAATACAAACAAATACAAGCAGGTGTAGATTAATCCTCAACCTTGGTATGTGAAAATTAGTGTGATTAAACTGGCCTTCATCTTGGAATGAATAGGCTGGATATTTTGGTTTTTGCTTTCATATTTTCAGTTTGGCATTAGTGAAAAAAGGACAAAGCCATTTTAATCTCACTGAATGTTTTGGGTGTTTAGCGACATATTAAGGTGGGCTATAAAAATATTTTCACTCATTACCTGTGAGGGAATCCTTGGCAATATCCTATAACAGGTGTTTAATAGGCTCTAGACCAACTGTATTCATTAATGTGAGCTATTGCACAGATCAAAATCCAACTCTTGTTGCCTAAGAGCGTGTGAGTTTTGAATGGTTGCAAGTGTTCGTATAAGACAGTACACACAGAAGAACCACAGGGCTGGAAATTAGCACCAGCAGAATTCTAGTGTTTTTGTGCAGTATCTGGTGATTTTGGTCAACCATATCAGCCGTGGTGGCAGGCACTGTGACTGTTCTTTAGGGTCTATAGTGTTTTGGTTTAAAGTTGTTTGTGACTAATATTTGATCTAAATATCTCTCTAAAACAAACTCCACATTTTTTAAAGAGGTACATCAAGTTGCAATTAGCTGGAGTCTAAAAATTCAATTCCTCTATTAACGAAGTATTTAATGTCTCCTAATTGCTGACTGAGTGACAAAGAACCTTTTTAACACAGCCTCAGTCAGTCTGATATGCATTTCGAGCTGAAATAGACTCTGCTTTTTTCAGCGCTGTTGTTGATTAATCAGCTTCAAAGTGTTTGTAAGATCGAGCATCAGAGTTGGACAGGTTCTGATTCCCTTTGCAGACTGATTATTTGGTTCTTTTGTTCTCCCACGGCTCTAAAAATAGAGCACAGCTTGATCACAGCAGCAGGCAGGTTTTTGTTGTATTTTTATCTCCCAACCTAAATATAACAGAAGAAATGAACCAATGAGGTCACTGTGTTAGGCGCCATGGACAGACAGGCAGACAGTCTGTGATGTGTTTGTACTCTCCGGCCTCCCTTCAGCCTCCTGACTCAGAGCTAAAAAAGATTAAAAAAAAAAAAAAAAAAAAAAAAAAACCTCATTTGTTGGATGCTTTACTGCCCCCCATTTTTTCTGACTGTCTATAATCTTCTGTGTCTGCATATTTTCTCTGTGCACATTACCCATCAGACTAAAAACAGGAACTATGAAAACATCGACCAACAGAACTTTGACTTCAGGAGAACACCCAAGGTATAAACTTGCATGGTCAAATGATGCACGCCGCCCAACCAATCTCTGAGCTCGCCCAGTAGTAGCAAAACACCAGTCAGCCCCGCCCACCCGAAACCAACCCGGCTCCAGAGATAGACTCTTATCCTGGTGGCACGTCTTTTCTCCACCATCCCTTTTCTTTCTTTTGATTTTTCATGATTCCTGCACACCGGGAATGGGTTTACACTTGCAGGAGAGACGCCCTTCCTCTTCCTCCCCCTCCTCTCCTCCTCCCTAAATTTATTTTTCATGTGAAGGGTTGCATGCGGCCAGGCCGAGGCTAGGCTCTATCTGCAGATTTGAGGAACACCACCCACCAGGATCCTCTCACTCCTCTGCCACATCAAACCTCCTTTTCTTTTACTTTTGAGAATTGAATCTCTTTCTCCTCCCCTTCCTTCTGCTCTTGTACTCCCCGCCTCCCACCTCCACCCCCCCTCTGCCTTCTCTCCACTCCAATCTTTTTTTATTTGCGGTTGCATCAGCGCGCTCTAACATGCACGTCCCTGATTGGTTGGTTGGTTGGAGTCTTGAAAGCGCCTCAGTTTGCATGTGCCACCACACCACGCACAACTTTTTGCCCTTCTTTGTATTCAAGCTTCGACTTTGATTTTTATTTCAGTTAAGCAGATCCTGAACACTTTTTTTGTCTCATTTTTTTTTTTTTTTTAGCCCCGCCCTCCTCTGCCCGTGGTAGTGTGGGTGAGAGGGAGCATGGTCGAGGCTGGGGTCACAGGGGCAGAGATTTTGGGGTTGGGAGAGGGAGGGACTTGAGAAGGTTCAGAGCTAATAATGCTTGCTCTATGATGTTTCCTGTGGTGTGTTGTTCTGCTGTGTTGCTCAATGTCCTACGATGTGACCTGTCGCACTGCCTGACGGTCCTCCAGGCGGAGAAGGTGCTGCTCTTTAGCCAGGACACCAACCTGACGTCTCTGCTGCTGGAGGCCAAAGACCTGGAGGCTCGAGTCATCATCCTCTCAGCCAGGTTTGTATCAAGTCAGGTCAAGTCATATTTATTTATAAAGCACATCTAAAAACAGCTAATGCTGGCCAAAATGCTCTACATTCAGGAAAATGTTAAAAACAGTTTTAACCCTTTAACGCCTGTTGTATCATATTTGATACATACTTTAGGATACCTCTATCTAATCAATATAATTAACAAATTACAAAAAAAGGCATCTGAATACAAGCAGATAAATTATAGAGATGTCCTCAAATGGATTATCAGTTGCCAAAAACACCTAATGTAGCAAATGAGATCCAAAAAATAAATATGTTAAATTTTATGGAAATTTTGATTTTTTTTAGGATTTCAGTAGAAAGTGAAATAAACATTTCAGCTCCAAAAAATTTGAATTTTCTGGCTGTAATTTGTTTATTCAAATGTAAAGGGTTAAAGGTGGTTCATCATGTATCAAGGATATTGGAGAGGAGCCACCAAATACTTCATATGATGTGCTACACGGTGGATGCCATGTCAGTGGGTATTTGGTAGCGATAGATTTCTTTGTTGCATCTGCCATTTATGACAGGACACTGGATAATGACATGCAGAAATCATGAAACAGGCTGGACTTGAGCCTTGGCTGCCCCTTTGGAAGACTGCAGCCCAGTAGTGTTGTAAGGGTGGAAAAAGTAAAGGGCTCTTATTTTCAAAATAGAGGTGTCGTTTAAGCATCTGTGCAGAGTTAGTTTGGACTTTGGTGGTGGGTGCTGATGGTGATGTCTTTACAAGGGATCCACAATTACTGGTGACACTGGTGTAGCCTCAGATTGTCAAATACAAACTAGCACAAGCTAGAGTTTGTCAAAATGAACGAAAATCATGCTTTGACTTGATTTTTTATCATTATAAATATATACATAACAAAACAATGGCAGCTCTATGTCAAATCCGTGTAAGTCAAACATCACACAGGCACATTTACTTACGGCAGCTGCACATTGCCAACATGTACATTGCAATTAAATCAAAATTTGTTATTTAGCAAATTTTGTGTGCTTGACAAGTTGAGCTCTACTCTTAAAATACAGTCTTTTTTAATGCTAGCTGTAATAGTATTTTTTAACGTGATGTGTTACAGATGACCTTTAAAATGGTTTTCATCAGACATCACAAAGTTACAGGTTATAATTATGGGTATTGAGCACAAGTCAGTGCAGCCCTGTTTCCAGTCATTTGAAACTGCATGATACTCAGAATCTTTTAGGATATCCCTCATTTTAAAAATATGTTCACATGAAACCTTCAATTGTTCAATAACTGATTCATTTGGGAAAAACTTGAGAGCTTCATTGTTATTCTTAACCAAAAACTGCTACAAACAGAAGGAACAAATTCATCTGGCAGTATTTTGGCTCCAAAACATTGCCCTTAGACTTTTGCAATATAGACAGTGTTCAGGAGTTTTTACACAATAAAATAAATCACTAAATAAAAGGTACCTAGAACTCTGGTTCAAAGTCCTTGTACCCTCATTACGTTAGAGGACATTTGCACGGTAAGTGAAAACCTCTGGAAACAGGAGCTCATATTGCTGTTTATGTCCTTGCTTTTACAGTGAGGATGAAGCTGCTGCTGTTTACAAAGCAGCCCGTCAGCTCAACATGACTGGCTCTGGTTACGTCTGGCTGGTTGGAGAGAGAGAGATGACAGGCAAAGCTCTAAGTGATGCTCCAGATGGTATGTCAGCCTCTGCCTCCTCTTCCTCACCTCTCTACCACTTAACTCTTCTTTCTCGCTCCTCTAGAAGTCTTTCTCTGTCTCTATCTCTTGGCCATGCCTCCAACCAACTCCTAAGATAATTGTCAGCTAAGGTTTAGAGTTTTGCGTTGATTACGACTAATTACAGGGAAGACATTTTCTCAATTATAATGAAAATGTTTGCTGCATGACACAGAAAACAATCATATGAAAGCTTGAGGCAGAGATTCACAAGATATTTAAGGTATGACTCAGACAAAATGATCAAAGTGTTTTAGGAGCATTGAAAATGTAATGCTGGATATTTGCTGTTTCTGTATTTGTTTTCATGAGTTTAAGCTTTAAAAGTAAATCAATATCTGACAAAACAAGATATTATGTTGCTGGACATGCATAAATTTGACATGAGGACATAGATAATAACAAACCAAGGCTACAGCAAAAATCTTACCCAGTTGTCTACTTTTGCTGAATGGTGATGCACAGTATATATCTCAGTAATTTCTTACTGTGAAGAAATAACAAAAATTGAGTTAGCGCTAAGTCAAGTCCAAATGACACAGAGGCCTAAGGGTCTGTATCACAAACCTTTATGGAAAATGACCTAAGATTAGACCTCTAGCTTGTGAAACAGGAATGGAAATATTGGATACGAAGTCGAACACATGAAGTGATGGTTCCCTATTTAACTGAACATTTCTAGCAGATTTTGTGGTAAAAAAAAAAAGTATTAAGCCAGGTATCTATATTCTTTTGAGTCACAATCACTGCAAATGCAATGTGTTGTGCATTAATTTGTGCTAGACGAGCAGAATTTATTAAAAATAATGTTATTTTCTGGACAGGTGAAAAAGCTCATCTTTGAACTCATGAGCCAAAGCAGCCAGATGACTATGCACATCTTCAGGAGCATCTAGAGTTTTGAGCATGTACAAAGTCAGAGAGATGCCACGACTGTGTACATGTGTTTACCCAGTAAGCTGCTGTATGGATTCTGCTGCATCTGTGAAGAAAGTCCAGGTCAGGTTTATGTCCCCTAAATAGTACATAAACTGCTTACTGGATGCATTTTGCTGAAATTTTTAGGAGATGTCAGTAATGGCCCAATTTAAAAATGATCAGATTCTGATGGTGATCTGGATAACTGCCATGAGTAAATGGTTGTTTTCACTCAATATTTGTCAAACTTAGAATGATATCAACATAATTCCTAGTGCTTGTGGAATATTTTTTCAGAGTGAGTGAATCATATTCTGAGGGTTACTTTATCATGGAACTTTGGCTTATAGCTGTAACAGCAAAGTGTGAGGTACCTTGGCTGCCCCTTCGGAAGGCTGCAGCCCAGGGATGCTTTAAGGGTGGAAAAAGTAAAGGACCCTTATTATCAAAATGGAGGTGTCATTTAAGCATCTGTGCAGGGTTAGTTTGGACTGTGGTGGTGGGGGCCCATGGTGAGTGCGGTCTAGTTACATAGTGCTTTTATTTTGGAAAGTGTTTCTTGGGCAGGTGTATAGCAGCTGAAGCCACTTGCAAAGTTATTAGGCTCATTCTTGGTGTCCCAGCTCAAGTTTATTACAAAAGGAAAATAAACTTACACACCATTTGCTCAGTAACTCTAACACCTCAGGTTACTGGTTACTGTTCATTATTATTATTATTATTATTGTTATTTGCTAACATTTTCCTGGATCACACAGCTCTTTACTCTCTGCTGTGGGTAATATATCCTTTTGTTATTACCTGTCAGTGTTGACATTATGTGTATATTCGTTGCTGTCACAGCACCTAGTTAATTTTTTTATTGTGAGCCTGTTTCATAATAACCTATAAAAATCAACAAGCTCATTTTGAGTGGTCTTGCACAACACAGAAATTAGACTGGTTTAAATGTTATTGTCTTTACTGATGTCTTATTGAAAATTTACCAAAATATCTCTCAAAAATGCCATATTTTCCAGCCCAAATGCTGACCCTGTTTGCGTTAAATTCCAACCCTGTTACCAGCAGAGAAAATGTTAAAGGTCAGCCACTGCTTACTGGAAAAACAAAATTCTAGCACAGAGACATGATTTTGCTGTGCTGACAGACTTCAGAAGATTTGGGTGGAAACATGGCTCTACTCTTCTTCTTTCTCTCTCTCCTCTCTGGTAGTGCTGTAGGTCTCTGATGAAGGAATCTAATCCTCATCACAGTTAGCCTCTCAACGTCCCGGTGTGTTTCTCTCTGATTTTCTTCTGATTGCTGGTTGAACGTTTAAACATTCCTTAAAAAAAGAAACATGTTTAAAGGTTCCTAACCACTGTTTTTCTTTTCTGGCTCATTGTAACTGTGGCTTTAAATGTGTCTAACATCTTTTTGTTTGTTTCATCTTCTATAGTGTGTGTCGTCCGCCCGCCCGTCTGCCCGTTCTCACAGTAGACAAGCCAATAACATGTGCTGCCAAACAGGGTCAGGGTTGGGGTGGGTGGGGGTTGGTTGGGGTTAAACTGTATGCAGCTGTGGTGGGGGTGGAGGGGTTGGGGTGGTTGTTGATATCAGCTAATGTCGCTGCGGTTACCTTGACGTGTGTCTGACGAACACTGGTAAGATGCCGCCTCTGCTTCTTGTTTCCTGCTTGATGCTTTGTCCTTTGCCATCGGTCTAGAGAGGACCGGTCCACGACAACATTTAACCCGCCCTTAAAGGGGGGTGGCGGGGTTTTTTTTGAAAACAGCAGATT
Source organism: Cetoscarus ocellatus (assembly GCA_037902135.1). Lineage (NCBI taxonomy): Eukaryota > Metazoa > Chordata > Actinopteri > Labriformes > Labridae > Cetoscarus > Cetoscarus ocellatus. Next base: position 335,165 of record JBAMNC010000421.1, read on the forward strand.
ACTCAGTCAGCCAGAGGAGTACGTCATGTACTCACAGCTTCACTCAAATGTGTGGACACTGCTCTGCCGTTGGGGTCTGTCAAGCTTTGCAATGGCATTTTGGAAGCTCTGCAAAGAGCAAATAAAGTAAATCACTAAATTATTTGTTTTTTAGGTTGGCGTGGAAGATCAGACTACACAAATTCAGCCAGGTTTTCAACAGACTGTGGCATCACTGGCCATCATCAAATATTAGGCGATGAACAAATAAAGATTTAGAACAACAAAACATTTTTTTAGTGTGTCATGATCACTGTTGTTTCCAGGATAATCCTGATAGCTTATGACTGGCACCTCTGTATTTTTCATTTATTCTTTGTCAAGTTAGACACCCAGACCTGATGTATTAATTGTGTTTATCTTGAGACAACCAATAGAAGAAAATAATTGCTTCTTTATTTTCAAGAGTGATGTTATACAATTCCAGAAACTCAGTCATTAATCCCTTTTGGGAGACCCTCTCTTAACATACAACAAAACAAGCCCAGTTTTGCACATAATGGTATTGTTTAGACTAACAGAGGTAATTTTCATGACTTGTCACAAACCTCAGTTTCTTTTGAAGGATAGTCCTTAGTGTCCTGCTCTGTACACATAGGGTCATATTCAGTCAAGCTTCTTATAAGATATTTTCAGGGTTCATGGGGATCTTTTAAAAGGCCTAAAATATCTCAAATTTAACTTTAGAGGTTAGGATCATAAAAAGTCTAAAAAATATGTCATATTTTGAGAGTTGTAGCTTTCAGAGGCCACACTGACAATCACAATCTTATTTGTTTTAAAGGCTGTTTTTGAAAACACAGGAAAATATTGTAGCAGCAATGTGTAACTTGTACAGTAATCACTTAAAAGTTTACTCTTAAGTTACATTCATGTGCTTTCTAATGTCTGCATTGCTTCCCTCACCTGGCAAAGCAATGAAACTTTGTCTGTTATTGAATTAATATTAAAAATTTTGTGTATTATTGAAATTATAATCTCACTTAAACAAAATAGCATGTAGCTCATAATAGAAAAGTAAACATATATAATTATTAATCCCCATCATTGCTGTTTCCTCCTTAAGAGCATTTTTTTTTTCAACAATTGCAAAGTCTCTCTCCTAAGCCCATTTGACCCTTTTTTAATAAAGTTATTAATTGTTTTCACATGATTGATTATTGTTGAGGGTTGCAGTTTATGTGTTGCCAGTCTGACATGTTGCTGAACTAAAAGATAAAAACTATTGTGTAGTATAATGTAGTCTGGCCAATAGCCTGTTTGAACCCCAGTCTTAATGCAAGACCAAATCACAGAAGTAAGTGTTAGACCTCGACTGAGCTCCATTAAAGACAGAAATAAAAGAAAATCTTAAATTATACTATAATGGTAGAACCATGAAATATAATGTGATGTATGACATGTATAAGCAATGTTATATAATGCAAAAATAGATTTAATTAGATTTCATTGGACAAAGTTGAATTTTCAAGAAGTCATTTAAGTGAAGCAAGTCCCATATTCCCTACATTTTGAACATTTCGTGCATCTCTCTGGCTGCTGGGTAATGGGCTCCCCGCTCTGTTGCTGTGGCTTTTATTTTTTAGAAAACATCCTCACCAACCAGCTGCTGCACTCTTAAAAAATGATGTGTCATTTTTTTGCACATCTTTGTCTCTCCTGAGATCAAGACGTGTCAAAAAATTATCCATCATGTTTTTAAAAGTGTAGCAAGACTGCACTCTGAAAATAACCCTCAGCTGTTTTGTCTCTGTTGGAGAAGTTTGAGGTTTCTTTTTAGGGAAACCGTTTCAGATTAAAGCCTCTTTCTTTATTTGAACGTGCGTCTATTCCATCTCTTATCCACAGAGATAGGAAAATAACCTTAAGGTTTACTCACTAGACTCTTGCAAAGTTTTCAGCCACATCTTCTAAGACTTTTGATAGTCATTAGATGTGGCAGAAAGCTCCAGAAGAGATAGTGTGTTGAACATTGCAGCAGAAATATCACAGAGTTAAATTCTGCACCACAATTCTTGTATAAATAGAAGATATTCATATGATTTTCTCAGAGATTCTTTGTTGGAAATATGAATTGAAAGACAAAATCTTCTCGTCTTTAAAATAGCATTAAGAGACAAAGGTCATGAGGAGGTTCAGTTACAGAAGTTCAGACCTCTTCATTGCTGGCCACTTTTCAGATTGGCAAGTTAGATGTTAATGATCATATTAAATCAATTGCAACACAAAGTCAGTCTGATTGAATTCATGTAAGCTGTCTGATAAAGGTGACTAACAGAACCATTTTCTGCTTTAAAAAGTATGTAACAATCTAAGTTTGAAGTGAAAGCTTTCAGTCAGTACAGTGGAAATGAAGATGTCACCATTGAACTCTGTGGACCTGCATCAGTTGCTTTTAAATGGTCCATCTGCTAACATCTTCAGAAAATCTTGAATATGAATTTTATCCTTAGGTTTTTACTAGAAAAACCTGTTTGTCATATTTATACACTATAACATTGGAGAATACTTCTCCTTTCACTTTCTCTAGAAAGAAAATCTCAAATGTAGAAAGCTTTGCTTAAATTTTCAATGTGTTTGAAGTAATAAAGCTGCTTTTTGTTGAGTGAAGGGGAAGACATTCTTCATAACTTAAATATGGATAAGGATATCAAGCCTGGATTAGCTGAGTCTGTCACTATAAGACATCTTATGTGATCTAACGTGTGTTAATTTCACTTATGGATGAATTAGGAGATCTGTTTGGCACTACTGTTGACTGTAACCTGAAGAGCCTCCCATGAGGGTGTCTCACAGCATTGATTCGCTATTTGCTCCTCTTTGGGTTTTCTTTCTATGATGGGCTCTGTTGAGTTAGAACCCATTTTCCCTTCACTATGTAGTTTATCCAATTGGAAAAACAACTTTGTTACATTCAAGAAAATAAAGAAATGACACAGGTTAAAACAAACACATAAATGGGAACCAAGACTGTAAACCTCTCCAAAACCTACAGCAGAGAGAAGTCTTCCTTGATCACCAAGGGACAGCTCCATCAGTGTGCCACATCATGTGACAGCTATCATTAGTAACAATCTGTACTGTTTGCAAAGGTTTGATTTATTTATCTTATGCCATGTACTCATGGCATAACAAATTACAACAAATTATTGCAGACAACTTAAGGTGGTTTAAAGAAGGTGCTACGTTAAGTAAAGAACTTCAAACAACTCAGGCTTGTCTCAGTAAGTGTGGGTTAAATGAATTATGAAACGACTCTTGTTCCTGTCAGCTCAGTTGTAGCCCTTTCTATGGCCACAGTCTTACAGCAGAGTAAACAAGGTTGGTCACAGACATTAAACTGGAAGGGGAACCTAAAACCATTGCAACAAATCTGGAAAAATTGGATGCAATTGATGGGCTTTTTTTTTTTTTTTAAATTTTCCTCATTCTGAGCTTGCATAACAGACTCCATGCCAACTTTGACTTAGAAGTTTATGAAAAATGCTTGGGAGGAAACAAAACAGAGGTCTTGATGGGGCAGGAGTTTTTCAAAATGAAGCCAAAGCAGAGTTGCCCAAAACTGCAGTTCCTCAAGGGTCCACTTGGCTTCAGAAGAACTGGAAGTCACATAGACACTCTGTGTATCAAAGCTGATTTTTTTAACCCTAGAGGTAAATATTCACAGCATGGTTAAAAAAAGGCTTTTCACCTGCTTTGATTTTAAGTATGTAAGGTTATGTTTAGTTAGAGGCATGGTTGATATGACCACAGGCCTGCACAGTGTGATTATTCATCAGATAGTCATGATTGCTGCCTTATCTAAAATTTGTCTAGGACAGTTTTTTATAACATGGAGAACGCTGTGGATCGGCTTCTAAACCCTCTCCAGTAACCAAATTTGCTCAATCCATAATTTTCTGTGATATCTGGTTTTAACATGGCAAGTGCCTGAGCAAGAAGCACACATTTTTGAACTGACGTAGATTTTTTTTTTTTTTGTCAGCTGAAGGCAGCAAATAGATCGAAGCACATGGATGGAAGAAAAAGATGACATGGAGACCATTTCAGAAAATGTCTGAACAACTCTTGTTAACTGTGTGTTACAGTAAATCAACTGTAAGAAGCAATGAGCAGAAAGGGTGCATATTGTCACCCATGGTAGAACAGTCAGACACACCTCTGTCAATAAATCTATTCTTCCTGATGCTGTCATACACGAACAAGCAGGCACAGTTGTTTAATCAGTGTTCTAACTTACTTTTGACTGTAGCTCAGCTTTACAAAGTAATCCCCCTGAATTCAGGCAGCTCTTTAGTAAATCAAAGGTCAGAGTATTAGTGTGGAAAAAGTGTACCTGAACAGATTGGCAGTTTGTAGAAGAAAGCAAAGAAATGACACACAACTGCCTTCAGGCAACACCAGCTCTATACACAAATACATTAAGACCAATGATGGGCACCGATTTGTCGAGCCATACCTCAGCATAAGATCTGACTTGTGAGTCCAGTGTTCTAATTTTTATTGTGTAATTTCACCATATAAACACGATATTTATTAACTTACTCATACTGAGAGCAGGTGAGTGGATACTGTTGACTAAAATCAGACATTTTACAGGTTAACTATGATGTGTTATGTGCAGGGGATGAACAGGAATATTGAACACCTGTGGCTGAAGTAAGCACAACAGCCGCAGATAAACAACTATGTGAACAGAAGCAAGGATATTTCTGTGTTGTTTGGATTGCAGCATTGTTATGTTGGACTGAGCTGGCTCCTACAGGTGCTCTTGTTGTTGTGTTCATCCCATGTATCTGTGCAGTTGAACAGGGTAATGCACAGGTTGCCTCTAACACGAATCCCTTAAAAGAAACCTATTCAGCAGTACTGTGACGTTATGGATTTTGATGTTGTTTTTTCTTCTCCAGATGCTCGTCACATTATGAGGAAAGAGTGCCTGCATTTTGTGCTCCAGCTAAAAGAACAATGGCTGGCAAACACTATAGCATTTATTGTCCAAAGTAACGAGTTTAGCCCCAGTTGTACACTTTTAGTTGAAAGACTTGTGGTATGTACCTGCCAGTTTTTACTTAGTGCAACTTTCTCTACCCATTTAATTTTGTCAGGATGTAAGCTGACTGCTCATGTGCTGTTAAGGCAAAGAGGGGTATATGAGTATTTCTTAATCAAGGCACTTGGGTTTACGCCATTTGTGTTGGTTAAAAGCTATGTCACTCATTTCTACACCTTAATGGGGCGTGTGTCCACACGTTGCTTTTCTTTTGTGCTGGCAGCTCTCACAACCTCAGTTTCTGATCTTTTTAAGTGCATATTGAGCATGAGGTCTGTTTTAGAGAAGCTTTTTAACCCTGATATATTAAACAACACTGCAGAGAATGTGTCTCATCTTAGAGTCATTCACAGAGATTTTTAGGTTTAAACGTCCTGATGTTTTTAATATCGGTGTAAGTGCTGTTCATGAATATCTGAATTCAAAACAGGGCTGCCACTGGCCAAAGTGGACCTATTTAGAAGATAAAAACACAATTTCCCCTAAACTAGGACTGTGTAGTTATCATGAGATCTTTGATATCTGAATTTATAGCAATAAAATTACAAACAACTCTTTAAAAAGGATGAAGTGAAGTTTTGCTTTCACACATTTTGGTGTCGTGGGATAAGGTGTGAAACAGGTAGAACAACAGGTAGAAATGCATAGAAACAAAAACAAGGTTGCCAAGGGCATCTTATCACTCAGAACATCATGTGCTGAATACACCTCATTGTATAGAATTTATTTTAAAAAATGGCACTGTCAGCAATTTGCAACGATTGCAGATACAGGCCTTAATGATTAAAGGGAAATGTGTTAGCTTGTTGTTACTCAGTATTTGTTTGCTGTTGTCACCTTTTTGAAGGGGAGGGGCGTTGATAAAATGAGCTCAAAAGTAGTTGTAAATGAACAAATATAATACTATCTTAACCAGCTGTTTCTGGCTTTTGAAAGACAAGATTAGTTAAACTGTTGTTTAGGGAGCTAGGGTAGCTGTGTGCTACTCTGTTAATGGGAAATTTGTGAGCTACATTTGTTAAATATAAATATATATATATTTAACAAATGTAGCTCACAAATTTCCCATTAACAGAGTAGCACACAGCTACCCTAGCTCCCTAAACAACAGTTTAGCTAATCTTGTATATATATATATATATATATATATATATATATATATATATATATATATATATATATATATATATATATATATATATATATATATGTATATAGAGAGAGGGAGAGAGAGAGAGAGAGAGAGAGCGAGAGAGGCCTTTCTTCAATGAACAAATCAGAAATGTGGAATTACTCTCCTAGGCTCAGTTTGGCAAAATTTTTAAAGGTCAAATGGCAGTTTTAAGAAAATATAGAAACAATGATCTTACTTTACAGCATCTTTTTATTTACCAATTTATTATTTATTTATTTATTAAAACAAAACAGTCACAGTTTCTCTAATATACTGTAAAGCATTAGGAATATCAAGATACGGACACTAAATAAATCACAAAAATAAATGGAAAAAAGAAAAACGCAGATATTACCAAGTGCAGAATATTTTAAGAAATAACAGTAATGATGATAAGATATAATAAGAATAAACAGAAGTTAGACTATGCAAGAAGCACATCGAATTTACACCATTTACAATATATAAAATATGAATATAACCACAGATGCACAGTTTTGACAGCAGGGACAGATGTGATAATGCACTGAAAGTAGAAGTGTTAACAAAGACAAGAATGATGCACTTTAAAAATGGAAATAAGAAAATTTCTGTTTTTTTTGTCTTCTTTGTATGTAAATATCATATATTTTGAACAAAGAAATCAAAGTTAACTGCAGTAAAATTACTTGTATGTTGAACATACCTGGCTAGTAAAGCTGTTTTTGAATTTGACACACTCTAAAAACGTGCTTGATTTGTCTGAATGGGAAACCTTGGATTGTAAACTAGTTTTTCATAGTTATTTTCTTGGTTTGGGGGTTAAAGGGTGCAGCTAGTCAGTATAGGTTTTGGCTGGAAGTGGCTCGTTGATTTCCTTCACTTCTTTCAATAAATCTTTGAAAATGTTTTTTTTATCATTGTTAGTGGTACTAAGTGATGTCCTTAGGACATCAAGCAGCATAGGCCGTAATTCAACACTGTTATTATTATTTGTGAGTTATATCGCTGCAGATTCTTTGGGGAATGCCGGCAGTGTTGGCTAGCGGTTGACAATCAGCTGGAGAATGAATGTAGACACTTTTGATCTATATGTGACGAGTCTCTGCTGAAGAAGAACAACAGACACAGTTCATAACGTCTCAGTGAGGCTTTTTCTGTCCTGAGAGACAAACGGCTGTGATTCTCAGAGTGAACTCCCAGCATGCAGTTTGGTATTACTGAACACTGAGATGACGCCTGAAGCCCTGAGTTTGTGTGTGCGTGCCTGAATGTGTGAGAGCGTTTGAATTACACTGAAGCACTATTTTAGTTACATCTGTAAAATTAAAATGTGTGAGAGACTTTAATTAAGGTGTCTGAACGAATGAGGGCACTTTTCAGTCTACGGCCTCATTATCTCGCCGCTGTGTATCTTACCTCTCTCTGCTGTGTGTGTGTGTGTGAATGTGTGTGTGTATGTTTTGTGTATGTGTGTTTTGTGTGGTACAGGCCTACTTGGCCTCCAGCTGATTAATGGTAAAAACGAGTCGGCGCACATTGCGGATGCTGTGGCAGTGGTGGCTCAGTCCCTGCAGGAGCTGTTTGAGAAGGAGAACATCACAGAGCCGCCGCGGGGCTGCGTGGGAAACACCAACATCTGGAGGACCGGACCACTCTTCAAACGGTCAGTAAATCAGCAACCTAGCCAAAAGTTGAAATGGCCATCTGGGGCAGTGCTGATGATGTAATTTAAGAACGGAGTGCGATAAACTTTTTTTTTTTTTTTTTTACTTCAGTTCTTTGTCTTCTGTTAGTTTTTGTATGAATAGTATCATAAGCCATTTGAATATTGCCTTGCTGTTATGTATTTATGTATTTATTTTAAAGTAAAACCTGCAGAAATACTTTGGGGATAATCATAAAATGTCAAGGAACATGACAGAGAATCAGCTCTCAGAAAATCTAGGACCTTTATGTAAATAGCAACGAAACTTTGCTTTGATGGCTCAAAAGTGGCGGTCACTTAGGCTGGCACCACACGAAAAAATTTTAAATCAGATTTTGACGTCACAACCAAATATTTATCCAAATGTGATCTGGTCTTAATCTGTTTGATATTTACAACTCATAGTTGGGCTGCCTACAATGTAATAACCACAAAAAGTAAATTGAAGCAAGCAGACAAGGAAGATTAAACAACCGGATGTTACCTTCTTTTACAACCTACAAACACAAAAGCAACCCATATTCTTCTTTCAGTTTTTATTTTGTGTTGTGAAACAGAACTCACACAAGGACAGCTCACTGGGGATGTTGATGGAGAGGGCGCCAGAGTCTAATTCACTTTTGATGTCATTTGGTTAAAGGCAAAAAGCAGAAACAGATCACAGAAAGGACACTATCCACTCATTCATGGTGGTCCAATAGTAAATTTTACTTTAGTAACCTGACTGCGAACCCTCCTTTGTGAGTTTCTTTGAGTTCTAACCCATTTATACATGGATTAAGTTTGATTTTTAGGTATTCAGATACCAAGCTAACTGTCAATGCACACAACTCGCCAACAATGCACATCCAGAGATGAACTCACTGATTAACCTTTATGTAAATAACAGCCAGTACATCATTTCTGTATCATTTTTCCTTTGTGAGTAGCAGTATTACTCATCAAGCTCTTGAGAGTGTCTCACCTGTATGAAAGAACAAACTTCTGTCATTTAAAGTTGTATGAAAAAAGCAGAAGAACAATCGAGAGAATCTGGACTGTTCCAAACATATATATATATATATATATATATATATATATATGTACATATATATGTGTGTGTGTGTATATATATATATATATATATATATATATATATATATATATATATATATATATATATGTACATATATATGTGTGTGTGTGTATATGTGTATATATATATACGTGCATATATTCATATATGTGTATATATATATATATATATATATATATATATATATATATATATATATATATATATATATATATATATATATATATATATATATATATGCTCAGATATCAGGGGCAAGACCAGTTACTGGGATTTTAGTAAAAGATTGAAAATGAGAAAAATTGGGACATAAAGTGGGCAAGGGCTGTCTCGACAGCTGTAATGGTGACAGATACCCAGAGGAGCCATTTGGCCCACTGCTAGAGGAGGCAATCTGGCAGACTGCTGCAGATTACGCTGGTGGAGGAGCTGGTGTTTAATGTGTGTCAGTGCTTGTGGAGTCTACACCAGTGGTCTGCAAATGATGTGGCAGGACACTGATGTGCTGTGAGAAAGGTTCAGGTGTGCCTGTGGAAAATTAACAACCATGCATTATAACAATTACTCTCCAGTAATTGTGACATTAACTCTTTATTTCACTTGCTACATTTTATCAGTTTCCAATTTTTTGGAAATTGTGATCTGTCAGTTTAAAACTGTGTTGCTGAATTTAACATTTAACAAACTTTAAATTTAATTTGTAAATAATTTTGTTCTGTGAATGACTCATGGGGAGTGTAGCTTTTTGATAAATGTTATTAGGCATTAATAGATAAAATTCTACATTTACCGACAGATAATATATTGTAACAGAAGGCAATGTTGTTCATGGATATGAAAATGGTGTGCCTCTAGGTTTTGACCTGATCTAAGGTGTGCCTTGGGCAAAATAAGTTTGAAAACCACTGGTCTACACAACAAAATAAATCCAGATATAGTAATCTCAAACCACTTTAGTATGCAGCCTGAGGTGTCTGTGATCAAACCACTTTCATCACACACTGAAACTGAAACATGAACAAACAAAGCATGAGGGACCATCACTTGGTATCTGAATTCCCAGAACAGATTTCAATGCACTGTAAGGCCAAGGAACTTGTGTCTTTATTTAGGTGTGTGGTCTTGTTGTCTGGCTGAATCAATGTTCGCAAAGTTTTCGGACAATGCCTGATCACCATTAACTGTAGTTCATTCCATCCAAGGTTAGTTTTGTTGATATTAGTTTTTTGGTTACTTCATAGAACTTGTTTTGAGCTTATTAACTCTAATTCCACTGCAGTTACCAAAGTTTTGAGGGGAGTTACCTAAACTCAAGACCAGTGAGCCTAAGTGTATTTTTTAAATCTCTTCTTCACAGAACTGAGTATTGGACCTGACAGTTTGTAGTGGCTGTGAAAGAAATTTTGTGTGACTGCTGTGCATTTAACAGTTTATCCAGTTTGAGTTTCTGATCCTCAGCATGGAGTTGTCTCCTCCTCCTACAGCTCGGGATCAGAGTCAGAGACGCTTCACTGATCTGATCTGGCTTCTGCTGAAAGTTATTCTGACACAACTGGGATAATGAACCTCTCTGTCACTGCTGCTCTCCTCTGTGTGACCCATATAGACCAACAAGTCCAGTTACATCTCTTTTATTTATGTGGTCCTCTATTTCACACTGCCTCACAGCAGCAGCAACATGTGACATGTTCTCACTCGTTGTTGGGTAACTGCCCTCAGCTGAGCTTCACTAAACTTCTCTCGGGTTCCTTCCTCAGGGTACTGATGGCGTCCAAGTACCCTGATGGTCTGACGGGACGGATTGAGTTTAACGATGACGGTGACCGACGGTTTGCTACTTACAGCATCCTGAACTACCAACAGAAACCGGGTCGCCTCATCCAGGTTGGAGTCTTCAACGGATCACAGGTGCAGTATACCTCTGAACACCAAGTTATACAAGGTCAAAGTCAAATTTGTTTTGACAACAAATTAAAAAATAGCTCAAGTTTACCAAAGGCTGCACAGCCTGAATTAATATTGTCAAAAATCATTAATGAAATAAAAAAGAAACAAATTTATCAACTAAAACAATTAATTACACCGTTGAAAGCAGATTCGGGGCATGTACCTCAAAAGCTGTCTTACCTTGAGCTTGTAGCCTGCATCTCAGAACATCGGAAGCATCTGCTTTGTTGACCACATTGACCTCTGGAGCAGACTGATGCATCAGCTGAAGCTGAAGAGGTAACAGCCCATTTAAAGTTTAAAAACAAGAAATTCAATTTTAAAGTGGATCCTGAAGCTGTTAGGAAGCCATTGAAGAGAAGCAAGTACCGGTGTTATGTGATTGTCTTTTCTTGGTCAGAGGAAGTTTTGCTGCAGTCTGGGAGAGCACAAAGACAGAGGAGATGGCTGATGCATGCATTGAATAGCAATTTAGTTGTAATAAAAAGCATTACGGTGACCCAAACAAGATGTGACAAACAAATGAATGCCCTCTCAGACTTATTTGAAGGATCTGTGGGTCATATTTAAAAGAACTGACACAAACAACCCGAACATTTTTAACAAATGAATGATTGAAAGAGGCTGATGGCCAAAAAGTACTGTTAATGCAATGAAGTCGCTCAGGTTTTTAATCACAGTAACTTTTGTTTTTATTTTGAGTGAAATGCAGAGAGTTGTCATATACTTGACAACTCTTGGTCATTCACTATGTCACACCAGACAGTACCTGCTTATACACCTGGATAAACAAACCTAGAGACCCCAAGAGAATAGTTAACAGTAATTTTTGTTGATTTATATCAATTCAGGGCAGTCACCCAAAGATACTTTAACTGATAGTCTATACAGAGATAATCTGGCATGAAAGGCAGCACTGTGAAAAAATACAATTCACTCATCTCTCAAATTAAGGGAAAAAATGATAGCGGCATCAATATTTTCAAAAATCAAAAACTGACCATTTGTGATTTATTGCCCAGCATATCGTATTGTGATATGTTGTATTACATCTTACTAGGACTTCTGTCATGTGATCTGTATTGTATTACTGGATTATGGTGTGACCAAAACCATGTATTACTTGAGTTACAACTTAACTAGTTTCAAAGTTCGGTTTGTACCACAATATGAGATAGAACTTGTAGCTGGTGCAACACAATATTGGTTTTTCACTTGCAACACCTATTCATATATTTGAGTATCCATCTGATTTTTTAATCATACAACACAAAGTCATATACCCGGCTTTGCTACGCAACACCAGCTTTTATACTGGTTGTTCCTGGTTCCGAGTTGAAAACCTTGCATTATGTATTGACCTGTTTATGTTTACAGTTTTTCCTAACTTCACTGGTAGTTTAACACTTGATCTAACTGCATTGAAAATCTTGTCATCAACCAAGTAATTGCCCAGTTATTTCTTTTATTAACTATCAGTGCTCCAGGAGCACAAACATCTGCCAAGGCATTTCCAACATTGTCTGGTGAACTACTGTCAGATTTAGAAAACTACCCCATCTCGCAATGTTTACAAATCATTAAAAAAATTCCTGGAACTGCATCCGTATGTGGATCACCACCTAAATCGAATTACTTTTTTCTTGTGCCATGACTAACTTTCCTAGTCATCAAACTTTGTATCATCAGCAGAATCTTTGTATGCATCATAATGTCCTGTCTCATCATCACTGAATGTTTACATTAAAGATACAATACAGGGTCATTTTTTAGAGACTTAGGTTTTTGTGTACAGTTCTCTTCTGTTTTCTTACGTATCTAATTTTACAAGGAATATAAAAGATCAGTTACAGTATAGCAGAGGCAGTTTGCTCTCAACAAAAAAGTGTTTATATTGGTTTCAATATCAGTATTGGTGAAAATGAGTTTGGAAATAATTGCATATCTGCATATTGGACACAGGCAAATATCTGGTATTGTGCATCCATACCAAAACCAGAAGTTTAAATTTTGGCTGAATCAGCCAAAAAAAAGACAAGGCATACTCTGTTTGTTGATCTGTAATCATTTAAGGATAGACCTTTTAAGACTTTAACACCTCTCTGTTGGAGCATGGTGCTCTTTTTAAAACAGAAACAGTCACCTCATTCCTGCTTTCTCAACCACCAGACTCTTTTGACAAAACACTAATTTTACCTTACAGGAACAAGAAGTAACTGGTCAAGAGCTGCCTTCATTGGTTCGTTTGTTTGAGTTTTTGTGCTCACACCTGGATTTACACTTGGTCTCACCTGACCCTGCCTGAATTTACACCTAGTCACTCCTGGTTATGCTGAAGGTCAAATACCTGATCACAGTTGGTTAAACCTGGATTAATGGTTAATTCCATATGTTTCTAATGAACAGTTCATGTTAGCCTTTAAAACAGAAATAGTATTTATAACGTGCCTGTTCCTCTAGCTGATATGTTCAGTTGAAAGTTCCCGCTATGTTGCATTATAGGAAATGTATGATTGTATGTAATGCTGCACATATTTGTATCATTCCGGTATTTATATTTGTCCCTCACAAGTGCAAGTGAAGTGATGTAGTGGCTCACCGATCACAACCCTTTATATAGTCTGTCAGAATAAGTAAAATATCCTTTCTGAAGCATTGTTCACTGGTTTGTTTGTTCTGCAGCATCTTCTCCAAGCTGAGTGTGTGTTAGTCCCTTGCCTCTTTATTTATTGATGTATGAATGCAGTATTGATGCTGTCATTTAGTCAGCATGTCATGGTGAGACCTGTCTGGTACAGCACGACAACCTGTGTGTATGTGTGTTTTTCAGGTCGTGATGAACCCTCAGAGGAAGATCATTTGGCCTGGAGGAGAAACGGAGAAACCAGTCGGATACCAGATGTCAACAAAACTGAAGGTACGGCTTCTGTTCATGTCTCTGCTGATGTTAAAGTGCATCCTGTTTCAGCACATGAAAAGATGTTAAGTGGAAGCAAGCAGACCTTAATCTGCTCCGAATATCATAAACTAGTTCAGAGTTTGTGCCTCAAAAGAGATGAGGGAACTTTTATCCTCAACAGCTTGGGTGAAGCAACAAGAAGAACTTGTGTTTTGTCAACAAAGAGTTCTGCAGATCTGTATTTACACATTTTGCAAAAGAGATGCAGAATGGGACAGCACTGGAACAGATTTTGGCAGTGTTTTTTGTGAGTGTGTGTTTGCTCTCTGAGTAGCATCGTCCACCAGCACCCCAGTAGGCTTTGGCAGTACTCAGGAAAAATAGTGGGTGTGCGGCGAAAAAAGGGCATGCTACAATCTGTTGCAATATAATCCAAGAACACATTGGCAGTAGTATTCAGTAATTTATTTTTAATTTATGTCTATTAACAGAAATTTGGATTCAAGCTCTAAGAAATATCTGCCATCAGGTACCATTAAAAAAAAGAAAAACAATTCAAGTCTTTGAGTCAGAATCAGGTTGAGCTTTATTGTATCTTTACAAGGTCAAGGATGGACAGACGGACTTGCAGACAGTAACAAACTTGGTTTGGCATCCATGCTTAAGTATGGATGTGTGGACTGCATTTTTTTGATGTAGCATCTAACAACCTTTCTTAATTTGTATTCCTCTCTGTATTAACTCTGCTTTGTCTGTGCCTATGAGACAACAGGCTGTCTCCCAAGAAAAAAGCCCCAAGTAAAGAACCAATCACATCGTGCCAAAATTTAGTAAATAATTTAGCAAATATAGCTATATTTGGCAAATATAGCTTTAATGGTGAATGTTGTAGAGGGGCAGAATTGTTTACCCAAATTAATATATATATATATATATATATATATATATATATATATATATATATATATATATATATATATATATATATATATATATATAGTTACTATATCACCTCCAGACAAAAGGTACCAAATGTGACCAGTGGTTAGTTTTCTAAAAGTCATGCATTCTTCTTTTAAATATGACCAGAGCTCTGTACATTTGCACATCCTCATAAAAATTTCTGACCACCAAATCTTCAGGTGCAAACACTATCCAGCTGACACTCAGCTTTTATCTGATCTCAGCCCAGTTGTTCTGTTGTATTATCGATCCCTCTGTCTAGAGTAGCTGACATCGTATACATACCAATCATTTCTAACAACATACATACTTTTTGCTTAAAGAGTTCTGCCATTTCCAAGGGTATTCTGCTTGGTTATGTTCAGCCGGTCTGGCTTGAGCTGTTGGCTATATTGCTCAATAATGCCCCCACAATTACTTCTGTTGCTGCAGAATTTGGTTTTTAAGTGAGATCCACAGAATATTCAGTATGAAAATTTGTAGATGGCTTTATCCAATTGCATACATATGAAAAGCAGAGCATAAATGAGCCTTGATAGTGTTGAGCTAGTTACTTGGCAACATGTGCATTAACTTAATGGTACAGTTGGATATAATAGCACCTGAGTAATTTCTTCCTTTCTGGCCAATCAGGGGTTCACAAAACACAAACAGATCAGGACCCTGACCTGTTCCTCGAGGAACCTACTTTGTAACCTACTATAACTCTAAAGGCCTTTACACACCAAGGGTAATGTGAACTAAATCACATATATTTTGGAGACGATTTTTGATGTGTCTTCCCTTTCACATTTAAAGTATTTGTGTACATTTTAAAAGGATTGTGCAGCAGCAGCAAAAGCAGACTTATCATCAAGTGAGAGTGATCTAATTATCAGAAACTAAATGGGCATATCTGATTCTGTAAAGGAGATGAGAACTTGGTGCATTTCACCAATTAATGCAGGAGCTGAAGCTGAACCACAGCTGCTTCAGGACCAACTGGTCACAATGGTAGGATCTTGAGTATACACTCACCTTCAACATACTGCAGCTCCAATACTATGCTTTTCCATTTATTGCCTTCAAATTCATTTTCCTTGTCATTTTAGTATCTTGGTCATATAAAGAGACTGCTGTGGTGCAAACACACTATCAAGTGGGCTGCCATGTTGAATTTCTTAACTAACTGTGACGTAAGTGCCAGCAATGGGTGCTCTCATTGGTCAGATGCGGGCAAACTGGGAGAGAAACTCTCGAGAAATTGATTGCAGCATGAAAAATAAAAGCAGCTTTTTCGCTCTGCGATGTCACGTGTCTGGTATGTGAGCTTGCACTGACTAGCTATAGATCTGATAAAAAAACGCAAATTATTAGCATGAAAAATCACATCTGGCGTGCAACTACACAACAGCTCACTCTAATGGAATCAAGGTCCTGACTGTTTTTTTCTTTTCTCAGATCAAACATTCAGACATTTAATATTTGAAATAACCAAATTAGAGACAAATTTAAAAGACTTTAGAGCTTATTAGCTGCACAAATCTGAGCAGCACACAGGTCATAACCGACAGTTAACCAAAGTGTGTGATGTATGTGTGTATGTTATTCATGTGCAGATTGTGACCATCCATCAGGAGCCTTTTGTATATGTGAAGCCAACAAAGACTGACGGGACGTGTAAAGAGGAGTACACTGTTAACGGAGTCTTGATCAAGAAGGTTATCTGTACAGGACCTAATGGGACTATACCTGGTGCGTATACACTCTCACACAGTAACTTTTTGCCATGTCTTTAAAAAAACTATGAAAGACATTTTAGGGAGCTGAAAGAGAAAAATCTCCCACAGTTTGCCCCTAACATTAAGCTCATCAAATCACATAAATATAAAGGCATAAAACTTCTTTATATAAGCAGTTTTTATTCATGGTAGCCTAACTAAAGAAAGCTGCACCGGATTTGGTAGAAAATAAGTGAATGTTTTAAAGGAACATGGAGAATTTGAAGCAGAAAATAAGTTCTACACCTTTAATTTCCATTGGTTAAAATGAGATGCTTAACATTTGTAAACTGTTATCACAAGGAAAGAGACATAGCAAACATTAATTCATGAACATAAATGGACATGCTATACGTAATAACAAAACTCTCCTCTTGTCTTTGTGTGTGTCTGTGTCTCCAGGTCAGCCCATTGTCCCTCAGTGTTGCTATGGTTTCTGCATCGACCTGCTCATCAAACTGGCAATGAGCATGAACTTCACCTATGAGGTTCATCTGGTGGCTGATGGAAAATTTGGCACGCAGGAGAGAGTGAGTGTTTCTCTACGCTTGTGCTACATTCTTAATTTAATTTCAGAATTCCCTTAAATGGCATTTTCATTGAGGATGTTTACCTCTCTGGCAGCTGTTATCCTTTTGACCTCCCAGTTCTTCTTCTTTTAGAAGGAATCAAAAGGTTGCATCAAATCAGAGCCATGTTTGAATGACCAATAGTAAAATTAGTAAAATAATTAGAGAACAGCTCAAATAAGTTGTTTAACTAGAAACCATGACTGAGCTGATACAGCTACTATGTTGGAATGAAAGCTCTGAGGACATTCACTTAATTTGCTTACATACAACACAGACTGTGACAAAATGCTGTAAATAGTGTCCAACAGCATTAAAGAAAGTATTTCTTCTGAAATATCTCTTTATATGAATTGAAATACACTGTGAACCTGAAACAGTCATGAGATTTTCTTTTTTAAAGCCACAACACTTTATTAGCTGCTGGTCTCTGACTAACATGACTAGTTACTAAGGTTGTGTTTTTGTGTGACAGTTATGAAGCATTTTAGAGGCAGTGGTAGCCTTAATGCCATGTTACTAAACCTGATGGCTTTGCCAGTGATGCAAGAGAAATTATTATTGACCGGAGGGATGCTGTCTAACACAATGATCTGTAACTGTGAGCCAACAGAAAATTATAGTCATACGCCAAACCCTATAGTGTGTTTGGCGGGTCCAGTTAGTTTGGTTGGTTTATTTTGTTTAGTTCACCTTCTGTTATGATATGTTAAGATACAATACACCACATTACAAAATGCTACATTACATTGTGTTACATAATGTTTGTTTTTGTTACTCACTTTACCGTATTTCATGAAACATTGTGCTACTTCCATAATGTTACATCACAATACCACATGTTGTGCTACATTTTGCTACTTTACAGAGTATTTGAAAGACATCACGTCAAGTTTGGATACTTTATGTAACATATGTAAGCAACATGGTATTTTCTGTCAAGTTGTGTTATGTATTTATTACCTTAACCTTTCTTCAATCAGGAAAAAGCTAGTTAGGATTTCATTTTTTAAGTAAAATAGAGGCACATGGGTCCAAAATGCAGAAAAATCAGCTGAGAGCAACAAGTTTTTTTTAGACATTAATCAAATATTATTAATTGGAACAAACAATATGATGAATGTAACTTAAGAGCCAGGAGGTTGGTACATTGCAGTAAGAATACAGAAAGAAACAGGTCTCTTGGCTTTTCCATGTGGTCCATCATATCAAAGGTCTGACTGGAAGTCTTCTGGCATTATCATCGGTGTATTCTCACCCACATTAGATGGTAGCAGATTTTTTTTCCCTCATCAAACAGTGAACTAGTATTCACACAGCAGTTGGCAGCTGAAAAAAAAGCAGCAGTTCATGTTTTTCTCTGGTTGATTTTGTGAAAATGTGATTAAAACTTGGCTCACTTTCATGTGGCAGTGACTCTCTCTCTCTCTGACCTGTTTACTGATTCAACACAAGTATAGCACAGATGCTTGTTGCTATGGCGACCACTGCTCCGTCCCTGACTCTGACCTTGTTGAAGCTGAGAGACATTTTAGTCATTACCGCCTCTCTCTCTCTCTCTCTCTCTCTCTCTCTCTCTCTCTCTCTCTCTCTCTCTCTCTCTCTCTCTCTCTCTCTCTCTCTCTCTGTCTTCTCTCTTCCTGCTGCTCCAAATGACACAGTCTCTCCTTTCACCTCCTCCATCACCCTTTCCATCACCTCCTCTCCTCCTCTCCTCCTTTCATTTACCTCCAGTCCCCATTTCGGTGATGTCTCTTCTTCTTCTCCTCCCCCCTGTCTCCTCTCACATTGCTCCTTTCCCCTGTCTCTTGCTGCAGATTTATTTATAGTTGAAATGTCTGCCTCATTTTCCTGGAAGATAAAATATTCACAGATAAAATTAAATCACCCAGAGATAAAATATGAAATCTGTCAGAGTGACTCTTTTTGACAATACATTACTGTGACAGCAAAATATACAAAATCACTGTCTCTTATTTTGCTGTGCCTGTTTTTAAAGAAAGCTTGCCTTAAGAAATGAATTTTCTCCACTGGATTGTCTCTATGATCTTTCATTTGCTAATTTGTTGTAAAGCAGTAAATTATTACTCCTCTGTCACATTTCAGAGTTGAAACAATTTGCCTAGTTGGATCACAGCGATACTTCCTGTAATAACATTTTAAGCAGACTCAGTAAGCAGATGCAAGAGGAATATTTGTGGTCTGAATATAGCGAAAGGTAGCAACCTTTAGGAATATACTGTATACAGCATAAATCTGGCCTGGTTAACAAGCATTACATATTTACTCTGCAGCTGTCATTTGTCCCCCCGTCATCAACCCAGAAGTATTCCTCTCTGCTGCTTTGTTTGGAAGATCTTCAAAAATAACCAGCTCCTCTCATAACTAACCAGAGGTTAATATGGATTCCAGCATTTTTGTTCAGTTCCTATCCGTTGACACCTGCCAATACTGAGGAAATGCAAAAAAAAAAATGGCAGTCTTCCAGTGCCCACTTGAGGCTATTTGTAAAAACCCAGGAAGTCACATTAACTCATGTTTAAGAGCCCATTTTCACAGCAGCATTAAACATGTTAACAGCCAACCTAACAAACAAACACACAGTTTTGGTCTAAACTGCTCATTTCTTCACTTGTATGCACTTTCAATGTGATTATTTTTCTCTGACAAAAATGTTTTTAATTTACTGATGCTCAATAAGCACAGTCATTAACATACGTGGATAAGAGAGAATGCAGTTGATCTAACTGCTGGAGGCCGTTTTATATAACAGTGTATGTCAAGGGGGTGGGAAGAAAGTATATCAAACATTCATAGTATTAGCCCATTTTTTGCCTTAACTCCGGTTAATATATTCCATATTATGACTGTCAGAGTATGTTCACAATCAGTGATGTAAAAAAAGTCCTTCTAGTTCTCATATCCTGAGTACCTTAGACCCACCTATATTCTCAGCTCGTCTGAGATGTTCTGTTGGAGCTTTTGCCAATTTAAGGCCCCTTTCCCCAAATGGGCCAGTAGTGCTCTGTTTGGTTGACCAGTCTTCCCTGTGGTAATTGGTCACTTTATCTCTGTTCATTATCATGTTGGAAACAACTCTGCATTCATTCTACAGTCTCTGCTCTGCATACGCCTTGCTACTTCAAGCCAATGGACTAAAACTGCTAACAAAACAATAGTATGACTTCACATTTTCAGTCAGCTAATTGCGCTTTAAAGAGAGGGAGAAGTCCCGATGCCTAAGTCATTATTTGGGTCCTTGGCACACACATTTTTAGGAGGGTCAAGGCCCATCTCAAATCCAGATATTTGCCTGGCAATAAACTAGTTGAGAGGTAGGTTGAGTTATCAGTTTTAATACGTTGACCACTGCTGATTGTTTTTATAAAAATACTGGGTAAGGTTACAGAGACTAAGTGTTTTATACAGTCCATGGTTTGTATCCAGGCACAACCACATATCTTCAGTTTTCTTATTGCTACCCCAATCTCTGACATTTCTGATCCTGGCTGAAATAGTCTCAGAGTATGGCAGCAAACTTTTGGGGGCTTTCAGTGCAGCCAGTAGTCAGCAAGAGGGACTTCAATCCAAGACTTGTGTTGTTGCATTGCCTATGTTTGTTGACTGCCAAATTGAGGTGCGTGAATTGGTTTGTTTAACATTGTTGGCTGCACTTCTATGATAGTGATCGTTAAGAAGCTTAGTTGTCCTTAACTGTAGCTGGTTGGACCCTTTATTGAATCACAGTGGATGCTCTTCACTTCTTTTATCTCTTTCATTCTTCACAGATTGACAGTTAGAAATTAAGCTAACACTTGTAGATTATTGTACTCTGACCACAAATGCAAACAAGCCCACTTCCAGCTCAGACCAGACTTTGAAGTAAGTGCTGAGGTAAATACTGGGGGAGATATACGTATGCAGAGAATATTAGACACCTCTGACCCCTGCTGTCTCCTATCCTCCTGCAGGTGAACAACAGCAATAAGAAGGAGTGGAACGGCATGATGGGGGAGCTGCTGGGGGGTCTTGCTGACATGATTGTCGCTCCCCTCACAATCAACAATGAGCGTGCCCAGTACATCGAGTTTTCCAAACCCTTCAAATACCAGGGGCTTACCATCCTCGTCAAAAAGGTAAGCATTTGTTTTCTGTCATGTTGGTTGTTTTTGGTTTGTAGTCTTAACCAGGTATATTTTCCTGGAGCGAAATCTGGGATCCGCACAACATTAACACTGAGGTGACAGAGTGATCTTGCTTTCGAGATCACTGATGATAATCTTTTAAGTCCTTATAAAGTAACAAAAGTGACAGCAAGAGATTGGATTTAGTTAAAAATCTTAATTTATTTAATTTAATTCAGTTTACTTTATTTTACTTGATATTATTTTACATACTGACACAGATGAGAAATAATAGAACAGATGCAGTTCATAAAAATGTGGTAGTCAAAAACAAGAAGTATGTGGAAGGGAAGCCAAAACCCCAAAATATTAAAAACAGAAATTAAAAAAAAAAAAAAAAAGAAAAATCACAAGGGCCACACACAGAAGTAAACAGGCCCTCGCACTCTTGTCTTGCTGTTTTTCCATTCTGGAAAATTTTTCCTCTTGAATTACAATACTAGGTTTTGAAATGCTAGGTTCATTGTTCTACATGCTTGTATTTTTAAAACTTTTATGTGGCACCATTGAACTATTTTGCAATGCCTAGGTTGAAAAAGGCTGAATAGCTCTGAATAACTTTTAGTTGTTATTTTTAGGTGAATCATTGGCTCCCAGCAGTATCTTTAGTAATATCATGTTTCAAAGCTTAAGTTACTTAGATTCTACAGATATGAAACATCTGGAAATTTTTCAGAGTGTGCTGTCATATATGCATCAGGTTCATTCTAAACTTAATTTAAACATCTGTTTCAGAGTTGTGAGGGTTAAAACACACAGCAGGGGAGAAAGAGACCATATCTGTCCATCAGACCCAACATCTAGGCCTCCTCACAGCTTGAGTCAAACCGCCGTCTCGCTGCTCTGGAGGACAATCTCTGATATTTAGAGTCAGAGTGACCCAGTTCACCACTAGAGTTTGACTCCACAGCAGCAGGGAGCAGGTCGATCATTTTTGATCGACCATCTACATGTCTAATTCAGGTCACATCTGGAGTCTCCTCTGCTCCTGTGATTTCATGTGTTTTAATACCTCTAATGGTTCCGGGTGGATAATAAATTCCCACAGAATGGAGCAATTTGCCAATATTATTAAATTACAGATATTTAGTTGTACATCAGTGCTCAAGGACAACTGCCGGTAATATCAGTAAAAGATTATTTCGTTCATAACAGTGTGTTAATCTACAATCCTAGGCTCAATGCAAGATGGCAGCTGGAACTCGGCAGTTTATGGCCACGGGTTGGAGATCAACAGACATTTTCAGAAATGTGAAATGAAAACATGCGGCGCTTGGCAGCAGACTTCTCCATCCTTACTGACATTTCACCAAATTCTTGTAATATTTTTAGCCCTGGAACCAAGTTGACCAGCTGCATAGTTACTAATGAAAGCAGAACATTTGATTTGGCAGAAAAAGCATCATTAGATAACAGTGAAAACAGCAGAGGTACAGGACTGTGAGCATATTTTTCCAGGTGTAAAGAAAATACACGTCTCGTGATTCATTGCAGTTCCTTTAGACACAGCAAAGAAAAGATTTTCAAAATTTCAGCATACAACGAACAAGACAGAACAACTCTATGTAGGAGCACAGAGTTCTTGTGAACATCTCTTTGTTTAGCTTTCATTATGGCCTCAGAATATCCTCACCTGGATGTATTCAGTGAAAACTCAACCAATACAAACACTGCCACACACACACTGCTCAGAGTCACTGGTTCATATGCTCACTCAATCAAAGCAAAATAACTCAGAATAGTTGACATATTGTAACTATTACATATGATTAGGATGATGATATTGTGTTACAACTGTATGTCATTTTTTTGTTCAGGAAATCCCTCGCAGCACCTTGGATTCATTCATGCAGCCGTTCCAGAGCACACTGTGGCTGTTAGTTGGTCTATCGGTCCACGTGGTGGCAGTGATGCTTTACCTATTAGACCGGTTCAGGTAATCACATAGTATTATGATTATTTATTCATTTATACTGTGCAGTAGAATAGAATTGTTATCTGAATACATGAGTATTCACCTAATATAGGCTTTAAGTCCTGCTTCAGTTTACTTAGACACTTATGTATTTCATGGCACTTTTTTACAATGCTAATCAACAAAACTTTTCCTATAACCATATTAAATAATAATACATTCTGATGGATGACAAAAGAAGAAGCTTTGGATTTTAGGTCATATTCCAAACTTGTTTAGGTGCACTGTCTGATAGGTATAGGACTCAAGTTCCAACTAGCTTTAGGAATCAATATTTTCTGCCTTTATGCTTAACAAATTCCCTCATCAATTCCTTTTACATTGCTTTGTGTGCCTTACAAAAAAGTATGAGGACAAGCCCTCACAAAAAGTGGTCAACACAACATCAATGAAGAGGTATTGCAAGCATCATGGCAGTTGAGACAGGACAGGACTACAGTGTGTTTTAATGTCACACAATATAATACTTAACTGTGAACTGCACAATTTGTGTAGCTATGTAATTTCAAGCAAGGGTGAAAAACCAGCAACATGCTGAAGCATTTGTCAGTGGGCTATGGCAATGGATAATGGATAACATTGGTGCTATAGTGCCATAGTCAATCATCAGGAATTGACATTGTTATTAATAAACAAAATGTAATCAGTAAGTGGAATTGATCATTGTATTTGTAAAAATACAATCATCAAATGAGCAGAATCTATACAACACCCTTCTCGTCATGCCCCTATTCGGTCTTGGTCAAAGTTTCTGAGTTAAGATTGCATCTTTGTTGTCTTGAGCACTGCAAAAACACAGCTTTATGTACTAATTCTACTGATTGAAGGAAAACTGGATCATATTTTATGGATGAAATATTTTCTGGATGTCTCTGAGGTTCTCTGGCTGCTCAGTATGAATTTTCAATGATGCTCAAGCATCTCATAGGCGAGCATGTTTGCTTGATGCTGATAGAAAGTTGGCTCAATTAGTGCTTGGACTGGAAGCTTCACAACTCCAGGGGGTGTTAGTGTTTACATTGCTTGCAAATTAGTTCTGGACTGCCAGGACCTAAAGGTTTACCAGCCTACAGGCTGGAAGGGGAGTGCTGGAATCAGAGCCGAGCAAGCAGCCAACTGACCGCACCCTGCAGCCTCCATCTGAACATGGATCTGCAATGTTCGTCAGAGAAATCAGTAACAAACTGCTTTGCTGCAGTTTTGCCTAGAACTCAAACAACAGGAAAGGAGACCTGGCAGATTTATGTACAGGAAAAAAAGGCCTTGAGGGAAAGGTACCATAGAGGCTCTTGGCTCACAGCAAAGTGCAAACCATTTCTTTCTGCTTAAAGTCACCTGTTGACATGGTAACCCATCAGACCACAGCGTCAGCAAGCTAACAAACCCCTCCCATTCTGTTTCTTCTTATGTGAAAACCCTCCATAGTTTATGAAATAGATGGCATCAGACTTATGAATAAGGTCCTATTTTTGTATGAGAAAGGACATTGACAGAAAAAAACGTAAAGATGCATGGAGTTGAACTTGAATGAACACTCTGACCTTGCTAAAACTCTGTGACTAATAAAAAAAACATTTTAGTTTTTGCAATACATAGGAAGACCTCTCAAACATAACTTAGAAAACATTCCTGTGTCCCCACAGCCCGTTCGGAAGGTTTAAAGTGAATAGTGAAGAAGAAGAAGAAGATGCCCTCACCCTGTCCTCAGCTATGTGGTTCTCATGGGGAGTACTGCTGAACTCTGGGATAGGAGAAGGTTTGTCTTTCTAATCGAACACATCCCTTTAGTCCTCTCGATCCCACTAAAACTCTCTTTGTTGTGTGTGTGTGTAGGAGCACCCAGGAGTTTCTCAGCGAGGATTCTAGGTATGGTGTGGGCAGGTTTCGCTATGATCATTGTAGCTTCCTATACGGCTAACTTGGCAGCCTTCCTTGTGTTGGACCGGCCTGAGGAGCGCATCACTGGCATCAATGACCCCAGGGTGAGACATTTATTTTTCTTTTATCTTTTATGTATCTTAAATGTCTGTTATTGTCTGCATACTTAACCAGTTATTGGCTCCATATGTTGATATTCATTTACTAATTCCATGGTTTAAACTCACATAGTTGAGAATCAAGTTGAGTTGACTGAAACAATTTATGTTAACCTTAATGCCCAAAAAAGGAATTTTACCTGTTTAACACAATATCAAAATAAACAGAATAGATAAGAGGTGGAACTAATTGAAAATACAAAAAAACCCTCTAAGTGGGTCTGACTATAGAGGAAAACTATGACACTGTGCCATACAAGGATTGTAAATTCTAGATGGCACTTAGTAAAAACCTAAAAAGTGTATTAATAAGATTTTTCCCACTTCCCACAAGGTGATAATATACCAACAGGGTGAAGGTTCTCATTGGCTCATCACAGCAAGTTTCCTGTGCTGCCATCAAGCACAAAGAAATTGTTTTAGATGGCTAAAAAATGTAGCAGATGGAGTGCAAAAAGTCAGCCTGAAATACAAATCGCAAGTTCACGGTGAAAAAAAAATATTGTTTTACGCCTCCACACTGTCGACAGTCGAGGCCAGAGGCCTTTTTTTGTCTGTCTGCATGTTTGTATGTTGAGCCAATTATTTTGACGCAAATATTTTCTGAATACTTTGAGAGATTTTTTCAGACATAACACAAATTTCCTCTCTTACCCAAATATAACCTGATAAGAATTAAAGGCACAGATCAGCAGTCAAGGTCATGAAGCTTTATACTAATCTTTTGCTTGTGAATGTGACCTTGTGGTTGCAGTTTCTCAAGTATGTCCTTAGGAATTTCCTTCAAAATGCTGTCCACCCCAACGTAAGGATGAGTCAGAGTGGAAGATAACTCATTATTATCTATCATAACCAAATATCATCATTCAGATGTTTTATTTCCTCAGACTGTTTCAAATCTGATGTTTTAATTTCACAGCTGATGAATAAAACATTAAATATCGGGCTCATGGGTAACACTGTGTGACTAAGGACTTTGCTGTGCTGCTGAGCTAAAAAATGAGAATTAGGTCAAACAACGATGTGGAACATGATACTTTATCTTCAGAGACTGTTTTCCTGAAACACCTGTCCTTAGTCTTAGCCAATCTGTGTTAATCTTCCACCGACACACAGGCTCATAGATGGTTGGATAATTGTTTCCTAAAGCTGAGAAATTGTTTAATCTTGATCTTTTAAAATGTATATATGAAAGAAACAACCTATCTAACACTATATTCTGTAATTTTAGCTTCGGAATCCATCAGATAAATTCATCTACGCCACAGTGAAGCAGAGCTCAGTTGATATTTACTTCAGACGGCAGGTGGAGCTAAGCACCATGTACAGGCACATGGAGAAACATAACTACGAGAGCGCTGCTGAGGCCATACAAGCTGTTAGGGACAAGTAAGCAAGCCAATGCACATCCAAAAATATGTTAATTTCACTCAGAAATGTAATGGGTAATTGTTTGATTCATGTAAATGTATCTTTTTCCTTAAGTTAAAACTAAATGCTTTCTCCTCCTTCCCCTGTAGTAAGCTTCATGCCTTCATCTGGGACAGCGCTGTGTTGGAGTTCGAGGCATCACAGAAGTGTGATTTAGTGACAACGGGAGAGCTTTTCTTTCGGTCTGGATTTGGAATTGGGATGAGGAAAGACAGCCCATGGAAACAAAACGTATCTCTGGCTATTCTCAGGTGCACTGCTGTTAAATTTGTGGTACCCTACTGACACCCCCAAAATGGTCGATGTGATCATAAGATAGTCCTCTAATGTGATACCTTACAGTGACAGCAGCAGTAATAAAAGCTGTTTGACATTAGCAGAGAAGATCTGACCATTTTTTCATGGGTGCAACCCTCACACTCAGCTTTGCTACTCTTCCCACAAATTCATGTTCCTTACAAGTGAGACACCATTTAAAAGGGAAATAAACAGGCTTTCCAACAGTGTGAGATTTATTGCCAAGAAAAATTGTTCAAAGCAAAGCAATAATCTTTTAAACTTGAATTTTCCTACTTTTGTGCTTAGTTTGTTTTTACCCATCTCATCATTTTAATTACCCATTAGTCATGAGATAGACCACCTATGCCTTTCAGCACACACAATACAGTTACTCAATCCAATGACCTGTTGATATATTATGGTGTCTGTCTTGATACCTAATGGTTACCTGTGGAATGCCCTAAAATAACTATTAACTAACTTTTAATTATTTGCATGCACTCAAGCTGTGTTGGCCGCTTTTGCAATATCTCTCAGAAATCTTGCCTAAACTAGCCACTGTTTTTTTAATTGTGGTGCTCATAAAATTTTTCATTGTCTTTTTATAGTTCTCATGAGAATGGCTTCATGGAAGACTTGGACAAGACATGGGTTCGATACCAGGAGTGTGACTCCAGGAGCAATGCCCCTGCCACCCTTACCTTTGAGAACATGGCAGGTGAGAAGCTTAGTAATAGACGGATGTAGGACTGTATCATTAAACAGGACCATTAGCTTTTAGGTTTTTAAAGGGTAGCTGTATATCCAGCCAAAGCTTGACATTTAGCATTTGTTGTATGGATTTAAGGCAAACTAGCTACAAAATTAGCTGTGAACAGTAGTTTTAAATGCTTAAAATGTTCCACTTTCATGTTTAGCTTAACAAATTAAAATTGATCATAACATTTAGATTATTTTACACTTTTACGTGTGATTTTACAATAAGCTGTTTTACTTGATATTTTTAAATCAGAAGTATGCCATTAAATTGACAATTCAAGACACGCCAGACTGTCAGGCAAAGTTTGGAGTTTATAAGAGATTCAAACAGTCTTCCTGGACAAGTGTTTCCATTGTTTTAAGCAAAGGCTCCAGTGTGTAGTCTCTAAGCAGCTGTGTAGATACATTTGAGGACCATCTATTTGATGTGCTGGAATATGTAATCCTATTAGCTAACTGTGCAGTATTTGAGCTCTCAGAGTGATAGTTGTTAAGTAGTATTTACAGCCTGCAAGTCAGGCTTCTCATTTCTTTCGTTTGATTCGACGGACTTTTCAGTTTCACTTAATCTTGTGCCTACACCTCACCTCACCTAATATCTTTTGATTTAACCTATCCTCTGCAGGTGTGTTCATGTTGGTAGCTGGTGGCATCGTTGCGGGGATATTCCTCATCTTCATTGAGATTGCTTACAAACGACACAAAGATGCACGAAGGAAACAGATGCAACTTGCCTTTGCTGCTGTGAACGTCTGGAGGAAGAACCTACAGGTACCTCTCTCTCTTTACTCTTCTCTGTTTTAGTCTACTAAAACAGTCTACTAAAATTAGTCCATTTTTAGCCACTTGTATTGAACTGTATTGTGCTCTTCTCCAATTTACTCTACCCTGCCGGGGTGAAGAGTGCTGTGTCTCACAGCGCTGCATCTACAGTCTCTAGACTGTATCATAATCTTCTGAAATCTACTGTAGTCTGCTGTACTGAACTCTACTTTACTCTGACTCCTCTTTATCGCAGCACTGTATGTGCTCTACGCAAGCTGTTCTCTAGAGTCACTGAGGTCTATTTTTTGACTGCAATCTATGCCATAGTGCTCAGTTGTACTGTATTTAAAGTTACTCTGCTTTAATCTAAGTCTGCACTAATGATACAGTTCTCTACTTCACTGAATAGTCAGTAGAACAATATGAGGTTTCTTGACAAAGACTTATTTGTGGGATTGATCTTTAAAACGGACATTTGATAAAGATGATACTAGGGATGTTTCCTGGTGGATGATTTCAAATACTGCTAAATGTAAATGAGAGTCTTGTTGAAAACTCAGTCAGAAAAACTGTCAGAAGTGAACACTCTTTTATGACAGAGGTTCACAGTGTCAGCAGGTAAATATTGCACAGTTAGCTTGAAGAGTGTGATGAGGCTCACACTTACTTTAATTAAACTACTGATTGTTAATCAGTAGTTTAATTAAAAATCATTTTTTGGTCAAATTTTATCAGGCATTGCTCGATACAATGAAACATATATAAAGAGACTAATAGGACATGTATTAAAGAAGCTCATTTCACGTGGTTACTGTAGTTTGTAGAAAACTTTTGAGAAAACAAGTGAAGGCACATTTCACTGTACAAATGCAACAAGATAATTTGATTGTACCAAAATGCAATCAATCAAACGGGAGAAGGTGGACAAGCATCATATTTTAAGATTGCTCATCAGAGTAAGGTGTTTCTCTCAAGGTTAGTTTTCAGAAATTCTCTGGCTGCCAAAATGATAAATATCTTTTATAGCCACTGTCAGTAAAAGCTCCCTTTGGCAAACATTTCCATTGTCTGCCCTCTACTTCTCTTAGAAACATTTGTTGGCAACCACACCCAAAAACAACAGGAAGACTGAAAAAAAAGCCTCCGTAGCCTCATTCCAACACAGTCTGGTGTGTTGAATTGTCTTACTGGATGGACAGTTGTTCTCTCTTCCAATTGTAGCATTAAACGGGTTGAAGGACATGAGTGCTTCTGCACTGACACTAGAAAACAGTTCAATCTTTCTTCAGATTCAAAAAGGTTTAAATTTTGCTGCACCCAAAACTTTGTCAAATCTTTTTAAATCAGGTTTAGTTTCTCCACAGTCACTGCAGAGTCTCTGACAGAAATATTTATGATGTAGTTTGTACAGTCCTCCCAAAAACCTGCAGACTCACAGCATCCATGTTCATACTCATATTGTGTGTGGTTTTGGATTGTCAGAATAATTCAGAACAGCTGTTCAATGAGGTATGATGGGACATGTCCGCAGGGATTCATGTGGCCGCTGTCTCCACTAAAAACCACTTGTTTTGACTGTTGCCGAATCATCAAACGTCAGGAAAAAGATCTTGCAGAGGAAAATAAATAGAAATCTTGGTGATTCTGTGCCCTGGAGCACTGCACTGGAGGACTCATCATGCATAATAGTCATTTTTGTTACAAGGAAGTATAACAGTTGTGTTTCCACTCAGAGAACACAATCAATGAAAAACTGAGGGCTTAAAGTAAAATCAACAAGAAAAAAAAAAAACAAAAACAAGATGCATGGATGTTTACGCGTGATAACATTTTATGTGGGAATTTGTATTTTGCGGGTTGAAATATGAGATTGAATAGCAGTACTTACAAGAGATAAGCATCTCAAAAGGATGAGAAGGGAAAAGGAGAGAGTCAGGACAGCATTCTTTAGGGATCCATTTAAGATTGCCAAAGAGTTTTTAGTCAGGAAAAGGGAGGGCAGCTCAGTGCATCAAGGCTAAAAGTAGAGATGCATTTAAATAATACACATTTAGATACGAGAAAGAACAGAGAATGAGCCTTTCACCTGGCATGCCACCATTTAAAGTGATAAAATTTGGGATGGAAATTCGACCACAAAAATGGTAGGAAATTGAGGAAACTATAAAAGCAGCCTTACTGCATAGAAAATAAAGATCAAGCCGAAAATCAAGCACCAAAGACAGCACTCAGGCACATGATAGCACACAGTATGCAGTCATGTCAATGCAAAGGATGGCACAACTTGCATCTTTTTTTGTTCTGCTGTTCAGCTCAGTGAATCATGAACAGTCATTCATATGATGTAGTTATAAATAAACATGACATATACGCCTCATCTATATGCATGCGTGTCACATATCTGTGAGCTTAGATCTGCCCCTGAGGGAGCTGAAACATACGACAGACGGTCATCAACTAAGAAATTCATTTTTGTGTATCATATCTAAGATTAATGTCCCTGTTGTTGTTGGCGGGTGTGTGATCAGTAAAAAACACCCAGAGGACCATCAGATACACACACAGACAAGCATCCGTACAAGATGAGGGACACAAGACAATACATCTGAGGAAATCACATTGTTTTCTGCTGTGTGTACATGGAGTTGATACTGAAGTATTAGGAGATTCTTCCAGGGCTGCATGGTGGTGCAGCAGGTAGCCGTGGTGCCTCACAGTAGGAAAGTTACTAATCAACCCCCCGGTCAGAACGGGTCTCTCTGTGTGGAATTTGCATGTTCTTCCTGTGTGTGCATGGGTATTTTCTGGGTACTCTGCTTTCCTCCCACAGACCAAAAACATTCTGAAAAGGTTAATTGATGACTGTAAATTGGCCTTAGTGCAAGTGTATTTGTGAATGGTGGTTTGTCTCTGTGTGTCTGCCCTGTGATTTGCTGGTAACCAGTCCAAGGTGTACCTTGCCATGTGCTCAATGTCAGAAGGGGTAGGCTCCAGGCACCTGCAACCCCAAACAGGATAAGGGATATAGATGATGAATGGATGGGTGGATTGTTCCACCATAATATAACTGCAAAGCAATATATGCACTAGTAATTCTTCATTTAAATACAAACTGCAAATATTAAAGTCTAACTAAATAGAATCCTAATATAAATAAAACAAAAGGTTCAACACATTTAAGCATGATTAAACACCACATTTTTTCATATAAAAACCTGATTGATTAAGGCCCAAATAATGACAAAATTGTTAAAATTCTTTTTGTTATATCAGAAAAATGAAAATTTACTTCCATATTCAGGTAAATACCCAGTCACAGCAAATGGTTTTATATAGTTTTAAATACTGTTTGGATATTCATATCCAAAAAGAAAGACATGTGACGCCAACCACTGTCACCAGAGAGCTTTAGAGCTAAACAATGACACTCACTTTTTCCACGACCCTAGGATCCCATTGCTCAATTTCACCGGCAACAATAGGCTCGACCAATCTCAGAGGTTACTGTGACACTCAAGGATTGTGAGATGCATAGCTTAACCCTTAGTTGCAAGTAAACCATATTTTCATTTCTTAAAACAATGTTTATTACATACTTGTTTCCTCTCCAGGTTTTCAAACAGTTATTTTTCTAATTTAAATTCTCTGTTGTACATAGAGAACTCAACAATACGATTCATA
This sequence comes from Cetoscarus ocellatus, assembly GCA_037902135.1. Taxonomy (NCBI): domain Eukaryota; kingdom Metazoa; phylum Chordata; class Actinopteri; order Labriformes; family Labridae; genus Cetoscarus; species Cetoscarus ocellatus. The sequence goes on from JBAMNC010000421.1 coordinate 367,441, forward strand.
AGAAGCAGTGCAGCGCAGAGGTATGCAAATGCTAGCATTCAATACAGCAGCGCTGCAATACTCCAGGACTATGTTTGTGTAAATGACCTAAATAGTAGACTCAATTGTATCATTTCTGGGTACATATGCCACTGTTTCTCATTTAAATCCCCTCAGGCCATTGCAGTCAGTGGAAGCTGTTGTTCTGTGTGAGTACCTGAGTATCCATGGGCTCCACCTTTCAAAGAAGTTGCTGTGACACTAGGATTATAGAGAGTGTCGTTCCCTTACTCCCCATTACAATAAATCATGTATAAATTATTTATTGCAATTAAAACAAGTTTCTTAAAATATGAACTTGTGCCTGTGACAGGAGGATATACGAATGTTTTACACCCAGTCTGTACTGGCTGATAATGTCATGAGTTTTGACATAATGGCCAACAGTCAAATACTTATATATTTGCACATACTGTAACTGGCAGTGGCTGATAAGAAGAGCATGAATGAGTGAGTGGGCATGTTTTATTCCCGACCCCACCCATCCAAGCAAGTCCATGAAGTTCTAGAAGCATTTTTTGAAATTCCAGGGTAGATGCACCTCAGCCAAAACTCTGGGGTTTAGCCAGACATGCTGGTACAATGGTTTAACCATCCAAATAACATGACATTACTTAGCCAAGGCAACCAAAAAGTACTTAAAAGCAAATACCACAGTACTGCTACGTACGACACCGCCATCTCACCTTTTCTGATTTTCTGTTTCTCTTGATACCAGTGTGTTGAGCTCTTGGATCCCTGATATCAGATTTAACAAAAAATACACCAAATGTCATCTGTGCAAAGGAAGGGAGACATTATCTCACAATCTATCCATCTTCACAGATGTTTATAGCTGCCAGCGTTTGCCCTTGTATCTCCTTCAGAAAGTGACTGTACGTCGTTAAAGTCGCTGCAGCAGCTTTGGAGCCCATAAAAGATCAAATCAGCCTTTATTGCTCTCTGCAGGGGGACAGAATGCATTGCAGCCGAAATAAGAAGTCAGCAGAGAAAATTAAAAACTAATTAGTATCGTGAAATTGAGGTTTTCAGAAATATAAAATAGTTATGTGCTTTTGTCATCAAATCATTAAACGTTTTCAAAAGTTTCTAGTAGTAATATGTTAAATAATATAAGAGGATCACAGAGAACTAGATGTGAGGTAGATAAAGAAGAGTAACTGTAAAGAAGGTTTTAAAATCAAAACAGATTAACAATGTGATTATTTGATGGTTTTAAAGGTTATTAAGCAGCCTGTGTGCTGTACCACAGATCTAATTAGCTCATGTGAGGAGAACAAAAAAAAAAATCTCAGAAACTGCTCTGCCTGAAAGGACTGATCAATATGAGACTTAAAAAAATGAAGCCCAAGAGAGCCTCAGAGGTTTCAGTACTGATGTTGATGTTACAGTTATAATCAAAATAACTAAAAATGAGTTATCAATGCTTAGTACTTCATTGATCTAATAAATCCATACCCCGAAATGTGAGGCTGAGCTAGTGAAAAGACAGATAAAAACAAACACAGCTCAGTCTTTTGTGATCAATTCTACAGTATCTTAGGACTCAGTCTCACAAAGCAATCCACACAGTGACAAAGCACATTCATCACCACTATCCATTTTGTTTATCAGCAGTGACACATTGAGAGGGATGATTCAGGAAGGAAGTGGTGAGGTTAGGTTGAACCTGCATGAATATAAGCAAGGGTACACAATGTGAACACTATGCATACTAGGTCCAAGCATTCTTATGGAGCATATCATGGGATATTTAACAGGGAGTGAATTAATGAAGCACCAAACTGTGACAGATATAGAGAAGCAAACTTTTAAGTTAGTTCTGAATGTGCTGTATTAGTTCTGGGACTTGTAAAACAAATAATCACATGTTTAATGATCCCTTTTTGCAGAGTGAGAAGAGATGCTTCTGATCAAAAGTTACTAGGGAATTTTGAAATATCAAAAGGGTTACTTCTGATTATGTCATATTATGTCAATCTCTGGATTACCCAGAAAAAAATCCCCCAAAATAAATAACTTATCAGTCCCTCCCCAAAATCTTGCAACAATGTCCTACTAATGTATGTAAGTTAATATTTCAAGTTGAAGGGTCTGGGACTAAAGATGTAGCCCTTTCCACTCAATATTTGCCATGAAACTAAAAGTTAAATTTGAAAAGCTTATAACACTCTAAAAGCCATGATCTCTGCTAAATATAAGCTGAGGTGAAAGGGGAGAAGTTTTCTGTAGTTTTTTTCCACGGGTATGAAAAATTGGCTCAATGGTGCCCCCTACAAATTTTCAAAACTTCATCCCTACAGCAGGATTGACATAAACTTCCAAAATTTGGCGTACTTATGTATCTTGTCGTAATCTACAAAAAAGTAGCACAGACACATATTGTAAAATAAACAGGTAGTCCGCCATTTTGTTTTTTTAGATACTGCATGGTGTCCAATAGACATTTAAATACAAATTTAAGGAAAATCGAAAACTGCTCGTAAACTCTTGGTAGAAAAATTGCAAGTTGATCATGGAGTACATTGACGTGATTTTTGTTTATGGGCATGGCTCAATTGCTTTAGACCAGGATTTATTTTTCATTCCCCGTATAATTAAGCCAAAAAAATGTCATGATGGACAGGCATGTTGTCAGCAGCCGCACTCAGCATGTGCCACTGCCAACAAAGGCCAAGGCCAAGGTACATGTGAGTGCGAGGACCTGTTCTGTGATGCTTGCAGCCCTGTTTGTATTCATGGTTTTTATTGATTGTTTATGTCCTTTCGCGCCCAACCTGCAGTACCCTCAAGGGGCACCAGAGGGCCGCATCCCACACTTTGTGAAGCACTGAACTAGATGATAAATTTATTATCATATGCTGTCACACGACGTTAGCTAAATCCGGTTTTATTGATGACAGGAGTTTAAAAGTCAATGGCATCTCTCCTGACTAATGCATTCTCATATTGTGCAAATTTAATTTACTTTAATCTGTATGACTTGCTACACACAAAACTTACAGCAGAGTTTTTGCTCTAAAAAACCGTTTACTTTTGAGGAAATTCTTTGTTGTTTTATGGTTATTAAGTTAATAAAATTGCTTCAACATTGTATTGAAAATTGAAAGCATCAGCAATTTTAGAATTTAAAGATATTGTTAGTTCTATGAAAACAATAGAAATCATCAAGGGTGAAAAATCAAACACTTGTTACACTGAACTGGCTAGCTCACAGAGCAAAGCAGGACATATCCCCTCTATATGATCTCTAAGTAATGTCCAACTTGGGTTTAGCATTTCATCACAAAAAAAATCTAAAACAATGGTGATTAACTTCTGCACCTTAAAAAAGAAAAAATGCACACAGGGTCAGAGCAACTCAGAGATCTGGCCATCCAGAGACTGTTGTGTCAGTGTGATGTTGGGGAGATTCACACAGCGATCATGCACCAAAGGACTGATTATTCAACAGTTCATACATGCAGAAGAAGAGACCTGCTCTGATTGTTTCTGGTTCGAAGTCTTTGTTCCAGATGTTTTGCAGCCTTGCCAGCAGCTGGGACTGAACACATTAGTAATCATAAATTCTCTGCCTGGATTAGCACATCAAACACTAGCCGCTAAAGGCTAACCGCTAGCAGAGGATGATTAGCACTTCAAACAGCTGTGTCCTTAGGCGAGGAGTAGGCCGAGCTGGATTAACGCATGAAACACAGCAGCTCTCAGAGAACTGTGAAAGGAAATGCAAATGAGCTGGAGATTTAAAACCTGTTTTTAGACCAATTTATGCAGCCAGACAAATGGTTCAACGGATACATGATGAAATAAGTGCATCATTTATTTCATTACAGTCTATACACCAGAATGTATCAGGACAATCTGGTAGTTAAGTTGCCATATTTAGATGAATATTAATGGTCGGAAATGAATAAAAACCCTGGTTGATGGACAGGATATGTCTTCAGTAGACATCATTATTAACTAAGATGAAAAAAGACCTTAACAAGAGGCAAATATGTTAAAGAAGCACAAATAGAGTAAAATCCTCACTGAACATCCACCCAGAAATCAAAAAGAAAAGCCATTCCCCAGTTAGCCTGAAAATTGTGAATTTCTCTGAAATTTTACTCTGCAAATAGGTGCTGATAACAGCTACATACATAACATAAACTCAACTGTTGGCATGTTTGATGACCTTACAGAATGGAAAGTATAAGTTGTTCCAGTGTATAATGGAAAATCAGTTTTGGTGGGTGATGAAAAAGATACAGAGATTTGAAAAAGGGTTTGAAATTGTCTTTGTGATGATTTCCATTGAACTCAGTGATGTCCACAATCTTCAGTTTCTGTACAGCTGTGTTGATCTATACATATTGTGTGCTTTCACAGAGTTCTTATTTGAGCCAGCACACCCAAAGGTTTAGTTTGTGTGTTTCCCACTGTTTTCTTGAAGTGCAGGATTATCCAACCACATGTGCCCCATACACCTTCCTTCATTCTCACAAGGCCCACAAGTCAATTTAAAATATCAGTAATTCTTAAGTAAAAAGAAACTTGCCATAAAAATACAGATATTTCAATAGTAATTGTTTTTGGATAGTTTTGTTTTTGCAAGAAATTTGAAACTTAATTTAAATATTGTTTCAGTAAAACTTTTTGGGTTGCATTATCATGTGTGTTTGTAAATGAAACAGTTGTAAGTAAAACATACAAAAATTGACATGGAGTATCATGTTCATTGCACTGAAAAATCAGTTTTAATTGACTTAAATTCTGAGTTTAACTCATTAGAATATGCTGTACTATTTGTTTTTAAGGTTAGATATGTGAATGTCATTATAGTTCATTCTGATCAGGGCTGGCACACAGACTAGGCAATATGGGGAAATGTTGGGGGTGCCAGATATCAACAGCGGGCACCACTGGCACCCTAACATGAGTGAAGAGGATAAAGAAGGGCACAAGTCTTATACCATTTTTGTGTTATAATTGAGTAAGATTACTAAAGAAGCCACGACATGTATGTAAACATCATTATTCATGATTTATTAACCTGCCTGTGTCTGCGTACATTGGCCAACCTTATTGGGATAATTGCATTGCACTGACTTGTCTGTTTGACAGCCTTTAGTTTTATTAATGCCTTTGTACATTTGTTTTAAAGGTTTTGTTTCAATGGTGTTTCAGTACAGTAGAGTACAGTACAGTGGATTTATGGAGTTATCAACAAAAGAGCTGGCTTTAAATAAACGCCTGACCAGCGTGAAAACCCCCAGGCTCAGGTCTGATTAGCTGGGGACACATTTATGATTATAAGTGTAATTTTCAGTTTAAATGGATGAACAGGATCAGGTAGCGTTCACGGTGTTATTTTTATTTTATTGATGTGTTTTCTCTTACTGACTGATGCTGCGATCAAAGTCTTCCTTTGTTTTGTTACTGCTGGAGGGTTTAAATGTTTGATTAATACAGAAAAAGGTCCAAAAATATGTTTGTTAAAGTTTTTATCTCTCTTGGATTATAGTCTTTGTGAATTTTTCTGTGTGTTTTGCTTCGTTTGGGTCTCAGAAAAACTGTGTTTCTTATTTATAATCAGTGTGTTTATTGATTTGTGTTTTCTGTTGTAAACTGAATATGTTCAAGGTTTAAGTAATCCAAACCAGGGCTGGGTACTGTTAAAAAAAAACCCATTGTGTTATGTTACTTTAAAAATGAAGTCTGGTGATATTTTATATTTTTCCTTTTCATCATCAAATCTCATGTGAAGATTCGCCCTTATAATGATTGGCATCAATTGTGTTCATGCACAATTTATTTAGAAGCACAGGTATGAAAATATAGTAAAAGTGCTGATGGTCTGAAAAATCATTATCTTACTGAAAAACCTTTGAATGCAGTTTAAGACCCTCTGTCCTGAGGGCCATTGTAATAAGAAGCTTGTTCAATGATCACTTATTTGCTTGATTTCCTCTTCAGTAACTCTTAAATAAATAAAATTATTGAGAAATACTATATTTTTTTGTCCCTGAAGGGGTTAGTGGACCAAAAAATACAGACACAACAAACAGAAGGGAAGTGAAATACTGACAAAGCCATTTAACCAAAATGTTCTACTTTGTTTACACTCCCAGGTCTTTACTTGAGGTGCAATCATTGCCTATCGCTGTCCGATAAACGGCAAATGCCTCTAGGAGCGTTCCCTAATTTTCCTTTAATTTCCAGTGGGGCTGAACAACCTTCTGGCAAGACTTTTTCTGTACAGTGTTTGTATATGCTGCATAAATGCTGTCAGCTCTTGCTCTATAACATCCTCGAGTCACTTTTGTTTTAATGAGTCTTATTTTTATCAGTCACACTGACGGCGCTCTGATTCACTGCTGTGCTGTTATCTAGAAGAGGAAAAAAGATTTTCTCCTGTTTGACAAATATGGTCGCAAGTTTGCTCTGACAAGATTATAAAGTAGATTAAAACTGTTTTCTTGTCTCCTAATGTAGAGAATTATACATTTTTAAATATTGACAGTGTTTTGACTGAGCTGTGCACACGCATTAGTGTCGTTTGCTGCACCAAGATCCTAAAACAAATTTTTTGTTTTTGTTTGTTGTTTTTTTTTACATTTCCAATCATAGGTGCTTGGAAACAAAACATTTTTGACTTTTACTGAGACTTGTTGACTGTAAGAATAAATGAGAGTATACCAGACTTATTTTACTTGTGTAAATAAATAGGTGAGTATATCAATCCTATTACCCAGCCCTGATCTGGCCATGTCTGGCTGGTAACCCTAGATTTGCGAAACTCACACAAATGGGATTTCTTTTAACACCAAGAAGATCATTCTTGAGCAAAATCAAATGTGCATTTTTTTTGTTTGATTTGTTTGATTGAAGCCCTAAGTATGGCTTTTAATTGATCCCACTAGCAATGGTTTCCTCACCTTAACCACTTCAGCAGATCTTGTTGCTCTTTGATAAAAAAAAAAGAAAAAGATTATAATGACAACAAAACTGAAAAGTTTCGCTTATTTGGGGTTGGGATCTAGACATCAATCTCCAAGTTGTACAACTCAATGTATGGGGTCAATGGTAAAAACTGAAAATGTCTTTTTATGATGTAAAAGCTGATACACCATGTTGACCATCATCCATGTGTTGTTGCCCCTCGTCCCCTCCCCTTGTTATATGTACACCCAGACACACACAGAGCGACAGATGGCATTATAGCAGCTCAGTGTTGTTATAATGATCTGTGTTGACAATCGTAACTGCTTCATTATGGCTCCATCCTCCATTTTTGTCCCCCCTCCCCATTGTATTTCATTTTGCTTTGTGTGGCAAACTCCCTGTTGTGTTTCTGTGTTTTGGCCTCATGTTCTTGATTTACATGCTGCTGTGTGTTTGTAACGGCAGTAAAACAGAGTGAAGCTCCGATGTTTTACTGAAACATCACTCCATCAGACACAGGGACGAGCCTGCAGGACAGGACTCACACACACGCCAGCACCCAAACACACACATGTGCACTCTTCAACACACAAATCATCGCTACACGCATACATGAACACAGCTAGGACATACCGTAGGCAGGTAGTGATGTACATTTGTTCAGTGAAGCAGAAAGGCTGTTTGCAGGCAGTGTTATATAATCAGCAGATGGTCAGCACCACACACATACACACACGTTGCACTCATTGCAACACATTACTTACACATCTCATACATACATAGTACATAGTATTTTTATACTGCGTTTTCATATAATGTCATTTGACACTTTTACTTCAGTATACATGATAATAACCCCTTACTTAATATTATTTCTGTTTTGTTTTTAGAAAGGAACAGTATTGTGTTATACTGTCATCATTTATGCAAAGTACTGATTGAAAACAGTTTGCAGTAAAGTGCATCATAGTTTAGTAAACATTTAAAAACAAATTTAAATATATGACATCCATTTTATACTAAACCATACAGTATATTATAAAGCATTGATATCAAATGTTCCACTATTGTTACAGAACTACTAAACCCTATGTCCTTCATAAAAATTATTATTTCATTACGCTGAAAGAATATGCTCTAGTTAATTAACACATACACGTATACTCTAATTACTCTTGTATTAAATGTAGTTTTTAGTAATCTTATACATAGTTACTCAAAGCTAGACACAAAACTGTATATTTTTACAGTGATTTTGTGTGGTATTTATTTGTTACAAGGGATGGGTACTAAACAACAACATCCAATACCTATGAAAACAGAATCATAACAGATTTTGGTACTTCAACTAGTACCATTCACAAAATTGGGGTGGGTGTTAAAAACATATTATACCCAGTACTGTGTATTACAACAACAGCACTTAATGTTGAATTATATCATGTTATGTTATATTACATTGTACTAGAACTGGAAATTACACCCACACTACACCTGCTGCATTGTAAAATAGTGCCAATCACAGACTTCCTGGAGGAAAAGAAAAGCTCTCTGAATTATTTCCTCCAATAGTACATTCATCCAAACATAGTTTTGTGGCTTGTTTTTATGTAAAAATTGCAGTTATGAAAAATAACTACCCACCAACACTAGTCTACCTTACCGGTTATCTCAGCTCGTTCTCCTTATAGGTTCAGCGCTGCTGGGAGCCCTTTCAGCCACTTCGCTGACTTTTGTCAAGTACCTGATACAACCCACATCCAAAAATACTGAACTCACCCTTTAACCCAGCCTTCAGAGTGAATAAATGTAAATGCAAATGCAATGACAGAAATAGCTAAAAATGAAATCACTGTTCTTTGCTTGGTCCATGCCAAATTTATGCTACACACTCACTGACCACAAGGTTCCTCCTCCTCCTTGTGTCAGAAATTACAATGGCTAAAATTGTGTTAAAAATAATTGCTTGCTTTCTTGAGTACAGAATAACAAAAAAATAAAGTGGGCTGTGGATGCTACTTGTTTTCAAGGTGGCAGCCATAGCCACAGCTTATTGTCATACTGCAACAATTCAATTAACTTAGTGATTTAAACACTGTATTTCAAGATCAGAAACAGAAGCAAGAAGTTTTTCTACATGAAACACCCAATTATTTGTTGCTGAAGTGCTTTTTATTTGTGAAAAGCCATAAGAGAAAATGGGAAGTTTTCAGTGGCAGGACCATAACCCAGGCTAAATATTTAAAATGCAATTGCAGTGATGAAAAAAATGATTTTTACATTACTGTTATTATTTGGCAATAACTCAGTGCTGTTAGTTAAAATAAAAAAGCAGTTAAACAAATCAGTCAGCTGGTGGCTTTGTTGGATCCATCTACTATAATGGCAGGTTGGCAAAGGGTTAATTTCCAACCCTGTTTGTTATAATATTAGCATATTTTATTATATTATGCTGTCTTGTAATCATTTAAATAATATTATTGAAAAACTATTTTAGGTTTAAAACATGTAATATTATAACTTGTATATTGTTTTATAGTACTATTGAATAACATATCATTATTATTTAGCACTGTTTTACTTTTTTGAAATCTAATGATAATTACGTGTTCTAAGATAATATTAAATTGTGCAATATGGACCCCTTTACACTGCCCACATTTTAAACACTTTATGTAACATACATGTCCTATGATATATAGTAGTGTCATTTTTAATATTTACAGTTGTACATTATCACATTACATCACACTTAGCTTGTTATTCCATATTACATTATAATTAAATGCTAAGCTATGCTATGCAGTACTATACCACAGCTACAATGTAAGTATCTGAACATACCACATACCATGAACATGGTATGTTACAGTGTAGGATACAATGCTACACTGTATTAGTTGTTATATATCCAATGTTAATGTGCTGTAATACTCTGACCCACTTTACACAACATGCTGAGTTTCTATTTTCTGTATTAGCCTAGACATATATAACAATGTCATGCCTTTATAAATGGTTTTAGTGTATTTAATCATAGTTTACCACTGCTGTACTACACTGTAAGACTTAACTGCTCTGTATGTGTATATGTATCTATAGTAGAGTAGCTAATGTGCCCTTCACATAAGAGCTCTCTGACTGACTGAAAACACTTCACCTCATGCTACAGATTCAACATTAGACAGTGACTGAGGTGTGTAGTCATGAAGCAGCGCACAGTGAGTGTCTCTGCTGCGTGTGTTAATGTGTGTGTGCACCTATCATATCATTTATTTTAGGATAGGAAAAGTGGTAGAGCAGAGCCCGAGTCCAAAACCTCTTTTAGGTCCATCACTTCGACCTCCGACCTCAAACGCCGTAGGGCCTCCGGGGACAGCACGGTAAGGAGATGAAGACCACCTACCCTCCTCCATCTCCTGTCCTCCTCCATCTCCTGTCCTACTCTCATCCTCTGCCTCTGTCTACTTTCATATTTCCACGTCATCATCTCTTTGTCTCCATTCTTGCTAAGTCAGCCCCCTAAATCTTTGTCCCATTTTCCATCCATCAATAAAATATATTTTCTTTGTCATTCTTCCTCTTTTTTCATCTCCACCCCTCATCCCCTCCCACCACTCCTTCTCCTTTCCTGGCATCTCATCCCCAGCTTCATCATCTCCTTGCTGACTCATCATGGCTGCTCGTCTGTCAGTCAGTCATCTTTGCCTTCCGGCCTCCACCGGCTCATCTGTCCCTCAGAGAGACAGACAGACAAAAGACAGACTAAAGGAACAGATTGAAGACAGAAAGCGCCTACTTTGATCCGTCAGCACAGGTCAGGGCTCGTGTTGTTGCCGGGTTTCTTTGTTTCTCACACTTTGAAAGTCGTCCTCTTGCAAAGGAGAAGTGAAGAGGGTCAGCCTGTGTGGTCTCTTCTCTCCTGTGGACCTTTTGTCTTCTCATCCCTCCTTTCTGTTTTTGTCCTGTGGTTTTTGTCTACGTCTTGTCTGTCTCTTCGTCCTCCCTGTCTCGTTGTTTTTCCTGTCCTTCCTCTCCTGTCACCTCTGTCCCTTCATCTTGATAAAAATATCCCTCAAAGGTTTTCAGTGACTTTTGCTTCTTCTTCTTTCTCTAACAATCAGCCCTTGTTCTCTCAGGTTTCGTTGCAGCTGCATGTTTTTTTCCTCTAACTTGTCTCATTTTCAGCATCCTTTCGAGGCGACAGTTTCAGGAGCTGGTGAATTTAAGCTGTCAGATGTTATGATGAGTCTAAGTGTAAATGGCTTCTCCCTCGGCTAATAAATGACATATTTTTACAGCTCTGCTCATCCGACAGGAATCACTGCCAGAGTCTAACTGACTTCATTAAAAGCCTTTTACCCTGGTTTATTTCTCTCATTAGTGTTGATGGTTTTGACCTGTCTGTGCCGCTGTTACCAGCATCACATTTTTATTTTCAGTTAAATTTGGGAGAATTCCATCAGTTTCAGCCAAAATCAGGATGATGTTTTTACTTCATCCTCAAAGAGTTGATCATACTCTTTTCAAACAATGATTCACCTCTATAGAGGACAGGGAGGGTTTGTTTTCCAAGCTGTGGGCCAGGTTGTCATAGTGTTAGGTTTGTGAAATAATTTTCACAACCTTAAGACAATGAGAGATCTGACATGTGCCAAATCCTCTGGGTTTTTTTTATTGTCCTTTAAATCTACAGCAGTCTGCCATTTTGCATCCCCTCTCCCTCCTTCAGTTCATTTCAGTGTGAAGGGATTCAAAATGGACCAAGAGGCCTGGAGAGTTCTTACCTCAGGGATCAAACTCTCACACGGTCTGTCACTGAACATTAAAACATGTGTTTTAATCTGTGTTAATGTTCAGTAGCGGGCAGCTTTTATTGATCACAGCTGTAACAGATCACTCAGGGCTGATGGGGGGGGGGGGGGGCTCATTTCTCTTTGTGATCATCTATCTTTATTTTCTATATGAGTGTTTTTCCTCTCTCAGTGGATTTGAATGGTGTCTAGACTACATGCTGTACTACACACACACACTGCCTCTGTCCTCCTCTGCAAGCACGACCGACCTATAGCTCAGTCACTGTTACTGAAGTAGAAGAAGGACTTCTAAACTTTATTAAATTTTACATCCTTATATCAACTCACTCAGTTTTGGTGAATGAGTAAAAATATTCAAAGTTTAAGTCTACGTCCCTCTTGTTTTATCTAAATAAATGTCCAAAATGCAAAGTCATCAGATTTATTGTGATTGAATGATCATAACAATAAAATGAGTATCAGAATAGGTCATTTTATGTCAGCCCTTGAACTTTCTCAGATATGCAACTAGGAGTGAAAACTGGCCGACTTAAACCAATCCAATTCAACAAAAACCTCAACAGGAAGCACTTTCAGGGCCCTTAAAATTAGTAGCGGGACAAAAAAGAAAAAAAAGAAACTGCGAAGACCGTGCAAAGCCAAATAAAAGTTTGAAAGATCATAGAAGTCTGACAATCTAAACAGCAGACTATGAATGTAACTAGAGGTAAATATGTGAGTAGGGCTGAATGTTTACTAAATGAATGAGTAAGTAGTGATAGTGACGCAATAAAAGACAAAAAGTACAAAATGGAAATAAGGTGCATGAAAGTGATTAATACTCCCACAATGACAAATCTTCAACATGGACAATATCCTTATTATAAAAATACCTGTGAAAACAAGATATGTTGTGCTTTTGTGGACAAAGGAAAAGCAAAGGTGGAATCATAACAGGAACCAAACAGTCTGACAAACGTATGGCCCTCACTGGATGAAAGCCTTGACTGTAGACAACCAGAATGGCCCCTACTGTAGATCTATGGCTGCAATCTGGCTTGAATTGAACATTTTGTAATGAAGCCACCAAGATGTATTTCAAAGTGATCAATGATGATGGGAAATGGACATTACTTGATTAATGTAAACAATATATATATACTAGGGGTGTAATAGTTTATGTATTTGTCCCAGACTGTCACTCTCTTGGGGTCATGTCCCAGTACATGCAGTTTTTACAAGTATGTCTGAGCAGCAGTCATTCATAACGGTATTCATAACCACATTCAGGTAGCTGGTTTACAGACCACTATCGAAAAACAAATAAAGAAGAAGCAGACTCAACAAAACTCAAGGTGTAGAAGAAGAGGAATAAACTCAAAACATGGCACAGCAGAGACAGCAGATCTGCTTGCTTTCGTAAATCCCTTGTGTTTATAAATTTAGGGTTATAAGTGTGTTGGAAACTGGTCAATATTTCAATGGATATTAGAAAACATCACCCTGATGTGCCAGTTACTGGAGCCAGAGACCTGAGCCAGAGGCTTGAGATTTGAAGATATTATCAGAGCTAATAGATTTTTAAGGCTATGTGTGCTAAGCCTGGGATAAGATGTCAGTATGGCAATATAGTGTCACCCTGTGATGTGCATTCCAATTACTGGCAACAAGTATCAATATTTTATATAAAAATTACAGTGCATCAAAAGAATTATGTTTTAATTTGACTCAGCTACGCAGTACTGTATGAATTCTTATAGAGGCACCTTTGAGATAAATGAGAGTGTGAGCAGAAGTCAGTCTGAAGTTCAAAGAGAAATAGGCAAAAGCATGATTAACTGCCAGCATAAACATGCAATGTGAAGTTATGAACTTAAAGCTTTCAGAAAATTTCCACATACAAAATCTTGGAACAAGACATGAGAGGGTGTCAAATGGGCTCTTCTTATAAACTCATTAAACACAGCCGCATCAAGAGGCACCATTACTAATCATTTTTAAATCTCATTGAAGTTAAAAAAGTAAAATATTTTGTGCTCCAGTGAGATAAAAGATGGATGATGAAGTCAAGTTGGCAGAGTCAAACTTACCATGATGGGTGGGCATTGCGTGCCACAGGGTCCTACTTGTCAGACTATGTGCCTCAGACTCAAGATGATGCAGAGACCCCCAGTTTCCACACAGTGTGTTCGCATATGTGCCATGCACTCTGCAACAAATCGCCCCCAGTCTCTACAATCAAGGCTCTACAATGGAGTTTCTGGGTCATTTAAAGATACAGGAGGTATTGTGTACTGATATCAGTGCAGAAAGCAAATTAACATCAGGCAGGAAATAGGACCTGTTGCTTCACATGTTGCTCTTCCTGTTATCTTGTAAACTGTGGGTGAGGATATACACTGTCAGTTGGAGTAAAGATGCAGCACAGATGGGAAGCTATACAGACGGACTATGTGAAGCTTTGAGATTAAATCGGCGCTTTTATCACAAAAGTTATGGGGCTACTTGGAATCAAAGGTTGTTCAAGTCCCATTACAGTATCCAATCAAAAGCATATGTGAGTCAGTCCATGGTCCTTTCCTTTACCAGCCTACAACATCATTAACTATTAAAGGTGGTTTAAAGGACACTAGATGAGACAAACTTTTACTGTTGCTGCAGTTACATAAATCTACTGCTAGAGGTACTCGGAGAGTTCAAACCTCCAAAGGCTTTTCTGATGTCTGAGGCCAAGTTTTTCTTGAAAATGTGGAAAACTTCCCAATCTAACAATGTTTACAAATCCTCTAGAACAAGTCTTGGATCCCAAACCATATTCTGATCACCACCAATATCTAACCCTCCTTTCTTGTGCCATAACCAGTATTCCCTGAAATTTTCATCAAAATCCAATGAGAACTTTTGCGTTATCTTGCTCACTGTTCAAAAAAACAAAACAAAACAAAACAAAAAAACAAATGGGCAAACAGGAGCAAAAACATGACCTCCTTGGCAGAGTTAATTATGAATTGTGATTTTTTCCTTTTTTTTTCCCCAAATCGTTATCCTAAATTCAAAATTTAGAATGAACCTCGTCTTCTGTGTACTATTACACCACTCATGTACTTGAATTGTATGCAGATGATTCCCTGATTTTTGTTTTGCCTTCCCATGATATCAAATATCTATTAATCCATTACCTGTACCACTTATCCCTTTCAGGGTTGTGGATGGCTTTAGCATATCCCAACTCACATTGTGCGAGAGGCAGAGTATGCCCTTGACCGATCACCAGCCAACCACAGGGCTGATACATAGAGACAGATATTCATTCCCACACATACACTCACTCCTAATGGGAGTCAGCTTTTTTGGTTTATGGGAGGAAACCTGGGAAAAACCCATATGTGCCATGGGAGCTCATGCAAACTCCACTCAGAGATGCCCCGCCTGACCAGGGAGTCAAACCAGCAACCTTAGTGCTATGAGGCATCAGCACTATCAGCCACACCACTGTTCAGCCCTAATATCAACATTTAAAAGTAATTCTTTAAAAAAATGTTCAGGTCATTAACTTGACAATTTTTCTGCTAATCTGTTTCATTCATTCAGACATTTCTGTGTAGAGCTGATAAAGTTAGCTGGAATCTAGCCATTGAGTAAAGCTTGAGCTTGATGCTCCTGTTTTTACCTTATTCATGTTTCATTTTAAACTAACAACAGGACCATTCAATAAAATTATGAATGTTTACATAGTTTAACAAAAAAAGATCCAAAACAAATCACCATTTTCCAAAGCTATACCAAAGAGATAACAAAAACTAGAGAGGTGGAGAAACTGTGCTTTAGAAAAAAGACATTATAAGGTCCAAACTACTCTTCCTCAAAGATCATAGCAGATTTAACAGACTGCGTTATGAAGAAACACCAATGTATTTAAGCACTTAACTCACTTAGATACTGCATATAAATTTAAACCACCTCATGAGTAAACACCATGAATAATGAAACTGCATCTTCCTGTTACATTTCAATCCAATAACCATGTATGTTATTGTTGAACTAAGATTTTAACTTGTTGATAACTGAATCATCAGAAGATGCTTTCAGATGCCTACAGACTACCCCCCCTGCTCTTTGTTGAAAAGTGTTCATCGTGTAAAAAAAAAAAAATATATTCAAAAGTGAGTCTTATTTTCTATCCTTTATTTTCTGGTAAACAGTTTTAGTTGGAGCTGCAAATGAATCTCACAAAGCGTGAGGGGGTGTTGTAAAGAAATCCCACAAGGCATGATGATATAACTGTTCTGTGTGAAAAGGGCTTAATGTTGAATAATAAATTAGCTTATGAGAAATGGAAAATAGGAACATAATGTAGTTCATCTGCATTGAGTCAAAAGGGTTGGCTGATGATAAGCCACAATGTATCCGTCTACTGAAGTCCTTTTATCACCTGTTCCCAGAATGGCACCAAACATGGCAGCCAATACCAGACAGTTTCAGGTGTTATTACTGTCGAGCGGGAAAATTCATATCAGTTTGTCAGTACTTTATATATGCTATATGAATAAAATAAGTAGAAAAATAATAGTAACTTTATTTGTATAGCAATTTCAAAACACACAGAGAGCATAGCACAAGAACTTAAGCACAAAATGAAGTTAGCAAAAAATCAAAAAGCACAATTTATAGCAAAGAACCTTTATAATAACTTAAATTAAATATTAACTAACTCAGTGGCTTTTGTTAAAAACACAAAACTTAGTAACAGTATTACTTTGGCAGGACAACAAGACAGAGGAAAAAGAAATAAAAGGCAAAACACATGAAAAATGCAGTCAGATTTCAGCAAATGCTCTTAAAATAAAAGGCACAAAACAGCTAATGGTTACTGAGATAAAACATCACCTTTTGATGGTGAAAGAGAGCCAGGAGGAAACTCTGGAGGAGTTTCTTGATGTTTTGTTGAAGTGAGAAGTAGGTCATATTCAGAAAGAGCGCTGCTGGGAATTAAACCCATAACCTCGTCAGTACTGCTGCCTTGCTTTGGTGCTGCTCAAAGAGATGACAGATTAAAGATTTATATTCCCTGTGGCAGAGCTGAGGTTATATTATATGAGAGAAGATCTTTAATTCATCAGCAGAAGAAGCATCCTGCTTTACTCCAGTATCACTTCTTCTCAACACTGGGTCTTATTTTTACATATTTTGAGGTCTAAAGTTGAGCTGGTCCAGTAAATTATTTGAGGAGACAACCACAAAAGAAGCTGCAACACAATACTGCTGTAAGTATTGTATAACTTGTAAGTTTTCCTTCATTTTGTGAAATAAAAAAAGTTACATAATGCTGTATGGCCTTGCGATTGGCTGGTGAGCAGTTCAGGGTGTACACCACTTCTCGCCCAATGTCACCAAGGATAGCTGATGGATGGATATGTAATGCTTTATTAGTGTTTAGTGTGTTTTATACGTCTCTTCCACATGACTTTAGGACTTCCCCCATACTCCCATTAACGTCAGTAGCTGCGTATAACAGCTGCTTCCCCTCAGCCCCCTGAATGAACCTACTGTACCACTGTGACAATGTAACAGTGTTAGGTCAGCAGTTCAAGCCCACCAGTTTGAGAGAAGATTTAGTGAGTGTGTCTGAATTATATTAATGTCTTATTGAGGGAGAGGATAAGTTTTTTTTACACTGATACGTATACAGTTGTCTTCAAACTTTTGATTATGGACCTTCACTTTAGCAGTGAGACAACCAGTGAAGCAGTAAGTTTAAAATAGACTTAACATTCTCTCAAACTGAAATGTATGAAAAAGACAAAACAATACTATTAATACATTTTATTTGTAATACACTCTACATTTGAAACCAATCTCAAAGGTCTAACACATGAACAGAATATTGACCCATCTCATCATCAAAAAAATGGACTGCAAGAATGTTAAAACGGTGTAAATATAACATGAAGAAAGAACTGAGACTCTCAAGACTGTGCCACTGTACATTGTTTATAATTACAGTCAGGTTACATGATCCCTTGTAGCGACGTAATGTGATGCATTATAGAATTCTGCTTTGTATTGATGTCAATATAAGTTCAACCTGCAAATTACTCTTTGAACAAGTTTGAAATAAACATTATATTGGACCTCAATGTTCTTTGCATGTTTTATGGACACATACTCAAAATAAAAATAACACTGTTGAAAGTACAGCTCTCTCTCGCTGAATAGGAATTTTTAACTTAAAATAACACATAATCATGATAATAGCCCACCACAGTGAAAAAGTATCCAAGTAACAGAGCATTACTTTGATTTATAACTGTTTTGTTATTGATTTTTAAAATGTAATCCCTTACTTCAGTCATTACTTTAAAAAGTAATGTTACTTCAGTAGTGTTTTACAAGTATCCAATCACTGTCAAATTACTTGCTTACTGGGTTCATTGGTGACTCTTAAGTACTAGTGTCTCTTTGTGTCATACCCCAATTGACTGTTGATCAGTCCAGGATTTACCCGACCTCTCAACCAATATGTACTGGGATGGGCTCCTGCCTCAACCTGAACAGGGCAGGTGGCACAGATAATGGATGGATACTAATGTGTATTACAAAGACTCTGCACAAGTAGAGAATCAAAGAATCAAAGTCTGTGGTGTTGTTCCAAGTCGTATGAGGTCAAGTTTCCTTCCCTGGCATTTAAGTACAACAGCTTTGATTAGTAAATGAAATGGCCGCTTTCTAGAAGATTTACTGTATGCTGGAGTGACTCCATACTTTGTACTCTTTTGTCTTCCAAAACTCAAAATATTCACAAGAAGCCCGTATTTAAATGCATCCATTTCCCTTTATTTCTAGTTTATTTTAAATGCTTCAAGACAGAAAGAACTTTCAGGAATTGCATGCATTGCAACTAAAATCAAGCAGAGTCAGACGTCCGCCATCTTGGCGCTGTGGTTGGTACCTTAGGTGCTGAATTAATGTGTGTGTTTCCTTCGCTTTCTCTCTCTCTCTCTCTCTGGCTCTCTCCCTCTCCCTCTCTCTCTGGCTCTGTCTCTCTCTTTCTGTCTTCTTTTATTTCTCTCTATGTAGCCGTACCCGACTGACATCACCGGGCAGCTCAACCTATCAGATCCCTCCGTCAGCACTGTGGTCTGAGAGAGAGAGAGAGAGAACGTCACTGCTGCTGCTGAGCCTCTCACACACACACACACACACACACAGACACACACACCTGTAAACCCTCTGGACACACTTATAAACATGCACATACACATACATACAAACACACACATCATAAACACACAGGAATCATGTTAACACACGTACATGGACAGACTGAGCATCCTCTGAAACAGGAAGGACAATATGATGGCAAAGCACTGTGCCAAAACACACACACACACAAACACACACCACCTGTGTTCCTTAACACCAAACACACCCATACACACACATACACACACATAGCTGACATACACACACTTAGCTCACACACTCATACACACACATAGATACTCGCCTTGCTCTGCTTGTAGCTGTCAGTCTCTTCTGACCAGAGGGTCTCATCTTTTGAAAGGACTTTTCAGACCCGGTCTTATTTCGGTTGATGTCATTCAGTGTTGTACAGTTCATTCTGTGTCCTCTGCGTCACGCTGATCGATCACACTGATTCTTCAATACCACAGATCATTTCTTTTCTAACTGGCTCATCTGGCCCCAAAAACTCGAACTCCTAATCTCACTCTTCTTTCCTCATTGTGGAAACAAACATGAGGAAACTGTATATGGATCTGGAACATTTCAATCAATGAAGAACTTATGGATGGATTGGAAACCCATTGATCAAAATATCTTGATCAGCTTGTAATAGTTCAGAAGTAAATTATCAGTAGAGAGATAGATCTTAAACTCAACAGTTAATTGAAACCAGTTGATAATCAGGAACCTGACTGAACTGAAACCTGTCCATCCGTAATGAACCTGTAGATTGATCCAGATCCCCGATCAGGTTGTGTTTGTTAAGCTGAGCCTCTGGGACAGGGGGTTACCCTAACTAGTCCTGAATCTCTGAATCAGTCTGTATGGATCTGTCATGGCCCGCCACAGCTGAGGCTCATGGGAGATGAAGTTTTTGAAAATAAAGAGACTGAGCAGAGTCAGTGGTCTGCCATGATGGACCCTGACACTTTGGTTCAGTGATTCAGGAAACTTGTTCTGTTCTACGGCCTCTCTTGCAGCATTGGTTTGTTACTGACTCTTAATAATTGATCATGTGACATGAAGGATTTTTAAGGTATGAGAGCACTTTATTGATTATTTATGGTATTGATATTTATTTGAAGTTTTTTACAGGCCCAAGAAGGTAATAATCCAGTATGTTACTGAATCTCTGAAGGCTGGTTTGATTTGTGTGGAAATCAGTAAAATCTCAGTCATTAAATGAGGGATCAATATAAAGTGTTATTTGATATTTTTTCACATAAATTATTTGCTTTTTAAATTCTTTAAAGTTAAGGGCTAATTATTTTTAAAAAACACTGGACCAAAGTTAATTTTCACTGAAATAGTTTAAATACAGTAAACATAAATTGCCATAATTTCAAACCAATTTGAGTTGTTACATTTTTTGCTTTATTCATTTATTTTTGCACTAATTATCATCTCAATACTAATGTCTGGCAGATGAACAAACAGAGATCTAGTTTTTGCAGCTGTTCCTAACTGTATTTTAGAGTTGGTAATCATTTTAAAAACTGGAAAAGAATTGTTAAAATATTGCACCAAAGATGTGTGTTAGTACGGTTTGTTTCATATCAAGAGAGATTTAACAGATCATATTTATATTTGCCATAAACTTTCTAAAAATTCAGCACCACTGACTCCAAAAATCCTCATAATATTAACAGCCTGTCCTCTCTGCGGTTTGTTGAAGGTAAGTATTGACATAAAAATGCATAACATTGAGTACCCTGCACAGTCTCAAATATAAAGACAAACATTTCAAATAAGTCTGTAAAGGTAGATTATTCAGACAATTCAAATTTTCAGAATTAAAGCTATCATTAATGGGAGATTTCTGGGAATGTAGATTTAATCAATGATTAAATATACTTAAATAAAATTAAGTTAACGTATTGTCTACACGACTCAAAGCTTAAACAACTTTTTAGGTTTAAATATTTTTTTTTTTCAAGTCCTCTGAAGTGTATTTTGTATTTTATCCATTAAATTAAAAAATATATATATTAATTAGAGCTGTATAGGTGTTGGTGTTTCCATGACAGGAGAGGCATTTAACTGCAGGAAAATCTATGAAAATGTTTTAAATGCTCCCTGAACCAGAGGCTCCGCCCACTACCCCTCCTGATAGTCCTAATGCTTTCTGGGACATAAAGACATCGCTCCACTTTTCACTGTCTCTGCTGAAGATGTCAGTCTCTGTCTACCTCAATGACACTGTAACTCCCACCTGCCAGAAACTGATGTCCTGTGAAAACCTCCTGATTCCTCGCAGGCCTTTGCCCACATGCCCGATGGAGTTCGGAGGTTTTCACGCTGCAGAAGCAATGTAGCTGCCGTCTTTAAGGTTGAACCTGCCATTACAGTTTATGCTGTTGTTTAGAAACTACACATGTGCATGAAAAACACAGACCTGAGCCGAGAGTCTCACTGAGAACCAAGAAACTTTAACAGTGTTGATTTTTAATTGCTCAGTGGTAATTATAAGTATTACACAAGTGTTCAAACGCAGACATTCAGATCCCCTGTTGTGTCATCTTTTTCAGTTGCCTGCAGGGACACAAGTTTTAAGATGTAAACCAATAAAAAACGCAGTAAGTCTGTCTGGCTAGTCATAATGACTGTTTTGAATGTGACCATGACCACCAGGACAAAACTGAGACTACTTAAGCAACCAAAGCCAACAGGCCAAAAAGGATCTAAGGAAGACCAAGGACGACAGTGTTAATGTTGTTATTCATGAAAGAGCTAAAGCTAATTGTCTTTGACTATACATGGCAAGTTAAACTTTGTGGCTTCCAGGATTTCTAATAAGGCAATCTTTTTAACTAAGAAAAGGACTCAGTGATATTTGTTTATGCTACGGAAGTAGCTCGAGCATCAATGCAGTGTATGACTTTTAAATTATTTATGTAGAACTGGCAAACACTAATGCAAATGTTAAAAGTATGTTAAATCTTAATGACATTAGTCCTTTTTAAAAAGACTAATGCTGTTGAATCAGCTCATGGTAACAGCACCAGTGTTTTTTCCCCATTATCTTATTAATTTAGAAAGCAGAACAGAATTTATTCAGATTTAGTGCCAAACTAATATTGTTGATGAGTGTAGCTGTTAAGAGGGCAGACTCTCGTAGCTGTGCACTAATACACAGGTAATACAACAAATCCCTAAAAACTGGACTAGATGTCTAGGAAGAGTCCTGGCCAGATACCCCAAGTAAAACATTAAAAAAACTTGTAGACATGAAAAAATGGTCTGTATTACTCTCCCTAAATAATCTGCTTTACTTTTTAACTTCAGTACTTTAGAGAACTTCCCAGATAACACAGAAGACCCATGTAGGGCTCAACAATGTTTTTTTATTTCTGTCCTCAAACTGCTGGTCTAATGCTAAGCTTATTTTAGTTGTAGTTGTTTATCCGTACATCCCCTCCCCCAAAACAGTGGCAGAACAATTTGTCTGAAAATTGACGTAAGGACATGCAGCTGTTTCCAGTGTTATTTTGGAAATTCAATCTTAATGATGTTAGAATTAGTTGAAAGGGCAACTGTTTTTCCTTTTTTTTTTTTTTAAATATGTCATGACAAATGATCCATTATCAAAAGTTATCCTGATTATATTTAAAATTGAAATATGCGTTAAACGTTGTAGTCACTGTATAAACAGCTATCTTCCTTTAAATGCTAATGTAAATGTACCCAAATCAAAAAAACATTACTTTTTCTCTCAGCAGTCTGTTTGCCCTGTCTCTAAACCACTCTAGTAACATGCTGTCCTCCCTGTTAGACATTAATAATGTGGGCTTATTCCACATATGAATAGGGTTTTTCCAGTTTAGAATTTCTGATACAATACTACAATGTAAAACCAATTCCTTTTTTCATTTTAAGCTCAACTGACAATCTACAACACAAAATATTAAATACATTTCCCATTGATGACGCCATAATCATAACCATAATCACATTGATATTTTAAACACTGTCATGTTTTTACTTAAGGTATTCAAACCAGAATTTAGCAATAAACTAGTTTCTTCTTAATTTTTGAGAAAAATTAGACATCTTTGCTTCTCATATTATTTTAACTTTCATTTTTTTTCTGCATTTTCAGTATATCTGACAAATGTCCCCAGTTTGGTCCTCACAGTGTCCCTGCAGATAGATTTCTCAGTGAATTGATTCATTTTATACTCACCCTGTCTCCTCAGCTATGAATCAGTATTCCTAAAGAAAGACTGGAAGGACCGAGTCTGTCTGTGTTTTCTGCTAAACAAACAAGAGTCAGATTGTGACAGTAGCTGACTGCAGCTTGTGGTTTTGGTTTGATCAAGAATCAAAAGTTCCACACTCTTTAAGTTTCTTTTATAATTCTCAGCGGCATATTTCTGAACACAGACTTTTCTTTGTTCTCAGTGACATTTGGCTCGCTTCACTTCACATGTTAATACTGATGCTGTATAAGAGGGGGGCTGCACCACCATGATTCACTTTAAACTTGGTTCACATCTTTCAGGCTAGAACTTTTCATTTTACTACTTTAGTTTCATTTTTATGATTGAAATCGTTTCACACAGGCTTAATTCTACAGCTGAGGATATTTTATGTTTATTTAAGATGACTTTTTTCTCTGGCTTTAATTCAGAAACATAGAGCTTCAGACGTCTTGTTGATCAAGTTTCTCTTCAAATGAGGGACTCTGACTTAAAGATATTTCTGCTATGTTGCTGACAGTACAGCTTACAGAGATTGTTTCGTCCATTTGAAGCAGGCTGTCTCAGAGTGACTTTAAATTAACTCTTGGATTTCTGTCACAATGGAAATTATGTTATTAAATTCATTTGGAAGTAGTGCCTTGTTGAAACTGAAGTTTTCATGTCTGAGATAGTGCTTATTACCAGCTTTCACATTGAAATGCAGCTGTGACCTTGTCTAACTTTGTGTTATCACAGACGGAGCTTAATGAAATATTAAGAAGGTTATATAAGAATAAAACTGTTGTAAAATTTAAAGTAGCATTTAAGGAAGATATGACAGAGGAAACCGGGGACTTGTAATATATGTAACATACTATTGTGTTATTGGTGTGTTAGTTTCTGTGCAATAACTATCAAGCATTGCTTGCAACATCACAAGTACTTGAGAGTAAATGTTACAGATGCAGAGTGATGTATGAAATAAAACCTTTTATGCTTTACATCTGTTCAGTACGCTGTAATGTTGCTGGATGTCAGCCATGATGCTTTTAACCAAACTGCGAGCTTAAGACGTAACTTTTCCTGTCTGCTCACTGCACAACTTCACACTTGTTGTAAGACTGTGGCAGTTGGTGAGGACATTATGTGATGTTGAAGCAGTGAGAGATTGGGGAAGCAGCTGCAACCACATTTTAACATTTAATGTTACTACCAGTAGACAACAAAATGCCAGTGCCAACAGGACAGTTAGTGTCTTTACTGGTATGCAGTGGCCACTTAGACAAAAGGCCTGTGCTCTTACATGGAGCATACTCCCGGACAAGTCATTTCAAGTTGTGACTGTATTGTCTGCAGAAAACTTGGACAATGTGCTGAAGCATATTTTTATTGTAGATGAGTTTAGCTAATAAACTAAATAAATCACCAGTGTTATCTTTAAAGTGACTCCATGCTTGTGCAGTTCACCCTGATGCTTATATTAAGATGTCATGATATGATAATGACACGCTAAGATGTCATGAACTTTAATTTTTTTTAACTTATATGAAACAACTTTTTTTATTTAGAGCACTGATGTAAGTTTTTGTAAGTTTTTTTTCCTGCTGTTGTTCAGATAATGATTATGCTGTTGTCTCACTGTTTGTAGTTATATCTATAATCACGTGTAAACTGATTTAAAATCAGCTATTGTTAAAGAGCTATGGTCACATTAAACTGCTGTCAAGTAGAAAAATGTGCTTCTGTGAACACATGATATTTTTTAAACAAAGTTTGTATAATTTCACACTTAAACTGTAGAAAAGTATATTTCACTCCTTTCTCCCTCAGAGAAACAATCTGTAAGAATATGAGGAGGTGACCTTTGTCCTCTACAAGAGTGCTAATGTTGGTGCAATATTTTCCTTTGTTTTGTTTCTGATTGGACAGCAAAAATAATGTTTTTAAATCTAAAAGAGGGAGATAACTATCGGATAATTACTCAAGAAACACCTTCAGAGCTAGTGACGCCCTCTAGTACTTGTCAGACAGTGTTCTTGGTACATTGTGACAGGATAAAAGGCTTTGCTGTGAATTTACTGCAAAAAATGTCATGTGGTTATAAATTTTCAATAGAATAATTGTTAAGTGTGACTAATTTTGCAGAAATGTAAAACTTGTGTACAGCGTATACGAAAACTCATTTATTGAAAATAAAGTATTGAGATTTAAGTTTACAATAATAAATGAACATTTACTGATGTTAAACCGCATCTCTCGTGTTTTTTGTCCGTCAGGTTTTTTTTTTGCAGCAAAGCATTTATGAGTTGCTCATAATTATGAACCATTTTATTTTTTTTTTTCAGAATAATGTAATATTTGTGTGTGTAGTTCCCTGGTAGTTATAATGAGATTAACTCATGAATTTAAGAAATGACTTGTGTAATATCTGTAATTCAGAAACTTCCACTTATTTATTTTAGCTCCTAAATTCTCTCGAGCAGTTGACATGACTATACGGGATGTGTGGAAGCCAGATGTGTGGAAGTGCACCCTCCACAGGTCGTTTAAAGAAACTGTTCTTAAAGACAGTAAAGCAGGAGCTTGTCTGAGAAAAACATGTATGATGCAATGTTAGATCCAACAATACATGCAACACGACACTTATTATCTGTGATTTGATGTTTGAAGTAAAAGGATTTAAGTATCCAAAAATAAGCACAGGATCAGTTAGATTTCTGCAGATAAAGTCAGTAGAAATCTCCTGCTGATGGGCCCCGTGCTTCTATTTAATGAGGGCAATTCAGAATCCCAAGCTCTGGAGAAGACTTTGACATGCTTCCTCTTCTACCTTACTCCTTTCTCACGCCAGTATCTTCAATCATCTGATGACTTGATGAAGGATTTGCATAAAAACTGTTTATGTCAATTCATGAGGATCATGAAATGTGAAATTATTTAATTACCAGCATGAGGATAAGAGGTGGAAGTTGCTCAGTCCACATATTGCCATGTTGCCTCAAGGAGATGCAACCTAAGCTAGTCCATGCTTTGGTCACCTTCTCCTTGTAAGTCTCTGAAGATTTCACCCAGCTCTGCTGCAGCACATGACCTGACCAGAACCAGGATGACAGATTGACACAACCAGCTTCTCTGCATTTGCTTCCCATAAAATCTAGAAAATAAATCAAAACTCTTCTTCTCGCCTACAAACGACTTCATGGTCAGGCACCACCAAATAACTTGTAGTGCCATTTCACTCCTTTAGAATATTGCACTTTCGAAATGCAGGTCTGTTGGTGGTGTCCTCAGTTTCTAAAAGTAGTATGGGTGGTAGATCCTTCAGTATCAGGCTCCTCTTCTTTTGGATCATCTGAGGGTCACGGGGGCAGACACCCTCTGCACCTTTAAGAGCAGGCTGAAAACTTTACTTTTTGATAAGCCTTGAGTTAGAGCTGGTGCAGGCTTGGACCAGCCCTTAGTTCTAGTTCAGTCTGTTAAAATAAATTATTGTTCCTGCAAGTATCACTTATAAATCACTGTAACCATTATTAGCATGGACAACGTGCCTGACTCCAACTGCTTTATTATCCAACATCAAGCAAAATCAACAACACTCAACATCAGCTTTTATTATCACAACGATTAAACCGATTAAACTGATTTACCTCTGCGTAAACATTTATAGCTGTTAATGTTTATATTCGAACAATCTCTCCATCCATAGCTGTTGCTGCTAATGCTGTCACAATAACTACAAAGAGACACATGTGATAAGGACAAACTTATGGTCCGGGCAGCAATAAATGAAACATTATCATTATTTTTTTATGTCTAAACTCTTTAGCCTCTACCTGCCTCTCTGTCTTTCTGGGTCTTTCTCTGTTCTCTCACTGACATCTTCTGCTGATGACTGTTAAACATGAGTCTGGCTCTGCCTAAGATTTCCTGTCTGCCTGCCTGACAGAAGGTATTTTGTAACTTTTGTTAAATGTTTTGAAGTGCTGCACTCAAATTGGATTCATATTGAGTCTGGATTAAAAAAGTGATCATGAAAAATAATAAAACAGAATAAAAGAGTATGGGATAGACCTACCCATGAAGTTCAATGAACTGATTGATTGATACTGAACCCTTTGGCTCAAAGGGGTCCTGAACTGTAATGGCTGTAGGGGGCTGTGTGAGGGGCCTTGGTATTATTTGACTTAAAAGAAACAAAGGGCACCTACTTAACTCTCTAACCATTGTAATGCCATTTGAATAAAACCATAATAACATTACATATTTGTGGATTTCTTCAGTGTTTTTAGACTTTTGCCACGCAGTAGTCTCATAAATCTGTGTACAATAACACAACTTTAAACTTTGTTAGCGCTGAAATCCAGTTATACGTATAGATGTCGTCCCAAAGCAAACTAGGATCTTTCGAACTGAATTTTCTCAAGTCTTGAAAATTAAGATGTTTTATTTGGTATTGTTGCACTACATGACTTTTAGAAGTACAAAAGTAAAAATAGTAAGATAACTGTCCACAGATGTAATCCATAATCATAGTGCAATAATCAGATCGTTCAAAAGTTGATATGTTTGGATGTAAAGGCGACTGTACGCTTTAGATAAACATTGTGGTTTGGCTTTAGGTTTCTGATGTCAGTGAAGTCATGTAGAGGAGTGACCTTTAGTTACGTTTGTTATGTAACTTAAATTTGATCTGTATGTAAACCTAAATGAATCTGTTTTGAACTTGCGTTTGACATGATACGTGAGCTCCATTTTCATTTTTGGCACATTCAAGGTCAGTGTAAGTTTATCAAACAGAAAAGCTGAGAGACAAAATAAATCAAAATAAGAGGAGCCATGCAGTTCAGCCTCACGGCAGGTCTCAGTTCTGAACTTTGGAATAACTAACAGGCTTATGTTGGAAAACGTGATGGGTTGTACTGTTTCATGTAATGTAAATAGCATTTATGGGGTACTATTTACAAGAGAGCTCCTGCTCTAAACACTAAAATGAATGAATGAATGAATTTTGAATGAATGATTTCCCCCCTGGTCTGCAGATCCCCTTGTCTCCTTTATGAACAGAGTTTTATAAATTCACAAGATATTTCATTTTACTTGGGTCTTTGAAAAAAGACCCAAGTAAAATGGCTGCTTTGGTTTGATTTTTTTTTATTTGATTTCCTTTCTTGTGTCAAACTTGATTTTTGATATTATATTCAGGTTTTGCGTTGGGTTGTGAGGACATGATGGGATAGGATGGACTTTAAATTGTGTTTCACTTCATTACAATTTTCATGGAAAAAGTCTCCTTAATCTGCCAAATATATATTTATTCTAACTTTAGTCCATGCAAATATATTGTTGTGCATTTAAATAATCATCTATTCACGACCTCAGCCAAAGCGCATTGACTTCCTTCCATCTCTAAATGACTTTAGTCCATAGGCACACAGTCCTGTATTTCTATTTATTTTTTCCAGTACTGAAGTCCATGCACACTTACCTCTGTCCAGTCTTACACTCCATTCACACATCCTTCTCCATTTACTTGTTCACTAAGCACATGAACACAAACTTCTGTTTAGCTCTTATTTGTACATATTATTGGCATGTTGTTACAATATTTTCACTGAATGAATTCTTGCCTTGTCTTCTTGTCTTTGCTTGTTGTATAAATGGAGCAGCTGAAACTGGAATGTAATTTCAGTCGTCTGTGACTGTTAGAAGAATCCTTACTGAATGTCCTCGTGTATGTGTTTGTGTATGTGTGCATGTGTTTGTGTGTTGAATGTAATTTGGGATGGTGTATGGGGTTTTGTATTTTATTTTGTATCCTCTGACACTTATCTGCTTGTGTTTTTGAATATATGTCACTTTGTGCTACATTTTTTGTCTGAAAAGTGCTTTATAAATATTGTTTGATTTCAGTGTATTTTTTATTTATATATTTATTAATGTAACTGACCCCAAGAAAAGCAACTGCAGTCAAATGCCAAGGCTAATGGAGATCATAATGAACAATAGAGTTAAGAAAAAATGATTGTGCAAATTATCATGTTTATTAATCTTAGTCTTTTTTTGTTTGAAAAGTTGAGGAGAAGTCATATTGTTCCTGTTTCCAAATTCAAAATGGAAAATTTCACTTACTTTGTCAAAGGTTTAAACTTAGACTTTAAAGAACGTAAGAGCACAGTTCATAGTTTAGTGCTACAGCCTCTTTTAATTCAATTTCAACATGCTTAAAATCAGTAGCAGATGATACTGCTTGCTTTGTTTTTGTTTCTTAAAGTCAGATTCATGTTTTCTGCCTTGCTGTTTCATAACTCAGCACGTGTGCTCTGTGGCTACAGCTTTGTGCTCAGCAGATGGACTTTAGTTGTTGACTCAGTCTGAAGGTCCTCTAAAAGATGACGGGACATGCCCACACATTCATCCACCTTCACTCAACACATTACTATTAACAGTCCATCTTGATCACAAAAACAGCCATCTTGATGTGACTGGTGGTCAATATATTATCACTGAGGAGCTCCTGACCTCTTCTGATCCGCAGAAGAAGAAACAGAAAGAGGCAGCAAAGAAAACACTGACTGGTGAGTCAGATTTAGACTAAGTTTTACATTATATCTGCCATGTTGATCTCATTTTTTTAGAAAGGTGTTGTTTTAAAATCCAGACTCCGTTTGTTGAGGAACTTATAAGAGTTGCACAGTAGCAATGCAATGATGGTGCTGAGGTTTACATTAAACAAATGGAGCAGAATTTCTACCTATGAGAATTTCTTATATTCATCCGTAAATTACTGGGGACTTTTGCTTACACAAGAGAAAATATTTTTTCTTTGTCTTTCTAAATATAAGAAAATCATCTTAGAATAAGAAGATTTTGCTACATTTGAAATAAAATTCTGGTCGTTTCTCTGCAGAAATGTCATCATTATCCGAGAACTTCTGGAGAATGTTAATTTATGTTAAAGTGATAAAAAAAAAAAAAAACATCTGCCATTGACTGATCTCATAGATATCTAACTCTCTAACTCAAAATAAAGAAGAAAGTTTGTATGTATTTGTATGTATTTCTAAGATAATCATGCTGTTGATTCAGAAAAGCCTTTTATTATCCCTTATAATCTTTATTTATTCTCTCCTCACAAGAGAAACATAACAGTTTAATTTGTCATGTAGCTGCAGGTTTGCCTTGCAAACAAAGAAGTTCATGATATAAATGTGCACATCTAATTGCTGAAATACTTCTCTTCTAAAAATCTAACCAATAACTGCTTTTCACAAATAAGAAAATTGAGTTATTGAGATTGAAAGATTACTGTGCCTTATGACATGTTGAACTTTTTTTCTCAATAATTATTATTGGCATTATTGTGAGCTATTTGTATTTTACAAGTATATTTCCATGCATCACCAATTCTTTAATGCTAAAATTAATAGTGTCAAAAGCATATTTGTTCAATGAAAGCATGTGGTGTGTGAGTAATCGTGTTTCAGAATTGTGATCTATTAAAATAATACTGATTATTTTTTTCATGATTGAGCAGCCCTATTGGAAAGTCAAACATTTATCTAAAGTCTTACATTTACAAGCTCCTAGCTCTTCATCCTTGTTTTATTTTTATTTACTTTTAATGGATTTGATTATTAAGTATCTAAGAGTTAACCCTTTGACTTCCAAACAAAGAAATACATTTGCAACAAATTATTTGTTGGCAAAATTGTTTTCCTTCCTCTTCATTTAGCAACATTACAGGTTTTGTTTTTCAAATTAGCCCACCAGGAAGCAGATATGTTGTTTAACCAGTTGGTTGGCTTGCCTGTTAGAGTTATTCTGAGCATGAATAGATTTCTTTCATTTCTGCAACAAAACTTTTTTTTTTTTTTTTTTTTTATGAGAACATCACAGAGAACAAAATTTCTAGTGGTTGACCCAGTTTTCTGAGGAATCATACATAATTTTTCATCATCAAATGTATTTCCTTCAACTAAATTATGGTTGTTAGAGGATCTGGACACATGTGAAAAGAGTTTTTCTTACTTCAATGTATGCTCTTACTGTTAGATTTCGGAGGAGCAATGATTCACTTCTGATTTTTTCCTAGTTTTCAAACAATTTTATTCATGTACAGCAGTGCCACCCATTGTATACAAATTGGTGTTACAAACATGATTAAGAGTGGTAAATAAGGAAAAACAGATAAGGATAGGCTTTCAAAATTTTAAATACAGTGGTAAGACAGCAAAGAGTCAACCTCCCGGTTACAATGCCAGTCAAAGGGTTAAGAAATCTGTGTGAATTAGGGCACCTTGAATAAAAAATGTTGTAAGATTGTGTAAAGTTTAAAGACAAACCAGCCGGAAATAGGTCTATAAAAAGCATGGAGAGTGCCATAAAGCGTATTTCCTCCGATGGCCACTTGAGGCTGGCTCCAAAAATCAGTCAACCCTTATTAATCCAACTTTATAATATCAAACATTAATGCAGAAACAAATACCCTTAACTTGGATGGGTAAAATAAAATGAGTCATGTTTGGATTAACATCTGTTACGGCTACTACTAATATTCTTGTTTTTAAAGTTTGGTAAGATTTTTGTTTCGGGTAAACGTGTTTATTTTCTCCTCCACTGCAGCAAACATAAACATTTTCACATGTTCCGCCTTAATCATTTTCAAATATGTTTGTGTTTTTCAGTCTACTGTTCCTGAAAAAATAGCATGACCTTGAAGACTAGTCTTGAGACTTTCCAGAGATGTAAACTCTTTGATTGAGGATCACTGATGATGACAGAAAAATACTGTATAAGAATTTTATCTTTGTTTTTTGTATGTTCGTAACCCTCAGTGAGCAGCAGCTGAGTTTCTCTTCACGCCTCCTAGGCCTTCATGACCATGTCTCCATCTCAGCACAGCTCTGATTCAAAACCATCCGGACTCAAACGCCTCTGTTTATGGCTCCACCTCTGCTCCTCCCCTTTACCTCCTCCTGCATCTCCTCTCCCTCTCCCTGCCAGCAGTGGCACCTCCTCATCATCCTGTTCCCTTTGTCAACGCCCCCTGCTGGTGATCATGCTGCTCTGCAGTCTGCTGCTGATGCTGGCTCTGCTCCTGTGGAACTACCACTGTCTATTTATTTCACACATCTGCACTTCACCAGAGGAGGAGGGTGTTGCAGGAAGAGGAGGGTCATGATCATGTTCATAAAGAAGTTTTGAATTTAAAACAACTGTGCTTCATCTTTAAAAAAAATGTTCTGTCCACTACAGAAATGAGGGGTCTATGTTTCAATAGTTCAGTGTTTCTCTTTATGGAACTATCCTGTGATAACAGAGGAGAAAATTCTCGCTCATGTCCAGAAAAATTCAGATTTCTAATTTGTTCAAATCTTATTAAAAAGTTTCAAAACCAAACAAAATGTCCTTTTGGTAGAGACAGATGAGAAGATCAGATTTGAGATGAGGGGAAACACCATGTCTGTTCCTCCACAAACAGTAGATCCCCTATTTTTCATAAAGCAGCTGGATAGCATTTCAATATGTCCTGCATTTTGCAAAATAACACCCATCATCTATGCATTAAATAAGTCCATCAATAATGATATTCTGGTAGGTTCATTAAGATCGCACCAGGTGGGCATGCCCAAAAAGTTTGACTGCTAATATTAACAATATACTGTAATGTCTTACTCTGCTGTTTATTCTATGTATACACTGATTATTGACTGCCTGGCAAAGTTTGCAATGCAGTGTGGGGCAGAAGACAATTACTTGTGGGCCCCTAAACCGCACTGAAAATAATGACATTTTAGTGCAAACATGTCTTAAGAAACATTGAAGTATTTCTTGCATAATGCATAATAACAAAGGAATTCACAACATATTTGCTTAGAGATGATGTCGTACCAAGTATATGCATCTGACTCATTAATTTGTAGAGTAAAAAATGGTAGAATGAGCCTTTAAAATGACAGAACTTTCAAAATAAACGCCTTCTGACTGCTTTCCAGCCTGCCAAAGTATCTGATTATGGTTTTTCAGAGTAAAGGTACAACTCAGCCCTTCACAGTGTTAGAAAATGTACTGTTACTTCAAAAGTTTTCTTTTATGTTGCCATGAATGTTATAGAAAACGCATTTTTGCCTTTTAAACCAGTCTGAAAAATAATAAAAAGAATTGAATTGAACCTTCAGTCTTGGATGATCCAGTCAACTGTATGTGAACACTGAAGGCAGGCTGGGACACATGAAAAGAGGGACTTTGAGAGTTATTTTAAGTTGTTAATTGACTTTGTATCTCCTTTCATCACCATGCCACATCCTAATTTACATCAATAAGACATTTTTGCCCTAGGGACTGCTGGATATTTTCACTTTTTCTGACCATACACTGTAAACACTAGAGATGGTTGTGCATGAATAACCCCAGACCATGCTGCATTTAGTCATTTGAATAACCTTCTTCTCAATTCTATAAATAATAAGAATAATAAAATGCATTAAGTTGCTGCCATGTGACTGGCTGATTAGCTATTAGTGTTAACAAGCAGTGAAATGGCTTTACCTAAATCAGTGGCTGATGAGTGTACATATACCATTAATTATTAACAGATTTTAAAAAAATCAAATGAATACTTTACCATTTCTTTTTAATATTGTCATATGGGGATTGCTGAATAATGTGTTTATGTTGTCGTCCAATCTCAAGCCTCTTTTTGACCTTGTGACAATAGAGTGAAGCAGGGATGATGTATTTTTTGTAGGCCAACATGAAAGTTAGCATCACGCTGGTTCCCAAGATTACAATCCCACTAAAAGCCTATGGGATTTTTCACTGTGTTTTGGATCATTGATAATGAGGTCTATGGAGAGCAAAAAAAAAACGTACATGTTCTGCTCTTTTTGATAATCTTAACAAACAAACCTGCTTTTCACTATTTTAAGCTTAAACATAATGGACGAGAGAAAAAGCTATTAATAAGCTACCATAAAACTACAACATGACTGTTCAATTTCAGAGTAACTACAACATTTCCAATGAATAACATCTTATTTTAACCTCTTCTTTAAAGGGATAGTTCAGTTTATTTGAAGTGGGGTTGTATGAGCTCCATATGGCCACTAAGTACATTACATACAGCAGAAAGTTCTCTCCTCTCCCTCAGTAAGCCACAGTCTGTAAGAGTCTGTTACGCAGAACCAGCCGCAAACAGGGAAGTATTGCACCAAATACAAAGGGTATTTTCTCTGCCTACAAGAACTCCCATCAAAAAATAATACCACAGTTTAAGAGTACGCTACTTAGAAATTTCTTTGAGTGCATTAACTTCTTGGAAAAATAAAGTTTATCTGGAACTAACCGACTCAAGTCACGTATTCCTCTGCGCAGCGCTGCCGCGAGCCGCGCAATGCTAATACACAACAGTAATGGTTGTGTGTGTGCGTGAGAGAGAGAGACACACACAAACACAAGCAGTCTGCAATGTTATCAATCAATCAATCAATCTTTATTTGTATAGCGCCAATTCATAACAAGTGTTATCTCAAGACACTTTACAATAGAGCACAAAGCTCTTCATATTATAGATACACATATATGCATAGATACATATATATATATATATATAAAATACACATATACATATATATACAAATATATACATCCAACACCCAACATGAATCCATATAGCCAATCATGAATCCCTCCATCATGGTGGCAAGAAAAAACCTTCTGTTAAGCAGCAGGAAATCTTGAATGTGGACCCCAGTCTCATCATGAACAGCAAATCCACACGATGCTGTGTTGGGTGTGTGGGCAAAGGGAGGGAGGTAAGTGGAGACAAGTGGACTAAAGTAAGAACTAAAGCTAGTGACAGATCAATGGACCAATCATAGACCTGTCGTCGTCAAATTTGTTTCTGCTGGAAACAAATTTATTAGAGGTTAGCCTCTTGAGATGCTACATCTTGTTTTCAGGAGGGTCCTCATGTCTGTGTGGTTGTGGTGAAAATTTTATAGAAGTATAATCAATAAAAGTCTTACTGAAAATAAGAATTTATGGTAGTGACGAACTCATGGGTGCCCAGACCACAAGTGCATCCCTACCATATTTTTCTCCGTTAAGTATAAATGTATTAATGGTAGACCTCTTGAGATGTGACACCTCATTTTCAAGAGGGATCGCATGCCCATGTGGAGCTAGAGATAGCTACTATAGATGTATCAACCATGGATAGAAAGATCATGCTAATATCTACATTAACTGCTTTAATGATTATGAACTGGAATGAGACGGCCAAATATGTGTTATGTCTGTAATTGTAGTTATTGAGGCTTCGTGACTCCGCAGCAACAGGCAGGCTCCACCAAGGATCCCAGGTCACCTACAAGACAAGAGCCAGAGACAAGTACAGGAGCAAACAGAAAGGGGCAGAGGCAGATATGGAGAGAGAGTGTGAGAGAGAGAGGGATAGAGCCCAGTGTGCCAGATCCCCCCGGCAGTCTAAGCCTATTGCATCTTAACTGTGTGTCTAAACTATGGACTATGAGCTGGTCCCTGACTGAAAGCTTAATCAAAGAGGAATGTTTTAAGTCTAACCTTAAAGGTAGAGAGGGTGTCTGCCTCCCAAACCGTGGTCGGTAAATGGTTCCAGAGAAGAGGAGCCTGATAACTGAAGGCTCTGCCTCCCATACTACTTCTAGAGACTGATGGAACCACGAGCAGGCCAGCATTTTGGGAGCGTAATGTTCTAGAGGGGTTGTACGACACTACAAGCTCTTTGAGATAAATCGGTGCCTGTCCACTGAGAGCTTTGTGGGTGAGAAGAAGAATCTTGAATTCTATTCTATATTTAATGGGAAGCCAATGCAGAGAGGCTAATACAGGAGTAATGTGGTCTCTTCTCCTAGTTGTAGTCAGTACACGTGCTGCAGCATTTTGAACCAGCTGAAGCGTCTTAAGCAACTTACTGGGGCAGCCTGATAGAAGAGAATTACAATAGTCCAGTCTAGAGGTAACAAAAGCATGGACTAGCTTTTCAGCATCGTTCTGGGACAGGATAGGCCTAATTTTAGAGATGTTACGAAGATGAAAAAAGGCTGTTCTTGAAATTTGCTTTATGTGAGAGTTAAAGGATAGATCCTGATCAAATAGAACCCCAAGATTTCTAACAGTTGTGCTTAGCATCAGGCTAATGCCATCTATGGCAGTTTAATCATTAGAAAAGGTTTCTCTAAGGTGTCGAGGGCCCAGCACAATGATCTCTGTCTTGTCTGAGTTAAGGAGAAGAAAATTTTTGGCTATCCAGGTCCTAATGTCCTTTAGACACACGTCTAGTTTAGATAACTGATTTGTCTCACCTGGCTTCATTGATATATACAGCTGAGTATCATCAGCGTAACAATGAAAATTAACGGAGTATTTCCTCATGATATCACCGAGGGGAAGCATATATATGGAGAAGAGAACTGGACCTAGCACGGAGCCTTGAAGAACTCCGTAACTTACTTTGGTGTACACAGAGGACTTGTTGTTCACGTGTACAAACTGGTATCTATCAGATAAGTAGGGCTTAAACCAATGTAGGGCAGTCCCTGTAATCCCGAGTAATACCTCTAATCTCTGTATAAGAACATCATGATCAATGGTGTCGAAAGCTGCGCTAAGATCTAACAAAACAAGTACTGAGAGAAGTCCCTCATCTGAAGCCGAGAGTAGGTCATTAGTTACTTTAACTAGAGCAGTCTCTGTGCTGTGATGAGCTCTAAATCCTGACTGGAAGTCCTCAAAAAGGCCGTTGTCTTAAAGGGAGTCACATAGCTGATTAGCCACTACTTTCTCTTGGATCTTTGAAGTAAATGGAAGGTTTGATATAGGCCTGTAGTTAGCTAATGTTCCCTAATCGAGGTTAGGTTTTCTACTCTTCACAATTTTGTTACAAAACACAAAATCCTCTAAGAAGATGTTAAAAGTTACTAAGAAGTGATCGGATAATAAAGGATTTTCAGGAAAAACTTTCAGTTTATTAACATCAAGGCAATATGCTAGAACCAAATCAAGAGTGTAATTGAAATGATGAGTAGCTTCACGAACAGCCTGAATAAAACCAACTGAGTCTATTAAGGACAGAAAAAGCTGAGCTAAGGCTATCACTTTCTTTGTCAACATGGATATTAAAATCACCTACAGTAAGTATTTTATCAGAGCTAAGGACCAAGTTTGATATGAACTCAGAAAATTCTGATAAGAATTCAGAATAAGGGCCTGGATGACGGTAAATTATGACAAGTAGGACAGGCTGGCAGGTTTTTGAGTCAGTATGAGATAAATTTAGAACAAGGCTTTCAAAAGAAAGAGTAATTAGCTTTTGGTCTAGGATTGATTTGGAGACAATTTTATGGTAAACAGCCTCCTCTACTCTGCTTGTTTGTCTCTGACAGATCATTATTGCTTACTTTGAGGATAAACTGTCACTAGGTCCTTCAGGTTTGGGACATTTTTCAAATTTATCTTCGGGAAATTAAAGAATGTCCACAAAACTCCGGGATTCAGAAGAGCAGGAAAATCTGTATGATGAGTGATACAGACGGTGTGACGGTTTCCATCTGCAGCAGCTCTTCTTCTGTGAAAAATATCCTCTTGGCTATAAAGTGAATGAACTTCATTGTCGCTGTCATAATCACTCATTTTAATTTCTTACGTTGTCTCTTCCTCACACCGCTAAGGGTCAGAACAAAAGAATTAAAATACTTGATAAAAGTTACAAGAGGCTACAATCAGCGTCTGAAGTCACTAGCTTGTTGACTCAAACAGCTGAGAGGGAGGTGGAGTGATTCGGCAGCGCTGCTCGGAGGAATACGTGACGTGAGTCGGTTAGCTCCAGATAAACTTTATTTTTCCAAAAATTTAATGCACTCAAAAAAATGTCTAGGTAGCGTACTCTTAAACTGTGATATTATTTTTTGATGGGAGTTCTTGTAGGCAGAGAAATAGCCTTTGTATTTGGTACAGTACTTCCCTGTTTGCGCCTAGTTCTGCGTAACAGACTCTTACAAACTGCGGCTTACTGAGCGAGAGGAGAGAACTTTCTACTGCGTCTAATGTACTTAGTGGCCATATGGAGCTCATACAACCCCACTTCAAATAAAACTGAACTATCCCTTTAAGAGTTTCCTCAAAATTGAGTGACCTTATCACGTTGTTCCTCATGGCAGTGTAAATAGTGTATGAATAATTAATTATTCAAAAAACAATCAGAAGTGCTTGCTGTCTGGTTCCCCAGCCATTTTTGTAGGCCCTGTTAGCAGTTAGTTAGCAACCCTCACTTTATACACAAAACAATAGTTTAAGATTCAAAAGCAGGCAACATCAGATGTGTTTTATTATTTCCCATTAAACACCAAAATCTTGTGTGTGTGTTCATCACAAACCTTATTTCAGACACTATCCAAAACCGGTATACCTTTTCCACTTACTTTGGAAACAGGAAGTGTTAAATGTGAACTCCTGCATATTTGGAGTAATTTCTGCACCGCTCTGTACACCTACTTGTATGTACATGTGTTTGTAGAGGGGTGTGTTGTCCTACTAACTAATGAGCCCAAGGGCCTCTTACAGTCTGCACTTTGGGGGCCCACTGTTACTTCTTTGGACCACCTGCCCCAGGCCCATGGGAGGGTCTTAACTTCAATCATACTGCATTATAAGAATGATTACATCTCATAATCTTCACATGGCACTTTGAGTCACATTAAAATACAAAGATACAAGAAAGACATGCTCTCTCAAACATAACTGAACTGTTCTGCAGAAAACTTCACTCTTTATTTTGAGCAACCTTTAAGTTTGTAAAAAGACAAAGTGATACATTTCATGACCTTCTTAACTCTGTAGACAAGTAGCAATCAAGCTGAAGTTACATAATAATATAATAACTTAATAAATCCAGTGTCTACTTCTTTTCTCAAATGAATAGTTGTTCACCTTTCCTTTTAAAGAAATATAGGAGATAATAACTATAACAAAGGGCACTAATCTTTATTATTATAGACAGTAGTGAGGTGATTGCTACCTTAAAATTTTCACACAGACTTGGTGGAGTGTTATTACTTAGGCCCCCCTCCCATGTAAACAAAACATCAGTATACTACAGGCAGTACTACATGTTTTGAAGCTCAGTGCAGCCAAGGCTAAGTGCATGTTTATGGTTCTCTTAAGGTTGTAATATACGTATGTGCAGACCCAGGGCTGCTGTTAACCTAAAGGTAAATATATGCCTCACCTGGAAGCCAGTTTTGACTCGTTTCAGACACAATTTACTGAAAAGCTCTGTAATAATAACAGAGTTGAAGTGTGTTTCTGTACACTGACTGTGTCTCTGACGGCAGGCATGTTGTTAAATCCCTAAGGGTAAAATACAGTGCTGCACGCTAAATAATGCTGTGAGCAGACTGAAGTATAACATCGGTGACCACAAACCCTCCATTATAGCTCTATTTCTGTCTGACAAATGACTGTCACCCTGCCCCTGCTGCTTTATTTCAGGGTTTTACTCTGAAGTGGTGATGCTATAAAAGTGACAAACCATCATCCTTCCACAAAAACATGCTTAAATCAGTGAGAGTCCAGAGTATGAAGCCTAGGGAGAAAACTTGTGGATAAATGTAAAGAATTTATGAGGATCAGAAACAAGAAGCCGAGTTACACTGGCAGAACACAGGAGGCCCTGAGAAGGGGTTGCCAAGAAAGAACAGCGGGGGCTTTAGAAAGGGGTTACCAAGGCGTGACAGCAGGGACAGAGGAAACACCACAGACTCCCATTTAAAACTTTTTGATTATTTTTTGAACCTCTTTAAGATCAGCGGGACCTCTGGAATTTAGTGTACTCTTAAACTGTGAGTGTGTGCATGGATGTTTGGACTTTTGTGGAGGCTCCAATGTATTTTTGCAGTAGATGTGTTTGTGTGTGCTTGGTTACAGTGGGTCAGGTATGTTATACATGTGTGTTCTTTTCATAAACTTATACAGACACATCCTTATGTATTGCATTCAACATCTGCCAATACTTTTCTGGCTGACTCATATATTTTACACATTAGACCTCTAAAATTTAGAGCCTACTTGTCCTTCAAGGGACAACTTCAAGCTTTGGACCCTTTATAATAATTTAGAATTTCTTTATCTAAACCTAAAAAAAACACTTTTAGATGCATGGGTAGCCATGAAGAACAGGAAAACCATACATTACCTAACTATACCATACTATACAATAAATTTGCCATAAAGATCAATGTTTTGTTAGTTTCCACCATTGACACTATTTGTGTACATCACTGTGTCTAGCACACTTCCTTTGTTTTGGTTTCTGTCCTCCTCTCCTTCACATTCATTAGTTACTGGCACTAAGTAATTAGATTAAGTTCACCTGAGCACATATATTTAAATTTTAGGTCTGATCTTCCTTTCATTCACCCTTTTCTGATCCTCCAATGACTATTTTGACGCACATCGTGTAAATCTGGACTGTCTGACACTTTTTCTTGTGATTTACATAGTTTGTCAGCAGGAATCAAGTTGTCTTTCAGTGTCAGGCTAACCTTTAGCAATGAAAAGTTTTTAGGCATACTCTTTGATGGCTCTGTGGATCAACCATTAACTAAACAGACAAAGTTACAGTGGGCAAACATCTTCATGCAGTTTATAGGGAGTTGACCCACAATGATAATAAGAAAGATCTGAAGGTACACACACTTAATGAAGCATTCTCTTGTACTTTGTGGAAATATCCAGGACATCAAAGACTGATATTTATCAAAAGTTTTTGTGTAACAAGGACTGAAGTTATGCCAAGTGTGACATGTGTGCTTACTGCTGACTCAGAAAGTTGTGCCATTTGTTTTAATTGTAATGGGGTGTTTAAAGCTTTACATGTGCTGATGATTATAAAGCCAAATATACACATCAGATTCAGTTTTCATGAAAACCTAAACAAAGAAACATTCAACATCTGTGAAACTGTCCATCTTCAATGTTTGCTTCTTATAGGTGAACACAACCTCCAACACTATAGCTAGTGGTAAGAATATAAAAAAAGCTTTATAAGACATGGGCTATCATAAACATGCCAAACATCTACATACTGACAGTGAACCTATGCTTTACTGTAATATGAGATGTACAACAATGTTAATCACTACAAACACCCACTTCTTTTTGCTACAATTGATCCTGCTATAAATGTCTGTATATCACTTACTGTAGGGGTTGCCAACCAGGAGATCTTGATCTACTGTTAGATCTTTAATGAAAAAATGTGCATAAGGTCTTAATCTGTTTTACTTGATGGAGAGCTCCACATATCCATGACATCTGGTGAATTCAGCTGCTTTGCCGGATAAATTAGGTCTAATCATTTTACCCGGTTCAGTTTTAATATGAGTAAGATGATTAGACTGTTGAAAATGCATTTACAGGCCTTCTTGCCCTCTTTCAATCTTAATGTCTTATAAGGTTTGTTCAGTAATAGGCTGATGTTGAGCATAAACTTGAATTTTGCATTTTTAGGTTTTTGACAGACTGAAGATAG
Source organism: Cetoscarus ocellatus (assembly GCA_037902135.1). NCBI lineage: Eukaryota > Metazoa > Chordata > Actinopteri > Labriformes > Labridae > Cetoscarus > Cetoscarus ocellatus. The sequence goes on from JBAMNC010000421.1 coordinate 409,197, forward strand.
CATCAACAAATGTGACCATAAATAATGTTTTTCTCAGTATATTAAGACTCATATAACCAACTTCTCCTGCCAGCAACACTGGTGATCTTTGGTCAGGAAAGGTTAGTGATCAATGCTTCAAGGAGCATTGTTGGTGATGCTGATTTAAAGAGATGATTACACTCCTTCAAAAATCTCTTGAGGCACATTAATACACTATTAAACTTTAATCAGTATTCCAAAAAGCGTTTTTTTGTATTTACACCCATGTATTTAAACCATGCTATTGCCACCAGTATGCGTACGCGTCTGCTGACTTATCCATAATGTCTATTTCAAAATGGCCTATGACGACTATTTATCTTAGATCAATTGCCTTATCTTCTTGGATTAATTGTTTATTGTTCTAACATTTCTCTTGTCTCTCAGAAGTTAAGGATCCTATGTGTTGAGCTAATGTCCTTATGAACCTAAAAAAAAAAAAGAATTTAAATCCTAAGAGTGCTTCACTGGATGAATGTGTTCTTGTTGGATGGTCACGGTGATAGTCAGTCTTTAAAATCCAGCCACACTGTTCCAATTTAGACCCTATACATTTACTCCTCACCATTCAAAACCATATCAGGGCATTACAATTCAGTCCCTTACCATGCCTCAAAATAATTTGGATCATACCATCTACATTGTCATTCCAAACTATACCATATGATACCTCATCAACATATTATTGTTATAGCATGCCAAAGGCTATCATGACACCATATCATGAACCATTAAAATCTCACAAAGCGATGGATTTTTCAGTACACCAAAGATCCTGAGGCAATGACCCTGAATATCCAAAGATCTCAAGAACCAGACTCGATTGGTTGTCTCTGTGGACAATGAGACCTCACGAATCTATAAAACTTTCCAAGAACCCATACACCTCTTCAAAAAGAAGCCTAAAACCTCCTGGAGGACCCTGGGAACCTTTTCCAGGCATTAAACCCCGTCTCCTGGTCTGAAGATGGAGATAACAGATGGCAGGGCTTGCGGGGGAAGGGAGCACGAGCCGCTCAGCTGAAGGGAGCACATCAAACCAACAGCTGGAGGTGAGATTTGAGGACTGTCAGCTGAGACAGAGCAAGGACGGAAGTTAAATAACCATTCCTTCAAAATAAGAGAAGTGTAAAGGTTTCAAATGGTTTTTCCCATCAAATTTCATCCATTCAAAAATAGTTGGCTTCAAAAGGCTGAAATGTGAAGAAATTGTTTTGTTGTCTTTGCAATGATAGTTTTGAAATTCTTGTAGAATCTACATTAATAGCCTTTCATAAGCTTTTTATTAAGTCTTGACAGGAAGGATAATTGAGCTCCATAGTGCCATTAGGTTACAGAGAGGCTTTAGAAAATTAGACAAGTAATCTTGATTGATTACTTAATTGATTGATATTCTTTTGGCCTTGGGAGCCAGGAAGTGCTAATTACTTGCATTTTTTTTTACTTATTGGTGCACCACTCTGTATGAGGACAGAGGATTTTTCTCTTGTTTCCAAAGTATCAAGTTGTAAAACAGTTATACAATGGTAAGTATAGCATGGCAAACAATTAAAGTGACACTCTTTGATATATCAAAACACATTTGGGTGAAGCTTTTTTCGATCAAAAGACAAGTTTAATGTTGTATTTTGAAAGACACCACCGGAAATGTAAGCTTTTGTTGTTACTTGTTTGACTGTTTGGTCTCGTGCCTGCCAGAGAAGCAGCGCGAGCCTCTCAGCTGTTTAAACCTCGGACTGTTTAGCTGAGAGTCGAGGTGCAGACTTCAGACTGGACTCTGGCTCTTCCTTTTGATCCAATGTTTGCCTGTTTCTCCCTGAAGCTGGAGCTGTGTCAGAGTCTCCCTGTCCTCCTGTCTCCGGGGTGCTCGGGTCAGGCAGGAATGTGAGTTTTAACGCTCAAAACTCTTCTCTGGGTTGTCTTGTTGATAAGGAACCGGACGGACCCTGTATCACCCGTCCGGCTCGGTGAATGTGTTTGGATCCACATTGAACTAAAGAGGGGCTAAGATGTACGAAGTTGTTTTCCTGAGCCTCTGTCTTTACCTCCAGACCTGCCGGGCTCTCCCCAGCCAGCTCCCTGACCTCAGCACAGAGTCCCCCGGCTACTTCTCCCTCACTGACCCACTCCAGGACTACGACCGGCTGGATGAGGAGCTCGGTGGTGGTCTGAGGGGGCCTGAAGGGGAGGAGGGCTGTGGACCATGTGAGCCAGAGCTGTGCCCGGAGACCCGGGGCTGCCGGGCTGGACTGGTGCTGGACTCCTGTGGCTGTTGTAAGGAGTGTGGAAACCTGGAAGGTCAAGCCTGTGATCGGGGAGACCGCAGCGTCTACTACGGACTGTGCGGGACCGGGATGCGGTGTCAGCCGGACCCGCGCCCTGGAGGGAGAGGAGAGGAGGAGGATGAGGAGGAGGTTTGTGTCTGTGAAGAGCAGGAGGTGGTGTGTGGCTCTGATGGGGTGTCCTACATGAACATGTGTCAGTTCAGAGAGGCTGCTTTCTCCAAACCGGGACTCAAGACCACAGGGAAGGGGCCCTGCAAAACCGGTATGACTTCTGATAGTGGTAAACCCAGACCTATTTCTGTTTATCTGTTTTTAAACCAGTCTGTCTCTTTTTTCTCTACATTTACAGCCTGAAACATATGTATGGTAATGTGAGTACCGGTCCTGCTGAATCAAAATTGGGCCAAAAAAGTCATTTATTATTAAACCCTGAGGGGGAATCATGTTTACACTAAGTAAACATCTTATAGACATTCAGCAGGGTTACAAACACATGCACTGACAGGATGGTCATGCATTCAGCAGCACACAGGAGAATACCTTGCTCAAGGGCAACTCAGCAGTACTCAGGAAATGAAATGGCCTCGCTCCAGCCACCAAACTTAGCCACCTTTAGTCCGGGGGTCTGTGAACCAGAGATCCTATATTTCCCCACCTCTGGTCTTGGCAACTGCTGCCCCACAAAAGTCCATTTTTCATCAGGGCCTTACACGGGCAGCTGTTGGGATATAATGAGAGGTCTTTTGTGGGGAAGTGAAGCCCACCTGATACTGCCTTATGCCCACAGTCATACTATAAATATTTAATACCCATTTTTATCCAGTGCTCTTTTCTTGGTTGGTGGCCCAAACCAGAGACCCATGTAAGGTGGGAGTCCTGCTGTTTTTAAATTAATGCTGCATTTTACACACTCTGGGATTGCACTCAACAATCATTTGTTTTTAAAACTGCAATTTACACCTCTGCAATTTCAAATGGCAAGAAGACATGTGTGTTGGAGCGAAAAGAATCTGCAGACAGATGTGTGCACATGTATAAAAACTTTAGCAATATTCTTCTGCAACTTAGAGAGTGTGCAGGAGTTTACCTGCCACTGACCCAGCGTAGGGTGACGAGGACGTTTGCTCCTGTTTCTGTTGGACTGAGACAAGTACTGGTATTGCTTGATTTAGAATTTAGGGCAATTGTCGGAGAGTAGCTCAGGAAGACATATGGTTGAGTGAGATTTTCATAATTATACTTCAAATTAATGGGACAGTGATCATCAACAGGAGGCCCAGGGGCCACATCAGGCCCCCCATAGCTTCCCATATGGCCCCCAAAATGTTATCAAACTCTGAAAATGTGAGGTAGAAAAATGCTTTGGTTTTGAGGGTATTTTTTTGTTGTTACACCCTACAACTCAACCAACTTTATTACAATGAACTTTGTAACTGAACGCAACCTTCAATACAATTGCAATTAATTATGAGGAATGACTTCATGCTTGATCTGACACCTGTCAGCCATTGTAAATCGAGGATCAAAACCAGTGTTTGAAAACAGCCCGAGAAAGCAGAAGACAAAGTATCTTTATTGCCCTATCTGGCTGGCAGTAGTATGGGTGATCTCCTAAGGTTAAAAAAGGCATAAAATTGGCAAAATAAAATAAAATAAAATGTTAAACTAAAAATGGCGTGTTTATGGTAGAATTTAGAGGTGGGGGCTCCCAGTGGCTGAAAGATGGCTAGTAATTGCCTTGTATTTGGCAGAAACTTGTCTGAAAGGGGAAAATTAAAATGGATCTGTATGCTAGTCAAACCTAAATATTATTATTTTTTTTACATTGTTTTTAAAATCTGTCTCTCCTAATGTCTGTCAAGCAAAAAGCTGGCCCTAGTACAAATGTAGCTGATAACCCCTGATTTAGGAAAAATCAAATTTCTAATACTTCTTTAGCATGTTGGAAAAAACATTCAAGGATAACAGGGTTCAAGATGACCATATTTAAGGTGTCAGGGTTCAATTAGAGCTACAGGTCAACACTTTAAAAGGTTCATCAGTGGAAAACTCTTTCAGTTTTTCTGTTTTATAGACTAAATCAGAGTCTTTGAGATTCTGACTTCTCAACCACTGTGTTAGAATCTAAGAGAATAAAAGGCACATTTTTCTCAAAGGAAACAAAAGACAGATGGCAGCTTTACGGCCTAGGACCAGACTCATGTGTTTCTCTGCTGGTTCTCCCTCCAGCTGCGACAAACACTCACATTCTCTGCTGCTGCTGAGGAAATGCCTCTTCTCTCACTTTTACTGCCCTTCCCTCTTTGACTGAGGGTTTCTCTTATGGGCTCGGTCAGGTTACAGATGCATGTGCTGGAAAGGGAAATTTCAAAGGGAAATGTTCTGTCTCTGTTTTTGACATATCAGTGTCTAGTTCTTAAATATGTCAGGTGCTCTTCATGAATTATGTGATGTTTTTTATAAAGTAAAGATTTTTCCTTTGTTTGCATTCGAATAAATTCTAACATTACAGACAAAAAAATGGACAGAAAAAAGATAAGTTTTAGAAAACTGAAAAACAAAACAAAAAAAGAAAAATTCTAATTAAATAAAAGAACTGATCCAGAATTTCCTTAGTGGATCAGACTTTTGGAAAGTTGGCCTCTGAAGGTCTTTGTAAATATGGACCGTCGGTTGGAGAAAAAGACATGAAATTGAATTTGAACAGTTCCTGTCATAATGTGGTTTACCAAACCCTCATTTCTTCAGATTCTTTCAAGTAAAGAGCTTTATTTTTGACAGCTCTTCTTAGTCCATTTCTGCATACCATCCACAACATTACAGCTGCATTTATTTAAAGTGTGAATTTTGCAGCAAAAAAAGTTGTTAAAAGAGATATGTGACAGTGTGTTATATATGTGCTCACTTTTACAGCATTAACAGGAACAAATAGAAACACATCGTACCTTTTTTCAATCTTTTAAACGTTGCTTGCAGTCTAAATGAAACCTGTGCCATGCTTTAGTCCAGCTTTAATTTACATCCATCATCAGAGGAAGTTTTGGCCTTGTATAAACCAGCTCTAAACACCCTTTCCTGAACACTCCGTTTTGGTGTGTAAAAAAAGCATTCATGTGAAGGTGCAGACTCACTTCTTCTCCACTTCTCCTTGGCTGCTGCCTAGCTAACATTGTATCCCTGTCTGATCTCAGCCCTCCTGTTCTGTTGGAGCTATCTGTCCTTGTACCCAAGCAAGCTAACAGCGCATACCTGTAGATGGTTATAATTCCGAAAAACTTGCACAATCTTACTTTAAAAAAGGACAGCCCAAGAAAGAACTTTGCTACACTGTCTTTTGCTGGTCTGGCCACACAACTCTGTTGGGATAACCACTGATATTGCAACTTATGGTTGGTATTAATAAGCACTTAGAGATCATACTGAAGTACAAATGAAACAAATCCAGAGTATGAACAGAATGCATTGTTCATGACCTATACACTGCATAAAAAGATTAATGGCATGTAAAAGCTTTCCAAAAGTGAGACCAAATAGTGAAGACCTCGTCATACTAACTGGTAGCAGAATCGATCTTAAGCTTTGCCTTTAGTTTAAACAAATGGAATATGGGCCAAAATATGTTTTATTAAAATACACATAAAATAAGTTACCTTCCAACGTGCCATTAAAAGGAGTATAGCAGCATGATTGAAGGCTCTGTTGAAAACTTTGGCTCCTGCAATGATGTTAAAAAAAACAAAAGTAATCACGTCAGGAATACTTACACAGAAGTCACTGTGCTCTCATGACTGTTTCTGCTTAAACACACATAAACATGTTTAGCAAGGAACTGTACAGACCTGGGGGGTCTTTGCTGTTTAATGAATGTCATACTTGTTCTTTGAGAACAACTTAATTAGTCCAGCATGTTTTGACTTGTGGTCTTCTTCAGGGTTCTTGAGAAACATATTGCAAATGTCACTTAAATGTTGTAGTTGGTCAACTAAAAAATTCAAAAAGGTAAAAGATACACCTGTACAGTTCTTAAAACTACAAGTGTTGCTGGAGCTCTCAAAATTCTTCCAGACTTTTTCATTCTCCATGCATCCTGAAAGTTGTTGAAGTTCTGCCAGTTTTTTTACAGTGTTAAATGTATGTTATGATCAGCAGAAGAGAATAACAACATCCATCCATTCATCCATTATCTACACTGCCCGACCAAAAAAAAAGTCACCACCACGAAAAAAGGTCACACACTCTAATATTTTGTTGGACCAACTTTAGCTTTGATTACAGCACGCATCCATTGTGGCAGTGTTTCAATAAGCTTCTGCAATGTCACTAGATTTATTTCCATCCAGTGTTGCAATAATTTTTTCATCAAGAGCTTGTATTGATGATGGGAGAGTCTGACCACTGTGCAAAGCCTTCTCCAGCACATCCCAAAGATTCTCTATGAGGTTAAGGTCTGGACTCTGTGGTGGCCAATCCATGTGTGAAAATGTCTCATGCTCCCTGAACCACTCTTTCACAATTTGAGCCTGATGAATCCTGGCATTGTCATCTTGGGATATGCCTGTGTCATTAGGAAAGAACAAATCCATTAATGGAATAACCTGGTCATTCAGTACATTCAGGTAGTCAGCTGACCTCATTCTTTGGGCACATAATGTTGCTGAACCTAGACCTGACCAACTGCAGCAACCCCAGATCATAGCACTGCCCCCACAGGCTTGTACAGTAGGCACTAGGCATGATGGGTGCATCACTTCACCTGCCTCTCTTCTTACCCTGATGCACCCATCACTGTGGAACAGGGTAAATCTGGACTCATCAGACCACATGACCTTCCTCCAGGACAATTGTTAATCCAATTTTAGTAGTTTCTGCAATCTCCTTAGATTTTTTCTCTTCTTGATCCATGCCAATGATTTGACCCTTCTTAAACAGACAAACATCTTTTCCATGAACACAGGATATGTCTTTCGACATGGTTGTTTAAGAAATGAGAAGCTACTCATTGCATCAGCTGGGGTTTAATAACTTGTTGCCAGCTGAAAGACAATCGCCCATGCGGTAATTATCCAATAGGAGGTTCGTACCTATTTGCTTAGTTAAATCCAGTTGGCGACTTTTTTTTTGGCCAGGCAGTGTATATCCCTTATTCTATTGGGGTCGCAAGAGGATGGCTGGAGCATATCCCAGCTGACATTGGGCAAGAGGTTTGGGTACACCCTGAACCGGATATATACATCTTCAAGCCAAGAGGAGGCAAAGATCAACCAAATGAGCATGTCTACACCCTAGAATATGATGAGAAACCATGCAACAAATCAACTACAAACACAAAGGTTTTGCTGAAAGATTGTCCAACATAATTCTACTACATTATAAAACAATTAAATGAAATGTTATTTTAACCCCACCCCCCCTTAAAAAAAAAAATCCATGAAGGACTTTTATTTTTGCACATATCGCCCTCCTCCCCTTCCATGCGGAAAAAGGAGAGCATCTTTTCTCTTTGCTGAGCATGCCATACATCTTAAAGTCATATACACGAATAACAACACTCTTAATGTTGTCCTTTAACCTTTTCAGTTGCATATTCATTGAGGCAGCACTCCACAGATGAAGGTGTGTAGTTCAGGGAGACTGGAGCCCTCACAGTAAATGCACAGTGAAGGGTGGAGTCAGGCAACAAAGCAGTGACTGACCCTGAACCAGTTTTGTTCATTATTAGATAATCAGTAAGAGCTTTAACTCCAGCTGAGAGATGAAATCTGATCCTCAGGAGTTTTACAGAACTGATGTAGGTGATTGGGTTGGACTGAGACCCTCGTGTTCAGAGTGAGGACCCCACCCGTCTCTGTGCTCTGTTCTAACAGACAGCCAGTGTCTGAGGGGAAACACTCACACACTGTTATACTCCTCCACCTCCTTCCCATCCACCTCCTTGCTGCTGTTGTCAGTTTAACAGTAAACCCCGTCTGACCTCGCAACTTCTGCAAACCTCAATTCCAAAAAACTGAGTTGGAAAGTGTTTAAACATAATACACTGACTTTGAATACCTTTATAAAGACAAAACATTTTAAGTGTGTACTAATTAACTTATTATCTCTCTATTTTTTTTTTCAGAAATGTAAGCACTCTCTGAATTTCACGCCTACATCGTGTTCCAAAAAGAGTTGGGACAGGATAATGTTTACCACTGTATTCAACATTTCTTATTTCATAATTTGGCTGAATACATCACCTTTCCAAGCTTTGAAGGGGAATTATACCCCATTTTTGTTTCTGTTGTAATAATTTGTGCTTCTTAGAGGCTGGTCTAGAATCCACACTCTTTTACTGTACAGCCATGTTGTTGTGCAGAGTGTGGCCTGGCATTGTTGTTGATTATGGCTTTTACTTTTCAGAAGACATCTTGTCTTATATTTGTAGATACACTGACATTCTGTTTTTTTTCTGAAGTGTTCCCAAGACCACTCGTATCCATCACAGAGTGATGATTGTTTTTAATTCAGTGCATACTGCCTCAGGCATTAGGTGTTGGGTTTAGCCTTGCCCCCTACATGCAGAGAGCTATTCTCCTGAATCTTTGAGGTTATTATGGGCTGTTTGCTGAAATCTTCAAACTCCTTGTTGAGGAGCATATTTAACTGTTGAACTATTTGCCCACATTCATTTAGATAATGCCAACATTGATAAAAAAAAAAAATAAAATTTAAGCCTCTGTGAAAAAAAAGGTTTCTTGGTTCTTTTTTACATTTACACTATACTGAATTGATTTTTGGAATGAAAAAGAAGAGACAGTTTTTTTTTTCTTTTCATCTAACTTTTATGTCTGCAAGCCAATCTTATGTGCACATCAACTTAAGGCTTGTCTTACGTCCATCCTCAGCAACTTCACAATTACACTCACACTGCTTCTTCATTATCACTATGAATGCAAAACAAAAGTTTGCCATTTTAAAATGAAGCTGCAGTACACATAGTAAACTGAAAAATAAGGTGATGTTAGAGTTTGTGTTTGTCAATTCAACCACTTCTCTTTGTATTGTTATAAAAGCTGTTTAATAGCATATGTGTCAATGATGATGACACAATTATTTTTGCATTAGATGGCTGTTGGTATTTAGTTCACAGGTAACACTAAAGAGTTTTTTGCCATATAGAGGCCTCTTAAAGAGCCCATGTTTTGCTTCTATGAGTTTTATAAACCTTTTGCTGTGTTGCACCTTTCTCCTCTGTGTGATAGAGTACTTTTACACACAAGACAAAAAGAGGGAGAAGTCTGTGGTATTTGGGTTTCTTCCTCTCCCCCGTGTATCAGGAGCTCTGTGGGGAAGGGGGGGGAGTATCAAGAGCTCTCACAGTCAGAAGCTGTAATAGGGTGTCTCAGACAGACTGAGAATACAGGTGGATCAGGGGAACTCAATATGTGGATACTAGAATGTTTGTTGAACATTAGTGATTGTAAACATGAGCTTGCAGTCATCAAAACTGAAAATATGAGTCGGAGTTAGGGCAAAATATGACCTCTTTTGGAAATTCTGATTGCTTTCAACATGAGCCATTTTCTCTCCAAACACTAGACAGTAGGGATTGTTTTTAACCCCCATAGTTTATTTCACTTCTTATCCACACTGTAAAAAAAAAAACTGTAAAAAAACGGTAAAAGCACTGGCAGCAAAGTTTCCAAACGAATACCGTAAAATTACAGTCAAACACCGTAACACAGAACTACGTAAAATAACTGTAAAAATACAGGACTAGATTTTAAAGTCAAAATTAATTAAAATACAGTGTTTCATAGTAAATAAATGCCATTTTACTGTAAAATAACATATATATTCAGTCAACACACATTGAAATCAGATTATTTTCAAGTTAAGCTCTGTAAATTCACGGTACAAATTATTTATTTTAGGAAACAGTCAAATCTATCTACAGTAATTTCATGTTAAAATACAATTTTTTCCATGTACAGTAACAAAGTTATAATGTATAAAAACAAACTCTGATCACAAAACTAAAGATAAATGTCTGCAAATTTACAGTATTAATATGCAATTTTTAGAGAATAAGTAGGTTAAAAAACAACCACTGGACACTGGAAAAACAAGCCAAGTACATTATAAATACATCAGAAATAGCTACATTTAAGGCCAATCTCTGTAAATTAAGAATATTTAGTAGTTTTTTCCCATGGAATAGCCTGTAATTTCACTGTATAAATGATTTATTTTAGGAAAACAGCTAAATCTGTTTACAGTAATTTCATTTGAAAATACTTTTTTTTTTACAAGTACAATGACTGAGAAATAATGTATAAAAATGCTATAAATGCGTTAAGCCAATGAAATCTCTGCCCATTTACAGTATTAATCTGCAATTTTAAAGAATTATGAGATTTTAAAATGTTCATTACACAATTGAAAAAGCAGAGTACATTAAATATACATCAAAAGTAGCTTTATTTAAGGCCAATCCTTGTAAATGAACGGTATTAATTTCGTGAAACAGTTTTGTCTATACTGACTTGCTGTGTAATTGTGGTTTCCCCAAGGAAAAATACAATGACACAATGTATAAAGAAAATATATACCTTTAATCAAAAAGGAAAGTCTGCACATTTACAGTATTAGTTACTTTAAAGAACTGGATGATGGAGCACTGTACATCAAAATACATACAAAACAGGTATATTTAAATATCTGTAAATTTAAGATATTAAACAGTCATTTTAGTAAACTGAACAAACATTTGTAAAAATGATCCTTTGACCGAAAAACAAGGATAGTACTTTATTACACTTTGAAACAACTAAGAAATAGGAATATTTCAATATTTCTAACCTGGCCCAAACATGTTTTCGGTCATGATCCCTTATAGTGGAAACCAGATAGCTCCCTGCTCTGACTGTCCGGAAACACTGGAAAGCCCTCTCCTGTTCTGCATCAACATCAACATAAGAAACAATCTAAGAATCTTTTTCAAAACATGACATGACCAGGATAATCATACTGTAATCAGTCTGTTATCTTGAAAAGCATTGTTTGAAAAAAATAAATATAAATAAATAAATAAATAAATAAAACTATGGAGATCAAAGAAAAATTGCAGATATGTTTCATTTTTTAACACCATGGAGTAAATGATATGATTTACATGGTATGGTACATAAACATAAATGTTTCTGGTGTTGGATAGATGGTCCATAGTTATTAACAGAAAAGAATTGCAGATTTTGCTCTTTTCACATGTCATTTTGACATTAAGTTTACACTACACCAATTGTATCCTTTAAAGTGATATTGATAACTGTTGAGTTGTACTGTACATGACGTCCAAAATATTGAGCAGCTTCTTCAGCAGTTGCTCCTGTGCTTTCCAACTAAGATACATTGACTAGACCCACATATACATTTAAGTCCGTGTAAAGCAAAAATAAATTTGTGTTTTAAGTTTATCATACCACAGAAACATGTGTCATTGACCACTGAGCCAAATTTGAAAGATTAAAAAAATTAAGTATATAAAATTAAGTCTCAAAATCATGCAAAAACAAGCACTTCTCTTTGCTGTGAAACGCTGGGGGCGTGTCAGTTAGAGGCGCTGGAACCACAACCACATGTGAGAGGGGAGGGAGCCGCCTCCGTCTACTGTACAAGGACGTAACCTACAGTAACAATGGAAGCTAGCACTGTAATGTAAAACCCTCTTTACATCAGCTGGAAAGGGCATTGTTAGTGAGCTGACATCACTAGTAGACTTTTTGTAGACTTGTGTTACTCACAGAACAGAAAGGTCCTTAAAACCCCAGTCTACATGTATTTCCTTGTCATAGCTATATTGGTGGCACATAAAAAATACCTGTGGTTCATCATTGCACTCTCATATGGACTCCGCTCAGGGAATGAAGCCAAATCGTGTCATGATTACATGCAATAACATTTGCTAACATTACATGAGCATGGCAGAATGCCCGATATGAAATCACAGCAAAAAGCATTTAATTGCCAGAATTCACAATATTTATAATATAAGCACACACTTGTGCTTATAAAATTCTGAATGGTTGAATGGCTTTCACACGTTTTAAGGAAATACATTTATGACCTATTTAATGTGTTTAGAAGAAAATGGCTGAATTTTTGCTTTACACGGACTTTAACTGTTAAAAGTATCCCACTGCAAACTCTTTTCATCTATGAGTAACACCAGAAGAACTACCTATAATGACAGAAACCATCTTTAAAATAAATAAATAAGTCTCTTGTACTATGAATTTTTCTTAGTTTGGCCCACGTTTAACCAGACAACATGGAGAGGGTGGGCTTTATGTCCCATACTACAGCAAGACAACAGGGGGCGATTGAGATGTTTTGATTTCACTTGACATCCCATTTCCTAAACCAAATCTAAACAGAGCTAAATGTCTGGTGGGTAAAGCTGTGTGGAAGACCATAATCAACTGAATGTAAAGAAGACAAACGTGGATGTCTACATTTGTTATAAGGGAAGTAAACATTGTGTATGTATGGATTATTTTTTAAACAGAATGAAAAAGCAACGTATCCCCGTGGGGAAATTAAAATCTGACATGAATTTTGTAACATGAGAATCTACTTATTGCCTGTTATGTGCAATGAGAGTAATTTGAGGTAATTTAAGCACAGGAACAGCTTATGAAGACAATTATCAACATTTGGACTAAAATCATGGCCATTAAACTTTGTAACTATTTCTTGCAAATGAAACAAATATAAAATTATGTCAGGATACATTCAATGTGGGCAATACATACTGTGTGTGAGAAACTGTTGTCAGATCATTTCAAACTGTCTGTTCACTTGCTGCTTGGGCCTCCTTAAATAACTCCGATTGTCCATCTATGGAGAAAACAGGCAGTGGTTAAACAATCCATGTAAACCTTTTGGCATTTTACAGACAAACATTCATGAGAAACTGAAATTATCATTTCTACTTTGAGTTGTTTTTTTCTTATCAGACATTACCAGAGTATATGCAGGAATCCTGAAGTTCAAAACCTTAAGACTTTTTAAAAGACCACCTCAAAATATTTTAAGACCTCATTGCCACTCCGAGCTGTAATCAGCAACATGTATCTAATTTTGATTGTGACCCTTGCCCAGATCTGTGCCTAGACACAACCCTGTTTATGAGTTCTGTTGAAGAACTCAGTTGAGACTCCAGTGATAGTTTTTCAAAATTAAGTTATTTGCAGAGCAGTGTCACATTTCATGAGTTGAGCACAATTCTACCTTCTTGTTTTTTGGTCTGTAAACATGCGCAAATATAGACTTTGTGTTTCATACAATATAATTTACATTTGAAACACCTGTAAAAAAATAATAATAGATCATAATTCTGAAGGGATAGCTTATATTTTGGCTTGGCTTGGCGTGGCGGTGCGCCACAATCATTTATGCGTCGCAGAAACCCTGGGGTATGGAATAAAGATTGATGAGATTAACAATTAGTTTGAATGATTTCAGCAAAAGGCTGCAACATTACAATGTGAAAAAAAACTGAAGAGGTCCCATTGTATCTATTTTACAAACTTACCAGGGCCATGAAGACACATCAAGGGAACATGGAGGAATATTACACAAATACCACACATAATTTACAGCACAACCAAACACTATCATAGTATGTCATTGCCCCTACATGATGTAACTTGAGAGGGAATATGATTTGTCTTCTATTTTGTATGTATGTGTGTGTGTGTGTGTACTCACTTTGGCTGCACAAGGTGAAGTGTTGAGGAGTTTGTTTTCTTAGCCAGATGACTCTTCTACAGCAGGTACTGTCAGTGCTAATGAAGAGAGAACCAGGTCATTGTTTCCATTAGAGGATTCCTAAGGATTTTTTTTATTTTAAAGTATATTTCACATTAATCATCACTCACCTCAGGTCTGCACAATTACAGCAGTACATGTCTGCCCTGTGGTCCACACTGAGCATTGCTAGCAAAGCCAACAATGTGCCACCTTTCTTCTAAACTAAGAGAGACACAGAAGAGCAGATATAGAGTGATAAATATTACCTTTAGAGACTACACTCAGCACATTACTGCACTTCTATTAAAATTACGTTCTTAAAAGTTAGATTTGCTCAATTGAAAATATCAAAATCATCCTGTTGTCACTTTGTCTCGTCTTGTGTTGTTCTGTGTGTCTACAATATAAAATTAGTGAGGGGAGACAGCAGTGAGCAGGCTACCTTAGCATGCCAATGCTAGAACGAAACTTATTTAAAAACATAAATGAATGATTTTAGGTCTCTGCGGGGCTCTCTCAGGGCGAGAGGCATATGACACGGAGCAACATACAGCAGTTTGACCGCATTCAAATCACGAATAACAACTTTTAAGAGCATGTATCACTGAGAGCAGAGACGGCACTATTACGAACTACCTCTGGCCATGTTAGAAAACGTATTGACCAAAAGCGAGCGTTAACAACTGACGGTTACCCGCCTGGTCATAAAACGTTAGCTACCTGCTAACAACAGCCAATGTAACGGTAGCAATTTATCAGAGGGATGCTAACGTTAGCTTCAAAGCTGTCCACCCGATGTATGACACATTGAAATTATCATTCACAGCACATGCATTATCTGGGACACTTACCTAAAACGGCGTTTGGTTGACATGTCCGCTGTGGCTTTAGTCAAGATAGGGCCAGACCAGCCGTAGTCTCATACCATTGAAGCTCATGTGTCCAAGAAGGGGGTCTTTCACATGAGTCATGACCCGCACTGAACCTGATTGGACGGACACTAACCCCAACCTTTTTGTCATTCTTCAAACTTGTCGAAAACTGGCAGATTATTGGTTTATTCAGCAGGTTAAGTCGTTATGGGCGGGACAAAGCAAACTGGAAATAGGCGCAAACTTTAAAATTTGAATCTAGTCTGATTGCATGAATTGAATGAAGCAAATAATGAAATTATATATAGATATACAGATTTATAACCAATAGAAGGCAATTGACTTTTAAACTGCCTTCATACAGTAATGTTCAGTACATTTCTTTTTGTCTGTAAAATACTAATTTCTTCTACAAAAAAAATCACCTTTACAATACATACTTAATGATCTGCAATGTTATGGAAACAAACTAAAGATTTCTGAAATTTAATGTACATTTCTTCATTAATAGGAAAGATATGTAAAATGACATCACATTTTATGTTAAAAAATTTTTTATTATGAAAGAAACATGTTAAATTACCTTTAAAAAAAACATAATAATACTGATGCAATATGTTATGGTTAATTTCTTGTAATTCTAAAGATTAATCTTTTAATTAATGCTAGTATCCGTTAATTTACAGGTATTACATTGTCTTATGGAAAACGGTAATAAACCTGTAAAAAATACAGAAAATGGTATGAAAAATTACAGTTAAAGATCTACAAAAACAGTAAGTTGTCATAAAAAAACAGAATATTAATGTAAACTACCATTATGGTTAACTAACTGTAATTTAAAACATGAAACCTTAAAATTACTGAAAATCACTGTAAATCTACTAGCCTTTCATTGTTTCATTGGAAAACAGGAAAAATCTGTTAAAAATTACAGAACATCACCTATAAAATTACATTTTTTTTTTACAGTGCAGATGGATGAGACACAGAAATCTTAGATGCTCAGCTAATCCTTTACCAAAACGCCTCAGCAAATTCCTGACCGGAAAAAAAAAAATGAACAAAGAGCATTGAGAAATTCAAAACACTCTAGACTGATTTATCTTGGTGATAAAATAAATACTTTGGTACCTTACACAAGTTAAATAGCACCCAAAGACCCAAAAAGTTTTATATTTATAATCCCTGAAATGTTTAGTGAGGACTTTACCAGAATGTACTCATGCGCTGTAGTCATTCGGTGACACTCACAGACAACACAAAACTACTTTATAATAGTTGTATGGGAACATACTATATTTTGGCCAATTCAAAAATTCAGTGTCAGTAAGGTTGAAGCTGGTTTGAATAGTCCTGACAGTCTGTATTATCAGCCTGCCCAAGATATAAGTATAAACCTTTCATTTGATCATTGTGGTAAGAAAAAGCATCTTCAAGAAAAAAAGTTGTGTTCTAATGTAGACTAATAGACACATTTATTTGTCTCCTTTGTCTTTGTGTTAAATTAGCTCCCATCATTAAGGTACCCCCTCACAGTCAAGTGAACGGGACAGGCAGCAGTCTGGTTTTCCTCTGTGAGGTCTTTGCGTTTCCGATGGCCCTTGTTGAGTGGAGAAAAGAGGGCCAGGACGTGATCCTGCCTGGAGACGACCCCCACATCTCCGTCCAGGTGCAGCATATTTAAAACCCACTGACAGACCCTCCAACACTTCAAAGACATCTCAGCTACTAACTTTGTCTTTCCTTACAGTCTCGGGGGGGTCCTCTGAAATTTGAGCTATCCAGTTGGTTACAGATTGAAGGGGCAGGACCAGAGGACTCAGGAACCTATCGCTGCATCGCTCGTAACAGCCTGGGATCTGTGTCGGCGACTGCTGTGTTGGGGGTCCTGGGTGCAGGTGAGATGGAAAGAAAATTAAAATCTGCATATATTATTTAGCCAGCAACATGTTATTTGTGTTTTTCCCCAACTGGTTTTAGCAGACAATTTCTCTGATGAAATTTCTTGTCCTTTTCTCCTCAATTTAAAAAAAATATCTGTCTCTCTGTTGCGTCTTCTTTTAGAGGAGCTGTCAAACTACCTTGCCAACAGCATGTCGGAGATGAAGGAACTGATGGACGCTACAGACTATGACCAAGACTTTTACTGAGCATCATGTAGTGTCACTTTCTGTCATCCAAGGTCATTTTGGATGAAACAATTTGCTCTGATGTGAGATGCCCTTTGTCTGTTGGATTGGGCTGGTGCAGTCATGTACCACATTCGAAGAGTGGCCTGAACAGACCTTTTCAACTCCTCAGTGGCATCATGAGAGGCCATAGTGGTGTTTCTTAGCTTTTTTAAGCCCTCTTCTTGAATTTAAAAGAAAGACCCAGACCAAAAAAAGTTTTAAAATGTGTGAAAGTAACAAAATTGTATTTGTTTTTATAAAAAAAAACCTTTTAGAACAGCCATACACCCGCTTGTTTTTACCAAAAGGCCTTGGTGTAAACCGCCATAAGTGTCTTATCATTATTCAATTCTTACATTTCAATTTCACCAACTTTAAAGGTGCAGCATGGAGAATTTGGCATTTGAGCGACATCTATCGTTCAGATTCTAGAATGAGCCCAACCGTAACCAAAACATCACATCGCTGAGCAACGGAGGCCTGTGAAGGCCAAAAGGGATCGTGAACACGGCATCATTTACTAAAGTGACAAGGTCTTCCATTTCCAAAGCTTTAACTGTAAAATACACACAATTTAAATCCCCAGTGCAGAGTAACAACTGTCTCTACATCCACCGCCGTCCTTTCTCCTCTTCTTCGCCTGCATTCCAGTTAGATTTCAGAACCGGCGGACAGATTTGCGTTTCGTTCTTTTTGTAGCTAAAATCCACCCGTAGACAACGTGGCGGATCGTTATGTCGGCCTACATGAACACGGCCCGCGGTAATGTAAATTTTTTAAAGCTTTTTCTAACTAAGTAAAAATAAAACAAACATTGTATGGGGATGATTGTTACCTATTTTGACAGATTTTACATACAAATAGAAACATTATATCCTATATTCACTGTTTCTGTTCAGCGAAATGCTGCCAAATTCTACACACTGTACCTTTAAGGTTGACAAATCCTTGTGTCCCTTCGAGGTCTTTGTTTTTGAACCAGCGGGTCACCCTGAGTCAGTTTTTTTTCTTACAGTAATGCAGTATGGAAGAACATATTTCCCTCAATGTACCCTCACATTACTCTGACATCACACAAGACTGTGACATGGTGGCCCAACATGTTGAACGTGTTGCCTGAGACTTCTGTCATTTTTATGTGTGTAAAAAAAACCTTATATTATAAAAGTATGTAAAAAGTAATGATTGTTTTTCTTACATGAAATCATACTGGAAAAATAGATTTTAAGTGTATATATGATATTATATCTGATATTAAATGACAACACCTGCTCAGCAAACACAATTCAGCAGTTACTACAACAAGCCTTGCACCCTTGTGTATTTCTCCTTGATAATGTGGCTTTAGGAAAAGCTTCACACATTACTAGGACAAGAAGCTCCTCATTAAAAGTAGAACCCCCTCCAAATAAGTCCATCCATTTTTTAAATTTCTCATATACAATCCAGTTAAGGCTGCAGTGATCCTTTTTGTATTTCAAAGGCAGTTAAATCTGCATGTTGTCTTCATAACAATTATACAAGATAATATATTTATCAAAGATAAAGCCCAGGGGCACCTGTACAATGTTAAAAGGAAGGGTCCTACAACTGACCCTTGTGGGACACTTAACATGAAAGGGTCCTCCCAGGAAAAAATGCCCCAAGTGGACAGAAAAGCTCCTGTCCATCGAGAAGAACACGAACAATTTAAGACCACTTCTTTTAATCCTCAAAAAAATTTTAAACATGAAAGGGAGATTTTGTTATTGACAGTGTCAGTCACTAAAAAGTGCCTAAATCAAAGAGCACCAGAGGCCATATCTCCTGAATTAACTGAAAAACAAAAACTAAAACACTTAAGAGAGCTGTTTCAGTGCTATGAAGAGGCTAAAAATTAGAGAGATTAGGCTGAGCAACTTATGAAGAAGCATTTTATATCCTGCTTTGCTCTTCATCACTCTAGTTTGTCTGCTCAGCTAGTTTCTTCCTCATTTTGATTTGTTGAAACTGTTCAATACAAATACTAGCTAACTCACCAGCTTGCTTCATTAGGCTCCACTTCATGTGAATTACAGATAGATAACTGTATGCTAGCATGCCCATGAAGGTTATAACACTACTATGGATGATATGCTTGTGTTTAGATGGTGCTATTTTGCAACATACCAAATATTTGTCCGTATAGTATTTCAAATGGTTTTTATACAAAAAACCATAAACCCCCTCACATGAGAAAATCCCGCCTCTTCCTCTGTTGCTTCCTCCACTTTCGGCAAATGTGTGCTCAAACAGTCTAAAACTGTTCTGAGAGACACTTCCTCAGCCAAGTGTTCAATCAACAAGCAGTTTCAGTGGACATAACATGTAGGCATATCTGTGTAGTCACAGGAAACATTAGAGCACATCACTTGGTTCCAAAGACATAGCTCATGATTTACACTAAAACAGCCTATCCTGTGCAGGGATGAAACAAAGGGACATGCCAAAATCTATTATCTAAGTGGATTTTTAAGAAAGGGTCTACAAAATATGGTCCAGGGACATCTGAAGTAAAGGACTAAAATCTGGGATCTTAAATTTAACCTTACTGTGGCATTAATGTGAAGTTAGAAGATCAAAGTTCACAATCCATATCTTGAATCTCAACTGTCACCATGCCTCAAGACATCCATATGCGTCCTGCAACACTGTAATGTTGTTTATTGGTGTTTTTTTTTTTAACATTGCTGTATGACCCTGCAGAAGAGAAAGAGAGCATTGTACAGCAGGAGCTCCACATACAAACATGCAACAGCTCTGCAGTTCCCTGGTGGCTCCATCTTGCTTCTGTTACTACCTTTCAATTTGTCAGCACAGAGAGGAAATCCTTTTCTCCCACAACTGTCTCTCTTGCAATATTGAAGCAAAACATTGCAGGGTTATAAATTCCATGCTTTGAAACAGCAGCATGAATAAGCCAACAGTTAAATAGTTCCCTTTTAGCTATGAACGTTTGTCATTTTAATTACAGTGACCAAAACAAACATGAAGCTAAACCACTGAGTCCAAAATATCCTGACTTTTGATTCCTGTGCAGATCGAACTCAAGCACCACTGGACCTCCAAGATAGGACCTTTTGATAAAGATCCTGACTTCATGTTGACCCTCACACTGCTAAACTAAACATAAATACACAGTCTACATCAGAGAATGTATTATAGAAACATGATCTGAGACTAAGCCTTACAGACAGCAGGACTTCCTGAGGTCCTGAGGCAGATTTAGACCACAGGAAGTTCAAACTCCTCTGAATGGAAACACAGTTGGACAGACAGACAGAGTATTTCATTTCAGTTGCTGGTCTCAGAGGAAACTAAACAAATATGTGGTGAATGTATTAACAGACAGAAACACAGCAGCTGAGCTCCTGCTGCTGTGAACACACTAATAATTCATCTGATTGTCTAGATTTTGAACTGAAAACCTTGGTTCTGTGTCATTAAAAGACTTAAAATCTGCATTCATGATGGTTCATGCTGGTGACAAAGTTTGATTCCAACATCTGATAACAAAACCCTGTCTGACATTTGATTACATTTTTCCTCAATGTTTAGTGCTGATAGCCAACTGGTTATGTCAGCGTGCCTTGTGTACAGAGGCTGTTGTCCATAATGCAGGCATCTGGGTTCAGATCCAGCTTCCTTTACCCAGATATCATAACTCACTCTCTCCCACCAGTTTCTATTTCTATCCACTGCTCTATCCATCGTTCAAAGGTATAGTAGACCAAAAGTAACTCTTAAAACATACAAGTTTCTTGAGGCTCAATAGGGAAGTATTTCACGATAGACAAAAGGAAAAAGCATAAAAGTATCAGAAAGAATAATCAACAGGAATGAAACGGAAGCAAAATGTTTTTTAATGTTGTAATTTAGTTTTACTTTTAAATAAATATAAGCTTCAAAAGGACTTTGTACATTAAAATTTGGATCCTATTTTGACAAAAGATAGGGGTCTAAAAGTCCAGCATCCGTCATAACACTTAAAATTATGCCACGACAAAGTGAAACAACATTTTACTTCAGAGAATTTACAGAGCAAAATCTGCATTGACAAATTAACACCATCAGAGTTATTAATAACACTTCATAAGTGTCTACATGGGTTCACACCATGACGTGCTGTTTTCACTCTTTTTGGTCTGTTGAAGTTTTAACTCTCATCAAGTGTACTTGTTGACTCTTTCTGGAGTACAAACACCACATAGAAGTGTTAGAAATGCACTCTCTTAGGGTATTTCATAACTATTTGAGTGCTAATTTTAAATACTGAAGCACAATTTTTACACTTGTTTTAGACACCAACTCTTTTTCAGCTGAGAGAACATTTTCAGGGATTTGACTTGATCCAGAGTGTAATTAACTCTGCACTTGATTAAATTTGGTCAACACCAAGATTTTAACTGATTTCAGTTTGTTGTGTACTTGCACTTCCAAATACTTACACAAAAGGACAGCAGTGGCCCTGTGCAGCTCAAAAGCAATGGAGCTCACAGCCAAAATTCAAGAAGAGAGACTGTTGTGTATTCATTTGTTTGTATGTTTGTTCATGTAAGTCTCTTCTCACTTATCCGTCTGCACTCATGATAGCTGATCACTTAAATAAGCACTAAACCAACTACTAAGACTTTGATGAACCATCATTCTGCTCCTGCCATGTTTCAAAGTCTGGTCCCTTCCCCTTCAACGTCAGCCTTTCATTTTAATGTGATCTCAGCAACCCTCTGCCACCCCCGGCACCGTCCAGTCGTCTCATCATTGTCCCACTCCTCTGAAATCTATTCTTCATCTCATTCTGCATCCCTCATCTCCACCGCCAGTGTTTTGACTCCAAGGGGCACATTAATTATTTAACCAAACATTTAAAATAAATACTTGTTGTCCACAGGGATAAAATGGACTCCTGCTTTTGTCTCGTATGATTGTTCCAGCACATTTCTTCTGTCATTAAACAGGTACGACAGGCCTGTGGTGGATAAGTGATGGTAAATTACTGTTTTTTGTTTCAATGGTGGCTCTGAAAATAGTGATTTCACTGCTGTCTGCAGATTCTCTCACCAAAGCTCTCTTTATCTCTCTTTAGGAATCCTCTCTTTAATTTGTAAGACACACCTACATTTAGAGGCAATAATCTGAGCCTTTCAGTGACAAAAAACAAAACGCTTGAATTGCAAAGGTACATTTACTCCCAAGAGTTTTGTATTTGCTAGATTGATTACCACCAGAACATGTACAAGATCAATCAGCCAGTTTGACCCAAAAATGTGTATAAAAATTGTACCTACATGTAGATTAACTGAGCCACTGATCTAAATGTGTCTGTCCGATAAGATCCTCAGGCAAGTTCCAATAAGAGAGGAGTCATTTCTGTTTTGTCTCCAGTATGATGTGGATGGAGATCAGACAGAAATGTTGATGGGAAGTTAAAGTCTCACTAAATGATATCAGTATGTGTTTCATATCTGTGTTAACATCTGGCTCAGGAGAGGAAGAGGAATTTAGGGTGCAAACTGAGGACATCAGGCCAGGTGTAAGTCTGTCAGGAAAGCACGTTTATAGTCATGATGTTACAGTAATTCTTTATGTTGTTTTCATCTTTACATTTATAGCCATGGGGTGTTTCTGTTGTTTTCTGGGCTAACAGTAACTCTCTGTCTACTGGAGGAAAGTTTTCCATCCAGAATGGAAAACACATTTTACTGTGAAGAGACGACAGAGACTCAAATCAATAACATTTGTGTGTGTGTATTTGTGGGTGTGTGTTTTGCATTCCAGGCTTCTGGAAAAGTTTATACGACAAAATTAAAAGAGGAGGTCAGGTAGCATGAATCACCTTAACCACATCTCACTGTCTGTTGGTATCATAACTGACATTAATGTGTCAAAATCACTGTGCATGTCTAAGGGTGTTAATGGGGTGAGTTTCCATATTGTGAGCCCATGTCTGTAGTATGGAGTGGTGCACAGTTCAAACTACACCCACTCAAACTTTAGTGAAAAGCAAGTTTTGTGCACCAGCTGTGCAATGTGTGTGTGCTTGTGTGTGTTTGTGCTGGAGCATCCAAGATTGATGTTGTTAATGGAAAGTTTATGACCTGAGAGCCAAAATTCCCCATTCTCATCCAAGCAGATTATTAACCATGTGGGAGTTAAGGATTTTTTTTACTAAAACTATCACCAAATTTAGTGAACGGCAATATGCAAAATTGATCTCCAACAGAGTATTCTATATACCTGTATGCCAAAGTTAGAGTAAACTACATGAATATCCCAGGAACAGATAGGCCAAAAGGGACCCCTGGAGGTGACCAAAAATAATCTAATTTTGGCCTTAAAACAGCAGCTATCAGGATTTCACAAAGACAATAAGAGACATTTTCCAGTTGTTGGGTGGCTGGACATGTGTGCAAAGTTTCAGGTAATGAACTCAAAGTAGCTTCTGTTCTGGGCAAACAGTAACTCTCTGTCTGCTGGAGAAAAGTTTCCGCTGTTGGCACACACCTACAATAGCATGTGAGACAACTACTGCAAACCGCAATTTTCACAATTTCTGAAACTCCTGCAAAATCTCAAGACTTTTTGAGCATGTTTAAGCCCTTAAAAGTCCATCTAAATTGGCCGAAAATCTCTGCCAAATGAAAAACAAATCGGATCCTACAAACTGATGATTCTCTGGCCCTAACTAAAAAAAATTAAAAAAAAAAAAAAAATTTTAATGAGACTATGATAGAAATATTTCCATTTTGCATATTGGTACACATTTTGCAATTTAACATGTGGTTGCAATGACAAATCTTTGTAGTTTAAACTTCTGGAAATTGACTGGAGGGCTGAACTGAGTAAGGAGGAGGGCCACATGTGGCCCCTGGGCCACCAGTTGCCCAGTCCTGCTCTAGACTATTCTAAAGGGCCTAAATTTCCCCATGGACAGTGACTTCTAATCTATTCTGACGAATGTCAAACACTGACTCTTTGTTGTGCTCACCTCCCCATGATGTCTCATATTTGTCTGACTTTATTTCTCCTTAGTTATTGTCTAATTTTGACAAAATATTACTGAAGATTATTTGGAATTAAAAATTACAATGTGCTGTCTTAATCTGTCCCCTCAGTGGACTTGCCCCTTCAGTCTTTTCGGTACTCCTACATCACCTTCGTCTCTGCTGCCTGCAATAATTATTTTTTGTTAATAAATCGGGGTAACTGTGCTCTGGATTTGTGTTAAGTAACTTCCTCAACTTTCAAGTTAAAGAAAAATTCAGAAGGCCTTTGTATTGATCTTGAGGTAAATTGGATTAGTGGTTCTCAATTATTCTGCAAACTATATATCCTAAGGGGGAAAACCATTATTGTTTGTGTACTGTCAAATTTCAAAGTGCAAATAAATTTCTCCTCATGTTGGACCCTCATTCTACCACCCAGAGTGTGAATGCCAGAGCTCCTGTGTTACTCTGAAACCACACTGGTATGTCGAGAGTGTTTAATGACTTTGTGTCTATTAGTGCACAGTAAATCACACATTTCCTACACGTAGGAGTCTAAAGAACAGGGCAGAGGTTTAACCCGCAAAGCTGCGGTTCCTGTCTGCAGAGGGAATCCAGGAAATACCAGTAGCTTCAAATAACTTTCAACTCTTTGAACCAATCAGAGCTCTACCCTAGAGCCTGGGAACACACAGTATAGAAGATCTTGTGTCTTTATTTATTTACCTAAAACTACAAAGCAGTTTTTGGCATCACAGACATAAACAGTCTATTATCTCCACCAAGGAGGTTATGTTTTTGCCACTGTCTGTTCATCTGTCTGTCAGCAAGTCATGTGTTATAAAAAGATATGAACAGATTTAAATGACATGTTTAGAGAATGTTGGTCACGGCACAATGGAGAAAGATTACATTTTGGTGGTGATCTGAATCTGTATGAGGATCCAGGAATATTTTTTAAGGATTTGTTAACAGTGCCAGATAGGGCAGTTTTCCACATTTTTGACAGCAAACTTGCTCAGAAATGTTGGAAAAGCCTTGGTGGAGGGTTGTGCTCTTGGAAAATTTCTAGTTTGTTATTGCGGCTGTTCACTTTTGGAATATCCCCCTGTGGGACTAATCAAGGAATATCTTATCTTATCTTATCTTATAGGCAACTAGCTTTTAAGCAGTAGCCTAATTAATTCTAAATTTGGGTAATTTACACACTTAACAATTAAATGTAAAGGCAGGAGAAAATACATTTCAGAGCAGAAGGAGCAAAAAGAGGCAGCAGGATTACAAAACAACTCTCAGTATTAATAAAAACAGTTTTACACAGAAAAGAACATTAAAAACAAATCATGATAAGCATGGTCTGAAATACTCACTGATTTTTCAAATCATTACTGAGCGCTGTGTTTTTGTTCTTTGTGAGTTTGTGCAGGACAAACATTCAGTCCTAATGAAGCTTAAATTAAGCCATATCTTACTTCCATAGATACATTGATAATCATGCAGATAAAGTTTGATGAATCTACAGCCAGGCTTTAGGTTAGAGGGGTCAGAAGCTGAAGTTCCTCAGATAAACGCACTTTGTATTCCGAGCCGCCAGAGGGCGACAGAGACGAAACGGCGAGTGTAACTGTGTTTACATGTAGCTGAGGTTGCTGTGTTAGCTTGAGCCCATACCTTCTGACGACGAGGTGAGTGTTTTCTCATCCTAAGCTGACCAAAAAGTTTATCTTAACAATGACCATACCTCTACCGAACAACGGGTAGAGGTATTTATCGCTTAGGTTAGGTTTTACAACTGTTTAAAAAGACCGTATGCCTGGTTTACATGAGCTGTATCACGCATTTGTGCGAAACCTCCTTTGAAAATATGCGAATTTAAGTTTGTCTGATCAAGAGCTGGGTAAAATTCGTTCATATGATGTTATTTGAACATGTACACAATTGATATTTGCCGGTTTAAAATTCGGCTCATATACCTCATATATGTATCTCTTTTCTTCCATACAGTGTGTCATATACTGTACATATGCTGTTGCAAAAGAGTTGAGTGATTTCCATGTCTTCTTTTGTAAATTGTTAGAAACCAGAGGTAGACAACTGTGGTAACAGAGGGGCAGATCCGAGGGCCTAGTTGTCCGACGAATATACACTTATAAATCAACAAGAAGTACAGAGGCGTAGCTCTTTTAGAATTTTATACACTTATATATTTTGATGCTAAAATGTAAGTGGTAATGCCTGATAAAGATCCAAACAGAGAGTACAAGTCAGGCGGGGAACCGTGAAAGCAATAGATGAACAGAGTATTCACCAGGTGTTCAAATATATTTTACTGTTTCTCAAGATAAAATGCATTGTGGAAAGTTTCACAATTTATTGTTGTTGTTATTGTAGAAAATTCACCAAAGCAACGTCCAATTTAATGTGGAAATCAAACACAAGCATTTCCTATTGCATGTGACTCCAGGGCCACCAGTGCCTTAACTTCAATATCAGCAGCTCTTGCTGTTATGTTGGTGGTGTAGGTTGTTTCTTTCCACTCCAGTCAATTTCATTTCATTTTTTCTTTAGTGCAGGTCAACAAATCAAGCTTTCATGATGGTCAAACAACAGTGGAGAACAAACAGGTAAGAAGTGGCATACCGTTGGAACGCTGGGTTACAGCTCTGGTATCCATAATTACATATAATTAGATTTTTTGAACAATCAAGTTGGAAATATATACTGTATGTAAAAACTTGGCATGAACAGTTGTGACCAGGGATGGGAATTGATAGGATTTTATTGATATTAATGCCATTATCTGTTCTGCTAATTGATTAAATTATTTCCCAATTCCCTTATCAAACCCTGTGGATTCTTCTTTAGCTAAAAGTTTGCTGCACAGATGGGCCATTTCAGATATTTAGTGAAATGCTGCATTGATGGATGTTTCAGCAAATTGCTGGTGTTTTCACCCACTAAATGTTGAACAGTAAGCATTTTTTGACTTTTTTGTTGCCATTTCTGCTGACTGCCTCTGATAAGAAAGTGACGTCCATGATTTACAAAGCTTGCAGAACATCCCTATTTGTGATATGTTTCACAAATTACAAAAAGTTGTGCAGACAAAACGGGTCAGTTATTGATTGAGGTTGTATAATCAGAGTGGATAAAATTAAGACAAAGTATATTGAACTAGATACTCACTGTACCAGCTTCAACATTAAGTGATGAACATGTTATAGTAGTAACACCTCAATATCTGTATTTGAGTATAAGTTTTAAATTACATTATTCTGGGGAACTAGTTATAGATTTCATTGCCATCTCAATGAACAAAGTAATAACTTGGCTTCATACTGTTTTCTCCTTTAGGTGTCTTGTACCAGCTATGATGAGCAGCGTGACACAGGTTCGATTCCCTGTCTGCCCTGTGCAGAGGAGACAGCCTACAACTCAGCAGGAACACTTAAACAAACATAGCCCTCTTCCCCACATCCCACTCCTGCTGCAGTCTTGGATTCATTGACCCATTTGACTTTTCTTGATTTATTTTTTAATTCTTTTGTGTGTGTGTGTGTGTGTGTGTGTGTGTGTGTGTGATGTTTAGGTTTTAAGCAGAACGTTGGAATGTTCAGCGACAGAAATCTCTGGCAGTGGGCAGTGCTGTAGCTCTACCACCACAGAAGGGGACAATGGACAACCTGGACCAGATGGAGCTTTAGGACCGACAGAGACTAAGAGACAGAGACTTGACAGGTCAGCGACATGATAAGGTTACAAGTTTACATCCAAACCCAACTTTCAGAAAACTTAAGAAAGGGTTTGTGAATGTGTATTTTCTGCTCTTAAAAATAAGCTTAAAAACATTTAAAGAGGGTTATTTGTGGATCTAACAAGTATTAAAAGTTGATGAATCAGTTTCATAAAATATGTGGCCTTAAAGGGTATTAAAAAGTCCTCTATAAAAAAAACTATGAGGTTGTATATTTAAAGCCTGCTTCTATGCGTTATCTTTTCCTTTACTCATGGCAGTATTACTTCTTTTTGTCTCTGTGATGTAAATAGCTTTATGGTACAAATAGTAGTGTTTAAAAGCTCAAATTGTGCTTCTTGAAATATTTCAACAGAACCTGATTTTCAGAGTTAAACTCTTAATTTTACTGGTTCCTTGGGTAAATAAACCTTGCATTGGATTATTTACTCAGCTTTCTTGCTTTTCCCCACCAAACAGATCCAAATTATGCCACATTAGTAACGGTTTATCACAAACTTAGGTTGTTCAGTTGTGCAGACAACGTTATACTAATGTAAATTTGCAAACGTTGAGGATGCAAAGATTTATGAAAATGTTCTTGGAAAAAAGTGTTATTTTTCACTTCAGATTAGTTGTGTTTAACAGTTGCGATTTTCAGTTTATAAAGTAAAGTATCAGAATGTGAAATTACAGACTCTCTTTACTTATCTCAACATATGAAGGTTCGTGAGCGCTTATGTGAACATAGTAAGAGTACCACAGTAATAATGACCTAACCGTTTCACTCTGGAGAAATGATTACTTCTGCAATAGTTTGTTCTGTACTTCTCTGTAAGCCCATCGTGTGGGATCATTAAAAAACCTTTGTTTCATGTTCAGAATTTTAATCTGTAATGATCTCATAATTCATTTGCTTGTTTAACATTTGATAGTAATCAGATAGATACTTTACACTGAGAAAGAAACTGTGAGGCATTGTTAAACTTTGATTGATGTTTTCACAGACCTGAGGAGGCTGCAGCTGTGACAAACAAAGAAAAAACTGCGTTGTCATACGAGGAGTCAGAGCGTGAGGGTGGCTGCACACAAGGTAGTCATGGTAGGTTTTGAAGTCTGGATGCACAGCTTCGCACAGCAGACAAAACAACATGATAACTCGATAGAAAAAGCAGGATGAAGACTCATGCTCTCTGGATCTGAAAATGTCATCGTGTGTTTTAAGGTTAAAGTGCAAAATCTGATTCGAGATGGTGAATTTGCATCGTGTGGTTTTGGCTTGACTCTC
Source organism: Cetoscarus ocellatus (assembly GCA_037902135.1). NCBI lineage: Eukaryota > Metazoa > Chordata > Actinopteri > Labriformes > Labridae > Cetoscarus > Cetoscarus ocellatus. Next base: position 438,364 of record JBAMNC010000421.1, read on the forward strand.
ATTTCTCTCCATTAGCGATACCTGGTCCAGGGTACTTTTTTCCCCTTATCTCCTCTGATGGGGTCCCAAGTGAGCTTTCTAAACATTTCAATGGAATCTTGAAACATGGATGATCATTTGATGGTTATGGAGTATTGCAAGCAGCATCACAAGAAGGATGTCTGACATGGAAATTAAACACCTCTCGTTGTCAGCTCTGTAATGCTGGATGACTCCCTAAACACTCCTGTTCTTTTGTTAGTATTTTTTCTTACTGCTTGTAACCTTTTTTTTGGGGCAAAACTCATCTTCATTCTGTGACAGAAAGTCACAGACTGGGAGCCTGCTACACTGACACCTTATTGTCCTCCGTTGTTGTTTTGTTGGACCTCAGCTGTGCTTTGGAGGAATCAGAGTATAAACTGATATGAGAAACAGAGCTGGTATCAAAGCCAAGTCGAGTCAAGTTGAGTTAGAATAGCACCAAACTTTGGGATTATAGAGTGGTTTTAAGTTTATCACAGGACATTAATATTTTCTTTGAAGCTCCGTCCTAATTTGTCCTTTATGTGTCTTTGTTTCTTAGTCATTTTTTTTATGTGTAAAGGTTTCTGTCAAAGAGGAGAACATATTTACGGGGACTACATCACATATTTACTCTAATGATTGGATAAAACTGTTAAGTCACATTTAACAACCCTACAGACATGCTGGGACAGAAATGCTTTAAATATGTCTATTTTTGTGGTTTCAGAGGGTCTTTCATTGAAGTGTTCTCATTCAGACCAGCAGAGGTCAGCAGAGCTCACAGAGGACAGCAAAACAGCTGAGGTAATGAAAAGTTTACAGTACTGGAGTATCATAATCTGTGTGCTTTTAATGACATCACTCATGACTGATGATGACCTGTGCACCTATGTTTTTGTTTGTGTGCGTCAGCTACAGAGCGTGGCTTCTTTGAAAGTCACCATCCAGCAGAGCAGTGAGAGCAGGGAGTTCGGACAGACAGACAGGACGATTGACAGACCGACAGGTGGACTCCACTGTCATGTGTGCAACCTCACCTGTCGCTCTGCACAGGTGAGATCACACTAACACGTAATCAAATCATTCTCAATGTCCTGCAGTCTGTTGTAGACCTACTTGGGCAGTAAAATGGTAAAACTGTGTGCTGGGGTATCAAAAATAGCCATGGTATCACTTTTGTTGCCATCAAGAAAAATGCTTCTGTGTAATGTGTGTGTGTTTATTTTGAATTCTGATAAAGATATAGGCCGAATTTGTCAAATAATAACCTGTCAAGCAAATGATTCACTATGAGAAGTTCTCTTTTTCACCCCCAATGTATTTTGCATCTCTCAATTTTATCTACTGATCATCAATCAATCAATCAATTAAATTTTATTTATATAGCATATTTTATATAAATTCAATTGTAGTTCAAAAGTGGTTGACAAAAGGTTTAAATGTAACAGTGAAAACAATTGTGGATTTTTACAGCTACATAGCAAATAAACACTCAGCAGAGGTCTATTAAGTAAGTAGTGTTCAAGTGTAATAGTAATAATGACGATGATAGGATGTCAAGATGGATTTGGAAACTAATGCACACCAATATAGCTAAACTATAAGAAACAATAAAATCATATAAGGAAATAAACAAGAGATAAAGAAGCAATGAAACCAAGAAACAACAGAAAAGAAAGTTAAAATACATTCAAAAACATGCTTAAAGATTAATTGTAAAAAGATAAAAAACTATATGATCAAGATAAGAAATACATAAGAGAGTTTAATGTTTATTGGGCAGTAAAACACATCTTATGTTGCCTGCTGTTTAATCCTAAACCGTTGTTTGGTGTTTAAAACATAGGTTTTAACAAGCATTTCTGATTGCTTATTACTAATCAACTATTCACAAACTATTGCCACAGCCATCAGGACCAACTTGGTAAGGTCGCTTGATTATGAAGAAAGTCTCTAACAAGAGGCTACAATAACATTGGAAATATTGTAGTTGCTTCTAAGCTGAACCGTCGTGTTGTAGTTTCATAGTAGCTTACTATTTGCTTTTCACTCTTGCCCATTACATTTAAGCTTAAAAAACTGTGAAAAGCAGGTTTGTTCTCCACAGAGCTTATTATCAAAATATATGATCCAACACATAGTGAAAAATCCCACAGGCTTTCAGTAGACCTGCAGTTGAGAGAACCAGCGTGATGCTAACTTCTGGGTTGGCCAACAGAAATACATCACCACTCCATTAAAGACTAGATGCCGCCCAATCCTAACTTACATCATGGTTTTTGAAGCTGTTGATTGTGTTTGCGTCTGCAGGTATTTCAGGAACACATGGCAACATCAGAGCACCTCAAGAAAATTAAGGAGATCACAAGCTCCATCAGCCTCAACCCACAAACACTCCATGAAAGGTAAAAACAAATAAAAATACCAACACCATTTTAGGCTGACTGAATAAGGTACTAAGTCTTTGTCCTGTAGGGGGCATCGGACTGACTCGAAGCGCTGGTGTGACACCTGTCAGACTCACTTCAGCGGTGATGTCGTCATCCACCGACGGACAAAACAACACAAAGTGAGAAAAACACTAATGACACTCTTGGTAGAGTAACTCTGTGTAAATCAGTAAAGAATATGTATTTCAAAGTTTGTTGTTCAACATGATGCAGAGTTATATTTGGCAGAATTTTAGTTATCAGTATTTAAGATAACAAAATTATTTCTGCTCTGAGATGATGAATAAGTTGAATGCTTGGAAACAATGCCAACTAGCTGGAAAGATGCACCTCTCTCGACAACCAAATACTGAAGTTCAAATACTTTATACTCTGGTTTCTGAGGAAGTTACACTTAAAAAATGAAGGAGTGGGTAGCGGGCAAACTTCGGATTGTTATGATGAAACTTGGAGTAACTGGAAATTGAGCAAGTTAACCCAAGATGCTACACACTTCTAGATCGTTGAGCGTGTTATTATAACCAAGAGCCCCTGTGCATCACTGCCTGCCCCCAAATTGAAAATCCAAAACCATAAAGTGATGATGAACTTTACAAACATCAAAATCCATAACAAAGTCAAGAACAGCTCTCTGCCTTTTGCATGTTTACAGTAACTATTTCTCAACAAATACAAAGCATTTAGAAACACACAGTTTTTCCTTTACATAGACTTTAACCTTTTACTTTTATGTCCTATGAACACATCATTTCTCACATTAGGACATCTCATCACCTGCAAAATAAACTAACAAAGATGTTATGTAAAATGTTATTGCCACAGTCTTTTCCTAAAGGGGATAAATGGTATTTTTGAAGTAGGGCTATATGAGGTACATGTCATTGGTAAATTTATTAGCCAAAGCGATGACATGAAGGTTCAACTGTACATTCCTGCAAAAGGAGCCAAAAAAAGACAGCTTTGGAGTGATGGTACTTTGCACCAGACACACTAACAATACTTTTTTGTTAGTAAGCCCCCTTCGTTTTGGCACTACTTCTGTACACCACACAGCAGTCCTTCTACCTGGCTCAAAGCTGTAGCAAAATCAATGGATGTGTGAAAATTAATCTTTGAAAATGTGTCCCTTACAGAATACAATCAAAGTTGATGCTGTTTTTTGGTTTGTTTTCACCTTAAATCACTGAATCATTGGGGAGGCCTTGGCCCCTACAGCAGCAATATGTAACTTCAATATAGTCCATCTTCAGTGGTTGTTCTCTCCTTTTAGGGAAACAGCTGATCACCATCACTGTGGCTATTGTATTTACTATTGACATGTTCATCACACAGCCCCACTTAAAAGAACACCTCACCATCCCTCTAACTCTGATATTTATGGGAGGGGTCTTTTGATTGTAACTTCAGAGAGAGAGTTTTTTTTTTTTTTTAACTTGATCATATTTTTTGACTATTTGGAAAGATACTTACTCCTTGTTTCCTAACTTCAAAACTACCTGCAGATTTTCAAATTATTTTTTCTCACTCGTTAATAATCCTAACATTGACACCCATAAGTATTCTTACAGTCTTCCATCAAATTCAGCAGAGACTTAAATGGACTCCACGATGTTGAACAACAGAATTGAACTGAATTGGACATGTTTTTACCGGCATTATAACCTGAAAAAACTTGTGGTTAAAACACCAAGTGTTTCGTCCTGACTTTCAGCATGGTGAGGGTTTGTTTGGTGCACTTGTGCTCTGTAGCATGTGGTTAGGTCACTAACGATGCAAACTGCTGAAGAGCCTTAAAATGACAGGCAAAACTATCACCCGCCACCACATAAAGAAGAACAAGCAAACATGGAAGCATGAATGAGCAGGTTCATGAACAGCTCTCCTCTCTCTTTCCAGATGTGTAAGCAGCTGAGCCGTCCCTTCTGTTCAGTTTGTAAATGTCACTTCAGGACCCCTAGAAAGTTTGTGGAGCACATGAAGTCTACAGAACACAAACAAAGGGTTAGTAGGGGTTGCAATCAAGTCTGCAGTTAAATTAAATCAGTTTTATTAACTATACAATAATTGAAAATTAGATTTAGCATTACTCTGGTGTAGTTCTATCATTGTTATCTTTGTACTGTAATGCATCTATATTTATTTTCTTCATCTTTTCCCTTATCCCTGTTTACTTTGGCCATTGATCCATGCAGTTTGATTTGTGGTCCTATTCGCTTCCAGGTGCAGCTAGAAGAGGCTCAAGAGGAAGAGTTGATCATAGTGGATGCTGTTGGCTGCTTCGAGGGAGAAGAGGAGGGGGAAGAGGAAGAAGATGTAGAAGTAGCTAATTTAGAGGAAGAAGAGGATGACTTAGGACAGGAGGAGGCAAAAGAGGGAGTTTTGAAGGTAAAATCCCCCTACCTGCTATGTGATAAAGTTAGGTTTTGTAGTAAAAATTAAGCTAAAATGAACATGAAACAAGCAAAATGTAGGTTTTCACATCATTACTTCTTTAATCACAAAGTCATTTGGTCATTTGTGCACAAAAACCTCTTAAAGACTGTGAATTTTGCCTCAATATTTGAAAACATACAGTTAACATTTTATCCATAATGCTAATAGTGCTATGGCCCATGCTTAACAGAGTCAAATATTTGAACAGGTCCCTGAACTCATCTTAAAAAGGATGCATTTTAAATAATACAAACAGATCAATGTTTTGATTTAATGTGGAAAGCTCTTTTAGACCAGACCAGCCACAGTTTACTCAAAGTAAACACACTTCATATATAGAAACAATCACAAACTTTTTAACTGAAGCATTTTTGAAAGATTTCACTCTGTGTATGTTTGTTTGTCACAGGAACCAGAAACAGGAGAAACAGACAAAGAGTATGATCCCCACACAGCATACGGTATGATCTTGGTTATAGTAAGCTTTATTGCTGTATGACGACTCTTTTGTGGACTAGTGATGCAGCAGTTCTTAATCAAACACTGACCCTTCATAGGTATCTATGGTTAATACACATTAGGTATTTTTGGTTTTCAGTAAAACCAGCCTCCATGCAGTATGTTTCTCTCCATATTGGCTCTGATTTGTGCTTGTGAGTCAATGGCTGGGATGAGAAAACTCCTGCCAATGTGTTGCTTAATTATCCACACCACTGTGCATAAGCTGAAGCAAGATATTAGACATTACTTTACTGTGGAGAGTAGTAAGCAGAGGAAGCATCATTGAAGTATAAATTTTGAATATCAATTACGTTAGCTTATTAAAAGAGCTTCAAGTGTTATGGGCTCCGTGATAAATATGATTTATCATAATTTCCACATCAGGAAAATACCATCAGCTGCTCAAATACAAGCAGATACAAAAACTTTGTACTAAGTCTGACTGTTGTGTTGAAATCCTATCTGATTTTGGCAGGGTGACTAAGTTGAACGACTTTACAGAACATACACTCATGTACATATTTTCCAAAACCTTCTGTTGTACATATTGTCTTTGATTTTCTCTTTTTCAATGATATACAAAGACTGTTAGCATGTTGCTGTCGATTTATGCTTCTAAAGTGAATCGTCTGCACCTTACAACCAGACCAGTCATATTTACTGTAGGACTAAACTTAGTGAATCAGATTATAAAATGAAAAAGAATGGGGAGCAGTGTTATCTGAATACATTTTAATGCATCTTTGTGTCTCCACAGGAAGTAGTTTTGTGGTTCCTGTTTCTGGCTTCTTATGTCAACTCTGCAACAAGTTCTTCTACAGAGAGACAACAGCACGACACACACACTGCAGGACACACTCACACTACCTCAACCTACAGGTAACAGACACACACACACACACACACACACACACACACAAAATAAAGCTTAATTTATTGATTTTATTTTTCTCAGAGTCACAGGGCACAAAAGAGACTTGAAGGCGAGGATAGATCTGCTCTTACCTGACCCACTCACCCCGTGTCCCACAATGCATCTGTGTAACCAGGTGATGGAGTGATGACCGACATCCTGTTTTTTTTTTCTTCCATTTTTTAAGTTGGATGCTGCACATTCTCTTATGTACTAATGATGCACAGATCATCAACACCAAACTGAACCTCTTTACAAAACAGTTGAAACTGATACACTAGAAGAGCTCTGAGTGCAAAAACCTTGGCCAAGACAATTCTGACATTGTTTGATGAATTATAAGCAAGAATGCGGAAAACTACCCTCCTCTGCAATGTTAAACCTTTTTTTAATTTCTGGAACTGCATCCAGATTTGGATCACAACCAAATTCTACTCGGTTCCTCCTCGTACAATGATTAATATTCCCTGAAAATGTCATCAAAGTCTGTTTGTTACTGTTTGAGTTATCCTTCTAACAGACAGACAAACAACAGAAAAAACAGAACATCCTTGACTGAGGTTCTGAAACTGGTAAGAGGGAAGTGGGAATGACGTCATCTCTGAGTTATCAGCATTCCAGTTACAAAGTTGGAAAAAACGTGCCGATCTACCAGGCTATTGTTAGCAGTTGTGTTAGCTGTTGTTAGCACGCCCAGCGTTGTAGTACGCATACACCACATGAAGAATGTAAATAACACTATGGCAGCATTTCCATAAATGTAAGTCTTACAATACCATGTATACGGCTAACACAAGTCAGAAGTGCTAATAAGTGGATTATTACAGGAGCTTAATAACTGTTTATACTAGGGGCAGCCATTTTTGATTGTCAAGTAGGAAATTCTGACCTCGGGGGGCGTTCCAGTTGAAATTTCCCACTTGGAACTTGGTAATCCCGATTTCCCAGTACAACTGGAACGCACCATAAGAATGAAGCTGAATACTTCCTTATTAACCAGGTTTTATCACTGACATCTAGTGGCTTTCTGTGGGACTGTTGTGTTTTGGCATTACTGACATGGAATTACACTCAAATTTTGTCTTTTTTGTTTTGTTTTTGTAAAGACACAGTTGTCTTTATTTTTGACATGTTGCTTAAAATCTACCTGTGAGAAACTCTCAGATTGTAAAAATGCCTGATATAAGAAAGAAAAGGATAATTAGTGTTTTTAACTGTGTCTGTCATTACAAGCCTGTGCTCAGGGTTGAATGATATTTAAACCATCCATTATTTTTGTCTTCCCCGATCAATAATAGCAGATTTTCTGTAAATTATCTGGAATAAGATGTCACTGTCATGATTTCTCAGAGCCTTAGATCAACACATCAGTTTACTGAGATCTCAAATAAAGCTTTTGCCATTGTTGATAGTCTTAATAAATTTTGTACAACTTAATGATGATCTATTGATCAGTTTAGTAATTCATCAGTGCAATAGTATGTAACCATGCTCAAAAATCTGTGAAGATTCAAGGAGTTGTGAACAGAAAAAAAACTGAGATAACAAAGTTTGAACTATTATTACCTCCGCCAGGGAGGTTCTGTTTTGCTGTTGCTTGTGAGTTTATAAGCAGGATAACTCAAAAAGGTATGAAAAGATTTTGATGAGATATTGATGAGATCAGGGAAAGTCATATTTTTAATGTCCTTTTCTATTAATTTATTTCTGTATGCACTTGTCAATAAATGTTTTATATTACAATATATATTTAAGTATTTCTTTCATGCCCTCTTTGTATGTCTTGAAATGTCTTCATGCTATCAGGTACTTTTTTAGTGTTTAGTTTTGTCCCCAAAAAGGTTAATAGTTGTAATTACCATAGCATGCTATTTTATCAGGTAAAGTAGACACCTAAAACATCACAGTATTAAGTGTGTAAAGTAATTAACTCCATGTATAAATCTATTGCAACTGAGTACTTTAATTGTATTTTTGGTTGAGAACATTTTTAAACAAATGCAAGTTCACATAAGTGTAATTTGGGGACATTACACATCTCCATTTCTCAGATAAGAATATGACACCCAAATTTAAGAGAGTCCAAGGTCTCTTTCTTGAAGTATGACTCATCTTGTTAGTGATCAGCACATAGAGAATGATACCACATTACATCCTGTAATGTTGCATTGCTCTGTATTTGATCAGTACGGCAGTCGGTTAATATCTTATCCCGCTGTAAATAAGGGCGAAACTAGATTTTACTTAAAAGCTCAATTGTTTTGGGTATCAAATGACCTCGGTGCTTTTGCCACATGTTAACACATTTTATTTTTACTTTGTTAAATTTCAATCAGAACTCTTGTTTCACTACGACACTCGTGAACACCTCCTCCCACACTATTCACCCCTTAGTCAGTCAGTCCACGTGGCATGTGTCCCCCTGTCCGCACTACAGGGGGCGCTGTGCATCAGCGCAGAGGATTGTGGGTCGGAGGAGGCAGCAGTGGAGCATCACCTTTACTACAGACGGCGGGCCGAACCGAGACAGCAGCTGGACTTTACCCTGAGACAGCGACCTTTTCTCCGCACTGAAGTGCCTTACCAGCGGAGGGAGAGATGGCACACGGAGACCTGATGAGCCAAGCGGAGGACGTGGCCGACCAGGTGAGCTCCTGAGGCGGCCACGGGCAGAGCTGAGACCCGGCAGACAGCTGTCGCTCGGATGTCTACGGCTGCTTCAGAAATCCATTCAAAAAGGATAGTTTTGTGGAGCTTAGTGACACATGCGCATCTCTTATGGATCAATACTTAATGACGATAAATTCGGCTCACACAACAGTTTTAGTTATGTGAGGGAGGTGGGAGTTAAAGATAAACTTTTCATAACTTTGAACACATCCGTACAGCCTGACTGTGGTCTGGTGGAGGCAGGATTTTGGGTGTAGCTCCTAAGTCTGTCGTTAGAGTAGGCCCTCATGCTGAAATAAATCAGCCAGCCCTCTGAAAAGTGAAAGCCAAAGTGAAGACAGGTCGCTCATAATACCGATACATTATTATTATCTGCTATACCTGAATGGTGCTGGATGAGCAAGAAACACCTGAATCCTTTACATTGAGTGTTTTATTTCCCTAAAATCGCTTTCGTGATAGATAACCTGCGAATGAACATGACTAGTTTGGGGAACTAAATTAGTGCGCAAATATTGATAGTTTATAACAAATGAAAAGCTCGTTTTGACGCGATTTTTGCTGCATTAACACCTGTTTCATAGAGTGTGAGTCTGAGAGCAAAGTTAAAGTCATATTATGAATATTACAATCAGTCATGGGTTAATTATATTTATGCCGAAAGAATGAATAAACCATAGAGTTTGGATTTCCATCTGTTTTAATAAGGTGACTGCAGAAATTGAATTCCAAATGCCAGGAAGAGTAAAATAGATAGATTTTAAAGGGAGTCTGGCGCATGGGAAGTTAGACGAAAATAAAAAGGAAGTCAGCGACAAATGTCCCTTGCTGTTTCGTCGATACCAAAATGGCACACAAGGTGAAAACGATAAAGACTATTAATCTCCTACTTGTAATGCAACAGGTAGTAAAGGTGCCACAGTACCTTTGTAACAAAACTGCGGAAATGCAGCACATTGAGCAACGCTGCTGTTAAATAACACCCTCATTAGAGTCGTATTGATGTTATTAACCATTACAGGAACAAAATGATGTATTTCCCCGGTTTAACCTGAGAAGCCTCCCACAGGAAGCAGCCCGATGAAGCTGACTGGCTGCCACATACACAGTCTGATGATGATGATGCTGTTAGCCTCCTGCTAGTCTCCTCAGCTCAGACAAATACACAGACTACCAGACCGAGAGGATGAACCAGCTCTCTTCACTGAGCAGTGAAGGAACTGGCGTCCCAATTCCAGCTAATGTCAACCTTACATGTAAATAATATACTTCACTTACAAAATAATACTCCTGTATTTAAGATAACACTACAGTTGGCTAAGTATGGATGCACAGATGAAATTATCTGCAGCGTAGTTGCTTAAGTCAACATCTGTATTGTCTAATATTGAACCTTTGAACAGACATCGTCTCACCAGCAAATAATGTGGCACAAACCAACGTTATTACCAGATGTTTTCTGTCGTGTGGAATAAAATTAATGCTTACATCTAGTACAACCTACTGCCTAATCAGAGTAAATATTTTCACTGAGCAGATAAAGTGATCTCCAAACCTGCAGTCGTGGTCTAACAGAAGAGAAATATTGGCATTAAAGATATATTAGTCCTAAGGAATCAATAAAAAAACATACGTTTGGGCTATCACTATATTTGTGATTTCATACAGAGGTAGGTGTTGATCCCGATTTTCAGTTGTTGCACCTTTAGTGTTAAGTGTTATCAGGAAGAATCATTTATTTTAAGATGGACTTTTAGTATTATATAAGCTGTCATTGTATTATTGTCAGTTGTGTGGTAGTGCCAAAGCAAAGTTTTACTATTAGAGTTGGTTGAAGAATGCAGTAATTTCCGAACATAAATTGGCCATTGATCTTTTAGGGCCAGTCTCCTTTACTGGTATTTCTTTCTGCTAAAAGCACGGATTCAGGGCACTTCTTACCAACTCTTAGTTTCACAAGGTAATGAGAGCTGCCCTTTGCCTCCTTTTTTAAAATTTATTTATTGTTTATTTGACATGGACACACAGTAACACTGATGCTGTGATATTTAAATATACACAGGTCCCAAATGCACTTCTGTAAGTGTTTATAGCACAGTGCTAATTTTCAACACCAGTCCATGGGAGGCTTTTAAAGATTAAAAATTGTACAAAGAGCAATTTATGAAGAATAACAGAGATACCATGACACAGTTCATTAGAAACAATATCAGAATTAAAACATCCAGAACAGATGAAGACAAAAGTTCAATAAAAAGGTGAATGAAAAAGTTCCTTCAGGTAAACATGTATACAGGCAAATGTTTTATATGTGGGAACAATATTGTTGCTCTTTCAGCCATGATTTAATACCATTGTTGAAGCCTTTGAAGTTAGTTTGCATTTTCAGCTCAGTAGGTAGAATATTCCAGAGTTTAGCTCCTGTGACAGAGAAGGCTGATTGTCCAAATGACGTTTTACGCATCGGAATTCGACAATTACCATTAACAGAAGCCCGTGTGTTCGCTCGACTGGAGTTCTGATTCCTGCTAGCAAATTCACCAAGCATAGATGGAACAAGACTATGTAAGCATTTGTAAAACATTTTAAGATTACAGTAGCTAATGAAATTTTCAAAGCTAAGCATGTTATGTTTCTCTAAAACGAGACAGTGATGCCATCGGACAGGTTTTTTGTCCATTATTTTTATTGTCTGGTTGTATATGGATATGATTGGTTTTAAAGTTGTTTGCGAGGCTTGGGCCCACGAAGTGAGGCAGTACTATGAGGTAGGCTGTTAAAAATCACTTTGTGCTTGTCATTTTCTGTTATCCACTGAACTATTTCACAGAAAACATTACCATTTTTATTTATATAAACTTTATTTAACCAGAAAAGCTTCATTAAGATTCAAAAATTGTTTACAAAATTGTCCTGGCCAAGACAAGCAGCAGAACAAGATACAGAAATAAAGCTATTACAAACACAGATAAACCAATTAACTTATAGTCACGGAACATAGGTCAAGAGTCAAAGCATCTAGGAGCTAAAGCATTTTCCTCTAACGTCTTTTGCCTGCTTTTAGAAAGATTTAAAGAGATCAGCTCCCTCAGACCCAGTTGTTCCTGTAGCAGATTCCAGCAGCGTATCTGTAACTTTCATTTCAAGACAAACTTTCAGGACAGAAAGGGAGAATAAGCATTGGGACTGAGTCACAGAACGATAATTGGAGCTTCCAGCACTTTCCTTTGATTACAATTTCTTAAAAATGAGAGAAGTAGATTAAGTATAGGCTTGTAAATAAGGACATTTTAATGATTTAGTCTTTGAGTGTCAATGAGGACCAGCCAACTCAATCATAAAAGTAAACTAATAAGTTAGATCCTTAAGATTTGTTCTGAACCTTAAATCTCCATGATAAACAGTATACAAAGATTTAAGGCATTAAAAAGATGCATATATAAAACATCATCATAATCAAGCAGAGGCATAAGGTAGCAGCAACAAGACAGTGAATCATCAGTCAAAAACGTAAGATATTTATAAAATGAATACAAGGTCAAGGAATCATGCCCTTCACTGATAAAAAAACAAATACCAGGAAATAGTTGCCTTGAAAATATGAGTATGTTCACTTTCTCCTCTGGTATTGCTGTTTACAAAGCCGACATCAGAAGTCTCATCTCTTCCTGGGTTTTACTGGTCAGTGAGGGAGAAGAAATATTGACGAGCACTTGTACTTCCAAAGTTTCAGTTTTGATTGGACCTCTCAACCTACTCAATTTAGAGGTGTCACGTTTAGTAATACCCCAATTGTTTCATACCAACATCATATGGTAACACTAACCTCTACAAGGTTGTGGTTTAATTCTAAACCCAAACCAAGAGTGCTGAAGTTATGAGGTTAATCCTTCATGTGGCTAAAGTTGACATATTCCCATTCATCATACAATGCTGGTCTAATTCTTAAAGGATTCAGGTCATGTTATTATCCTTACCCTTTCATGCTAACTTGTCTATATCATTAAGATAATTCTTACATCAACAGGTTCAGGGAATAATTTTCTATATGATGTTGCTTTAGCTAACAGAAGGTCGGTCTCTCAACCAGAGGAACAGCCAGTCATGATACAATACTGACAGTAAACCTAACCCTGATCTCAGGTCATGTTAACAATTGGTTATAGCTTATAGGCCAATGAATATTTAATCCATAAAATGTATTTTTAGTGAAGCTTAAAGACCCCAGGTTGTGATGTAATGCAAAGGCTAAAGCTAACAGGTCCCTGGTATTGATGTAATTGGTTGAATGTTATCACAGTAGAAATCATGCATTGCCCTGTAATTTACTGATGACCAATCCAGAGTGTACCCCACCTATAGCCCAATTACATCTGGTATAAGCTCCAGTCACCGTAAACCAGAAAGGCAAAAGCAGTGTAGGTAATGGATGGATGTACAGAACTCACACCTAACACTGAAAAGACAGTCGAGGTCTCATTAACTAAAACAGGAAGCTAAGTCAGGCTCAACAGCTCGGCATAAAGTGATGAATATGCCCTCATCTGTTGCAGTTTCTGCGCGTCACCAAACACTACCTTCCCCATGTGGCTCGGCTCTGCTTGGTCAGCACCTTCCTGGAGGATGGGGTCCGCATGTGGTTCCAGTGGGGGGATCAGAGCGAGTACATTGACTCCACCTGGGGCTGTGGACGCTTTCTCGCCAATATCTTTGTCCTACTCAACTTGTTGGTACAACTAGGTAATGAGCAAGCACTCATGCACACACTTTTGCTTTGCTTCACTTGTAAGACCCTCACTGACAAAATACTTAATCCACAGGTGGCTGTTTGTTGGTCCTCAGTAGAAACTTTGTGCAGTACGCCTGTTTTGCTCTGTTCGGAATAATCACCCTGCAGGTAACTTCACACATACAAACACACATGAAGCACTTCATGTGCTAAACCTTAGAGCTCTAAGAAAAAGCTAGGGGTTAAAACAAAGATGGACTATTTAAAAAAATACATCTTTGCAGGTGATGTGAGGTGACAGACTGATACACAGAGAACACAGTCCTCAAGGATAAAAGAAAAGAACAGCAACAGCTTTGACTCTTGACCTATGTTACGTGACTTTAAGTTAATTGGTTTATGTGTTCATCTTTGTTTGTAATAGTTTCATTTCTGTATCTTGTTCTGCTGCTCGTGTGATTTATAAAAGCAAACAAGACAACCTGTGACAAGAGTAGTGATCTCTACATGACATTGTTTATGCCTGAAACAGGAGCTGGCCATTAATAGAGTTTTCATTTCGATTACAATTACCGACACCCACAATTATGGAAACTGAGTAACTGAAATTAAAACATTATTTTGCCATATGACATGTTGCACTTGTATAGTCCTTAAGATATTTGCATTGGAAGAGTATTAGGGCCATTTTAGATGGAAGAAATAATTTTTGGCAGGTCGAGATTAAAGTCGAAATGACGAGAATAAAGTAGAAATTTTGAGATAAAAGGCGAAATGACGACATAAAAGTGGAAATGTCGACAATAAAGTTGAAATACAATTTTGTGATAAAAGTCAAAATGATGAGATTAAAGTTAAAATGTCGAGAAAAAAGTCGAAAGTCTAGAATAAAGTCGACATACAATGTATTTCGACTTTATTGTCGACATTTCAGCTTTTTTTGTTGACATTTCGACTTTTATCACAAAATTGTATTTTGACTTTAGTCTCGTCATTTCAACTTTAAATGTCGACTTAAATCTCGACTTCCCCAGAATTATTTTCTCCATCTAACATGGCCCTTGTACTCTTCCGTAGTTCTTTAATGCTTTGAATGAATTGCAATAATTAACGATTACATGAGGTTCACGTTTTAAAATCCTTGAATAATCATCCTCTGTAAATGTGTTCTCAAAATCTATCAAAATAATCAAGATGCTGATTTTTGCCATAAGCAAGCAGCCTATGCAAAATCTCTGTCCCTTGGTAGTTGACAAAGTGCCCAAAACAAGCTGCCAAAGTAGTTTAATTTCATATTTTCCATGGTAATTTTTCTTTAGAAAAAGATTGGTCAGACATTCTCTTTGCTTTGCACTTGATCAGTTTTAACCTGAAAAATAAAATCTAAGATACAGTGTTTTGTAAAAATATTAGGGATGCATGATATTGGATTTTTACTTATACCAATACGCCCAATTTTTTCTTGAATTTGATAATATTTATGTGGCCGGATGGGAAACTGTGGAGGGCTGATGTGGCCTTGGGCTGCCAGGTGATGATCATTGGTCTATGGAATAAAGATTACTGTTGGCAGCAGTTGATTTATATTGTGTCAAAGATGAATTAATTAAAGTATACAGTTATTCATTTAGTGTCTTACAGCTTCCTGTGAAGTAGCTGCAAAACCCAATGCTGTCTGTGTGTGCCACTTATCTTGTGTTTCTCTCTGCAGACAGTGGCGTACAGTATTCTGTGGGATCCGAAGTTCCTCATGAGGTGAGTCAAACCTTTGATCAAGTCCAATCTGTAATATTAATATGATGAAACCTAACATTTACAACATGTATGTTTCTCAAGTTTGATCATTTGATTATTAGGAGTTTATATTTTCATTTTTTACTTCATACACAATGGTTCTGTTTAAGAAAACCCAGATGTATACCAAAAACTTATCATCCACATGAGTAAAACCTAGACATCACTTCCTCCTCCTCCTCTCTGTAGGAACCTTGCCTTGAGTGGAGGCCTCCTCCTCCTCCTGGCAGAGTGCAGGGGTGAGGCTCGCAGTGTGTTCGCAGGAGTTCCTTCTCTTGGCCATCAGAGTTCTCCAAAGAACCTGCTGCAGCTCGGAGGCCGAGTTCTCCTTGTTCTCATGTTTATGACGCTGCTGCACTTTGACCTCAGCCTAATTAGTGTGAGTATCATATAAATATCCATATATTAACAAAGAGTCACTTGTTTTTTTTTAAAGAATTAGTAATTCATTACGTATTAAGTCAAGCTAATAAGATGATAGCTTGCATGAAGAAGACAGATGTTTTTTAACATATGACATTAATATAAAATATTCACTTAAGATCATGATGTGTGCTCAGGTTTTGACGTTGTGCACAAGGATAAAAGCTCAGTAAACTGTCAGTATTCTGCTTACATCCTGATTCTGCCTGAAATCAAGTGTCCCATCACACACCAGAGTAAATGACAAATACACTACAATGACAACGTAACTTCAACCTACCGTTAGGAATTCTGCTGGTTATGAAACAGACGGTCAGGTTTGAGTCCTCATTCTGTTTTGTGCTGCTGTTGTGACCAGGTCTTGCAGAACCTGGTGGGCACGGCGCTCATCGTGCTGGTGGCAGTGGGATTTAAGACAAAGCTGGCGGCTCTGACTCTGTCAGTCTGGTTGCTCTGCATCAACTTCACCTTCAACGCCTTCTGGAGCATTCCTTCATACAAACCCATGCACGACTTCCTTAAATATGACTTCTTCCAGACCACGTCAGTGATTGGAGGCCTGTTGCTGGTGGTGGCGATGGGGCCAGGGGGGGTCAGTATGGATGAGAAGAAGAAGGAGTGGTGAGGGAGAGGAATGATGGTGATTCTCAATGGACGAAGAAGAACTAATGCCAGAAGTGGAAGCAGGAGAAAAATCACACATGAAATTTATCAAAAGAAAAACTACAACTTAAAAACAATCTGATATAAAACATATAAAGAACTATTTGGAAAATAATAAGAATTTAATGTTTTAAATCCACTAAAAGATCATCCTTTCTCAGGACTGAAGCACATGAGGGCTATGGCTTTATATAAGGACACAAAGATTTGAAATGCAGTGACCAGAGCCACCCAAAATTGTAGACAAATAATTTGTGGATGGGAAGTAGGTAAAAAAATGTAATATTTTGTCTAAGGTATCATTTCTATCTTTTTTGAGTCTCTGTCAGATCTAGTCCTGGTGCTTCAGGCTGAGTCTGCCCCTTTAAGACAGGTAACCTTGTAGGTGTTGTATGCATGTGATGCAGTCTGTCTGTGAAGTGAGGCTCTCCTGTTTATGAGTGAAGTACAGTTAATCAATTTACAGCATACACTATGAGGCTTGAGTTTTCAGTGTCACTGGATTAGAAAGTGTCCAGAGGAACTCAGGTTTGAGTAAAGGGGTGTAATGATGGCCTTTTGATCACTGCACTCAGAGCACAAAACATAGTTTGAGGTTTGGAGAAGAAACAGAAGCTAGTGGTTAAAGCAGAAAACAAACCCGACAGGATGGGGCATGAAAACCAAATTTTAAATCCAGCAAAGACATTGTTTGATGTAAAGAATAACTCATTTTTGCATCAAAAGAAAACAGTCTTTAAAGTCTGATACTGGTAACTGATTATAGGGGTATGGGGACATTTATAGTCATTTTTAGACTGTAGCCTGATGTGTGGTAATGCAAACAACCTTCCTGATTTATGTCAGTTTTTGTCATGGACAAAATCCTCTGTAGTCTGAGATAGGATATGATTGTGTAGCAACTGTTTTTTATTCATAAAAGACCCTAAAATACTGTACATGACCTGTCTCAGTCCCTTTTCACTTGTTTACTATCTGGCTTGTTAGCAGCTTCAAGCCAGTCCAAAGCTGTTTTCAGCCTGAAATAACCACGGCCCAGTCAAAGCTTGGACTGAAGATATAAAATTGGGTCAGATTTTTTAAAAAATTGTTCAATAGGAATTTACTGAATGGGCTTTAGATTAAGTCATCCCTTTGGGTGTTTTGTCCTTCACTTTGTGTCTTAGAAAACTTCAGAGTTTTATTTATGCAACTGTTGTCCAAACTTTGGATTATTCTGATCCTAAACTGCAGAACAAAGAGTTGTTATAAAACATTCTTATGAGGGATTTCTTTTTTATTTCAAGATTATATTATATACAAAATACACTTTGTAAGGGTTTTCATTAAAAATATGTCCATTGGCACTTCCAGAGCCTTAAGAAGAAACATGTCTAGTCCTGTCTTTGCTGCAACTGTAAACATTAGAGCACAGAGTATGAAGGCTTATGCCACGTCCACTTGTTGAGAGGGGTGTGGTCAGACACAGCTCATGTGAGAACAGTCTGTTCTAAGCAGGGGTGAAACAGAGGGATTTATTAGCTTGCCAAAAGTCAATGTCTGAATGAAATTTTAGGCCATAAATAACAAAAAAAGGTCTGGGACGTATTCCACCAGTATACTTGTTGAATTGGGGTTTATTACCTTCCAGACATTTCATATACGTTGCTCCAAAATCTCTGCTTTGCTGTTGTGACTGTAAAAGTCAATTTTTGAGTTGCAAAGGTTTTTCACCCATGTAAATTTTTCACCAACTATCAGACCTGATAGAAAAATATTATATTCTGTCCAAGGAGCTGTGGGAACTTGTGTTTTTTTTTTTTTATTTTTGTTTTTCATTTTGGCTTTTGGCGCCCCCCATTCACAAAGCTTGTTGTGCATTCAGTAGTCTTGTCCAGAGGTCTGTTTATCTAGATTTGGTAATATCTTGATCAGGTGATGCTGTCCATTCTTTCATAAACAAAAACAGGATAAAAATGAATTGGATTATTTATTGCTGGACAGAAAAAAAATGTTAGTTTCTGAACCAGTGCCTTTTTAACAACAGGGCCAAGAATCTTCCCCAGTACAGGTCAAACTTCTGCTCTGAGAAAGCTTTAATCTGAAATATGACCTTTTGAACTTTATATGAACTTTTCATGTTCTGCCTCTGGTGCTACACATTTATGTTTCTGCTTTATAATAAGTCTAATCCAAGCCCAGCTATGCCTCTTCTTATTCATCTAAATTTTTACTCTCCTCTTCCTCCCCTCAGCTTTCTGAACGACCATTCAGAGATCAGTTTGAGGCATGTGTCGTATGAATGCTGCTGACCTCTTGTTTTTACTGCCAGCTGAGATTTTATGGATCTTCAGTTGTTTCTTGGAGCTGCCTTTCTCATCTCTGATGTTTTAACTGCAATCTTAATCTGGTTGTATTTTTTGTCACCAAACACATACTGTATTTTGAGGATTTTGTAATGTCTGATCTCGTTCAGCAGGTGGAGCTGTTCACCTGCAGCACAAAATATCACAGTTGTGGCGTCTGCAGCATGGTTTGATTTTTGTTCTTCAGTGTGAAAACGCAGGGCAGCATCAGTGTGTGTGTGTTTGTCTTTTGTCTCAATGTATGAGTAATGTTACAGAGTTAAATAATTTTCTATCATATGTTTTTATAGATGTTGAATAAATCACTCCAGCATTGTGACGCCTTTTGTTTAATATATTTAATTAAATACTTATATTTGATGAGATTGTGGAAGTGTGGTTACAAAGGTAAGACTTTCATCCATTTCAAGCTTCACGTATTAATACACTTATTAGACACAACTTCTCTACCACTCTGTCAGTCTTCTTAACTTCTGTCTCAGTCTCTTCAACACATACGTGGATCAGTTTACATGAGACAACCATCAAAAATGCAGTATCACATTTTTCAAAATCAATAACTGATACCTAAAACAATTCAAACGTTTTTTGTTTTTTTTAACAGTTTAACATTTAATTAACCCTGTTTTTAGTCACCCCCATCATCTCTCCACAGGCTTGGTGTGTGGCAATTTTGCAGTCCTCTTCAGCAGTAAGATTGCGTCTGTCGCATAAACATTTTCTATCACCAAAACTTTTAATTCCACAGAGTCTTTATTCTCAAATAAAGTAACACTGGAGGAGTTTGTCCTGGTTGATGCTGAAATGCTTGACAATGTTGTCTCTCAACTAAGACCAGCGACATGCCTTTTAGATTTCATCCCTACATCATTTTTCGACACATTTAAAGCTCTTTTAAGTCTGGTCTTTTTAGTA
This sequence comes from Cetoscarus ocellatus, assembly GCA_037902135.1. Classification (NCBI taxonomy): domain Eukaryota; kingdom Metazoa; phylum Chordata; class Actinopteri; order Labriformes; family Labridae; genus Cetoscarus; species Cetoscarus ocellatus. Next base: position 458,206 of record JBAMNC010000421.1, read on the forward strand.
TTTTACATAGTTTTTTTTTTTTGATTGGTTCTTTCCTGCTGCTTTTGAAGCAGCTGTGTTTGAATCCATCTAAAGAGAAATTATTTAAAACCATTAATTCTCAATAATTACCGGTTGGTCTCCAATCAGCCATTTTTAAGCAAGATTTTAGAAAAACTTGTTTTTAATCATTTAAATGATATAATGAATCTGTTAACACTGGTGAAATGTACCAATCTGTTTCAGGGCCAATAGCAGCACAAAGATGGCATTAGAAAATATCATGAAAGACCTCCAGTCAAACATGCCCTCTGTGCTTGTGCTGCTTAACCTGCGTGCAGCCTTTGACACCGTGAATCAGCAATTGTTTTTAGTTAGGCTCCATGATTTTATTAGCATCTCTGGCCCAGTTTAAAATTGGTTTAAGTCTTATCTGACAGACAGAAAGTTGTATGTGACCATAGTGTAATGTCAGTCAGGACGGTATGATGCTAACTGTTGCATCCCACAGGGTTCAGTTTTAGGTCCATTAATTTTTTATCTTTACCACTGCTATCTCTTGGAGATCCCATCAGGAGGCACTGCATCAACTTTCATATCTATGCTGATGACACACAGCTCAGCATCGTCTTGTCTCCTGATGACACTGGGCCCGCTGATGCCCTCTTGAACTGCAGATGGCAGAAAACTTTCTGTAGTTCAGCCAGGGCAAAACTCAGGTTTTAGTCATCACTACAGGTTCACAGAGAGAGAAACTGGACAACAAACTCCAAGCACTGTCTTTAAATCCATGTCAGCAAGTTAAAGATGCATCATCATTTCAGAGCTTCATATGAGAGACGCAACACAAAGACATTTGAACATTTAAAACATTTCCAGAGTGTGCCAGTTTTTCTCTCAAGTCAATGCAGAGACTTGTATTAATGCGGTTATCACCAGCAGAATTGATTATTATTGTAGTGCTTACTTTCTGGTCTTTGTGGCCTGGCCGCTGAATGTGGATTTGGCTTAAGCACTCTTTTTGTTTGGTTATTTTTGTGTGTGTATATCTCCTTTCACTTAATCTCTTTGTGCCTTTTTAATGTAAAGCACTTTGAGTTGCATTACTTTATATGAAAAGTGCTTTGTAAATTAAGTCTGATGGATTGATATATGACATGAACCTGAACAGTAATGAGACAGACCTTGAAACGAATGATATGGGGCCAAAGTAATCACTGCACCTAATAATCTGATTAACAGAGCAGGAAATGACAGAAATGGAAAGAGAGTGAAAAATATGATTTAGTTTGGAAAATCCCCCTGCTTGTATTTACTCTTCAGTATTTGTTTTGTTTAAATTACGGAGAAGATGCACCTCTGATATCTTTGTCCTCCACTTCAGTCTTTTGTGTCTCTTGGAGACAACTTTTAAAGTGTGTTCATTTTCCATCAGCAGCAGGCGAAAGAGATCAGAACCCCCTGCAGAGACAGACTTCAGCCTGTCTGCAGAGGAACCAGCAGAAATCTTGAAGCTTGTGTTGGCGTCCCTCACAAAGATTACAGCTGGTGCTATTGTGCAGGACACACACACACTCACAAAAACACTCATAGTGACCGGTGTGTTTGTCCAGGTTCTCTAATAACCTGCAGACTGCAGCCAAGGGCAGCACCTGAACACCACACATACGCACACACTACAAAAACACACAAACTCCAATTATGACTTATTGATTTCTCCAAAAAGCATCAGCTGTAACTGTCAGACTGTGTGGCCGTGTGTATGTTTGAGGATGTGAGTGAAGGTCTGGCTGCTGTCTGACCTCTCCTCCTCCTCCTCCTTCTCCTCCTCCTCCTCCTCTTGAGTGAATATTGAAGTCTCTCAAATAAAAGCAGTTCTGGTTTTCTCTCTCTGCTGTCTGACCTCTGAAGCTGCTCCACAGTAGAGGATGAATAATCAGACTTTCATCCATTGCAGCATATTTGATATGATTTCATCTCTCTCCATTATAACAGCACCTTTACAGCACGTATGACCAAAGAAAACTGCTGTATAACTGGTTTGGACATCTTAATACATCCAGAATTTTTGTGTTTTAGTGGTACTTTCACAGTTGTATTTGGCCACTACTCTGAAAAAGAAATCTACTTCATTCTTCCAAACTTTAAAACAAATTTCTGTCCAAGCACACATTCCCCCGTTGGCTGGTTAATCTATCCAACACTTTTATACATGGATGTAACCTTTATTTTATTAATACATTATTCTAGCCCATGCACACAAACATATGTTAACTTATTGTCCAACTTATCTGTTCAACTTAATTCCATGAATCTATGTATACTTCATTTCATTTGCACTACACCTAAGTCCATGTTCTACCCACTTATTTATCCATACAAGTATTCATTCAATGCACACATACTATCTCAATTATATTACTGTAGTCCAAGCACACTTATCATTGTTATATATATATTCATATATATGGATACATACATACATAAAATGCTCAAAGATGTATAACACCACCAATGTAGGGTTTATGCTGCAGTTGTCATAAATTACCAGCTTTGTTATGACCAAAATAATTTGATATGTTTCTGTAATGCTCAATACACCAGGAGAGAGAGAGTCCTCTGGTAAGTAAGGCAGAGATAGAGAACGTTAAGTACGATGAAATAAACTCTAAAATAAAAAAAATGTTAACAAATATACATGTTTAAAATTTGCATTTTTAAGCAGTTTGTACTGAATTTGTGATACATATCAGTTACCCCTAAAATGTTATTGACATGTAAAACATGGCATATAAAATAATATATAAAAACTATCAGATACAATAAAGCTTTAACATGAACAGCTTCATTATGGTGAACTGACTTTTACAGAGATAACAGCAGTGCACTGAACAGAAATTAAAAAAAAGATAGAACAATAAAAATGTTGTAGCTCACTTGAGGGCGCTCTTGTTGTTTGTGTAAGTCAGACTTAGTCAATGAACAGTCTTTACATTTCAGCAGTTACATTTGATCTGCTGCTCAAAGACCATTAAAAAATCCTTAGGCACCAGGAGGACATTTTGTTGTAGTTAAGGAACATTGTCTGAGAGCTAAACATTTGCACAGGTACACAAAAATGACTCTTCATTACAAATAGATTACAAGGATTTTGTTATGGTTTAAGGAAACACACTTTGATTTATTCCATCTCAAGCTGAAATATTTCTGAGGTCGATTTATAGATAAACATTCTGATTCACATGCCATGGAACTGTTTTATATGTGCCAGGTTTTTAAGGGAAACTATGATAAAACTCTACTATTGGACCTTAAAATATATTTTGACATACAGCATTATATCAAGATACTTTGATTTGTATTTGACTCATGGCTCATTAAACCCTTTTTTGATTGTCTCTTTTAATAGCTGAGGTTAAAAAAACATCATTTAATCATATAACACTAGACAGAGATGAAATTATTGAGATAAATTAGAAAAACTTTAAACCTATGATAGCTATAAACACATTTCTGAATTTCACTGACTGTCAGTTTTTCTATCAATACCTTTGTCTTACACTTTGTCCTTCATCAGTCTAAATGCTGTTACCCTGTTCTTTAACATAAATATTCTCATTGTCACTTACATTTTTATATTAATAACAAATGTATCCTGTATTTGATTTCCATTTTGTATTTTTTAATGAGAGGTACTTTGTATTTGTGTCTGTATTTTATCTATAAAGATTTTGATCTTTAATTATTTCACTAAAGGTGCTTCATAGCTGTCTGGGGTAAAGCTGGGATGATGATGGTTTCCTTATTAACAATTTAATTAAATTAATTAAAGATGAGCTGTCTGTGTGTGTATGCGTGTCAGGAAAATAACTTAAGTACTGTATGTCGTTTATCGTCTCAGTCAGAACAAAAAAAAATATGGAGAAATGTTTTACAGTTTCCAGAGCATCTACCTCAGCTTATTAAGATGTTAATGGACAGAAGGATGCTGAGACAACTGACTAAAAACATCTTTTAACAGATTCAGCATTAGAGAAACTAACAGTTCAGGGACACCCCCGCTGCTGTTAATCTGTGTGGGCTTTACAAGGACAATCTGAGGTGTTAAAAGCTTCTGGGAACTTTTAAGATTTTAGTTTGTGTTCATACAGGTGTTTTCTAAAAACCACTAATAAATAATTTTTTTTAGAAGTCCATCAGTGACACAAATTCAGAGATAATTTCAGTCCAGTGCTGCAGTCACTGATACAGGATTGATTGTAAATCAGGCTGAAATTGTAAAGCACTGACTGAGACAAAAAAAAAAAAAAAAAAGAAAATAAATAAATAAAAAACACATGACATGAAAATATGTTCCTTGTGGCCTTTTTAAAAATGTTTACAAGACAGTTTTGTTCTTTCATTCAATCATGTTTTCATATTAGTCATGCATGGAGTCATTACCAACTGAAATCAAATTAACCACAGATTTAAAAGCCTTCTCTACAAAGGTCAAGTGATGGCTAAAAGCAAACCAGAGCTGTAATCATTCTTAGTCTGCAGTGTTTTTTTCACTTATTTTGAACTTGTTTGTGGAGTTACTTGTTTTTATGTGAACATGTATTTTATTGTTATTTTGTAAACGTTTGTGTTATTTTATGCTGTTAAACATTGTAAATTTTATGATTTGTTTATTCAAAGGCCCAACTAGGGACAAGAGTTGGAAATTAGCATATGCTATAAACTCTCTGTGCAGCACATCAGATTCATTCTCAATGATGGAACTATGTTAAACTGCATTGTCCCTATCAAATAAATAAACTCAAATCAAATCAAATATAACCTAACTTTATGATATGTATTACAATTTTGGCACCTTCCCTAATGTAAGACATTAATTAATCTAAAGCATAGAAGTTAAAGTGCCCAAGTTTATCTTTAATCAGTAGAGAAAACATGGACTCCAGAACAATATGTTGGAAAAATATATTTCACTCAGGAGATTTAGATGAAGAGTAAACTTTAGAGGAGCTGGACCTGGACACTGATGAGATGACGGGAGGAGCCAGGGGTGGAGGAGGGTTACCAAGAGCACAAACGTTGGCTATGGAGGAGAAGAGACAGGATTATAAAATGTAACAGCAGCAGGATGATAAGGCCATGGCAGAGTCTGACTGGTTCAGTGCTAATTTCAGTGAACACCCACAATCAGGTATCGTCAGTGCAGTAGACAGGGAAGGAGAGAAATTAATGAAGAGATGATGAAATGAATAAATAACAGTCCTCCTGCTTGAGCTTAAGCTACAAGCTCCATTTCTAAAATGATTGAAACAAGTTCATGTTAATTCATGTATTTTATTTCATTCTTTATGAGTCTGTAAAACAAAACATTATGATTTAAAATGTATGTTGTGTTTCTTCCCAACTCAAACATCTAATGGGTATTTTCACAACATTAAAGGTTTAAAAAGCTCATATTTAGTTCAATGAACAGTAGGCACTGTTGTTTTTTGCTTCATGTATTTTATTTATTTATTAATTTATCTAATGTATTTTGTGGTATAATCTGTTTCACAAACAGATGCTGTAAATACTTTAAAAAGGAGGATTAAAGGGAAGATGTGGGTGTTGAAAACACTAACTTATTATAAGTAATGAAAAATTAGGTTAGGTTATACCTCTTTGTTTTCTACTCAGAGTAGACAATAAGTCTTTTTAAAAAGGTTCATATTATAGAATAAGGTCTTAACATTTCCTCAAAGATGTATTTTATTTTATTACCTTTTATTGCACAAGTACTGTGCTTCCAAAAATGACAAAACTCTTTTTTTTATATTTAATGACAAACATGAATTTGGGAACAATATGAATTGTGAGTGCCAGAAAGCATGATCTGTTTTATTATTATTATTATTTTTAACATGCTGTTCAGACAAGCTCCCACATTTCCTATGAATACACAAATAGGAAGTGATATCACTTGGTCAGAAGAATCTTTGTTTGTTGATGAGTTTTATGCCATTAAAAGTTCTTTTGGCAGAACTAAGCCATTTTAATACCATTTTTAGTAAAGCAGTAAGTATTGCCGATAAGTCAGTCCTTATCAAACTATCTTTATCTTTAAAGCACCAAATCATAAAAGCTTCACTGTTTTTCAAAATATTTTGTATTTCATAAAAAAGACCCAACATGAATCAACATGACTACAGCACTTTGGCAAAAATTACAGCTGCGAGAAAAAAAATCTTCTTCTTCTTCTTCTTCTTCTGATTATTATTATTATTATTATTATTATTATTGTTATTATTATTATTATTATTATTGTTGTTGTTGTTATCAGTTTTAAAAATGTGCTTTTTGTGTGGCTTAAATTTACCACCCTAAAAAGTCACCAATACCCAGGAATAACACAACTATTTTACTTAATTCTGCACATTTTTTTGTAAGACTTTGTGATTTTAACCTAATAACCAAGCAGAAAAGCATATTACCACACATATTACTCTGTTAATTCATCAAAAAAAAAAAAATCTCCTCTTCAACATAAACATTCACATAAGATAACCTCATTAACTAAATAACCATAATTTGTCACTGCTGCTCTGAAACCTCATACTGGTTACCTCCTAAATTGGTGTTATCTTTGTATTTATATCACAGTACAAAATGTAGTAATTCAAAGAATTAACCCCCTGAAAAGAAATAATTAGGTAATATTCAAACACCTAATACCTCATTAAATAATGAGGTATTAGGTGTTTGTGCAACAGTGTTGATGGGGGAAAAAACTGAACCAAATTAACAAACGCCCAGATTATGATGAGCTTCATGATCAATTTAGGACCTAATAAAGTACATGGCTGAAAAATATATAAAAACATAATGCCAGAAGCTTTAATGATTATAAAATGGGCCATTGAGAACAAACTATCTCTCTGTGTGCATTTCACCATTGGGCTGGATGGAATTTGACTCACTTTGGAGCCAGCGCCAAGTGGCCATTTTAGGAATTGCCGTTTGTCTCTATGAGCCTCTTAATTCAGTTGTAGAGCCTTTCCCGACTTTGTTGTTTCACTTGAATTTTATTTTTTCCATTGATTTTGTTTATGAATTTTATAGTTATTAAATACTTTTTTTTAACCTTTTTTTTAAATATTTGATGTTTCTTCATTTTCTTTGATTTTGTAACCTGTCTTTTGTTCATTTTGTTTTTATTTTATTATTGTTGTCCTTGTAAAGCACTCTGTATCTTTGGTTCAGAAAAGTGGTCAGTAGCCTATATGAAGGTTATTGTTATTAGAAAATAATCTAGAGTATTAAAATTAGATATATTTCATCATCAAAACATAAATAGTATTTCTGCATTTTTATTCTCATTGTAAACATTTACAAACTGTTGGCATTTTTATGTAAAACATAAATACATCCACCTGGCACTTTTTTTCTATTAACATTTGCTGAAAATATTATTATTTTTATTATTATCATTATCATTATCATTATTATCTTTATCATTGCTGTTGTTTTTGCTGTTGTTGGTATTGGTATTATTAAATGGTTTGTATAGTTGCAGTAAGAATCTGCTGAGGTAAGTGGGAGCTCAGGCCGTCTTGTTTTTGTACTCAGACATAATCATGATGCTCCATTAGAGCCTGGACTCTCTCTGACAGTGTTATTGATCTGTGATTGATTCTTCACTCTGCCGCTCTGATGAAATCACACAATCTATGCCCCCACTTATCCACAGAAATGATATTAAAGGTGCAGTGAGACGTAGAAGAGGTTAGAGACCTGTAGAACTGCAGTTTGATCAGTCGGTGCTCATAACCTCCATCAGTTTGACGAGAAGACCAAAATGTATCTGAATGTTAAAAAAGTCATGAATCTGGAGAGTAAAACAATAACTTATGTACATGTTCCAGTCACTGTCACAAACTTTATGTATGTTTTGAGTATTCTTAAACTTTCACAGTAACAAGACTTTTAATCACAGCATATTTTATCACTTCTTCTTTTAATGCAGTAAATGTCCTGAATAGTTACCATGTCTATGGCTTTTGTCAACATGAGTCTGTTTCCAAAGAGGGCAAAAAGAAACATTCTTTTCTATTTTTCCTTTACTTTATCCCCTCACTTCCCCCCGCCCTCCTCCTTCTCCTCGTTGACTCCTCTTGACCCTCTCCTCCTCCTCCCTTAGAGTCAGAGAAAAGAGGAATGTGGAGAGGGTGAAGGACAAGAAAAGGCGAGAAATGTTTTCAATGCAACAACAATATGAACAGGTCACCCTCCATCTGTGTGTTCAAACAGACAAACACATCCTATTTGTGAATAAAGGAGCAGTGGATGGGGTCGCTGGTGCAGAAGAGAAAATAAATAATAATAGTCATAATAATGACCTTCTTTGGCAATTGTGGTTATTGACATTATTGTACTGTTGATCTGTAATGTACTCTAAAGTGCTGGTACATTAGATGATATTTATTTCATTGTTCAGTAACTTTCAGGTACACTGATAGAATTAAAAGACAATTTTCAGGCATCATTACTCTACAAAATAAATAAACCGGTTTGATGATTTTTTTCATTTATAATCTTATTTCACATTATAAATTATGTTTTCTCAGGTCTTAGAAATTAACAAATGAACAGATTTCTAGGAACTGGGAAACAAACATCAGCCACCGACCAACACAGGAGCAATACCTTCTTTCCTTTACCTTTTCATCTAGGAATATTGTCTACAGAAAGTTTTGCAAAATTATTTAAAAAGAAAAAAATTGTGACACTGTTTCTAATTATATAATTACTGAATGTTTTCACGGGTTATGCCCACCTGAGTGGGTCTCAGAGTTGCATGTGGGCTGAATAAGGTCATTAATGATAATTAAACATCAGGAGAATATCTGAGATCACATTTTAAATTATCATAAAATACTTTTTAAGTCCCCGAATTGACAAAACACAGTTGGGTGATTTAATTCGAGCTTTTATCATATTTATTCCAGGATAAGCACCGTTTAAGTGGGGCTCCATCAGTTGGTGACATTCTGTTATCTTTTACCACACTAATCCTTCAATGAAAGTAATTTTATAATTTAAAAAATAATTAATTAATAATTTACATTTATCAGAGACGGTAATGACAAAAAAAAAAGAGTTTGCAAAATGCCAAAACTATGGTTCACACTGAAGTAATCTGGTGTCAATAACAGATTGGGTGAGAAATACTCCGAGTCTCATTTTTGGTTGTATGAGGATTCTGGTGAGCCCTGTGAGTGTGTGTATTTTTCTATTTTTTCATGATTGAGCAGTTTGGAAAAGACTTCTATTACATATTTCTATGATTTAAAACAATTTGAACCATCTAACATTTGAATAATAATGTTTTGAATCAAAGCAAACTGACAACGGAGTATTACTGAATGAGAGGGAAATATCTGCAATATTTTCCCTGTTTTTATTGTATTTAAATGAATAATTTCTCATTAAAATTAGAATGTTAACATTTCAATAACAAATTAAATCTCTTGTAACAAGAATGATTTTAAATTTTCTTGTTTCATTCTTTTAATTAAGTTGGTAGGATTTCTTGGACCTTAGCAAGAGCACAACATTTTCAACTAAAAGTTTATTTTGATTTCTAAACAAATGCCAACTTGAAGAAAGCGGCTGCATCAATATTTTTTTAACAGGTAAGATGATTGGTTATTTCATTTTATTGTTTGTCACATGATGGCATGCATGCACATTTATCATAAACACAAGCAAAACGATGAGTGCATCAGATTTTGCAATTTACAGTATAAATTCGTTAAGCACTACATTATCAATATTCTTGATACAAAATGTAAAAGAAATTCATAACGTTTTAAGGTAAATGAATGTTAAGTTACTTTGAGGTCTTATACATTAGATAATGGAAGAATTCTTTGTTCATACTACATGATGATTATTTACTGTAGGAGCTGCTTGTGGCACTGCTTTCATATTTGGGAAAAGCTGGAAAGTGATCAAACAATTGATTTGTCAATCAAATTCATTCTGGGTCAGTCAGGGGCTTGCAGTCTCTTCTCACTCTCATCAGAGCTAAACCACACTCAGGACTAATGCCTTTGTCTTAAAAGGATGCTGAAACACTCGGTCATTTACTGATTGGAAACAATTGTTTCAATTTGTAGCTTTCAAAGATTGATCTGCCTAATGCCAAACATCAAATCCAGAACTGTTTGCAAGGTTAGTTTATAAGCACATGAGCATTATTAATATTTTTAGCAGAAATGTGTTGTTACTTTATTAAAAAATTATTTTTGATCATACAAACATGTTTGATGGCTAATTTTAGAAATTGGATCCATGGAAATAGTCTTTGGATTATAGTTGTCTGTAAGCTAAGCTAGCAGACCCTCAATAGTTCCCCTAATTCTGCTGCAAGAAAACAGTTTTCATTATGGGGTATCACAGGCAGGCAAAGAGTGAATGTTCTTCTAGTTGACTTGTATTCATAAACAAAGATAAGAATAGAAACAAAGTACCTGATAGTAAGCTAAGCCAGAACTTTCTGAAGTTCTAACGCAACAGGCGAGTTGTGATTTAAAAAATCTTCTTCATGCAGTTTTAATGAGTGAATAAATAGGTAAAAGATCAATAAAACTTTTTGAACTACTTTTATTTCTGTGGCCAAAAGAAGCATTGTAATTTTAGCATGGGACCTTGAGGGGCTTCCTCAGCTTTTCCAGCTAGCCCTGTGTGGTGACTGAAGGAACCAAAGTCTTTTAGCATGCTAGCATTAGCTATAGAAGTTTTTCAACACCAAAGTCCCCAGCTCCTGGGGGAGTTCCAGTGGTCAGGGGTTATGGGAAAGTAGTAAATTGACCTTTGACCCTTGCTGGTGTTCAGGTGAGTTACCTGATGATGGCACAGGTGGGAGGGGTCAGGACTGAGGTCATAATCTGAAACCCAGATAACATCAGACACACGGTGAGTTTGCTGAGAGAGTATCAGATAAGCCGAGCTCTTTATCCGTCACCATGTAGCGTGACAGCTAATGCTAGCTAATGAGCCATCTTGCTGAGTCACTTTCTGATAGTTGGGCTGAATCATCACGTCACACACAAATACATTACAGCAGGAACAGCACTCATATCAGAAATAGGGCTGGCCGAATTTCTCATATATGATCTGGGTTTATTTAATTGATTAGAATCCATATTCATAAAAAAACATTATCACAATAAAAAGCTGACAATTTGGAGAGGTTTTTATGATTATGTTATAAACATAATTATAACTCTGGGTCATTAAAAGCAGTCTCCAGTTAAAAGGTCCATGAAATAATGCAGTTCAGATGTTTTTTTTTTCTGAAAACAGTGAAAGAATTTTTACATAAAAGCATCAACATCCTCAAGTATACTCTGCTTTATTTTTGCCTCTGAACTTCTCAACTATATGTTACCATCAACATCTTGCTATACTGAAAAAAGTCCTAGAACAATCTATTGAGACGTCAGCTTGTAAAGAAAATGTTAACTAAGGGTAAAAAAAAGGTTAAAAATTACAGAGACCGCAGGTAATGCTCTCATAGTTTTTTATACATTAGCACAGAACAGACAGTGGAGTTCTACTATCTGTCTTCTATTTTTTCTTCAACTTTGTGATCATAACTCTATTCAGACAGCTGTTTAGTTATGTTGGTCTTTCTAAATAAGTATTATTCTCTGGTCAATCCCTCAGAAGAACAGAGCTCTGTCTTGCCTCTGCTGCTCTCATTGTTTCCGGCTCACTGAGGAGATGAAATATCGATTGCTGCTGACCTCGGACCAACGTTCACCTAAAGAGGTAACTGTGGTTGTGTTGGAGGTCTTGACCTCTGTCAACAATTGACTGTGTGTTCGTCTGTGGCACACACGTCACCTTCGAAAAATACAACCAAGTTAGTGTTTTATTTTTTAATTATAAGAATGAAACATATCTTAGAATCACTGGATTCATTTTTATCAGATCAGAACTTTATTTTCCAATCAAACATATCCACTACATAATTACAACACAATAACAACATCTGGGGTTCCAACCAAATGTTCTTTGAAGACATAACCAGCTGGTCTGTAATGTGTTCTTTTGAAAAATATTCACATTGACCAAACATTAATTCACCATGCACAAAATACTTAGCAATGTTCTGCAAATTTGGCAACAAAAACATTCCTTTAACAAACAGAAACTGCAAGCAGAACCAGACTCACGGACAGAGGAACTTCTGTGACTGTGTCAGGATGAGACAAAACAATAGAAATAGCTTTATGTATAGACTTGATGCTCTTAAAGTATGAGCTGGAAAAGAAAAGTCTAAACAATTCAAATAACTCTTGACTCTCTGGGACCCTAAAAAGTTATAGTAGTACTCTGTATTAGTATAACCACAAATCTCTGTGTCTCTAAACTCTAATAGAATAATTCATTCATTCATTCATTTTCTATACCGACTATCCCTTTCGGGGTTGCGGGGGGCTGGAGCCTATCCCAGCTGTCATTGGGCGAGAGGCGGGGTACACCCTGAACCGGTCGCCAGTCGATTGCAGGGCAACATGTAGAGACAGACAACCACTCACGCTCACACCCATACCTAAGGGCAATTTAGAGTGACCAATTAACCTAATGAGCATGTTTTTTGGTCTGTGGGAGGAAGCCGGAGTGCCCGGAGAGAACCCACGCATGCACGGGAAGAACATGCAAACTTCACACAGAAAGGCCCTGCCAGACCCGGGAATCGAACCGGGGACCTTCTTGCTGTGAGGCACGTGCACTACCTGCTGCGCCACCGTGCCGCCCCTAATAGAATAATGTACAATTCAAAATAGATGCCCTTGAGAACATTTAAGATTATATCAGTCTTTCTTCTCTGTTTTACTGTTTACCTTAAAGCCTGAGTGGCATGTGTATCAATACCATTTATCTGTTTTGGGAGCACAAGCAGGGCTTGAGCCCATTTCAGCCGACATTGGGCAAGAGGCAAGGGTCACCCCAAATGGTTCCAAGGCTACATAGAGAGGCAGACAACCATTCACAAGATTACACCTAAGGGCAATTTAGAGTCACCAGTTAACCTAATGGGCATGTTTTTTTGGTCTCTGAGAGGAAGCTGGAGTGCTGAGGCATGCCCACCACCTTCTAGGCCACCGTGCCTCCACTATTCTCAACATATTTGAGTTTTTTTTGTCATTTTTAAACAGAACAATATGGCTGTTATAATCAAGAGTGAAAGAGACCCAGTGCATATACTTCCATTTTGGACAATCAGATTCAGATCTGAAATGCTTTCATTTGGACTGATAAGGTCATGTGAACTCAGTATGCTCTGACATGCATCAAACACCATCCTTTTCATTGACATAATCTGCAACAGACTGCCAGCCTGCAAAATGTTCTCCAAAGAGCCAAATCATGTTTGTGTGTGCCAACAACAAGCAGCAATTGTGTCCCAACAGCCTTGATTTCAGCCAAAGCCTCCTCTGGGGCCCTGAGGCAATAGCAGTGGTGCCTTGCCCTTCTCATGTTTTGCTTTCCCTCATTTTTAGTCTTCCCCCAGTTTGTTGTGTCCATGATATCTGGACAGTTTTGATCAAACATAAGAGGGCTAGAAAGAGAAAACACCATGAGTGGCACGCAATTATTAAAGTGGCACAGTCCAAGTTGTTTTCATTCTTCTACTGCTACTTCCCTGGGGGTGACGTATTCTTTATGCCTATCTAGGGTCATGGGGCACTAAAGAGCTTGGGTTGGTTGTGCTCCCAGCAGCGCCTCTTCCCTTATGCACATCAGTCAACTGTGTTTGTATGCCTTTAGCTGTGATGTATTTGCAACCACAAAAGAGCCACAAACCACATGTCCCCTCATAAAATTAACATTTTTTGTACAATCTATACAACAACTTAAGCTCATTTAGATATAACAAGCGCATGTACCTTAGGAGAGGATCCAATAAGAGCACTGTCCCTGAACTAAGCCCTGATTGGCCAAAAAGTGTGTGTCCTTAGCTAGATTTTCTAAAGGCTTTATACAGAGCAAGGATGGGGCACAGATGTCCAATGATCTCTCATATGGCTTCAGTGACAAGACGTTGAGAGTGAATCATGTGTTTTTGGGCCAGTGACACAAAAAATAAAAGACATACTGCAATTCTAAGAAGTGTGCATATTAGTTCTGATTGCAGGTCATCACTGGATGCACTGAATAAACCCTCTCAAAAAGTGTCCTGATAACTTTGGTCCTTTTAAATCTTAAAAGTGGTAAAAGCAGTTGTGCAAGGTTGGTTGTATTGGTCAGGCCTGATATAATATCTTTTCATTAGGGTCACAATTTCTGGCAGCACCCTTGGCTTGAAAAGAGACATGGGACACTCCACTGGCATACTATAATGGTATGATGACTACATCACAGTTCATAATAAGATCGATAAAACCATTCTTACAACAGAACTGAACCATTAGTCTGTATAAAGAGTAAACTGTTTCATTAGGAGCGTTTTCTACAATGAAAACCATTCACATGTGCTGTCCATAAGACACTTTTTCTTCAAAACTTTAAACCGTTGAGAAGAGCAAACAAAATTATTTAGAGGAACAGCCAAAGCCGGTTTTCATATGAAAAATAAAATAATCTGTGAGGTAAATAAGGCAAAACGTCTCTTGGTAGTGGTCTCTTGTTATCTTGGTTAAAAGATCATGATTGGATCCTGTGTTAATGATGTTATTGTAAAACTCTGCAAATATTCATGTTTTTCTCCCGTGTGAATCCTGTGAATCACTCAAACGCAGAGCTAAAGATAAAAGCATGACTGCATTTCTCCACCTGCTGCCAAAGCGCAATCACAAGGCCAGAGGAAGCTGAGACTCTCAATGATGCTTTTAATTTGCTTTATATGCATTTGAATACCTGTCAGGTACAACACAACATTTGCGTGTGTTGTGTGTGTGTTTTTGTGTGTGTTTGTTTGTGCCTAAATGAAGAGCTCAATCAGGAGAGAAAGTCATTATAAGTGACTAACAATAATGTACAAGGCCACGAGAGCAGGCCTTGTGAGGCACGATGGTCCTTTTTGTTCACACACACACACACTGGGGTCGGCCTGTCCTTCAGAGTCACTTTGCTTCATAAAAGAGAACAAACTGTCAGCTTCTAATGCTAATGGCAAACCTCTATATTACATTATACACCGTTTACCTCAATCCACTTCTCTCTCTCTCACTGGCTCCCCTTTGCCCCCCCCCTCTCTTTGTGCCTCCCCTCCTTTTCTCTAATTGCAGTTTGCGAACTTCTTTTAATCTCTTTTCTTTGTTTCTGTGAATAAACTCTCAGCACTAAAAGCCTCCAGTATCATCTGTAAATATTCAGGTTATCTTTTAATGTCATCTGTTTAAAGCAAAGTTTTGTTTTGTTCGCCGTCAGTCATTTCCTCAAGCACATTATCTTGTCTTCATTTCTGTTTTTTTTCATTAGAGTCCTGTTACAGATGTTTAGACCAAAATGAAGCACATTGGTCAAACATGCAACAAAGACTTGAATCTTCGCCATTTGAACCAAGTCCCACTTCTTAAGTCATCACCAAAGTTAAATCAAGAATCCTAAAGCGATAGTCCAACATTTTTTTTGTTTTCATGTCTTTCCTCACTCCCGAGTCCACAACAAGCAGATCAACACCATTCTTTCGACTCTGCATGCAATAACAAGTAAGAGACGGACAAGGTCACCCACCGCAAACTAGCTTTGCTCAAATGGCTGGAAGTCAATGGGATGTAATAGCCTGCCTCTTCCTATAGTCATCATATAAACTCTTCAGCAACTCTGAAGAGTTTATATGATGGTCCTGTGTGCCTGTTGTGACTCATTTTATACCGTTACATTATCTTCTAGTATCACTGTATTATCATCTTCTACTCCTAAACAGAGGCTTTGCTTTTTTGACCTACTTCCCCAGTAGTTTAGTGAACTTCACTAATGAATCGAGCCTTTTGAACGGCTCTTTCAATCGAACAGTGAGAACTGATTCACAGTTGTGAATGAGCCGTTCATTTGTGAGCCATTGTTAAATTTGCACGCAATTTGCATTTAGGAATGGCTTGCAAACGAGCGGGTCATGAATCAGTTCTCATCATTCACTTAAAATAGCCAAAAGACTTGACTCGACAAAGTACTGACAAGACACTTCATAATTTGTATTTATGAATTAAGGTTTTGTCTTATGAAAGCTCTAGACAGCAGATGGTGTTAGGTGATACATGATAACCCTGGCAGCCATGGGTTTATCTTGTTTATTTTGTTCCTCTGTTCATTTGTTCTATCTCTTCATTTGTTCTTCTAAAAGTAGTTCAGACAAAAGTTTGCCTTTATTTTGCAAGAAAATTAGGAACCTCTATTTAGTAAAAACAACCAACCTAACATTTGTTCTTTCCTACCTCCTATTTTTACTCTTGCACTTTTTTCTTTGTGCTTACTTTTTCTGTTGTCATTCCCCGTGTGTCTTTCCTTCAGTACTTTCAACCAGCAGCTGTGGGGCCACAAGGGCTGCTGTACAGTGACAAATACGTAGATTATACGGGTTGCGTGATCCCCACATGTGCAAACACATATAATGAAGCCCAAAGATTGTAATCCTCTCTGTTTCATCCTTTCCCTCTGCACAGCTCCAGCCTGGCCACTCTTTATCCCTCTCTCCCTCCCTCCCTATGTCTGTTTGCACAGACAACGTGCATCCTAAAAATAGGTAAATATAGACCGACACTGCCCAAAGAGGTGTGCGCCATACACTTTAGACAACTTGCTTCACTTTGTCAAAATAAGGCGCTTAAAGTTAACTATCATTAGAGCAGTTAGCAACCAGCAGCCAGAAACCGCAGCACATTATGAGGTGCTCAATACTTGAAGAAACAATGGACAAGTTGGATACCAGAGTAGGGGAGAAAGGGACAGTTTGAGCCACTGAAGTAAAGTTTTTTTTTTTATTAAACTGTTAAAAATACCTGACTTTGGATGTCAAAGAATTTTTTCAGCATTTAAATGACAGACATATTGAACCAAATTGATATGAGCCAGTTAAAACAGCAATTTAATTACCTCCATCATATGGAAACATGTTAATTTCAGTAGTTGACCACAGGGATTTCAGCAAGATATATGCAATAAAGTAACCAAATAAGTAAGCATTCAAATGGCTGTTTAACAAAGCAACACAACAAATCTTTGGGAAGAAACCCCTTGACCCTCTCAGCTCAGACCTGGGCTATATCCTACAAAGCTTCATGATTTATGGTGTGAGAATAATTTTGAAAAAGAAAATATATTTGACACAGTGAGACGAACTTTGCTATCAAATCTTCAATTTGATTCTTAAATAAATACTAGTAAGGCTTAAACTGTATCTGTATTTATAATTTTGTGAGTTACAGTGGGTCGATCTGGACCATGAAACTCAGGGCTGCCCCACTCCAGGTCTGTTTCCATCTTATCTTACCTTCTTCTCTCCTTATTGTCTCCACTGCTGCCTTGTCTCCCTCTTCCATCTTTACTTTTTTCCTCATTTCTTCCTTCTTGCCTTCTTGTAGTTCCCTCTTTCCTTTGGCTCATGTCTTTAAATGTATTAGTACTCTGATCTCTCTCTCTCTTTATTTAATGCTTTTATTCTGGTACCTGTCTATGAATAGGTGTGTGAATGTGTGTGGTGCTGCGCGTGTGATTAGCCTGTAGTTTCTACCCACTGAGTGTCTAACTGCTACATACTGTCAGTGTGTCAGTCAGAGAGAAGAAATGAGGCAGAGGGGAGGAGAGCAGCAGAAAGGAGGGGGAGAGCTGGAGGAGAGGAGGAAGAGTTACAGGAGGGAGTAGAGGATAAGTGACGGTCAGATGGATGTTGACGTCTGACAGACATATAATAGAAACAATAATCTCTTCTGTCTGTGAGTGTTTAATGATGGCAGGTTGACAGCTCTGTGTCAGCCTCGATTTCCGGGCCCATTATCCTGTCTTCACATAGATCCTACACACCTTCGCACAGATGCAGATATTTGTGAAGTATTTCACAGGAAGCCTTTTATTTGCCCTATCAACATGCAACATACACTCACCTGCAACTTTATTATGCACACATGTTCAAGTGCTTGTTGGCGTGAATGGCCAATCTGGCAATCACATGGCCTCAACTCAATGCATTTAGGCGCGACCACAACCTGTTTAGTTCAAACTGCAAGCTCCATGCTCCTTTGACTTTGGTGTTTAGTGTTACATCATTTACTTCTTTTTCAACCCCAGAGGAAAATTTTACTGCTCAAAGCTTGATCATCTATGGCTTGGGAGACAAATTTGAGATTCTCATTTTAGTTTCCATTTCGTCTAAACTGTTTCTCCAATGTTTCTCCTAAAATTCACTAGGAGAAATAAGTGAGACTGAATAATTAGAGGGAGTCTTCCTCGGGACTTGATGGAGATACCATGCTAATCTCAATAAAGTGTTTTTGATGGCTCCTTTATTTCTCCTTTGGAGAAGAAAATGAGCAATACTTGAGCTACATGTGAGCACAAACTAATGTGTTACCCAGAGATGGGTTTGAACTTGAAACCTCTTGATCATTGACAGGGTATGCTAACCACTGCACCTCCAGCTCACCTATTTCAATGTTGAGATGTTCTCCACTAAGTTATTACCAGAATACAGACTTAACTTCCTGAGGCATTTAAATAATGTAAGACTTCAATCAAGTACCCTCTTGTTTAATGTGGGCAAATCTATTGTCACACAAAAAGGTCACTTTGGACTTCAAATGAGAAGATAGCCTACAGATGACTGTATTACATTGACACCACTAATGGT
Organism: Cetoscarus ocellatus; assembly: GCA_037902135.1. Lineage (NCBI taxonomy): Eukaryota > Metazoa > Chordata > Actinopteri > Labriformes > Labridae > Cetoscarus > Cetoscarus ocellatus. The sequence goes on from JBAMNC010000421.1 coordinate 477,023, forward strand.
CTGAGGTTTTGGCAGATAAATTTTGATACAGCTGAAATGTTGAAATATATATTATATAAATTGCTGTCAAGTAACTAATAAATTGCTGTTGTTTTGATTTTACAATGTGTTTTATGTGGTTCATTATTAAAACAGAATTATGTGCAATGGAGTACTTAAGATTATTTATAAAAAATATAAATATAAAAGCAGAAGGCCATACATTTTCAATCAATTCATTCATTCATTCATTTTCTATACCGCTTATCCTTTTCAGGATGCGGGGGGGCTGGAGCCTATCCCAGCTGTCATTAGGCAAGAGGCAGGGTACACCCTGAACCGGCTGCCAGTCAATCGCAGGGCCACGTAGAGAGACAGACAACCATTCACGCTCACACCTAAGGGCAATTTAGAGTCACCAATCAACCTAATGAGCATGCTTTTAGTCTGTGGGAGGAAGTTGGAGTGCCCGGAGAGAACCCACACATGCACGAGAAGAACATACAAACTTCACACAGAAAGGCCCTGCCAGACCTGGGGATCGAACTGCTGCGCCACCGTGCCGCCCTGTCCATCAATTCATTTTACATAATTATAAACATATGTGGATTACAATAATGTCGGTCTGAGAACTAAAAGAGTCTATGTGGAAAGCTCTTCATTTGCTCTGCCTGAGCTTAGTATGAGATGCATGAACTGAAGCTGGGATGAGAGTAGATTGAGCTCATAGAGAGAGCTCTCTGATTTCTCTGCATGAGATCACAAATAGACAAACTAGTTGAGAAACTCTGAGAAACAGATTAGAACTTGTTGAGATCTCTTCTAAAACTTAAAAGGAGACTAAATTGAGATTAAGTGAATCTTATTGCTCAGGAGAAAAAGACAAGACACAGGAGCAATAGACCTTATTCTCAGTTTGGTGTCACACAGATCTCATAGTTGTCTAGGAGAAGTAAATGAAAAAAATTTGAGATCTCTTTTCAAATTTTCTTTTCCTCTGGGTCATGTTAAGGCTGCTTCCACATGTCCCCACAATTTTTGTAATTTCTTGCCTATTTGTTGCTTACAGTGGTCACTAGCCAAGGATTAAGTCAATTAGTCGAATATGGAGCCATAAAACTGTGTTTCACAACCTTTCACACTGAATTTTCCAAAAGGGCCATTTTTAATTTACAATCTCCAAAAATAAGGATTTAAAATACAGGAAAGCCATTTTGGGATCAGGTATCAAATAAACCTTCTCCCAGTCACATAAATTAAGGTCAAATAAAAATGCTTGTAAAAGTTATAATGATATCAACTTGATTCCAAGTGCTATGGGTAGTTTTTCAGGGTCAATGAATCATATTATGAAAGTTATTTCATAGGTGTAACAGCAATATTTGAGCTACCTTGGCAGAAGTTTGTGCTCTACAATTACTGTCTAACTGAAATCTGCTATAGCCAAGACAAATCCGTGGCTCATGGAAAAAGCAAACTTCCTATTCTCAAGATTTTGGGCAGGAGATGTATGTGAGATGTGCAACTCATGCAAGCGGTCTGTAAGCTCTAACTAGATAAGATGCTTGCTGAAATGAAAACAAGCACACATTACTGCGATCATGCAAGTAAAATGCATCCAGTATGAAGTTGTTGTAAGGGCAATTAGGAGTCATGAATTAATCTACTGAGCATGAGAACCCACGCATGCAGGATAAAAACATGCAGACTCCAAACAGGAAGGTCCAGACTGACTTGGGGAATCAGATCAGCAACCTTCTTGTTGTGAGGCATGATTACTACCTGCTGCACCGTCATACAGTCATCAAATGGCTTTCTTCAAAATTTAAACAAATGTCCATGAATGTCATGGACGATACATGGAAATTTTTACTAAACTTTGCACGAATCTTCCTCCAACTCAAGGAAAAACTACAGTAATTAATAAGTTACACCAACAAACCTAGAGAAGGTTTAGAACTGTCTGGAAAAGTTTTAAGTGTTGGGAGGTTTAGTGAAGCAGCGGAAAACTCACATTTCATCAGTAAAGAAGGTCACATGTCCACTCACTTTGTCCACTCTTAGCACATTAGTGGCAACATTAATAACATGAGATGAAACAGACATTTTCATGCAACCCTTGACCCTGAAAAGAACTACAGGCTGCATGAGATGACTCCTTGTATTAAGCCTTTGTATCAGAGTGATGCAGTAATTTCAAGCGTGCTCAGCTCACCGTTAAGTGGCAGCAGCAGCAGCAGGTTGATTTCTTTCTTCTCCGCCGTATGAAAAATGTGTAATTCACTTGTTCTGAGTGTTTCCTCTAAAACGAGAGCTGTCAGGTTACAACCTGCTGCTCAAATGAAGCACAAAGAATTCATTCACATTCTGAGAGAAAGCAGCTATAAAATGATCCCCCTTCAAGCTGACAAGTACCCCTGCCGTTCTCTCACATACAGACTAAAACACACTTACATATGAAAACGCACACACACACACAAAGGTAACCTCCCCTCTCAGTGCAACATTAAAAGGCAGCTGTCATTAAGGCCCACTGCAGTGTGTAACTGTGTGTATGTGTATGTGTCTGTGTGTGTGTGAGCTGCCATTAGGCGCCCACCGCAGTGCATCTCGGTCCACTCTGGCCCACGGCATGCTGGGAAAATCTTCAGCTTCCCTGCTGTTCTGAGCCCAGAGCCAGAGAGCTAAATGACAGGGTTGACTCCTCCTGGACGCCCCGCACCGTGAATCCAGCGCTCCCTCCACCTCCACAGCTACCCTGTAATTAACAAGCTGCGGAGAGGAGAGGGGAGAAAAGGAGAGTGAGTTGGGGAGGGAGGGAAAGAAATGAGATGTGCTTGGTTTGTACTTTAAGTCTATTTGATCTCTTCTTGATGTGCAGGGGCCTCATTTATAAAGCTTGTTTACGCACAAAATGGGGCTTGAAAGTGGGGTATAGCACTTCCCACGCAAAAGTTGTGATTTATAAAAATAAACTTGGCAGGAGAGTGTGCGCACTGGTACATCAACTTTGATCCTGGTGCACGAACATTTTGGAGACAGTGAAACTGGATGCGCAGATGGTGAGGTGCTGAATTGAAATCAAATTCATCTCATACATGTAGGGCTGTAATTTCGTAGACCAGGCGCAGGTGCGGCGCACCTGCCCTGCGCCACGCTGCACCAATGGGGTGTGTCCAGGGCATTTTGCAAGTTTTGTGCATGGCACAGTCTGGCGCAGGGAGGCGCAGAAGGTCAGAGCCGCTCTTACTTTTGCATCAACTGGGAGAGCGCAGGGGCCACCGGGCCACGTATAGGAGGCCACAATGCACGTCACCGTGTGGACCACCTGGCAGGACAGATGTAATCTGTTCCTGGAGTAAATAGGAGTACAAAATTAAGTGGTAATTACATTTAAACACAGCAGCAGGCTAATCCATTCATCATGCTTGTGATCACCTGCATTCCTGGTCTGTCATCGCCAAATAGCAGAACCTTTAGTGAAATATTCCCCCTCGATATCTCCTCCTCATCCTCCTTGCAATAATGTACTCCATCTTTTTAGATCACATTAAGAATAAAGATTAAAACAGAGAAATATGGGCAATCGCAGGTAAATCCTCAAGACACCAAGTGACTTACATTTATTCAGCGAGCATCTCTCTCTTTTTTCTTTTCTTTTGAATTTCATGAGATGAGAGAAGCCGGATACTACGTATCAGATGATGTGGTTGGCTGAGAGATGTGAACTCGTTAGTTTGCGTCACACTTCCAGCTGCCGTCAGGTTGAGTTTCCATTATAACAAACGTCTTTGATCTGACATCAGATGTGACGGGACAATTAATATAGATACAAATGTATGTGCTGGTTCAGACGGTTACATTAAATAGTGGTTGCTGTGATTGTTTATTGCATTGAAATGTTCCTGACACTCTGGATACCTGCCTGTGAGGTTTTGGTGACGTGTGCACACTGTGCGCCTGTCAGCCAAATTACCACTGCACGGGGTGCGCATCGCCTGCGCCAAGAATAGACCAGGTTGGAGCTGGCGAGCTCTCAGCGCACCTTCCGCGCGTTTTTTTGGCACGAAATTGTCACTGCACCAAGCTGAATCTGTCGACACCTCCCCCTGGTGTGCCGTCACACCCATCTCTGCGCAGCCGGTCTACCAAATTGCCAAATTGGCTGTGCATGATGGTACACCGGACAAAATTACCACTGCGCGGGGTGCGCCAGGCTGCGCCACCCTGAGTTGCGCCAGGAAATTAAAGCCCTTAATGTCATCACATATCAGACTTATAGACCTACGTGATCATAAACACCCAAGTTGGCAGTGTTATAAGATGTGTTCCTTTAGTGAGCCTTTAGGCCTACTACCGTATGCAATGTATATATATCATACTTCCACCTTCAAATGATATAAAGTGGTGGATAGCACTGATTGATTAGTATTAATTGTGACAAGGTGTGTAACAAACAGTCTAGTTGCTAATTAAGCATATAAATAGTGCAGTGACACTCATGCGTAATTCTGCACAATGGATGCACTGGCTCTGCTGGAAGATCATGCAAACGGTAGGATCAGAACGGAGAGTCTTTAGAGACCACAAAGACTTTCTGGCTCATGATGACTGGCTAATAAGCCGATTTAGATTCCACAGAGCAGTGCTCTTGGATCTATGTGCTGAACTGGGCCCAGTGTTGGACAAAACCACCCGCCAGAACCGTGCCATCCTGGTGCGTATACAGGAGCTGACCACTCTGGGGTTTCTGGCAAGCAGCTCCCTCCAGAATTGGCCAACAGGTATGTGTTTGATATGATTAACAATATATAATGTTACATTATCTGTCTAAAGCCCCTTTTGGGTATGATATAATACAGTTAAATTTTGTCCTTAGGTCTGGGATGTCGCAGCCATCCCATTGCAGCCGCTTTGGATGGCATTACAAACGTGACCAGTCGATACATGAGGTTCTTAAACTGTGGGTGAACAGGCCAACATAAACAGGCAATTTGCAGCAATGTCCGGTTTCCCAAATGTAATCGGTGGAATTGACTGCACTCACGTTGCTATAAGAGCCCCGAGTGAAAATTAATTTGTCTTTGTGAACCGAAAAAATATACAATCAATGTACAAATTATTTGTACCTCAAACATGGTTTTGACAAATTTAGTGGCATGGTGGCCTGGGCCAACTCAACTCTTTCATCCTGATGCACAGTAGTAGAGGAACAGACTGCAGGCAGATGACGCAAAAACATTCATGAGGTACTTTGCATTGACCATTCATGGTGACATGTGGGTGTGTAGAGAGCGGATTATGAGGTGAATCAACCAGCGCAACCTTCCAGGTGGACTGTGATTTATAAAGAGAAAAGTGCTTGCAGGTGTGTGCACGTACGGCTTTATAAATCAGATTATTTTTTGGCGCACGCCATTTTCAGCTTTTGGGCACATGTACACTTTTAATATGGATCCTACACAATGTTTTATAAATTAGGCCCCAGGTGATTTATGCCTGGTGTCTCATCCAATGTAAGTATGATGGATCTGTAACTTGTGTGAAGCTAACCTCTCTCAAACATGTGACCTACTGTACATCTGCTTAAAGTACCCAACCTTTGACCATTGTTTACCTGTAACCATCATGGACCCTCAGTGTATCTAATGTTCATCCTCCATGCATCCTCACATGATCCTGGAATTTACACTGGATGTGCTGTAAATTCTCCAGATTGTTGATTTTAGTTATTCTGATGGCTGATGATTATATAACGACATGACACAAAACTTAAATGTACATATAATAATGGACATCCAAGAATAAATGCTTTAAAGGTCCTATATTTTGCTCCTTTTCTGCAGTTTAACATAGGTCCTTGATGTCTTCATGAAACATTAGTAACATGCTTAGGTCTAAAAAGCCTATGAATCAAGCACAGCTGCATTCTTTCCATGCTCACATAACCCCTCTGTTCAGAACGGCTGCTTTTGAGGGCAATTGCCTTAATTTGCTAATGAGCCAGAGCAAAGCAGCGACACAGTAACATACTGGCACTTCACGATAGACCTGCAGTGACCAGCCGCTCCAGCCACGCACCACTTACAGTCCTGAACACAAACGAACTGCAAATTCATGCCAGTTACCAGATAACATTGAAACTTGTTTCCCCCAAACATCACAGGCTAACGCACAACATGCTAACCTCGGCCTAGTCACCGCAGTGGGACAGCCACAACTTAACCTACCTTCCAGGCTGACGTTAGATGAAACGGAGGGGTAATGGGGTGGGTAAAAGGTTGACTGACGTTTATCCTTCAGACTTTCAACAAGTAACGTGGACATTGAGGAACATGTTGGGCAGTTCCCTCTGGTTTACTTCCCCCTGCTGTTAGCATTAGCTCATAGCAATGAGAAAAATAAATACTTCACGGCATTAAAATACTCACATTTCCATCATCAGGTTTGGCGGTGGTTTGTTGGTACTGAGCCCAGATTCAGGAAAACTCTAGTTGCCAGTCCTGTGTTAAACTGACTGAAGCTGAAGAAAGAGTTGGACGTGAAGTGATTGGCACACACGTACAGGTTTTAGCAGACTTCTGGCTCATTCCCTTCAAAAATAAAGTTAATCCACTGGGCCCTTTGGTCCTCCGAGGCTGATAGCCAAATGCGAAGATGTATGTGGCTGTTTACAGCCAACAAGCGAGCAGTGATAGGTTTTGGTTCACTAATGGTGAAAACAACAATGGTGGCACTTTGCATAGAAATTTCTCAAGCCGGGGGTGGGGGGGATACTCAGACAGAGTTAGGCTTTTGCAAATGAAAATGCTTGTTACGTAACAGTATATCCACAGACTCAACAGCTCGCCAAATACCATGAGTTTACATTCATGCAGCCTGCTAAATACATGTTTTGTTGTCTACTCTCACATGTTGTGGGCTGGGAGGCAGGACAAATACCCAAAGATGTGTTCAAAAGCCTTCAAAAAGTGATTTTGCATAACATGTCCCCTTTAAATAAATCATGAAGTTTAACCCCCTCTCAACAGAATTACGTCTCTCACTGCTTAGTATCATCTCTCTTCTCTTTCCTCAGTTCATTCATCACTAAAGTGAACAGAGTTTCTGCACTTTAGGGTCTCTTTAGAGAAACCAAAGATTAAGGGGATATATGGCATATATGTTAGATATTTGTCAACATGATATACTTTAACAGCAATATAAACAGAAGCTCAGCTGTGGTTTTACCTGTGTGGAAGATGAGGAAGGTCTAACATGGATTCTAATGAGAGGAAATGCATACTATGTAGTTTATGATGTAATCAAAACAAAGTTGTCAAATTTAAACTTTATGAAAAGGCCTATACTACTGCACTCTCTCTGTTGATATACTAAGTCCCCTGTTTTATTAAAAAAAAGCCCACTCTGTGCTGCCGCTGGCCAATGAAACTTAATGAGCTTGTAAAGACTGATTTATACTTCTGCATCAAAGCTATGCCATAACCTATGCAGACACCATGTGTGCTGCCTGACGTACATGTTGCTGAAAATGAAACAACGCCACGTGATTGGTTTGCTAGGTAGCACTAGATAACAGCTAGTCTCTAAGTACATCACATGATTTTAAAAACTATAATGTGATAGAATGTTTGTGGAAGTCAACCTAACACATGATGTAGTTGATGACATATCAGAAATTTTTTTTTCAGCGACCAAACAAGTGCTGAAAATCCCTATCCTCTATTGCAATTGAATCAACCATCGAAAATTCAACTCCTCTGGTGTTACGTCTTCTTTCTGTTTTGCAATAATTGCTTTGTGATTAACTGCTGATAATTATTTATCCATTCTATACTGTAACACTATAAAGCCTGTCATGACCATAAAAAGAAAAAACCCACTGCCATACAGAATTTTTGTATTGTATCACCTCAAGCCCTGATATTTACGCCTCTGATGCTCTGCCTCCACTCTGAATGTGGTGAGACAGAATGGGGGGAGTGAGTTGACCCCCCATTCGCTCCGTCTCCAGAGGCAGCGTCAGAGTCATAATATTGGAGAGAGAGAGAGATGCGCTGACTTAACAGTGTCTCTGCCTTTATGTGAATTGGGAGCACACACCCTGCCATGCACATCAAAGCCACATCGCAATGTGAATCGACACAGATATTCCATCCACAGGGGATTAATTTGAGTCTCTTAAGGTGTAATGATGGTGGAACTTTATTGTGGCACTTTTGCAGAAATGCATTTGAAAAGGACTATTGTTGCATTCCACTTACCTCAGAACTTGGATGTGAGAAGTGGAAATTGCGACACATCCCACATAAATGCATTCCAGCTACAAACGTCTAAAGTCAGATATCTGAAGATTGTCCAACTTCCCAGTATAAAATTTCAACAGCACATTCCCAGTGATGTATTCAGTTTGCAGCTCTCAGAGTCCAACTTCCAAGATCAACTGGAACGTACTATAGAAATGCACCAAAGCACAATGACAAATGCCCAGGATGAGAGGGGCAAAGAATATCTTCAACAGGAATATAAAGGAAGCTTAAGGAAGTTAGTAAAACAAGCTGGGGCAAAAACCTGGAGGAAACACTGCATAACTCACACACACTTGAATCTTACCTCACTGTGTACCTGCTTTTGTCCTTTATCCACTTTAAATACTCAAAGTGTCATCATTGCTATTCATTTCTGCCCTCTCTACCTTGATTGATTAATAAAAAATGAGTCTATCAAGTGTCCACCAATTATCTGCTAATTGACCTGAGAGCCTGAGAGAGTCAAACACAACCCCCCCCCCCCCCCCCCCCCCCCCCCCCCCCAAGCCCCCACCCCAAACACACCCACGCACACCCACACACATACCCACACACACACACACATACTCTACCGCCACCATTACTGCTGTGTGTGTGCCTCAGTAGGGGTTGCTAATGGAGCAGGTAGGCTGTGAATTCATTACTGTGTCACTTATACAGGGACCGATTAAGTGGCCAAGCCCCACAGGGCAAAATTACTGCTCTCTGTCAGCCTGCCTGCCTGTCTCTGTCTCTAATTTTTTTTGTCTGTGGCCAGATTTAGCAGAAAATATTCACACAAACTTGTAACAGCATCAAAACTAATTTAGGTTACTTCACATATGGCAAGAAAGGTACCAAGATGAAAAGTGAGAAGACACAACGTACTGTAAAGATTTAGGGAGGGGCCTTACCAGTGATAGCAGCTTTAAACAGAAAACAAAAGGTGTCTACCCTGACCATCTGTACAGTACAAGAGCCTTACATATTCTAACCCTCTGTTCCTTGAGTGCTCTGTTTGTAGTCAATACTGAAGGAGGTGGAGTTTAGTATTGAAAGACTCACTTATTGTCTACAGTATGGGTATATCTGTTGTGTATCATACCACTCCACCGGAGATGCAGTCTTTACCTACGACAGCCTGCATCCCTTGAGGCAGGAGATCAATTGTACTAAAGAGTCTTTTAACAGTATCATAGTCACTCCAGACCTTTTGCTCACTGATGGACTACTATGCTGAAGAGGCACTAAGTCCAAACTGAGTTGGGAAGTCAAGCTTTAAGGTTTTCTGATCTCTTTGCATGGAACAATCATCAGACTGATTTCAAACTGCAAAGTTTGGTTTCCCTGAATGTCTTTAAATTCTCCGTAAAAAGTCTTGAGTCAAGAATTTCAGCATACAGCTTTGATATGTTATATCAAATACTAGGACGTTCTGAGTTTGAGTTTTTGTCTCTGCCATTCTTGGTCAGGTTTCCCTTGAAAAAGGGATCTCTGATTTTAGATGCCTCAAAGGGAAAATTGTTATTTACAAATTGTATCTATTAGATGCCTGGTAACCCTTTATGAAGCCTGTTCCACAACAAAGTCTAATTTACAACAGAAGCACTGAATGGGAAATGACAGACTAGTGATAGCTGATGTGACCATTTTAATGCTGACTTCAACCCTAACAAGCTGTTAAAAGAGAGAAAGAATTTGCAAATCCTTTTTGTGTTGTCCGTCATTAGATACAGGCGTGGACAAAATTGTTGGTACCCTTCCATTAAAGAAAGAAAAACCCACATGGTTACTGAAATAACTTGAAACTGACAAAAGTATTAATAGATAAAAAATTACTGAAAATCAACTAATGAAAATCAGACATTGCTTTTGAAATGTGGTTCAACAGAATTAATTCAAAAATAAAATAATGAAACTGGCTTGGACAAAAATGATGGTACCCCAATAAAAGGTTGAAAATGATTTGACCATAGGGACATTTTAAACTAAGGTGTGTCCTGTAATTAGTATCACAGGTGTCTTCAAGCTTGTAATCAGTCAGTCTGCCTATTTAAAGGCTGAAAAGTAGTTACTGTGCTGTTTGGTATCGTGGTGTCGTACCACACTGAACTTGGACAGCAGAAAGCTAAGGAGAGAGTTGTCTCAGGAGATTAGAAAGAAAATTATAGACAAACATGTTAAAGGTAAAGGCTATACGACCATCTCCAAGCAGCTTGATGTTCCTGTGACTACAGTTGCACATATTATTCAGAAGTTTAAGGTCCGTGGGACTGTAGCCAACCTCCCTGGACGAGACCACAAGAGGAAAATTGATGACAAGTTGAAGATACAGATAATATGAATGGTAACCAAAGAGCCCAGAACAACTTCCAAAGAGATTAAAGGTGAACTCCAAGGTCAAGGTACATCAGTATCAGATTGCACCATTCGTCACGGTTTGAGCCAAAGTAGACTTAATGGAGGACACCACTGTTGAAAGCAAATTATAAAAAGCGAGACTGGAATTTTCCAAAATATATATTGACAAGCCACAAAGCTTCTGGGAGAATGTCCTTTGGACAGATGAGACAAAACTGGAGCTTTTTGGTAAGTCACATCAGCTCTATGTTTACAGACACAAAAATGAAGCACACAAAGAAAAGAAGACTGTACCTACTGTGAAACATGGAGGAGGCTCAGTTATGTACTGGGGCTGCTTTGCTGCATCTGGCACAGGGTGTCTTGAATCTGTGCAGGGACCAGGTACAATGAAATCTCAAGAATATCAAGGCCTTCTGGAGCGAAATGTGCTGCCCAGTGTCAGAAAGCTTGGTGTCAGGCCCAGGTCATGGGTCCTCCAACAGGATAATGACCCAAAACACACAGCTAAAAACACCCAAGAATGGCTCAGAACAAAACATCGGACTATTCTGAAGTAGACTTCTATGAGCCCTGATCTAAATCCTATTGAACATTTGTGGAAGGAGCTGAAACATGCAGTCTGGAGAAGACACCCTTCTAACCTAAGACAGCTGGAGCAGTTTGCTCACCAGGAGTGGGGCAAAATACCTGTCGACAGGTGCAGAAGTCTCACTGAGAGTTACAGAAATCACCTGATTGCAGTGATTGCCTCAAAAGGTTGTGCAACAAAACACTGAGTTAAGGGTACCATCATTTTTGTCCCGGCCAGTTTCATTTGTTTGTTTTTTAAAATAATTCTGTTGAACCGCAATTCAAAAGCAATGCCTGATTTTCATTAAGTTTTAATTTATTATTATTTTTGTCAGTTATTTCAGTGACCATGTGGGTTTTTCTTTCTTTGATGGAAGGGTACCAGCAATTTTGTCCACAACTGTAAATATCTAATAAACATGTTAAAAATATTTAATGTGTTACTGTAAACCCTGAAATATAAACCAAGCCTTTATTTATGAAATTGAAATTGAAAGTACTGCACATTAATAAGTACCAGGCTTTCTATTGGAGGCAGGCTTTTTTGTGAAAGCCTCTGAGTCTGGGAAGTTTATTTTGATTTAGTTTAGAGCAAGTATCATGATAATAGAACTTCAATACAAGAAAATTTGTCACGAACTGAGGGTAATCAAATAGCTTTAAGATATTTAAATTACATAATTACATTAAAAAATATACTTTTTTGTTTGAGAAAAAGATGTATTTTCTTTAAAACTAAGCACATTAAAGTCATGTTTTAAATAAGCGATAATTTTTAAAATACAAAGGAAATGTATTTTAAAGTTTTGCCTTCCTATATGACTAGAGATTAAATCAATTTTTACCTGGTTCTGCAATTTCACAAAACCCAAAATCAATTAGGATCAACCTGATCAGAACTGCTCTCAGGTCTCATGTGCTATACTACAAAGCACCATCTTGTCACACAGGGGCCACATCAGTTTTTGTAAGGGAGAGAAAAAGCTTGGCACACATCTCTATTGTTCTTAAATCAACTTAAACCAAAAGGCTAAAGCCAGCTTTCAATAATTTACTTGGAGGAAAAAATGCTTGAAAACTTGAGAGGAAAAAACTTCACTGTTGCTGCAGGTAGCATTGGATTTACAGAATAATTCTGGCTGCAGCTGGACAGACATCCTCCTCATCTGCAAAATTCTACCTTGAAAAGTGTTCCTAAACTTTGTAGTGAGTCTTTTTATCTATTAATCGAGTTTAATCTTTGTGAAGACTGACAGGATATCAATCAATCTGCTAATTTAACAAGCAACATAAGATTAGGTTTGGATGTATTCGTGGTCTGCAAGGAGAACTGAAAATTGGGAAAATGTAAGCATTGTTGTGTTCAAATGTTGTGCAAAGAATATCTAACCTTGTGCAGCAGCTGGACCAGCCTGATTCAGTGTCTGTAATCAGGCATATTCATCTTGCCAAGCTCCAATCTACAACATTTGTGCCCAGCCCAAAGCAGCATGGGCCATGCTGTTTTTGGGCTGAGCAGGGTGGGAGATACAAGCAAGATGACAAGACGACAGCAGGAAGTGACTGCACTTACAGAGATAAGCATAGATGCTAACAGCTTCAGTAGCAGTTTTATCAAATTTTGAACACATTTCTTGATTAAATTAAAAAATAAATACAGACAATCTTCTCTATAGTAAGGGTGTTTTCGCTCCACTTCTGACATGTTTTGACAAGAGTCTGTTTTACAAAGTGGCTCACGTTCTGTCATGCAGTAGGGCCCACCTACTACATTATCCGACTGGCCCGAAATAAATGTTGATTGACGGAACAATTGTCCGATCACCAGCCAAATATGCTTCTAAAAGGTGCTGCCCTCCCCTAACGCTTTCTATGGGCTCTTTCACAGATGGATTAGTGAAATATTTTGAACAGTCCATCTGGTGTGCCAAGTGAAGGAAAATCTATTTTTCTGAGAGAAACTTGACCAAATGCAGCTTTTTGGGAGGAAATGTTGCTCTGTGAAAAATAAAATTGAAATATATGAATAATGATACAAAGATCTGATTACTTCAGATAAATATAGAGATAAATTGAAAACTTGTTCATTTATTAAGACAAGCTTTACTCAGTTAATACTAGTTTTATTAAAAGGTCTGTGGTCTCCTCTAACCCTTCCAAAAAAAGGGAAAAGTATCAATAATGGTATTGATGAGGACTTGTGTTGTTAAGGGTTTTCAATGAGGGTATAAATATCAATGAAAATTGAATAACATAAAAGCAAGAATAAATTTGCTTAAACACATTCGTGTGCAAAGACTGTCAAAGAAGCCTAACAGAGATTCATACCCCCCTGGGGCCCTCTGATGCAGTCCAGGCCCCTCACCCTGGAGGGCCTTGAAACAGGTTGAAACAAAGGGTACATGAAATACCGCATTTTTTTTAAAAAAAAAAAGGGATGATAATCAGACCCATTGATCTTAAATCTATGACTTCAAATCAAATTAGTTCATCCCTTAGTCAGAGCGGACATTTGTGCAAAGTTTGAAGAATTCCTTCATGTGTCATTCAGGAATAATTTTGACACGCAAGGGATAAACATTATGCTTTTTATAGTCTTAAACATTAACCATCGAGGTCTGAGATTTTATCAGATCATTCTAATGTCAGAGTTAAAATCTGAACAAAGTTTGAATAAAAATTCCACTGTGTTTTTAGATAGTGTGCATACAAGAGTGGCCCCGCGATATAAGGATGGATAGACTTAAAGCACAGCAACTTAATGCCTTTCAGCATAAGCTTTTCCTGGTGCCACAGCAAAAAAGGTTTAGAATCGTTCTGTTTGCTGTCTTATTACAGCAGTCACAGACAAAACAAAACAACAGGTTTTCATCAGCAGCAATCAACAGACAACGTGATTTATCCATTAAAACAGACAAAGCATTTTGATGCTGAGAGAGACAAAGACAGAGCGGCAGTGTGAATGTTGATGACAGCGTCTGTTGTGTTATAAAAAAAACAGATGCAGAGGAGTCTGTTTGTGTTCAGGGTCTTCAACAAAATGGAAGAGAAGCACAATAGAGGAAATTACTTTTTAATCAACTGCAGCTCACACAAAAGACAAGAAGCACAAAGAAATGATGAGGTGTATTTGAGAGGTTTTCTTTCTAATATACACAAATAAAAAGAAAAACAAAACAAATAAGAGGAGGAAAAGCTGAATCTATTTAGTCTTCTTTCAATTACACATGTAAGTTTTTTTCTCTGAGTAGTTTTTACTGAAATTGTATATTAAAAATCAATCCACGTGAAGTGACAGTGTCCTATAACTGCATTTATTTAGAGTGAAATCTGCAGGATTCATCTTCAAATTATTTTACAATGAATAAATGATCATACAAAAGTTTACATTTGGAAAAAAAGGCTCCTTTTATATTTCAGTACTATAACAGTAAAAACTTAGAAGTTCTTACTCATCAGGGATAAAAACAACTTCAGATCCTGATAAATGTATCCGAAGTTTATTTAAATGTCTCTTATCATAAAGTTGTGACTAATCTTCATCGAAGAGGGCCATAATATCCAAACTCTGGCACACATGTCACAGACTTTATTTAAACATATCCAAAGACCATCAGAGTATGATTATTGCTGTCTAAGTAGGTTTGCAGGGCCGTTACGTGTAAATTACTGATAAATAAATTGTTGGGGTTACAAGATCAAGATTTTTAAAGGGCCCTTATTTAAAAAAATAAAGGAAATATCTTGCCCATTTTCTTACTTGTTTGACTCTGGGAATACAATTTAGTGACTGTAGGGAGGCCCGGGGGGAATTAGAAATATCAGGTCTATCCTGTCTCAGAGCGATGCTAAAAAGCTAGTCTATGCTTTTGTTACTTCTAGACTGGATTATTGTAATTCTCTTTTATCAGGCTGTCGCAGCAAGTCACTTCAGACTCTTCAGCTGGTTCAAAATGCTGCAGCACATAAAACTCGGAAAAGAGATCACTTTACTCCTGTATTAGCTTCTCTGCATTGGCTTCCCATAAAATCTGGAATAGAATTCAAGATTCTTCTTCTCACCTATAAAACTCCCAAAGGGCAGGAACCAATTTATCTTGAAGAGCTTTGAGTGCCATACAACCCCTCTAGAACATTACGCTCCCAAAATGCTGGCCTGCATGTGGTACCGTCAGTCTCTAAAAGCAGAATGGGAAGTAGAGCCTTTAGTTATCAGACTCCTCTCCTCTGGAATCTTTTACCAACCAGGTTTCGGCAGACACCCTCTCTACCTTTAAGCTTAGACCTAACACATTTCTTTTCAATAACGCCTTCAGTTGAGGCTGGCTTAGGCCAAGGCCAGCTCATAGTGTAGCTGCAATAGGCTTAGACTGTCGGGGGGATTTGGCACACTGAGCTCCTCCCATTACATCTCTCTGACACTCTCTCTCTCTATCCTCTCTCTATATATCTATTTGCCCCTTTTTGTCTTCTCTTGTAGGCAGCTTGGGATTGTTAGTGTGGACGACCTGCTGGTTTGGACCTACAAAGCTTAAAATACAACAATCCAAATATTTTGCCATTCCTTTAGCCCATTTCTAGTGTCATTACAGTTCCTGACATAAACTTCAGAGAGATCAACAAAAATTAAATACATGGCAGTTCCTTCAAACATATATTACTATGGCCTTGACAAACATTCATGCAACAATCACTTTGGCACCTCATCAGTTATATGTGTCAAACACAATTTTTTCAATATGAGGGATCAAGAAGAAGGACTTGATGTTTTTTTTGTGGTATCTGTAATGGAGGAAATCTTTTTTTATTGTCTAGGCATATGCATTAATGCATTCTTGAGTCAGAATGAATGTGAAAAGTTTCAAGACTGTGCCTTTAAGATATCACTTCATAAACAAAGGATGGCCATGAGGCCTGATGACCTTGGCTTTTATATAAAGGTTATTCTTGAATTAGTGTGGTCATTTTTGCAAGTTTGAAAAAAAAAAACGTACATTGCTTTGAACATTAAAATATAATACGTTTAATCTTAAATAAGGGTAGACATTTGAGCAAAGTTCAAGGAAATCCCTAAAAATGTACTCAAGATATCATCTTTACAAGCAAGGGATGAAAATAAGGCCCGATGACCTTTTGACTCTGAATTTTTTTCACTTTAGCTTGTGTCAGAGTGGACATTTGTGAAAAGATGGATGAAATCTCTGGGTAATTGAGATATTACATCCACTACGGCCCTGGGTGGACAGACTTACTGGAAAAATCAATGTACAGACGAACAGAAAAACACAAAACACAATTCCTTTGGTCTCACTATTACACAAAGGCATAAAGATCAGGGCAGATTTTTGGCTGGACAAGATTAAAAAAGACGTGCATTTTAAGTTGATAGCTTTACCCATGTCCCAACTTTTAACATGCAGAAGACTTGATTTACGGACATGAACTGCAGCCTGTCAGCAGTGGGATCGTTAGATAGTTTGCCTTCGCTCCATGGATGCTGTTTTTCTGACCACCGTAATATAGGGTGTCATCAATAGTGAAGCTCCCAATTTAGAAAAAGTTAGATTATAGAAAAAGTAATGCATGTCTGACCAACCAGGAGCTAGTGGGCTGAACTTAAAAAAAGTTTTGCTTCATTCATGAGTCTAAATTGCACATGCACAAACAAAAAATGCACAGACACACATGGTCATAGGTCCACAACCTGCTCAAAGGTTGTTTTCATGCAGAAAATCAGCTAACATACCATGACTTTTAATAGACATCTACACAATGCACACTCATTAGTCAACACTAATACGCACTCCTCCCTCTGAGGACGACACAGCTGGTGAAACACTGAAAACAGATGGACACACACACACACACACACACACACACACATAGAGGGTCTGTATTGTAACAGCACAAAGAGCAGCTGGTATTTACTGCCTGCTGCAGGGATGTTAGACACCTCCTGACTGAAGAGTCCCACACACAGACAGAGGAGGGAGAGAAGGAGAGAAAGTTAGAACAAAAAGAGGGAGGATTTGGAGGAGATTGCTGCAAGACAGTAGTCTACTGGCTCTCAAACTTACTCATGGAATGGACCAACAGAAAGTCATTTATCAAGGTGCAAAACCAACTTAACTTTGATTCCAAATTATTTATATAATCAGCGTGCACTTCAGAATATTCTTAAATAGTGGTTTGAGGCATTTGATCCTTTGTAAGTTTCAAGTTGTCTTGTTGTCAAACTTATAACAGTGAGTTTATACATAAATTTTATTCTATATGGAGCATCTGTCATTTGTATATTTAAATATATCAACCTGCATGTTATGAGAACTAACAATGAGTAAGGCCATTTGACAAATAACAACACCATGTATCTACAACCGGAAATCCTCAATAAATCCTCAATAAAAGACAAACACAATATATCAAAATCACCCCCCTAACAGTTAGAGCACATAGATATTTTAAGATATTTGGAGCTGTTTTTTAACCAGGGTGTAAAGATGTGTATTTAGGCTGAAAAGGTGTACTTTCCATGTACACAATCATTCTGATGTCAGGTTTCACTCTTGAGGTACTACAGATTTTGTCACTTCCATGTTGGGCCCTGAAGGTTGCCACCTGATTTTAATGCATAAATATACTGCATCACCACTACAGCCGCTCGCTCAGATCCTCCTCTTCCACCCACTTCACTGTGTCCTCTGCTCGCCTCAGCACCATGGGGAGCAGGGCCTTCAGTCGCTCTGCTCCCCAACTCTGGAACTCTCTCCCACCAGACCTCCGAAACTTGATCTCTCTGCCCTTCTTCAAATCCAGACTCAAATAGAAAAGCACTCAGAGAGCACAGACCTCCGCCAAGATGATCCGGATCAGTCCCAAAATTTAATCAGTTCTTCTATATCCCATTTCCGACAATTCCTGAAAATTTCATCCAAATCCATTCAGAATTTTTCAAGTTATTTTGAACACAAACAGACAAACGGACAGACAGACAGACAGATAAAGGCCGGCAAAAACATAACCTCCTTGGCGGAGGTAAAAACCCACCAGTAAAGGACTGCATACTCCATATAACTACAACCTGCATGTCTGCATTTCTACATCTGTTTTTATCTGTTGCTTTTGCTGATTTTATTGTTCTACTGTTGATTTTATTGTTGTTTTGACCTTGTGAACTTGTACAGTGTCCTTGAGTGTCCTGAAAGGTGCTTTTAAATAAAATGTATTATTATTATTATTATTATTATTATTATTATTATTATTATTATTATTATTATCATTATTATTATCATTAGTATTAATGCTTACATGCTAGGCATTAGCTTACTGTTGTACTTCTAGGAAAAATGCTGTTTATATCCTGGTATTAGCCCTGTGTGGGGTTAGCTTGCACAGAATGTCTAGTCTAGCGTCTAGTCCACACGAGGGTGCATGGTCCAACCAGATTTTTTTTTTTTTTAATCCTAAAAAATCTAAAAAATGTATAACTATACTGAAATTATGTTTTCTTAAGTGCATGTGTACCCATTAAACATTTAACCCTTTTTATCATTGTCAGCACATTGTTATTTTATTTTATTTTTTATCTGTGTGACCGAAAGCATGCTTATATTGCTTCATACACCCCTAGCAGTGTAGCTGGATTCCCTTGATTTCACATCTCTAATCAGGTAGATCCATCTTCCAGAGCTCTAAATTGGAATGACTGCACTCAGTCTGCAGAGGCCCTCATCCACCAGCGTGCACTCAGAAGAAAGATGTGGAAGCTACTGGCACAATAAGAGCGAGAAGGGACTGCAAGCCTGCGAACAAGGGTGGCTTGTTGAGAGACCAGCAAGGATGCTGCTATAGCAGCAGTTTTATTGGTACTTGACATAATTGTTTTGTTGAATGAGGATCAAAAAACAATTTTTCAATGGAAAAGATATTATTGCTCCTTTTCTGACAGGTTTGCAAGAACATCTGATGGGTCCACCTTCTTGGTTCTGCCATCCCAAAATGCTCTGTTACCGCTGTCACCTTGCCCAATGTCAGCTGGGCTAGACCCCCACCCCCCACCCCGACTCCCAGGGTCCCCAAAATAATAAGGGGTATAGATGATGGATGAGATAAATGGATTTGTCAGTCTGTCAGTCAATTTCCAACCATGAAACCATGACTTTATCCATCTCTTCAGCAAACTGCTTATTCATCGATCCATCCATCCATCCGTCCTTCCATCTATGTGCTGTACGATAAGAGAGCCATCTATTTTCCATACAAAAATTCTTCTATTGGTCTCATTTGTAACACTTGTAACTGAACTGAGATTGTCATTGAATATCTCCTTTATTTTTTAATACACATTTCATCGGTATGTGCAGCCTGTAGGGGGCTGTAGAAGTCATTCTGTTGTTTTCAGTTCAACTCTGTTGTGTCTCATTTTCCACCTCAGTCACGTAGAAAAGGTGAATACGTTTTTTTTTCTAAGAGATGCTATAGAACCGCATGACTTTGTCCTCGTCAGGCAAGAGCTAACTTTTATTCTGAAAGGTCCTTTTCTTTTCAGGAAGTGGATTTTCTTCTCCAGCTGAAACCATTAACATTATCATTATCATCATTCAAAAGAATCAGAAGGTCAACACGTCTCCAACCAGGTCAGAGGCAGAGAAAAGCTGGTCTATTAGCAAACACATGACAGCTGATGTGAGGCGGTTAAAAAGAGAAGTGATCCAGACCTGCTGAGTGCGCACACAGACATACACGCACGCTCGCACACAAACAGGCTCGGATTCAAAACTGCTAATTGAATTTCATGGCCTGTCTTTGTCACCAGCTCGCCACCTTCTGTCACTGTTGTAATGCTCTATAACTGTGTGTGCGTGTGTGTGTGTGTGTGTGTGTGTGTGAATGAAAGTGTGTATAAGAGGGGTCTCCATGAAATGGCTCTTTTGCAACAAATGGCTCTTTTCAGCAGAAGTGTGTGTGTGTGCGTGCATGCGTATAGGTAATAGACAAGCCTATATACTCCTAAACAATGGTGATCCTCCCACTGTGGTGGTGGGGGGCGTCGGAGGATCAAGGTCTTTACAGCCCATGAATTCATTACTGCTGCTTTCTGGCAAGAGGCGCGTTGCCTCGTCTTTCTCGTGCTGAAATGAGCAATAAAAGAGGCTTAGGGAGTTGACGGGGTGGGGGTGGGCACGGCAGGGTGAGGTGACGGGGTGGGCACGGGTTGACAGGAGTCCAGGGAGTTTGAGGGTGGATTTATGGAGACAAGAGAGAAACTTTTGTGGAGGAGGAGAGGTAGAAGAAAGGAGGAGAGTGTGGAAAATGGAGAGTGACGGGTGGGCTAATCTGGTATCCATCTGCTGCCGCTGCTTGTATTCATGACCCCCTCCTCCAAACAGAACCTTTAAATGACACCACATCGTTGGACTAAATGTTTTTGGACAGGGGGCTTTGTCAGCGACTCCCCCTCAGCACCCAGCCTGCTGAGACACAAAGAGCCAGCTCCTCAAAATAGTTAATAATTAGATTAAAACTTCAAATAAATGAAGTGTGTGAGTGAAAGGAGGCTGTATGTTGCCTGTCTGTCTGCCTGCTGCCTGTCTGCCAGTTTGGCTCCGGATACACCCTCTACTCTAACAGGACACCCAATAGTTTTTGGTTTTCTCTTGAATGCGGTCCCGGAAAATGTTTTAAAGGTGCCACATAGACTAAATGAAGTCCTTTGAAGCTATAAACACCTTTAAAGGTGCTTTTTTTATATCTCTGTGCTTTCTGATCTGATCCGACGCCATCAGAAGGAACTCATCACAAAAATCTGATACACATAAAACACCAAAGCAAAACCAAAGAGAGCAGTCAGAGATTTCTGTCAGGCCATGAGTGTCGAGGACTTTAGAATGAAAGGAGTACAGAAAAGTGGAATGACCATTACATGTGGAGCAACAGCATCAGTTTTAAAATTGCTGCCTCTTTAAACGTTCACTTGATAGCGCTCCATGAAAACTTCACCTTACTTGTGTAAATTCAGCTCTCTGATTAGCATGACTGTTTTACATTGGGAACTCCTCTGGTGTGACCTCAGCAGAAGCTTCTTGTCCGTGTCAGTGTCTAGGTGGGTGGATCCCCCCTCCCTTTAAAATGGGTTGGCACTGTGCTGTTTGGTCATCCAACATGCTCTTCTCACCACAAGCAAAAGTTCCATTGGTCTCCACTCTCAGTCTGATTAGACCAGAGGTGTGCAAACTTTTTTTCTCCAAGGGCCACATACAAAAAAAATTCCAGGGATGACTGGGCCACATTGGCATGTTTTTACTTTTTTGTATCAGAGTTTGTTTAATCAGTCCGGTGTAGATTATTATGTCCTTAAGTATTGAAAAAGGCATAAGGATAAAAACATCCTTCATAAAAGCGTCTCATTAAAGGGTTATTTGGGGTTTTTTGAAGTGGGATTGCTCAAGGCAACCTCACTCATTGTAAAATATTTTGGGGTGCCTATCAGATCTAAGGGGGCCCTGGTTGGCCCAGGCTACAAGAGGATGGGCCCTGGTGAAGATGAGAGTGACCCTCCTTGCAGCAGAGTGGGGATGCTGAAGGCTCATCTCTTCTTTCAGACTCAAAACAGGAGCAAATTGCACAAAGAAGACAAACTTTATAGGAGCTTGGTGTGTGCATGAAGATGACTAGCCCAATATTTGTTTTAAATAAGATCTTTTAGAAAGGATAACAAAGCATGTGAAGGATTTTGAAACTGCTAAATGCTTTAATGAGTTTGTCTTTATTCATCAGTCAAGCACAGTGTGGGCCAAACTTTCATTATTGCTCTACTTGCTGCAGGCCATGTAACAGTGGACCATGTGCTGAAGTAGCCCCCTCCATGGCATTGACCCAACATTTGTCATGATTGAGCTCAACATAAATAAAGATTGATTGGTTTATTAATTGACTGATTGACTGACACTCTACTACGTACCATAAACGATGGAGTTTGGCAGCGTTTGTGGTGGCCTAGCTATCTCCTTGCCGCATTAGGTTAGCAAAAACTATCAGCTCTACAACTTGTAAACCCTGCCTGTGACCTTGACTGCTGCCACTGTGCCCACAA
Organism: Cetoscarus ocellatus; assembly: GCA_037902135.1. Classification (NCBI taxonomy): domain Eukaryota; kingdom Metazoa; phylum Chordata; class Actinopteri; order Labriformes; family Labridae; genus Cetoscarus; species Cetoscarus ocellatus. Next base: position 499,316 of record JBAMNC010000421.1, read on the forward strand.
ACTCAGATGACAAACCCCAGGCTTTAGCTTGCCCTGGTGGGAATAAGATATCAAGCTTGGTTTCCTCACCAGATGTATGTGATGTGTCTCAGTTTGAAGCACATCTAATAAGCAGCCTTTGAGTTCATGAATGACTATTTTTTTTGGCCACCTCTACCGCAAACTGTTCCGCTGCTGTCTGACAAATTTGTCCAACAGTGACCCTTTCAGGGCTTTTACCACAGAAGGCATGGAGCCAATGAACCTCCCTATGAGCCTTGCTCATGCTGCCAGAGCAGAACCAAACTAGGGGGATCAATTTGTCCTGCTGCCCTGGTATCAATATGAAGCATGTTTGATACTCAGGATTGTCTGGCGATAATGTCAGTGATGATTGAGATGGTGGGTTCAAACAAAACAAACCATATCTTTGTACCATATCTTTCTCCACATCTGCTTGATCTCAGATCTGAAGATTCTCACTCAAATTTCTTACACTTAAAAAAAATCGCTTTTTGCCTAGATCTGAAAGCAAGCAGACATTTGGGTAGACAGAGCACAGCTAAAGATGGGAAAGAGGGAGAAATTTCTTTTTTTCACTTAGTGTAAAATCAATTTTCTCAATTTTTAAATCCATAAGAAATTATTTGATCCTCATAGAGTTGAAAGATTGGTTTCCATTGATGAGTTTAATAGAAATAAATCATCAGTAAAATACCAGCAGGCAAAGGACAAAAACAAAAGAGCACAGACAAACAGGAGCATGTGGATGCTCTAATAATGTTTATTTTTTGTCAGAGCAGCTCTGAGCAGCAGCAGAGTTGATCTAAAGTGGAGGAGATTGAAAAAGAGAGCAGACAGATGACAGTTTGTGTTCTCCCAGCAGGAGGTAAAGACTCTACTGCACTTTAATATCACTGATAGAGATGGTTTTCTGCAGACAGAGCTGATGGTGTGATCTGTGTGAAATCAGGCTGTTTGTATGCAGTTTGTCTCCCAAGAAATAAACATGACTCCTCTTCATCTCCTCCTCCTGCTCCAGAACACACCTCCTCTCATTGTCTCTTCTTCTTCTGCTATTATTTTCTTGGTCTCAAACTCACAGCACATACATACATTGAAGACTTTTTAAGCTGTTCATTTAAAATGTTTAAAGCAAATTAGACTTGACTGATGCAACATGTTTCATGCATCTCCAGCCTGTCAGCAGGTTTCTGTCTTTCTTCGAACCCCTCTGGGCTCATTATTGGGACATGTATTTTCTGTGTTTGAACATGCTCTGGGCACACTCAGTGAATTGAATGAGAAAAGTTTGAGCTCCATACATTTAGATGTACTGTGATAAGGGTGGGCGTGTCTCCCCGTCTCTGTAATGTGTAATGGATTCAGTCCACAGGAGGTCACAGTAATGAGTCGTCTAAAAGCAGCAGCCACCAGTAATACACACTCAGAGCTTCAAATATCAGCAGTCTGTCTGTCTGTCTGACTGACTGTCAGTGTGTCACTTTTGACTCATACTTTGAGTTCCTTTCATCATGATCTTTGTCCTGTGCCAGAGTTTTAAATCAGGGAAATTGCAATGCTGCAGAAGGCCATTACTTTATATGTCAGCTGAGTTTTCAGTGTTGACTCGGGACAAAAGAAATAAAAAACGTATAAGAAAAACAATGATTCTTGGACAGAATAGTCAGATGCTTGTTGGGCATCTATGAAATTATTTTATTTTGTCCACTTATATCTGTCACTGGAGGGAGGGAGTGGTGGGGAATGATATTAGGAAATTGAGCTACAGACTTTTATTTTTTGTCTTTATTTCATTTCATTACATTGTAATTCTATAAAAGGGCTAAAATTAGGCATAAGCATTATCATATGGTGTATTGTACCACAGTGTGTAAACAAGTCCACGTCAAGTTTAAGTGTAGCTTAAGCCCCATTATAAAACTTAATAGCTCTGGATAAACCCCTCTGTACCACATGAGAGCAGTTTTGAACTTTCTTTAACAAATGATTGATAAAGGAAATGTGTGTCCTGTGACATCCTTTGCCCCCTTTCTTCGTGGATTATTTGTAATATATACTGTCATACATGATTGTTGGGCAGAAACCTTTTGTATTCATTTTTCATGCTTTGTCTTCCTTATTTTCCCGAGACAATGCATTTGGTAACAATCAGCAAGATCTGGCTTTAAAGGTTTTAAAACATTAAAACTATCAAAACCAATTGCCAGTTATGATAATAAAGTATTAAACTAAAACACCGGATTGTTGTCATTTTCTAAAAAGATGAAGTTTTGTCAATAAAAGGTTTCGGCCTGACATCAGAGATATTTATTATGTAATCGCACCGGGAAGAAAAGACTCCCACAAACCAAATACCAATACCAGCAGGGATAGGTTCCAGCCCCCCACAATGCTGAAAAAAATAAACATTACGATAATGGATAGACTGAAGAATATCATGAGAATTCTTTTCTTTTCAATATTTAACTTATGTCCGGAGCTTGCTTAGCCCCCTACAGACACACACACACACACACACCCACACACACACACGCACACACACACGTTATTGCAAAAACATTTCATGAAAACTAATGGACGTAAAAAATTAAGATCTTAATTTTCCTTTCAATATTATGAAAGGAAAATTATTTAAAAAAAACATTTAATAAAGGCTATTTAAGGTTTAAAAGGTTAAACAATGCTATGAAAAAACAAGAAAATGTGTGTTTGTGTATATGTTTACATTGTATTGAAAGTCAATTATTTTTATGTTTAAGTATTGGGCTAACTCCCTAAGCCAGGTAGATGCTTGTTGCACTTGTGCTGAATGTATCAGCCCAGTAAACACTGGAGCGTAATGTTAGAAAGCTAAAGCCACATCCAGTTCTTAATAGAGGTATGGTCACACATGTCTCATGGTAAATCACACTAAAACAGCCTTTTCTGAGCATGGCTGAATCAGAGGGGTTTGTAGACATGCCTCAATCTGATATGTAGATTTTTAAGTGAGACACTTCAATAATGCATTCTGGAGACATCGGGGACCAGTGTATAAGTTTAATGCTAACATATTTTACCATAAATCCTTCTTGTATTAAAACATTGCAGAGTCAACTGAAGGTACCTCACACGAATAACATTAATAACGTGCAGCATGAATTTTACTGTGTGGTTTTAAAATATGATTAACAAAGCAAAAAAAAGAAAAGAGTAAATAATGAAAGGGTTGTAGAAAATATAAATCTCTTTATAATAGACTTTTTAGTCTAAGGACAAGATCATACAGACAAGGACAGGAAGAAACTGAAGCCAGGAGGGCAACTTGTAAACGGTTCTTGATGCAGGGAGAAGAAATGATATCTGATTTGAATCTGATGTAATCTGATATTTTATCACCCCCTAATTCTACTGAAGGCCAAATACAAAAAAAGGGGAAAAAAAAGAAAAGAAAGGACAAGTTGTTATTCCAACAAAACAATCAGACCTCTTGATGGAGATTTTCTTTTAGTAATCTCCATAAACCCTTTGTCTTCAGGAAATCAAAGCAGAACAAAAGAGGAGTCGAGTTAGAGAAGTGTCACCCGCCTATAGATTAGAAAACATTTTTCAAGATAATCTCCAAATTTGTTGGGAGGATTTTTTTCGTTGACAGTATCACAATCCCACCAACATTTTATCAGATGACTACATCATTTCTGACCGTGTCTCTGTCTTAGATCAAAGCAGCAGCGGCTCAGACAGTGTGTTGGTGCATCTTATTGCAGAGCTCAGTGGGGGGACAGGGGGCTCGCTCAGGGGTTAAAGATAAAGAGGAGTGAGTATTAGAGTCAAATGGTCCGTGAACTGAAAGCCTCTGTCTGCAAGTGTGTGCATGTGGCAGGTTAGTCATCTGATCATGTGGATAATTTCTGTTTTTCTTGATGCTATTGGGCCATGGTAAATGAATGAGGCCAAAGTGAATTATATAATAAATCTGTTTCTCTATGTTGTGCCCTTCAGCCTGAATCAGAAAAGATACTGTTGTTCTTACTCTCAAAAACTGGATGTACTAACCAAAGAGGAGACGAGCCCTACTCCTATTTCTTCAGAGCTCCACCGCTGAGGGAAAACACAGAGAGGAGCAAATGGTGGATTAATTTTGTTTTTGCAACAACTTACTTTTCTACTTCTAAGCTGCTTTGTTGCAGCCTACGTGTCTTTCCACTAGCAGTATACAGATCAAAATACAGTCTGACTTAAATTTTGCCAAATAAACTACCTCCCAAATTAATATTAGCCAACTTTATAAAAGTTTAAATATGCTGCCAACCAAGCACAATAATGTTGACAGTGTTTTTCTACCTCCACAAGAATGAACATACAGTGTGCTGTCATGAAGTAAAATAAAATCTTGCAAAATTCACCATAAAAAGATTGAAAATGGCTATGTATATACTCAAAGAAAAAAAAAGACCTACTGGGCTGTAATTGTTTTTGTTGAACTTATTTATGCAACTATCAAAACATAAATAAAAATATAAGTAAAAACAGTTCATACCTTAATAAGACTCCTCAATAGTCTCCTGTACATCACAACAACAGTATTCTGTGGCTGTACTTGTTTTATCATTTAGACAGTTAGCGCTTGATCCAATCCACTCTCTGCAGTTTTTATAATTTTGTGACAAAATCTGGCCCCGTAAATGTCATCTGTCTTCATATCAGCCAATAAAAAAGCAAACTGAGGAAACCAGATTTTAAGATGAAGAGGTGGTCTCTGCATTTTTCCACCACAGAATGAAGAATTGATGTGCTGGGTTCTCAAATGAAAAGATTTGGACACACCAATCAACTACACTATTATACAAAACTACCATATAATTGATGTTTTCAGCAAAATAAAAGCTGTGCAGGCTCTTTACATCCTGTGAGTGAATCAAGAACTGATTGAATCAGATTTGCTTTAACTTATTTTTTTTTAATCTCTGATTCAAGTCTCCCTTACAACACACAAACACACAAAAGGTACTCAAATGCATCAGATTCACCCACACAGCACACACACTCTTCCTTCTATATATTCTATTAGGTTGCCCTAATGTTGAAGTGAGAGAATAGCCCCATATGGTCCAACAACTAGGACCCCCATTATTGGCAAGAAACACAAACAAACACACACATATGTACACACACCGCAGTAAGTCTTAATGCCACTTAAAGCTGTTAGTGTTTCCTGTTGACGTCCAACAACAGGCTCTTCACAAGCCATCATTTTCCACTCTGCAGAGCTCTTAATACACACACAAATCAAAAAATAAGACACACACAAACAGAGGGGTGGACCAGGTTGAGCGTTAGCCACGAGGAGGAGTCACTGGTGGATTTTCAAAAGGGGGTTTTACAGAGTTCAGCTTAGCAGTAACAAATCCAGGCTGCAATGAAGAGCCATGAAGAGACTCATTAAAGTAAAGATACAACCGGGAGTGCTCATCGGGCTAACAAAAATAACGTGAAAAGAAAACACAATTAAAGGAGACAACAAACTCGACATCTTGAATGAAAGAAACAGAACAAATAGTCTGACAAGATAGATATTTGAAAAATTGATTTCATAAATGCAAATTCTCTAGGGCCAGAAATATACATGCTGTTAACAATGCAAACACATGATAGCTGCCACATTAATAAATGCAACATGATTAAAAGATGTAGTTTACTCATACCCAGTGGGACTCCTGTGGAAGCAGAGGAGAAACAATGACAGAAAGAAAAACAAACCAAACTACCAATTTCGCAATTGTCTACATTTAAATTGTGTGTTATTGACACTCAAAAGGCACAAACATGTCTATCAATTTAGTCAGGAACAGATAGCTTCTGTCAGGTCGATGTTTAAACCAGTGAAATTAAAGGAGATGGGTCTGATGGTTGTAGTGACTGTGCAGCTGTAAAACTGTTAGCAGCATGTGTCAATGATGTGGCAACTAATTAAATTTTATTGTCGACAATGCCATTATTAATTCTGCGTGTTGATCCAAATCTTTTTATTTCCTTATCGATTCCCTGTGGAAAAATGCAGGCCTACAATAGTTTTCAGGGTCAATGACGTCAAACACATGGCACCCCTTTTATTCAATGCTGTTCTGCAAACACAAATGCTCCAGCAAGTTTCTGGTGTTTTCAGCTTTGCCTGAAATAAAATCAGAAATGCTTAATTAATTCCCAATTATTATAATTACTACAATTAATAATAATAATAATAATAATAATAATAATAATAATAATAATAATAATAATAATAATAATAATAATAATAAAGATAATGATAATGATATTGTTGTTATTATATCATTAATAGGTTACACAAAACATGAAGATTTTGTTAATGTAGCAGAGCAAGTAAAGTCAGTTCAGAGCTCCACTTCCAGTCTGTACCCTTAGTTTTTGTTCGGTCTTTGAGCTGTGTCCAATGTCATTTAATATTTACATGAAAAAAGACTTAGATTTTTCCAAGACATCTGCCATCACAATATCAGTTATGCTGCAGTCTTCTGGGCTATAAGAAACCACATCAACCACAAAATGCCACTGAATGCATATCTACTGAAGTGTTCACAAATTAATACATGTTCTGCAGCATTCGCCTCTTGCCCTGAGCCCCTCCCCACTGTATGCTTTACACTCCCCTTTACTGTGTATGTGACTTAACTGAAGTAGGGGGCTCAGAAGAGCTACTGTACATGTGGTGCAGACAATCAGTCAAATGTTGCTCTGACAGTCATAGCACACCCCTTGGCTGAGCAGCAGTCAGTCAACACAGGGTAGGAGCCGGTGAAAGCAGCAATCAAAATGGCCAAGGAGGGGTAGGAGAAGCACTTGATTGAATGAATTTGATCTGTTTTGTTGTCAGAAGGTCAGTGTGCTCTGCATGAGAAGATGGAGGGTCTTTTTGTAAACCCACAAGAGGTAGCAGACATGAAAAATTGAGTCAGAAGAAATTTGTCTGTGGCCTTCACGTACCCAAATGTTCACAATTAACTCTTTCACTGATGTTAAACTCTCAATGCTGGGCTCAGATAATTTGAATGCCTCAGGTGTTTGTTGGACTTTTCCCACTATGAGGAAGATCATAGTGATGCTTTGTTGTGTAGTTTGTTTTAAGTGTGTGAATACTCTAACCAGGCAAACTGTTATGGATGAGCCTTAAGGGCCGAGGTCCATCCACTTGTGTAGTTAGGCAGCTAAAATGATTGGGTGATAACAGCCTCTTCTTGATTATGCTTTTTATTGTTTCATAACTGTCATCTGAATGCTATTTGTGCCTTAAATACAATTTTCTCTTTAACTTAAAGATCCCATATTCTGCTCTTATCAGTCCCAAATGTTATCAGAACATAAAGCATCTTTTAGTTTCTTTCCTAAACCCTCTCAGATATTGGATTATGGCAAATGAAACCCTGCGTCTCAGCCCTGCTCAGAAAAGATTTTTTTAGTGAAAATCCTCAGGAAGTGTCTCCCTCATATAAAGGTAGATGTATATTCCTTAATGATGTCATTGGGGGCAATATTGTGAAATGGACTGCTTGAGCACACATTATCTGGGGGGTGGAGCAAGCAACAGAGGGAGAGGAGAGATTCTTCTCATATTGGGAGGGTTTGAAGACGAAAGCCATATTGAAGATTTTGAAGGCCATTGAAATGTGCTGAACAAAAACCATTAAGAAGTGTATTTTCATTATGTGGGACCCTTAAGAAAAAACAAGACATTGTACTTCTGCTGCTGTCCTGTGTAGTTTTTACCATTTCAATCTGGTGATTTCTTACTGCCAAGGCTTATAAAACTAGAGATGGCATCATGTCTCTCTGATGTGAAGCAGACAAAGGCAGCATTTGAATGACAAGGACTCAAGTTTCACCCAGGTAAATATAGGACAATTCATTCAAGGACTGATGATCTTTCACTCATCTAAAGTGTTGACACTGCTTCTGTTTTGTGTCATGTCTAGTTTCATTTATTTAATTAACATTCATTACTAGAAAGCACTCGGAGGGCACAAAACTCCACCAAGGTAGCTCACATATTGCTGTTACATCTATAAGCAATATTTCCATGGTAAAGTTACCATAATAATATGATTCATTGACCCTAAAAACCCACACCAAGCACTCAGATATTAATATCATCATTAGTTACACAGATATTGAGCAAAAACAATTGTTCACTAATGGCGGTTATCTGGATCACCACAAAATCTAATCATTTTAAGCTGAGATACAAACGTCTCCTGAAAATTTCAACAAAATCCATCCAGTCGTTTTTGCTTAATCTTGCTAACAAACAAACATACAGACAAAGAGACAAACCAACATACGCCAGCAGAAACATAACCTCCTTGGCAGAGGTAAAAAGAAAAGCAATGACAAGGTAGCACTGGTTTACCCTCTCCAGCCTGACTGCCTTTATATTGTCTCAAAAGCACGAAAACACAGTTTCTGTTGAAATTAAGTCACAAAGAAACATTGCAATTTGCCTCTCTCTCTCTATCTCTTTCTTTCTCTCTGTCATTAAAAGTCAGTGTTGATAACCCATAGACTCTCTCTCCTCTTTCTATTCTCCATCAAAACAAACAATGATTCCTCTATATCATTAATTCAACAAGAATTTTCATAAAGAAAATACATTGCAATTTTCTAAAAAGTTGGTCATGGACATTTACCATTAGCAAGAATACAGGAAAATAATTTCTTGTTGGGAAATAATAACTGCAAGCTTTCTTGTGTCAATTTACAAATTTATATGTTTCATTAGTAGTCCTCAGGTAAACAAAAAGCCATTTCTGTATATGCTAAATTCTTCAGAGAAACACATCAAGCTAGTTCGCTTTAAAAATGATATATAGTCAGAGAGGGTTAACTTGGTTTTATTTTCTGCTTTTAACAAGAACATCCAAAATTCTGTGGGTCCATCAACTACAGTTCTGGAGCTGCTCCTGACTCTTAGAAACTCCGGTGTGGACCAAAGATCTGAACGTGGTCCATTAGAAACAGGAGTCTCAGTTTGCTTCCCTGTGCAATGGCATGCTTCTCTGCAGGTGAAAATGCAAAAAAAGGGAAGTGAACCAAACAGTAAATTTTGGCTAATATAAGCAGTGTTAGCACCATCAGCCTTTACTCCTCCTTGCAGGTTAACAGTCACATGTCACGGCTGAATATGGTTTCAAATTATGCCAGTAACTTCACCAGCTTAAATTGATATGTCCTACTTTGTATATTAAAATACTGCCTAACTGCGCCGTGCTATCAGATACCTTGCCTCACTGTTGTGTTTTTCCAGGTCAAAGTGCAACATAGGCCGGATGGCAATACCACTGACCAGAGCTCCTGCCCAAATTAGTGATTGGGCCACATTACATAACAGTTGACCTGCTGCAGTCTGCCTGGCAATGAGTAATGTGAAAGCTGAAGAAAAATGATAAAATATTGTAACTTCATCTCTGACATTCACCAAGTCCACTGAATGTTATGTGTGAATGCAATATGTTTATGAATTTTTCAACTCTTGTTGTCAATACAGAGTATAAGTTAGATACAGGCCTTGTCTTCACTCTCCTTTTTATTTAGAAATGAAAAATCACCTCTAGCTTTCACCACATATAGATTTTTTGTCACTGGCTCTGTCAGATACATCACAGAAAAAACAAAAGTTGGCATTTTGTTTTTAAAACTATGTGGGCTTTTATCCATTTAAAAGCTTCAGATAGTTTTGCTCTATTGTCCAAATCTTCTGAATTTGAGGTTTAATGTCAAGAGTCCACCTACTGAAGAGTGAAATCACAAAGTCAACTTTTACATTGATGTTAATTGTTCTTCAGCCTGATAGTGCTTACAAAGATCTTCGAATCAGTCTGGGAGCAGGAGGAAGGGATTTTTTTATCCTCAGAATCTTAAGCTGGAGCTGATTTTACCACCGAGAAACCCCTCAGAGTCTGAACTACTCAGAGGAAGATTCATGAATCCTGAAGCTAAAAAGGCCTTTCAAATATTAACTTCCAGTTTTTCAGCTCTATCAGGTGGACCTGACTATCTGACACCAACCGCCAGGTGTGTATGCTGCTGTCACACAGGTCATCCGAGGTAATCAAAGGTTGCAGTGGGGTCACAGTGAGGTCACAGGTTATCAGTGATACTCTGAGTTAAACTAAGAGCTCCCACTCTGAATAACATTTATGCATTTATAGCAAAGTCTTGAGTGCTCTTCTGTTTTTGAGCGTTTTTGTGATTGGTTCATGTAAAGGACCAGCACTAAAAAAACAAGGGCTACAGAGTTGGTCAGTAAGTTAAACGTCATCAATTTTGATTGTGTTTTAAAAACAATAGAGTGGTGCAGAGATAAATATCTCCAACTAGGTCAATGCATGCAAAATTTTAACTTTTAATTTAAAAAATGTAAATGTATCAGACAACGAACTGCTAACAAGGGCTACAGAAATGGCTGGGGACCCAAATGCCAGCATTTCTGATTGATTTCCAATGAACAGTTATACATCCATTGCCACAGCCACGGGAACCAACTTAATCAGGTCATTGGATTCCGAGGAAATTCAAAAACAAGTGGTCACAACAAATCTTTATAAACTGGAAAAATATAGCTGGTTTTAAGTTGAACTGCTGTATTGTAGTTCCATATTGCTTGATAACAGCTTTTTACTTTTGTGGATAATGTTTAATCTTTAAAGGTGGTTCATAAAGTTTATCACAAAAGGAAAAAACATGGAAGTCTCAAAACTGTTTATTTGCTACAGAACTTTTCATCAATAATGATCCAAGAACAGCGTGAAAATCCAATAGACTTTAAGTTGAGAGAACCAGCATCATGCTAACTTCTGTGCTGGCCTACCAAAATGTGTCATCTCTGCACCACTCTTCAATACACTCATATTTGAAACAGTTGGAGGAACTTGATTGGTCAGGGCACACTATAGCCTTTTATATACGAGGCAAGAGGGCAAGATGGAGTTGATGGAAAGTTGGTCAGCCATGTTGTTGTTTCACAATGGCCTTACAATAGTATTTTATGCAATCAACCCTTAAGAAAATCCCATAGGGTTTCTGTGTCAAGTAAACCAGCACAATGCCAACTCCTGGGTTGGCCTTGATAAATACATTATCCCACTTGAGATGGGATTTAATATGATTATATTAATGCCATTATGAATTCTGCCTATCAATCCAACTCTTTAACTATTCCCTCATTAATTCCTATGGATTTTCTCAGTTGGCAGAATTTAGATTACACAGATGTTCAGAGGCAACCATGACAAAAGATCTCTCCTGATAGTCAATACCGTGCTGAATAGATTTAAGCTTTTGCAAGCTGCTGGTGTTTCCACCCACTAAATTTGTGCAGAAAACGTTTTTTGTTTTTTTGTTTTTTTTGGTCAAACGTTAAGCCACAGTTTGACCACTTCTGTGTCCTGTTTGTCAGAATTGCATTTTTTACCTCTATGTTAGTGTCACTGCTGACTGTCTCTGGTGAAAAGTGATCCCTTGATTTACAAGGCAACCAGCACAAAATGAAATAATTGATAAGGGAATTATTAAGCAAACAGACTAATGATATTGATTCTTCATTGATTCTCAACTTGAACTGGGATTCATTCCTAATTCCTGCACCATTCTATTCCTGAAAACCACAACATCTGTAATCAGCATTAAACATTACTGTTCAATACATAAACAAACAGAAAGTAAACTTTTAAAAATACATAAACAGAAAAAACAGTTTACAGTTACAGCCGAAATAAATGTACAAGTTGTCAATAGCTTATATGTATTTTGGTAACATTTTTAAATGTTGTTTCTCGCTTTTGTTTTATTTTGTGTGTGCATCAATGCAGGAATAAAAATCTTTTCAGTACTTAATGTGCATTCAAATTTGTACATTTCATTGTTATTGAGTGTTTTTTTCAAATCTTTTATGCTTATTCGGGTTTTTCTTATGTATTTCTTCATTACAAAACAGATCTGTATTTTTTCAGTGCTTATGACATCATTGTGGTCTGTATCTGACTGAAGACACAGCTGGCTTTCTGTTAGGAGGTTCACTGAGAAGATGGTTATCATCAAAAGAAATCAATAATCACCACTCGCTTACAATCAATAAATAATTCTAGTTTTGCTTAAACTTTGCTTAAACTTTTGGCCAAATAACTTTTATCTTATTTACTAAATCAATTCCAAGTATGCAAATACTTTTCATATGTGTAGACTAAATGATGTATCAGGTGAATTGTGATTTGGCACGGTGAATGGTTGATTAATTAATTTGTTAAACTTTCTGACAAACATAAATGCGACATTAGTACTCAGTGTACCAAAGCACAGTCCGCATGCTTCCCTGAAACACTGTTTTGCGTCACAGCTAAATACAGAGGGGGGACCTCAGAGAGCTCAGAGCAGCCCCCGCCTGATATCAGCTAATCCAAAACTAATCAATTACATTCTTAGAACACTTCTTCTTCTACTACTACTTCAACTTTACTCCACTCTCCACCTGTGGAGCTGGTTGAAGCACGTGACAAAACGCGGAAGCGGAAACAGAGCAACGACATGCCAACAGCTGAGCAGCTGCAGAGATCTTTTATAAACAAGATGAGCTACTCTGCTCCGTTAAAACGGTTTGCAAAGCCCTTGTTTGACGTTAAATATCAAAAAGAAAAACGTGGCCTTTTCTCTTGTAACGCTTGGCTAAAAAACACAATGACGCAATAATTTTGTCGTATGTTTTTACATGTGTCACAATTTTCACAGTATAACCCTCTGAAACAAATTTCATCTCTTTGTTCAACTATCACTGAGTTTGAAAAAGGGGACAAAAAGGTGAATCATTTTCTGCCAAAACGACTGCCATTTCACTCGTCCTTGGTTGGCCTAAAGGCTTTTTATATGGCCATTTTCCTGGATCAAAATGCTTTTTACAAGTTAATTTTTGTTCTCAATAATTATTTGACTTGTTTTAAATAATAAATTAAAGTAAATACAAAAACAATTCATTGCATTCACATGAGAAAATAAAATTTCCTTCTGATTTTCTGAATAAATAAAAGTGTTGTCTTGGAATTATGACAAAGTACAGAATTAGGGTGAGGCTGGAGAAAAAAAGTTTGGAAGATTTTTTTTTATTTTTCATGATTCCTTAGATATAATTAAAAATGTTGAAAAAAAAGAAAGAAAATGGCAAGAACAATGTTAGAATGCAATTTATTTAAGTACGAATAATGTTAATATAGAATATGTTGCAAACGATCTATATATATATGTATATATATTATTGTGTGTATGTGTGTGTGTTTGAATCTGAAAAACAAAAGTCCTACTACGTCCTAGAAATTAGCTTGTTAGTACTTCCACTTCCCACTACAACATAAACTGCCTCACTTGCAAAATTTAAAGCGTTTTGTGTTTTTAAAAGGGGAGGACTGACAAACTGCTTGATAACTACAAAAAATAAGTTGAGACCACAGACTGAAAAGAACTGGACCAGCCGTGTGATCTCAGTCATTTTATTATCAAAATGGCCATTGGAACATTGTGGATGCCTTATTATGTGTGTAATCTGGATATTTAGACTTTTTTATTCTGAATATATTCTTATATCTGTTAGTTGAACATTATATGATTTTTTTTTTCTGTTTTATTACCTTATAATTTCTGAAAATTTCTATTTAAAAAAAATCAGGGAATGCTGGTCTTTTCACAAGAATGTAGTGATTACCTTTGGGTGGTGATCTGAATCCAGATGCTGATCCAGGATTTTTGAAGGATTTCTCAACATTGTGAGATAGGCCAGTTTGTCACATTTCCACAACTCACTCAATAATTTCTCAACTGATTTTGATGATATTTTGTTTTGTTGGTCATGGCACAGGGAAGAAGTGATTCCATTTCAGTGGTGAACTGAATCCGGATCCAGGAATATTTTTAAAGATTTGTTACTATTGCAAGATAGGGCAGTTTTCCCACATTATTGACTACAACTCTCTCGGCAATGTTGGAAATGTCTTGGCCGAGGTTTAAGGTTATTATCACTTTTAACACACACCCACTTTCTTTTGGTTCCTTAAAATCTCTACCGAGTGTGATGTCTTGTCTCTAAGCGCTCTCTGACGGCAGCTTCAGCTCAGCTAGCAGTCCGGGCTAATCCGGCTAACAGCTAACGGCTAACGGTTAGCTAGTGGCGCTATGATGGCGGAGCTGGTGCAGGGACAGGCCTCGATGAACCAGCCGGGGCTGAAGTCAGACGGCCTAGCCGATGTTTTACAGAGGGCTCGGCAGGTAACAACTCCACTGGGGCTCAGTACACATCTATTCGTGGCAGAACCGGGCCGATTAAATCGAGCCAAAGCACTTTTATTCGAATTCGCCCGTGTTGTGCTGCTGCTATCCTAACTTATGCGCTCGTTAACACACGCTCACACACACACACTCACTCAGGAACACACTAGCATGCTAACTAGCTCGGAAAGCAGTTCGGAGTGGGACTTGTGGCCGGTTTTTCACGCTTTATCCGAGCTGACACGGTTCGGGAGTGAGTTTGTGGGGAGTTTGCAGAGCTGTCACCCGGAGGGGAGCGCAGGGGGACCGTGGGGGAGCAGGACAGAAGTTTGGCCACACGTGTCACTGAGGCAGACAACCTGTTGGGCTGCTAGACAGAAACACGGCCAAAAAGCACGGAGGGGGAACACAACTCTGCACTTTTTTACTTTGCTTTAGTGACCCACAAAGTGTCCTAAACGGGCTGAGGGGAGAGCAGCGAATTGAGGGTGTTGATACTGTGCTAAAGCCTCATCCGCTTTCCAGCAGTTATTATGAGTTGTGCCCCCCTCCCCTCCCCGTATAGGCTGCTGTTTACTGTAAGTTGGTTAGAAACTAGGCTGGCGTTATGCAACAGCCCCAGAGCCTTACACAGCCGGGTGGAGGTGTGTCTGCGTCCTATACAGAAACAGACAGGTAGTCAGACACAGACAGGACATTTGTTCACTTCTGCGTGTGTTCAGTGGGAACCAGCAGGCTGTTCGTGTGAAGGATCTTTCTGATAACCCATGAAGTTTGGTACATTCAGGTGTCTCAGTCCCTCTGTGACCTCTGATGAAGTTAACTTGGAAAACACATTTGTGCTGCTCGTCTCAGCTCAACAGCTGACTGGTCTGTCTCTGAAACTAGTTCACACTCTGACTGGTCAACTCACAGTGGATGTTTGTGTTTCTTTACACTCAAGTCATTATTTTAGGGAATAGTCTGAGCAAACATCAACATCAACATTAATACCCTCACTGTGTTAAATTAGCGCAGAGGACAAGATGTGAAACAAGACAAAAAAAAAAAAACTAGGAAGTTTCTGAGAGAGATATTTGGCTTTAAAGGTTGCTCTAGCACTTCAACTCTGCACAAAAGTGTTAAAAATAACAGCATTGAAGTGCTTTATAATCCTCAGAAAATATTTTTTAGATAGGTCCTCTTTAAATTCTCCTACAGTTGTGAAGTAAATTGAGGAAATGTGGCGTTGGGCATTAAGCCCGAGTGCACTGTTGTGCACGCTTTTTTTGTGTGGTTGCAGGATGTGGTTGGCCTAATTTAGCATATAGTTTTAAAGAAAGGGGAAACAATTAGCATAGTTGCAATTTGAATTTGTAAGTATTTCTGTGACGTTAAGGTAACAGTTTGTGACACTAAGTGTTGTGCAGAATAGTGGGTCAACAATTACAGCCACGATGAACATCTCACCTTCACTGTTCGTTCTCTTAAAAGCTGCTCCAAACAAACACTCCAAGGCTATTGAAGCTATGTGAGAGTTAGCATATAGATAATACAGTTTTAATGTCATTTACTATCCAATATGTGGTCATAAAGGTGGTCTGTTAACTTCCCCAATATTTGGTCTTGGTTGTGTGGTTCTGCTTGAATAGATGTTGTGTAAATGACATGATGAATGTGGCCTTTATTACAAATGAGTTCCATAGTTATTATCTGCTGACTTTTGTTGTCTGTCATTTCGTTTGGAGGAGTTTAGCTTGAAGCATTGTTGATTTATTACTTTGCAGCAGGTGTTATGGTGTATTCCAGTTGATCTCAAAAGTCAGATTCTACGAGATGCTAATTAGAAACCTCATTGGAAATTTGGTTGGAATTTTCCATTGGGAAGTTGGATGAGCTTCAGCTACCCCGACTTCACCAGCTCATAACTGGAACACATATAACTGGGATGTTTTGTTATTCCTACTTCTCCTGTCTGAGTTCCAAGGTAAATGAAATCCACCGTCATTCTTAGGGAAATTAAGCTTTAAGAAAGTACAGGGTGAGCTAATGCTATGGGGCTTTAACACCAAAGTCATTGCATAAAGATTATTTTCATGACCATAAACAGTATGATACTTTTAATGGGTGGAGCTTAGCTAGAGGCAAAACAATACTCCAGCTACAATAGGAAGTGCAGATTTGGCTTGTTTTTGTTGATGTGGAGCTTTATGTAAGTCTTTTAATGTGCGGTCACTTATATTGAGAGTGTTACTTTGAAAAAAAAAAAGTTAATACTTACGAATGTGTGCAACCTGAAAGAATTTCAGCGTTGAGTCATACTATCACTCTTGATTAGATTCTAACTTTCTTCAAGCTGCAATATTTTTGCCCTGTGATGTTTTCAAGGTGAAGTGATGGTGGAGCTTTGCTGCAATGTACTGTGAAAACAGTCCCTGTATACTTTAATTTACACGGATTAACAGATATTTGCACATTCATTTATCAAGTTGACTTAACTAAGTATGTGCAGTCTCACCATGTATGACGTATACCTCTTCTGCGATGAACTGTTTTTCAATCCTCCACTTGTTGAGGATCCTTGTATGCATTAAAGACAAATTATAACAAGTAAAAGGGGCCAGCAACACTCTCTAACAGTTTTTCTCCTCCATTTTGACACAAAATATGCTATAAAATGCAATAGTAATTTATGATTGAAAACATCAACAGATCCTAACATCCAGTACATAATGATGTTAAAATGTAAATTTTAATGAAAAATTAAATGTAATAAATAATTTTTAAAGCATACTCTATTTCATTTGACATGTCTTAGTCCTGATTAACAATTATTTCATCTGATTAGATATAAGTGACAACTCTATTCAAGATCAGAAGTGATAAGTCAGTAGTCTTGTGTTGTACTTGAAGGAGCTGATTCAAAGAGCTGACTCTTTTCTGTGAATGATAGGAACTGGATTCATTTTGAGAGATGGTTCCTTTTTTTAACTGAGTCATAAACATAACGAAAAATAGCATATTTCTGATTAAGAGGTGTTTGAAAGCCGAAAGGCCAAACAAATGACCCAGATCACTATAAATAGATGCATTTACCATGAGCAAGGCTAACCAAACAGAAAAAACACACTTTCTGCTAACTATGCTTTATGGTGGACTGTAGCAGATTGTTTCAGCTGGTCGGATGGTGTTTTAATGTGTGTCTTAATGTATAATTTAAACACAGGTAGGTTCCCTCTGCCGGCTACTGGCCTAAGGTGGTGGTTCATGTTTTGCTTGTAGATCATGCTGTGACATAATGGAGCCAAGGTCAGAATATGGTACCAGGGGGCATCCAAAGGTACTTCTGTGTGAGTGTTCAAAACATTCACTACTACGTTGTCACTCAGAATTGGTAGGAGTTTAATAAGATGCTTAGTTTGGTTATTATACATGCACATTTACCTTTTCTTGCCAGATGTATGAGGTCTTTATATCAGGCCCATTTGAATTATGGGTACAACAGCAACCATGTTTGTAAAATCAGATTATGTGGAAGCACTAAGTTAACCTTGCAGAGCAGATGGACCTGCCTGATTCATTGTATGAAATTCTATAGGTCGATCTTGCCAACATCCAATACTCTGCATTTTTACCGGCCAAATGCTTAACGGCCCAATCAGAGAAGAGAGGTGAGAGCTGCAGACGTGATGACAGCAGGAAGAGACTGCATGTTTGAAAACAATGGCGGCATGTGAAGTGGTCTCCGTGGATGCGGCAATTTCTGCAGTTTTATCTGAAGTGGACTATATTTCTTCTTTAAAAGAGGAGCAAATAATATCACTTAAAGCTTTTCTTACGGGAAATTGTGCTTTTGCTCTTCTCCCGACCGGGGATCACTGCTGGGAAACTGAGAGAGATGCGGAAATCCTCTGTGGATGATGCCGGTTAGTCTATGGTAGTCATGGTTAGTCAGCAAAATATGCTCTCCTCAGAAGTTTAGCGGGAGAACTTGGTGGGGTTTGTTGTTGATGAGGTTCATGTCACATATAAGTGGTAAATGATACATCTCTGTGGAATAATTTAACGTTAGGCGATAGTCTAAGGAATGAAACGTAGTCTAAGCTAACGGCTAACAACAGGGTCTAGCTGCTACGTCATACTGTGGCTTGATATGATTGGTCTGTGATGAGTCTGACAAGCAGAACGATTGTCCAATCACCATCTGCAGTTGTTTTTGAAGGTTCCGCCCCTAAAAACATTTTTGAATGGCCTTTCCCAGATGGACTAGTGAAATATTTCTGTGGCGGATATATGGAACTGTCCATCTGGTGGGTCAGGTTAGCACAAAGTCACTTCCTGGGGCACTGCTGCTGGTTACAGCAGTTGGTAATGCAGCTGAAAGGGGTTGGTGTCCCTTTCCTCCGGAGCCTTGGGGCGTAGGGTTTGCACCCTTGTCCTCTTAAACTTCATCACACATAAACACTTATGAATAAAATTGGGTTGAAGTTGCTGGTGGTGCAGACGAGTTATTGTGAATGGTGAAGTGCTGACCAGGCATGTGCTCCCACACATGACCTGACAAAGTCAAAACCTAAATGTCTGACCCAAAAGGAAATTATCTTGCCAACCCTTTTGACATTTGCACTCCATAATTACAAATGAATAAGTACGTACATAAATACATAAATGTAGAGAAAAATAGGGCTGAATGATATTTTATGTGCAACAATTTAAATTGTGTCTCTAACTTGGATTTCTTCTAACCCATCCACTTTTCCATAGCACACTGCAGCGCTCTTATGGCAACACAGGGATGCAGACACATAGTAGAGGGAGAGTTTAGTGTCACATTACATTTTATCACAGACTTTCCAATTAAACTTTTTGCTTGAAACTGTCATCTTTAGCTTATGTTTTCACCCATTTCTGGGGATGTTTAATGTCAGTTCTCCATGGGCAAAACTGTGTAACTTACATAGTGCTACTGGGTGTCTATGGTTTTTGGAGATGGGAAATGTCCGCAAATGTCTTCCTGTTTAGATTAGGACTGAGTGATTTCAGGAAAACATGAAATTGCAATATTATCTCCTCCTGTGATAAATTTTGCAGTCTTTTTAGGGAATTTTCCATAAAAATGCTCTTTTTATGTGCAGTAATTTAAATTGGATGTTTAACTCTGCAGTCCTCAAACAGTGTCTGTGATGCACACATTTTGTCTTATTTTTGATCATGAAAACAGAGAGGAGTTTATCCAACAGGTCATTTAGCTACCCATATAAGAATCCTGTGCTCTCAATCAGCAGTTCAGTGGGCCATATGTCAGCATTACATTAGATAAAACATCTGTTTGTCCCACATTTATTTGTGGAAGTTGGTAAAAAAAAAGGCCAATATGGTCTGATGCTATGCGAACTGATGCATCTGTGCATCCCAAGCTGCTGACCATATTTATCTTTATATCAATGCTGTTAGTAGTTTTGCAAAATCACAGTATCAGCAGAAGAGCTGAGACAACAATACTGGTGAAGTAAAAAATGTAATGGAGCAATTTTATTAAATACCAGAGATCACATATCTGCATGTGCAACATGCATCCTTTGAAGGATCGAGGAAATGACCCCCACATTTCCCACCTGTGACAATTTTGTCTGAACATGTCACTCCCTGCTTCTAAAATTAGTTCACCTTACTTCACACTCAAAATCTGTTATGGTGTTGGCAGGTAAAACTCTAGGTAAAATTGTTTCGGAAAAAAACGTAGTTTATGTTTATGTAGGGCTTTTGTATTCCAAATAATGGATTATTTGTGAAGTGTTTGGTAGCTTTAAACGTGGACATCTGATGACCAGTAGTTTGGTGCAAACAATACGCCGCAGCCAAAGTTTTATATCCTCAAAAAAGCAGACACACACCACAATCTGGTGCAGGGTATTTGTCTTTAATCAGTTAGCAAGCTAATAAAGAGCATTGGCCAATGATAATAGACGTGTAGCATACGACTGTTTTTTTACTGCTGTATTCTGTAAACAGTACTCACCTGAAAAACATTTTCATCAATTTTGACTTAATGACATTGGCAGTACGCAAAAACATTTCGCATTTATTTGATCAAAATCACTCGCAGAAGTCAGTTGTATTTCCCTCTTGAATGCTATGATTTTGATACCAGTGGCACAAATAATAGTAATCAATAGTTCTGTCATTATCTAATCTCATTTGAAAGGTTGCCCATGGGGTGGAAATGCGCAGTGGAAAAAGTCCTGTTTTTCTTTTCTTTTTCTTTTCTTTCTTTTTTTTTTTAAATATGCACAAAAAAAACATGTGAATTAATCAATTAAATCGATATATTTCCCAGCCCTACGTGCTGTGCGTGGACACATGTTGGCGATTCCGGTTTGGCTTGAAATCACACAGCCTAAGTGTTTGTTTTGAGCTTTTGTTGTCATATTGTATAATTAAGTCCACTTGGGGTGGCTTCTGTTTATTGTCTGCAGTGATGAGACCATTGCCACGTGAAACTAGGTAAAATGGACTGAACAAAGAATTAAGCATAAAAGCTAAAGCTATTGATTACTTAAACACGCTGAAACTGGATATAGATTCTCATCCCTGCAAACAGGGAAAATTTTTGATTGTATAAAAGGGGAAAAACACAGATTGCATCTTTACAAAGGGAAAATTGTATTTTGGCTTTTCACAGAACAACCTTTTTTTTTTCTTTTTTTTTTTTTTTTTACCAGAGATGCACAATTTTTTCAGTTAGGGCCAATAACAGAATCTTTTTTTGTTGATAATTCTGCTAATTGAGTGTTTAAATACAATTTTTTCAGTACTTGAAAAAGTATAAAAAAAGCTAATGTAGTTCCTCATATCTTTTTTTCCAAATAATTTAAGAGATTTGATATCTTCAAATTGTCAGCGGTCTCTTGAAATACCACTGAAACATCTTTGACAGACTGAAAGTGGTTGTTGGTTCTTGGACAGATTCCCACACGGCACACATTTTCTTTCACGTTTGACCATGAAAACAAATCATTTTGTGCAACAGGTTACCTTTTCTGCTTGAAAAAATATATTGTGAATCAGTAGTTCAGTTGTCAGTATTTTATAGAGTTAACTCACACCTGCACATTCAAAATTATTTCTCATTGGCCAGTGTTTATCAACAAAGGTGTCATCAGCCAATAATGATGTTTGGCAGATTCACTGGTGTGAGAGTGTTTCGATTTTTGGGGGTAGATGGTTTCACAGGTCCTTGTGCTGTTCATTAAGGTTTTGTAGGTTACCTTAGTGTTTTAATATGTTTATGGTCTGTTAGCAGCTATTCTAGGTTGATTTTGATTCATTCAGCATATAGACAGCTGTGCAGTACTTGTGACATATGCCTTCACTATAAATGTAATACAGGCATAATAGGGATACAGTGAGATCTCCTTTGTGCAGTCTTCAATGGTCGTAAAACAGGCGTTACGGAGGCAGAACTGGGATCACTAGTGGGAGCGTAGTGTTGTGTGTGTACATGTCTGACAGTGTGTGTATGTTGGGCTCCTGCTGTGTCATGCTCTTTCACACTTCCACAACACTGTAATGCAGTTTACTTAACTGACTGGGACTCTAAGGCCCCATTTACCCAACAACGTTGTCAGATCGTCCGTATCTTACCAGGATACAGCAGCGCTATTTACTGATTGGCTGATATGGTTGAGCTCTGTGATGCTCAGAGCGTCTTGCAACACGTTCCAAAGCGCATATAGCGATGTTACTCGGTGGGCGCTATGTAATAAATCTTAATGTGTGAGAAATACCAGGTGTGGCGTATGAGAGAGCGAAAAGGTTCAAATGCGTCTGTCACACGCTGAAGATGCTGAGACTTGAGAGCCCTGGAAACTTCTGAACGAGGCGCAATTGGGCGGAAACTGTGAAACGGATATCTGGTCAGAATTTCAAAATAAAGGTGTAGCTTAAGGATAACGATGTTGATCGATGTTTTGAGTTTCCATCGATTTGATATTGGTAGGTAGGGTCTTATAGGGACATTTGTTATTGCCATTGGTCGCATCCAGACTTTCAACACACACACACAACAGAACATGTACGCCATGCTCACTTCAATACAATGCTGCAGAGGAACTTCGTGTGTGCAGTTAAACAAAGCTGTATTAGTATGCTTCCTGATTCTGGATCAAGCAGAAATACTGTTAATGGCAGCCTCACTGATTTAGACTTATAGTAAATCCTGCTTAACATCAACAAGACAGTATTATATCCTTCTTTAAAAAGTGGCTGACATAACCCATCTTTTAAATTCTTGGTTAGCTCAGAAAGTCCTTTGGATAACTTCTTCTCTTTCCCATTCCTCACACAGCAATGATTTCAGGATGTCTGACAAGGGTGCGACTCTTACAATGTGTCACAATTTGATTCCAATTCTGGGGTTTGCAACTTGATTCTACATTTAATTTGATTCAGACTGAATCAAGTAAAGAACACCTTCCCTATATGTCACAAAAAGTACTTGTTCGTGATCTTTTCTGTCTGCTATGCACAAGAGGTTACATCATGTGATTTTAAACCATAAAGCACATTAAAATGTGTTGAAGATATACAGCCTGTGTATTTGTAATGTTTATTCCAATGTTAGCAACACAGAAAATAATTTTAGCTGCATAGCTTATGTGCCAGGAAGGACACACCTCATGCTCAGCATGCAAAGAGAGAGGAGAGGCTGCATAGAGGGAAAGCAGGTTTGCTGTGCTGGGCTGCTGAAGACATTTTACTTTATATGAGAGGATGTGCATGTAAATATAGGTCTGTAAAGATCAATTCATAGATGTTTAAAATTGATCCAGAATCTGCTTTATTAATTACATTGGAATCAATTTCAATTTCAATTTCTTTTTCAACACCTTAGTTTTACAGATGCAGTCCCGGACTTCATCTGTTTAAAAAAAAAACAAACAAACAAAAAAAAAAAACGTTGACAGTTCACCATATGCACTTGCTGCAAAATCTTATTATATGCTGTATAATCTTGGAATTAAAAGAGTGTGTTCTGTTCTTAAGTCACATGAAAGATCTGTCATTGGACGACAGTTTCTCAAGTATTAGACATTCTTAATTCATTTTAATATAGATTCTAAAAATGACATTATTCATAAATTAAAAGGGAAAGTATGAACTTTGCTTTGAGTTATTTTAAGAATGATGCAGGTTTTAAGTCCTTGTCACATTTTACTTCATTCTAATTTTGGTTTGAATGGTCAATTTTCCCATTTAAATCACAGGCTGACCGCATCTAACATTTGCTCCAAGGTTCATATTACTATATGACATCATTTAAATGCCATTGAATGTCACTTGAGCTATTTCTACTCATGCACTACTGAAACTTGTTTAAAATTTCTGTAACTTTGCCCCAACTTTGAGGGGCTGGCAGGAAAAAACGGGGGTTAAGTCAAGTTAAGTTTTTCTCTATTTTTAATTCAGAGCTTGTCCAAAAACATTTCTGAAGTTTTATTCATGTGCATTTGGGCTCAGGGTAAGATGTGAGATTTCATGGCCAAACTTTGTAAAGAGCCCTATTCACACTGCCATTGTAAGCTGTAATATTTATGCCCCTGTGACCTTTGGCCTTCACTGTGAATGTGGCAGAGACAGATTGGAGGTGACTAGTTGACCCCCTGTTTGCTCTGTATTTAGAGGTAACATCAAAAGCATAACATTATGGCCCTTTTCCACCAACCCGCCTTAGCCCTACTCTGCTCTACTCTACTCGGCTCTACCCGGTTTGCGTTGTGTTTCCACAGGCACAGTACCTCCTAAAACAAACCAGTTTTTAGTACCTACTCTGCTTTGGTCCTAAGCGAGCTGAGTCGATACTAAAAGGTGACGTCGACCGACTGCCGGCTACTGATTGGTCAGAGAATGTCGTCACCGATGGGTCATGAGCGCAACGTCCAAAACAGGACTGCAGTACATACACTTTGTTACTTTATGGCAATAACTTGCTGCCATCACAATGTTAAACACAGGACTTTATCATTACGAGCTATCTAACAAGCTAGCGGTAGCTTCCATTAGCTTACCTTCATACGTCTTTTCTTTGCAGCCCTATTGCTGGTGGAAAAGCAGCCCAAAGCGAGTAGAGTACACCCGGGTAGAGTCGGGGAAAGCCGAGCTGAGTAGAGTAGGGCTAATGGAAAAGGGCCACGAGTGATAGGGGATCATGCATACTCAGCAGTAGATAGTAGGTACGCTTTCTCTTGCTCAGCTTTGAATTGACAAAAGCATAATGACTCCACAGAGTTTATGTGAATGTCTCTATTTTACTAGAATAGAACTACTTAGATATCTAGGAATTAGTCTGTTCTCAATCAGATGTTTCAGCTGTTTTTTGTGGCTATTTTCTTGTCAGATGGTGGGAAAGATGGGGGGAGAAGCCATGTCCCACCTCAACAGCTCCTCAGGAAGTGTCGAACCCTCGCTGTACTACCCCGGCCAGAAACGACCCGGAGAGGACGGAGGTGAGAAGGACGACTGAAAAGGGAAAAAAAATGTATTAATGTTCCAAAAATAGTCATGACTCCCAAGATTGCTTTGTATTTCAAAGTTTTTGTGTTGATAAGAAGATGGGGAGTGGTTTTCATGTTGTTCCCTCTGTCTCTGAATCCAGAGTAATACGTACTTATAGACAAAAAATAACAAAGGAACAGTGTCCTTAAAAACTTAAAGGTCCCATATTTTGCTCCTTTTCTGCAGTTTAACATGGATCCTTGATGTCTTTTTGAAATGTTAGAATCAGAATCAGAATCAGAATCGTTTTTTATTGCCAAGTACGCGACACATACAAGGAATTTGACTTCGGCAGTTGTTTTCTCTCTAGTACAGGAGGTAAATGAATGAGACAAAATAAAAATAAGGTAAATGCAAACTTTAAAAAAAAAAAAAATAGAGCTCTTCTCTGCAAAAAGTGATGCGGTTGGAGTGCGCACACACAAAGAAAATACACAAAAACAAACACAGTACTAGAGAGCGCAGTACCGAGGCAGCCGTCCGCGGCACCATCTTAGAAGAAGTAACATGCTTTGGCCCAAAAAGCCTATGATTAAGCACAGCTGCATTCTTTCCACGCTCACATTACCCCTCTGTTCAGAACGCCTGGTTTTGAGGGCAGTCGCCTTCATATGCTAGTGAGCCAGAGCAGAGCCGCAGCCAACACAGTAACATACGGGGACTTAAAGATAGACCTGTAGCGTATCTTGAGCAAAGCGGAGCGCACTGCAGCTGTAGCCACACGCTGCTTCCAGTCCTGAACACACACAAACCGGAAATTCATGCTGGTTACCAGATAACAGCGAAGCTTGTTTCCCCCAAACATCACAGGCTAAAACACAACATGCTAACCTCGGCTTAGTCACAGCAGTGGGACAGCTGTAACTTAGCCTACCTTCTAGGCTAATGTTACCAGAAACCAGGGGGGTAATGGGTGGGTATAGGACTGATTATATTCAGCCAACTGTTAAACTCCTCTTGACCAATGTAGGAATGTTCATACATTGAAGTTTATCCTTCAGTTTATCGACTGTAGCTGGCTCATTCCCTTCAAAAATAAAATTAGTCCATGAAGCCCAAAATGACATTCTGACATGTGTGGTACATGTCAATAATTTTCCTGGTTGTAGCAATTTATTGTCCCAGTGCTCCTTTTGGAGCATAGAGTCTGTTAAAAGCATGAAAATGTTGCTTTAATCATTTGTCACTCAGCTGTTGGCGTGTGTGGCCTTGTGAGTTCCTTATCATTACGAGTTGCACTCATGTTGACCACACATAACATATAATGTTGCTTGAGATGGTTGTTGCTCGAGATGGTTGATTGGAGCGGGGGCAGAAGGAGTTCAAAGTTCATTTAGGGACTTGGACGCATTATTTCCTCCCATTCTAAACAGAAAATAGAGACCAAACATAATGTTTCCACCAAAAACGATATCCTTATAACAGACATTATTTATTTACATCTAATGACTCTCACACTCTATTCATCATTATGAGACTGTAATACAGCATGTTTAAGATAACTGATTTTTATTCTTGCTGCTTTAAATAAAAAAAAATTACATCCATTTGGCTATAAAATTAAAGGTTAAACTGAGGATAACACACAGTTATAATTTCATTAATAACAGGACATTTAATCCAAATATTTGGAGCTTTAGTTCCATAAGCCACTCGCTGCTTTCATGTATGAAGAGCAGGATTAAGTAAACAGAATAAATTGCAACAAAATAATAAAAATATAACTTTTAATTGAAATTTGATAATGCATATAAACATGTAAACACACATCATATGTTGCACAAAAAAAGTATTGCAATGTTATTTTTTTCTGATATCTTTCAGCCCTTGCCTCAATCCTGAAATGCATTTTTCGTGATTTTCACAGCATAAAAATGCCTAATGAGCACATCATAAAGGATGTCTAAGAGGTGATATGTTGAAGGCTAGCCCACACATTCACCACTGTCCATGCCAGTGCGGACTCTCCCCCTAGCCCCAGGCTTTTCCACTGCCTCGGTTTCTCTTCGTGCACCTTCAGCTTCCAAAACATGTAGTTCCTCCTCGGTGTAATCTGGTTCACATGATAATAATAATAATACATTTTATTTATGCAGCGCTTTTCAGAGACTCAGAGATGCTTTACAAGATAAAAGGATAAAAGTGCAGGTTAAAAACAATATACAGAGATAGCAAAGTGACAATAACAAAAATACCAAGCCAATAAGCATATGAAAAAAAAGGTAAGGTAAGGTTTTGAGTCTGCATTAGTCCCGAAGAAATCATCCTCGTCCTCTGTCATAAAGTCAGCCATTATCCTTAGTACTGATCTTCTTCTACGCGTAAACAGAGGCTTTGGTTTGTTGACATGCTGAGAAGCACTTCCGCAACTTAGTTTTGTAGTATTTCATTCAAAAATTGAATAAAATGCTAATCTTTGTCTAAAAATAGCTAAAGTAACATCACGCGGTCCATAAAAAATACAACAAGCACACAGGACCGTCTGGAGTTATCTGGTGACTGTAGACAGAGACAGGCTTAAGCATTACCCATATACTCCCGGCGTTTGACCTAAGCTAAGCTAACCTTTGGCAGTCTAAGTCCATCTCTTTCTCGTTACTGGACGCACAGTCAAAAAATAGTGTCTACCTACTTGTCATGGACTGGGGACTGAGGTAAGACACGGAAACATCAAAAATGTTGGAGTGTTCCTTTAATTAACTTTATCAAAACCAAGCTGCAACTTTAGTGTTTTTTAGGTTATAAACATTTGAAGATATGTATAATTATTGGTATAATTCACTGAGCTACAAGCCCCTGCAGTGCCCTGTTTGTCAGACAGCCCTAAGAACCATTTCAACCTGGTCTCTTTGTCTGTTTCTACGTTTACTTTAATTTAATTTGAGACAGTAGCATTGTGGTCCCCATAGATAGGCTTTCAATTTCCTTTTTTATTTAAAGCTCTTCAGTGGGCCTTCACCTTTTTTTTCCCCTTCATGCATCAAAACTGTGCATCATCCTTAGGCTCAGGCCAGACTTAATAAAAAAAACTGTTTGCAAATGTGTACCCACAGTTTACAAAATCCATGCTCAGGGTTTCCTAAATCATGTGTGCAAATTTTCAATGCAAGACTGGGCACTCAAATTACAAATCTTTGCACATAGTTTACAAACCAGTGGGTAATTAAAATAAACCAGTTCTAAAAAGAAGTGCAATGTTTGTGTCTGATTAAACAGTAAGTCTTGAAACTTTAGCACTTAAATGCAACCTTCATAAACAATTTGCCGTCAGACTAAAATTAAATAAAAATTTAAGTCTAGTTCATACTCTCATTGCTTTTACTGCTGTCAAAACCATGTTCTGCTAGTTCTATATTTAACACAAATGTGTCTTTCCGTAATCACTTCAACAGCCCCAACAGAACACTCATTTTGAGGACCAAACAAAGTGTTCATGTCTAATCCCCACCTCTTTCTCTCAGTAGGTAACCAGCTAGCAGCCATGGGGCATCAAAGGTATGAACAGCAGTTCATATTGATTTAACACAAACACACACAAAGCACAGCAGCTCAGATAATGACGTGTGTTCAGCATCATTGCTATGTTTGCAAATAGACATGAATGTGTGAGGGACGGGGTGTAACAGCAGTTAAGTGTGCATAGGTCTGTCCTCCTGCTGTCTTAATCATAAACATAATAACTCATTGATACACACACACACACTTAGTTTTGTTGTGGGTCTGTTGTGCAAACATGATGTTTATCGAAGTCTGTGTGTGTATTTCAGCAGGGTAATCACAGAGGATTACAAGGTCCCGGACAGAATGGTGGGCTTCAGTAAGTATGACATCCAACCTTTCAGGCTCTCCTGTTAAGCCGTCCAAAGGTGTCTTTGTCCATTCAACACAATTTAGTTAGACAGCGCCTGTTGATCTAATATTTTCAAATCTAACACGCATACCTATATTGTACATTATAAGCATTAACCTCAGCCCAAGGTTTCACCAGGCTTCAGCCATTTCAAAGTTATCAGCTGATCTGAACCACTTTTTAGGAGTTTTCAGGTAGGATGCAGGTGGTATTTGCACAGGTAACAAACCCATTGACTTGTTTTGTGCAACACAAGAACAAATCTGAGCCACTTTGAGCTGAGTGCAGCACAAGATTATGCTTGCTGCCTGTGTGCACTGCCTGAAGTTAAGTTCAAAGGTTTCAACTTGGCAACAGTGCTCTGTTTTTTTCCTCTTTCTATCATGTCCATATTTCAAGATCTGTTGTCATGAGATCTGAGGGTCGCATGAAAACACAACCTAGTTTTTTTGCTGCTCTTCTTCCCTTCAGCAGAAATTAGTCAGAACTTTCCTGTGACAAGGACATGATGTACTGCGCATCCAAAAATATGCAGAAAAATATCTTATTTTACTAATATCAGTCAGATTGCCATCAGAGTTTTGTTTTGGTTGTCTGGCAACTTGAGGTGATGACGCCTGATCTCTGCAGAGAGCATGGCACACACTGCATCCTTTCTGAAAGCTCCTTTGTTGTTTTCTAGCACCCAAGTGCATTTATGTTTGGATCAAGATAATTTGAAACTGACAAAAACATTTTAATTTATGTATGCTCTAATTAGGTTTAGTGGAAGAAAAAAAAATACAAAATAAAATCATTAACAGACGTCATAACCATGACCTCCTACATGACTTAAACAATGTGTTTCTCCTCATCTGTTTCAGTTATTGGCAGAGGAGGTGAACAGATCACCAGGATCCAGTTGGAATCTGGTTGCAAGATTCAGATTGCTGCTGGTAAGACAGTCTAAATATTTCAGTTCTTTTCTGCTAAAGTCCTCAGTGATTATGAGGCTTCTTATTCTCCTGCGTCAGAGTGACTTTTCTTTTTGTCAGTGGATATTGATGAAATCCGTTCCCGTAGTCTAAAGTTAGAAGCTGTGACACAAAGACATCCATCTTGGTGCATTTTGAAGAAAAACAAAAACAGCTTTAAAACATGTGGACTGTATGCAGGTATACTTTTGATACTTGTGTATTGACCTGTGGAGCACAAAGTTACAATTTTGTGTATTTATTTGGACAGACAGTGGAGGTTTAATGGAGCGGCCATGTTCTTTGACTGGAACTCCAGAGAGCATTGAGTGAGTTTCAAAACATTTTTTTCATATAAGAACATATGGAGCCACCTTCTTCTGTTACTCTTCTGGGACTCAATTCCTTTGTGTGTGTTTACAGACAGGCAAAGAGGCTGCTGGTCCAGATAGTGGATCGCTGTAGAAACGGTCCTGGTTTTCATGGTGAAGGGGAGGGTGGGGCCTCAGTGCAGGAGATGCTGATCCCAGCAAGTAAGGTGGGGCTGGTGATTGGTAGGGGAGGTGACACCATCAAGCAGCTGCAGGTAAGATCAGTACACATACTTTTGGGTTATGTGAGTACGACAGCTTAGGTGGGTGCTCCTGTAATATCTCTAACCCATGCTGTTTGCCTGTTTGTGTATCAGGAACGTGCTGGGGTAAAGATGATGATGATCCAGGATGGTCCGATGCCTACAGGAGCTGACAAACCTCTCCGCATCACTGGAGATCCATACAAAGTTCAGGTAAATACACATATTTGGACCCTTGAGGTTATTCCCACTTGGTCCTATTGAAAACTTATCTAGCCAGGAAGTGCCTGGCAATTTGATACCATGTGGTCGTCCTTTTTGCTAGAAAATCTAAACCTCAATGTGCACTAAACACAATTTTATATCGATAGCCCAGAGAGCGTACTGAAGTGGTCTTCCACCTGGATTGGTTTGTCAGTGTAGATGGGTATGCAAACTGGCATGCATTAAAGACATCCCAGCATGCTACGTTCAGTGAAGCTACTAGTATACAAGTGAATGGGTGCCAATTTACAATAAGCTGAGAGGATAGCAACACCCAACCTGGTCACATTTAATTTGAATAGAGGCATTGCCCACACCTACCTGAGCAGTACTGAAAACCTTTCTTTTGCTTTGCAGTTTGGCCTTACCTAAACACACAAACCGTGTTTTAGGTTACTGAAAATTTTGAAAAACTTGCCAGCTTGAAGATTTTCAGAAACTACATTTACGGTGTTCAGGTGTTGACAGGAAAAATGTGTTTGCAGTTTTAAACGTCACCTGGTTTGGCCTCTATGTGATGCCACTGCACAACAGTATCACTTCCTCTACCATAAGAGCTGTGCTGTGACTGATGTTGAAGAACTTTAATTTTTTTCAGCATTGCCAAATTGACCATTTGCATGCATTCACATACATTCAGTGGGACTCTCCTATTATGTTGCTGCTTATACAACACTCTGATGATACAGTTTTTGGGAGAGACCCGGTGTTATGGTTTAAAACGTGACTGTTAAAACTGGTAACCTTTAGCTGCCTGTGTTTGTGACTGCCATAGTTACAAGGAAATTTCCCTTTTAACATCTTCATGATAGTATCGGTACTATCTCACAAACCATGTCTTGGAATGAGTACTAATTGAAGAAATAATAAATAAAGTACGCAACATGTTGGTTACTTTTTTTTGCAAGGGAGTCCTTATCAAAAAAACTGATCAGGTTAAAAAAAAACTGAAAAGCCATTGACAAATACAGTCCCAAGGCCCATATCCTACAACAACTATTATTCCTTAAAATAATGATTTTAAAAAGCCCCATTAAAAAAAAGGACAACTGACACCTTAATGTCAAAATTCTCCTTTGTCTCCTGTTGTCTTACCCTACAGGCTGCAAGAGAGCTGGTGTTGGAGGTGATCAGGGAGAAGGATGGGGACTTCAGGTCAGGGCGTAATGACTTCAGCGCTCGACTGGGAGGAGCCAACCTTGATGTAGGACATACACAAACAAGAACATACTGTTAGCATATTTGAAGTTTTTACTAAAAAAGTGTGAAGTGCTCAAACAAACATTCATGTCTAGTCTGTCTCCCTGCAGGTTGCAGTTCCCCGTTTTGCTGTGGGCATTGTCATTGGCAGAAATGGAGAAATGATAAAGAAGATCCAAAATGATGCCGGGGTCCGAATCCAGTTTAAAGCAGGTCTCTTTATGCCTCTAACTCCAGATGTTGAAGATCTGTTCGACTCAGAATAAAAAGTAGTATTTAACACAGGAATAATTAAGTTTAAACGAGAATAATTGTAGTCCAGTTGTAAAGCAGTTAGTAAACACAGGTATAAACTGTATTACTTAAGAGCAATGCCCATAGTTGATAGAATGTGTTTCACAGTTAAATTGACCATTTGATCCATTTGTACCCCATTCTGTTCTTCTCATAATTGCGTCGCTTTCATCTGTAATATCAAACAAAGGCAAAAGACCCCAAACAAATTTAAGTTGTATGACTCAGAAGATAAGCAACTTGTTCTCTTGATCCATGCAATCCAGTTTTGACAGTTTTTGAAAGGTTTTTGAAAGTCTTTATACTGTTTCTCCATAATCTGATCCAAATCCAAATAAGACATCTGGTTTGTTTATTGCTTTACAATATGTTGCATTAAATTAGTCAGCGTTATGTTCACCATGGTATTTTTTAAATTTGAGCAAGTTTGTAAGAATATCATTTCATCACAGAGATGATTTACTTGAGTTTGGAGACATTTTAGTAAAGAACTTCCATGTAAACATAGATTAATCCATGTTCCAGGTCACTATAGTGTTGGATGACAGTATAATCCAGATTACAAAATATCCATTTACCCTTTGACCTCTGTGTTTCCTGCAGACGATGGCATCAGCCCAGAGCGTGTTGCTATGGTGATGGGTCAGCCAGACCGTTGTCAGCATGCTGTCCATCTCATCAATGAGCTCATCCAGACAGCACAGGTATCTAACTCACGAAAGTAATCTCACTAGCAGAATATTGATTTGTTTTTTTATGGTATTAGTAAATATCAGAACTGTTTTATCATAAAATGACCACCTGGACTCCCAAAAACTGGTAAACTAAACTTTTTTCCCTTCCAACCTGCACATAGAAAGGGTCACTTTACAATCAAAGTAAGAAAATTTTTTAAGTGTATCAAAAAAGGCAAAATAAATAAGATTTCCACTTAAAATGATTAAATTATTATAAATAATCTAGAGGAGGTGTATGCGCTGCTTTTTGTCTGTTTTGTCTCATTTTCTCATTTGAACATTTATTAAGTCTGTTTTTTTGCAGTGATGTGTGCCTATGTCTGATCCTCTGCTCTTTATCTGTCCACCACAGACACTAAAAACCCGGCACATTTAAAGTATTTTTAAGTCTTGATGCGTTTTTAAACTAAACCCCTTTTCAAGCTGCCATTTTAAGACATACTGTTTACCCCCCTGTGGTGTTTTGCTTGACTGGAAACATTGTGGAGACAAAGTGAAGAGAAAGCGTTCACCCCCCTTTTCGCTTAGTCTTCAGAGGTAGTATCTGAGGCATAATAGTGGTTCGAGGGGGAACTCAGATTCAGCAGGGGATAGCAGAGCCGTATGTCTGTCTGTCTCTGTGTATATGTGAAACGCTCTTTGTCACGCATCTCTCATGCTCCTCCAAAGCCATATTGCACTGTGAATTAACACAAATGTTATATTGTGGAATAAATATGTGTCTCGAGGTGTAATTATAGTTTACCATCATTGCTTCACTTTAGTGTTAATGCTCTGGAGTTGTAGCTAAAGGTAGCTAGCTGTTAACTTCCTGGGATGGGTGATTGCCCACCCCTGCCTGCCTTCTCTGTCTCTGTACTTGCAGCAGCTTTATCATTATCATTTTGTTCCCAACTTTGGTACTTTCAGGCACGATTGAAAAGAAAAATAGGTTTGAAGTTTTGAAGTACTGAAAATTACAGATGAACAAGTTTACCCAAATTTCTATGTATCTTGTCTGTGTTTGTTTTCTAAGGAGCGTGATGGATTTGGCTCAGCTCTGCGTGGTGGGAGGGTCAGGGGGCGTAGTGACTGGACTATGGGCTCTCCTGGTCCACTACAAGAAGTGACCTACACCATCCCTGCTGACAAATGTGGCCTGGTCATTGGCAAAGGTAGGAGTAGAAATTGTTTCAGGCCCCGTTTACAGGACAACATTGTTACCAGAAACAGAAAGGTTTTTCCTCTGCATTTTCAAAAGCTCTCTGTGTTCAAATGGAGACGATGTTAAAACGATGTGTGTCGACACGGATCCGCAAGAACGACTGAAAACGCGGTAGCGTGCATGCCAGGCCAGTAGTTGGTGATGTAGATTTGTAGTGAAACAGCAGTGTTACAATACGTTTCTGCGCACTACCGCTTTCTGGTGAAGACAGACTTTTTAGGTATATATTCATTCCGTAGCAAATCCACATCTGCTGTTGTTTCTAGGTGCGCACGCAACGTTTATCTGAAAGAGCACTGCACATACACCGTGCGTCATAGTTTTCCCTGACAACGCTAATTCCAGTTGACACACACACATACGGCAACATTTTCAAAACTTTTCATTCTGGACCCTGGTTTCAAAAGTTTGCGGACTCAGGCACTCCGGGCACCATTCTCATGTAAACAGAAGGGGCGAAAGGGAAAAAACTCTCCATTTTCTGCCGTTTTTGTTGTGTTAACAGCCCCTCAGTCTCACAACATCTCAAAGAGTTTCTTCTTTGATAAGAAAACTTTCAACATTCTTTTATTTTCTTTTTTTTTTATTTTTATCAAATATGTTTGATATTTGACATGTGAACTGGCTTCTGCTTTCTCCCTAACTGAATTTCAAGGTTCTGTCACTGAAAACAGAATAGGAAAGTATGAGAGTGTAGAAAAGTAGCCTGAAAGAGTACTTTTAGAAGAGCATCATAGTGATGCAAAAAAATCCCTTAAGACAGATCTAATATTTGTGTTTTGCAGTACAATTAGAAAAGAAATGAAAATTATTAAGGTCAGTCTTTTTTTTCCTGTCACTAAACCTGGATAAACCACTGTACTTAAACCATTTGCAAATATCGGAAGATAGACCTTAAACAACAGTTTGTTACTGGTTATTATTTTCTGGAAACTTAAGTTCTCTTTTTGGTGCTTCTTATTATTTCTGTGCAACTGAGCAATTCTGAGTGTATTAAGGTCTTTATTTTGCTTCTTTGTGATGTGAGCAGCTTTGTTTGGGACCTGTCCTCTAAAGACACAAATGCAGTTAATAAACTCTAAAGTGAATGACTCAGGATGAGGACTAAGTGCCTTTTTTATTCTGCTTATTCTCCATTTAAAACCTTTTAAAGACATCAACAATTCACCAGCCCTGCTGCTTGTGTGTGTGTGTGTGTGTGTGTGTGTGTGTGTGTGGTGGTCAAGAGGGTTGAGGAGCAGCTCTCAAAATTAAATAGCAGGAAAAAAATGTCAAGTGTTAAGGCACCATATGGTGTGTGCAAATGTGTTAGTCTGTCTGGTGGTCTGTTCTTTTCAGGACTTTCTATTGGACAATAGTGATGAATGTGTCACTGTCTGTTTAACACACAGACCTACACTCCTGTAAGGGCTGTTCATATCAGTCTGTTTTACATAAAGAATTGATTCAGCACTTTAAGAGAAGGAAAATTGGTAAAAGACAAATAAAGGCAAATATACCATATAATGTGATTTAAATGTAAAACATCATTACTTTATAAGGCATTAAACATCAGAAGACGATCAGTTATTATGAACTGATATTAGGTATTTTTTCTGTATTTATTTAAAATGCTAATGTCCTCAAATTTATCAAAACAACACAGCATTGGCATTGTAAGAAATCAAGTAGTATTAAACAACACAGCAACACAGTGAAAATGTGACAGCCTTTTAATAATTCACCATGCTCAATACCAAAAACATAATTTCAGGCATACATGGGCTTCAGTTGCAAATTACTAGTTTAACAAAGAAAAGCTGACTCTTATGTTTAGACCTACTGAGACTAAAGAAAATTAAAACAGAAGAGAATACATTTTAAAATGTATTGCTCAAGAAAAAAACAAATACTATACAATAAAGATGAATTCCATAATAAATCCTTAAGTTTTTAGCTGTTAAACGCTGCTGAAGCTGAAACATTCAGCTTTAAAGCATAGGAGACTCAAAGGGTTAAGATTTTCTCAAACTCAATATATGTTAGATCAAGTCCAAACAAATGGAGATTTATTCAAAAATGTATTCCCTCCCTCCCCCTCCTTTATCTCGTAAAAGGTCCATTAAGGTTCTCCTCATTTGGTTGACAAAGAGCTCATGACCTTAGGATATTCTGCAGGCCTGCAGCAGCAGAGGAGTAGGATTGTCTGGGAGACAAACCCTTTCGTAACATCAACTCCTGACTTTGTCTGGATCCCGGATTCCAAAGTGTTTTTGGCCGGTGACCCATGTGAAGAGTTTACTCTCTTCACTTATAATGTAATGTCGTAACATCTACATGTTAAAATTATGAAGCAGATAGCAGAGATTTCACTATGTAGCCATTAGGAACTTAGGTCTTTTTAAACACTGCAACTTATAAAATAGACTAATTATAAGTAATAACATAGCAAGTAATAAACATAAGCAATTATGTTTTCAAACAATTGCTAATAGAAAATCTGATTTCTTGGAAAAGGCATTCAGATGTGACGACCGCAGGCTTATATACCTCTTTGGATTAAGTGTAGCAGATTTAGGGAGAAGGCCTGCTGGAAAAGAGCGTGATTATAATTACATATACATCTACATTTATAGTAGGATACAAAACTGTATTTCCTCCCTTTTGACTTGTGACAAATGCTGGTTAAAGAATGGGATGCCACCACCCAGCAGTATGTGACCAGGCTAGTGACCAGCATGAGGAGGAGGTGCCAGGCTGTTGTGGCTGTGTATGGATCTTCCACGCTTTCGAGGCTCCTGTTTGTTAAATTGATAGATTGTCAATGTGTCTTGTTTCTTCAGACTTCAATCATCCAAGCCACAAAACAGCACCAAAGAGTCAATAGCAGAATACAATGTTTGGCATTGACAGCGAGGATTTGGCTAATTTTCATGGCCACCACCCTCATACTCAGCTCTGCTGCTCATCCCACAAATGCATGTTCCTCACAAATGTGGCACCATTTAAAAGGGAAATAAACAGGCTTTCCAGTGGTAAAATATTTTATTGCCAAGAAGCATCATTATGACAAAGAAATAATCTACCAAACACAAATTTCCTTACTTTTTGTGCTATGTTTAGATGTAACACAGTGTGAATATCAAAGAACATCATTTTGTCTGAGGCTGTTTGATTTCAATAAAACATTCTGTTTTTAGGAGGAGAAACCATAAAGAGTATTAACCAGCAGTCTGGAGCTCATGTGGAGCTACAGAGAAACCCTCCACCCTCCACTGACCCCAATACCCGGGTCTTCACCATCAGAGGCACCGCCCAGCAGATGGAACTAGCCCGCCAACTCATAGATGACAAGATTGGGGTAAATAGCCACACTTTCTACTTCAGTCTGACTGTGCAGTTTCACAAGGATTAACTGTATGACTGCATTTAGAATTTATACTTATCCTTTAATTTAGTTGGTGTTGAGTTTAGCAAGAAATTAGGTAAGATGAGACTAAATTTAGTCATAAATTAATCTTTGATGAATCAAGACATTTCCGTTTCCAAACGTATGCAGCGCCTGGTTAAACATATGCTCTATCCATTTCATCAAAAATCCTTTCTTTTTAGAGAATAAAATAGATGTGGTACAATCAATGGTAATTTTCACACTTAGATCATTTAGGAGAGTTGTTCCGATGCAAGTGTGCATTCGTGTCCAGCATGTTTCTGTGAAGTATATATGAATACAGAAGTCGATGACTGTCAGTGCAAACAGCCCTGCTCGCCTGAAATACGTGGTCTCGACTTGCTTCCATTCGACCCCTGGAGTGGTTTGTTTGCAGTAGATGCATTATTTTTTAAATCTATTTTAGATATTGTTGTCATATGATGCAGAAAAATAGATTTTCTCATGACTAAAAGCACTGTTTTACCTTCTCTGTCCTCTTCTCTGCAGGGTTCAGGTATCATGAGTAATGGAGGATTTGGCTTCAGTCCCTTCACCCAGGGCCCTGCTACACACCAGAAGTAAGACAAACAAAAACAAGTCAATTTTAAATATGAACCTACTTTGTACTCTTGTCAGGTTACTGATACGTCACAGGGTTAGTGCTCTGTAAAAACATAAAGAAAGAAGCATTAACAGAATGCTTACTCACAACATGGTAATCTATCTGAAACATAAAGGCTATGTGGAAATTTTAACTTTGTTTTTTTTTTTTTTTTTTATACATAAAATTTTTTGAAGCAGAATTTTGATTTTTCACAAATCAGAAGTTTATTTTACGTCCAAATCCAAGTACCAAAGTGTAGGCTACGATGAAAGATCAACACAAAAGTTTAAATCAGGTTTTACATCACATCCTTCTTTATTTTGCCCCCCTGAGACTCTTCCGTTAGTGAGAGAGGTCTCTCCTATTTGAGAATTGTGTGACAGAGCAACTCAAAATAATTTCAGGGACAGGCTGTCCTAAATTATTTCAAGACTTTGTTGTTTTGTTTTTTAACAGAGTTGTAGATCTAAATTTGTTTTATGTGTTTAGCTGTGGCAGCGGTCAGACCTTCCTGACTGGTGTTTGGGGGAACACCTATCAGACCAGTTGGCAGAACCCTGGACAACAAGACCCTGGTAATACACATACTGGCACTCACTGACATATCACACCAGTTTAGAACGAAGCTAATCAGACAGACAGAAAACCAGATTTAACTTATGTACCAGTGCAGTGTAGAGACAGTGTGTACCTACGACAGCACACACACATGGTTGTGAGTCCGTCAGTTAAGACTTTGTTTGTGTGTGTAGGTCACAGTTTGGCTCAGACAGGACAGATGGACTACACTAAAGCATGGGAGCAGTACTATAAGAAGCTAGGCAAGTAAACACACACAGAGCAGAGACACACAGGAAATATGGTTTAGGGTCTCATATCAGAGCAGGTTTCAGCGTCTGTATTTATTCAGGAAAAGATGTGTCTGATCATTGTGTCCTTGTGACATCCAAGATGGAAGATGTCCTTGCTCTTTAAAATTACATTTGTGTTGTGCCAGGTTGCATCATCAGTGTAATTGTAAATACACTTGACTATGAATGATGTGTGTTAAGCCTGGCACAAACATCAAGACTTTAAGCTCTTAACAGATTTTGAAACTGCGGGACACCACACTCATGATAAAAAATAACAGGTTTAACAGTCATGTAGGGTGTGCTATAGGATGAACACTACACCACACACCAACAGACTCGTTCACTCCCAACCACGGTCTCTTCTTTCACAGCTCCAAGTCTTAGGTGGTCAAACATGACCTTAGTGTACACAAACATGGAGGAAAATGAGTTAGAAGGATTGAAGCTTATGCAGCTAGCAGTTTACTGTTGTCACCATGGCTATGTTTGTTGTGCTTCTTGCTTTAGCCAGCATGCTACCTTATTATTTCTGTTTCATTGGATAAATCACAGAGTACATACTCTGCTTCCCATGGTCCTTCTGATGGAAAAATCTGAACATGTTAATTATTTACTATTTAAAGTCAGGGCAGCCCTGATCCTCTTCTGTAACAATCTGTGGGAATAAATTCATGCTTGTAGATACGCACATCCTATGTAGGGTGCTGGATCCCCAAAAAACTACATGAAAAGGTACAAAATGGTCCGCACACCAAAAAAGCTCCCTTGCAACTTTTTGATTTATTCCAAAGTGACGTTTCGAGCCATGCAGCTCTTCCTCAGACTTTACTTTTCAATAAATTCTTGCTTAACATGCCTCACACCACAGGAAAGTTGGGGTAAATAACCTTAAAGACCACCAGATGATTGGGTCTTTTGCTGGTTTTATTCTGAGGAGGTATTCCGTTCAAAAACCATGTTGATTATCTTGTGGTGTGCAGAGATTAAAGTTCTGTGTCGCCACAATGGATTTCCGTCTACATTACATTGGATCGTCCTTTACCCGTCTAAAGAGTTGAATTTGCAATTATATCATCTCACCTTAGTAGTCTAGTCTGTTTTCTGAAATAATCTTCCTTAGAATTTCCCATTGTTCACATACGCGCTGATACATAGTATCTGCCTTATACACGATATTCTCCAGCCATAAAGCCAGCAGCATTTCAAGCTGTGTTATTTAAAGAAATGAGGTAAAGGCCATTCCAGACTGAGAGCACTTGAGACAGCCTTCTCAAATTGTAACTGTTTTTTTGTAATGTTAATTGTTGATTGTAAATTGTTGTAATTTTACTGTGTAACTTTGCTGCCTCTTGGCCAGGACTCCTTGAAAAAGAGGTTTTTAATCTCAATGGGACATTCCCGGTTAAATAAAGGTAAAATAAATAGAATAAAAAAGGCCATGTTCCAAATCCAACCTTTGTTTGCATTTGTTGTAGTCTCACCATGTAACCAGTAAAGGATGCAACAGTTCAAAATTATTTTTTTGTTCTTTTTTAAATCATGTTCAGCACGCTTGTGGTACAGTACATTTTTCAGAACTATTTCACCCACAACTTCTCTCACACCCTCAAACACACAGACACATTTTCTGAAACACACAATTACTGTCATTTAAATGCACCAATACACACACAGACTACACAATATCTCTCACAAAAATACCCCTTTCCCAGTGGCCGAAAAACCTGTTTAAACATGCTAACAATCAGTTCCTGTCGGCAGTGGGAAAGGCTCTAATCTGCATTCAGACCCACGTCCGCTGACCCTGCAAGGGACACAGGTTTTGATCGGCACGCCTCCGATCAGCTACTGTGGGAACGTCACACCTGGGTGAACACGCTAATTTACGGGATGATGTTGGCGTAACATGCCTACGTCATGATATCTCGCCCGTAACTTGGGGCACAAAAGGACGCTGGCAGCTGAGGAGACCATTGTTGTTTTTTGGATACAGCATGTGAGATTTATATTTGCAAGATGGTACAGCACTGGCAAGACGGCGAGATCAGAGAGCTTCTGTTGATCTGTGGAGAAGAGGATGTTCAGCGCCAGGTCACAGGGACTGGACTGTTTGAGACACAACTATATACAACAACATCGCTAAAATGCTCCTTTCCATTGTTTACCTGGCTGTGTTTCGGCGCGCTGATGATGTCATCAACGTCAGCTGAGGCACCAGAGGAAAAAAAACAGCCCCTGAGCGCGTCTGCTGGCGATTAGACCCGGGTCTGCTGGCAATGGGAAAGGAGTCACTTCCTGATTGTTAACGGGTTCAGCCACATTAAAAAAAACATGCGTTTACAGGCTAATTTTAGTGGGAAAGTGGCAACACATACATTTACTCCCATAAAAAGAAACACATGTAAACGCACACACAGACTGTCTCTTGCACAAAGTCTCATACAAATACACACATTCTCGTGTGGACATTTTGTTATTCTCAGTCTCTGATGTATGCTCACATTTTCTCACACTTGAACACAATCATGAATGTGCGCTCCCGCTCGTCACAAATGCTCACTTGTGTATCTCCTGTTTTAAGCAGAGAAGCGCTATTTCACTGTCTGGGACATACAAACACAAAAATGCCTTGCTAAAACTTTGCTAGACTTGTTATAATTTAGAGTTTGGCTGAAAACATTGTTTTTCCTCTGGTCAAATTATGCTGCTACAACCTTGAACCTCCCATATTTACATAAGATAGCACTGTTAGCATCTCTTACCAGTAGCAGAGGGGACCAGAATGGATGCCTACAAGGATGGAAAGTATCTGTGTGAGTCCAAACGTGAAAATGGAATATGTGTTAATTTCCAGAGTCTTCAAAACTAGAGTATCTAACAAAAAT
Source organism: Cetoscarus ocellatus (assembly GCA_037902135.1). Taxonomy (NCBI): domain Eukaryota; kingdom Metazoa; phylum Chordata; class Actinopteri; order Labriformes; family Labridae; genus Cetoscarus; species Cetoscarus ocellatus. The sequence continues at coordinate 540,978 of JBAMNC010000421.1, forward strand.
CCTGCATTAAGTGAACCAGGGTCATGTTTCAAAAACAAAACTTTACCGCAGTCAGAACCTGTTTCCTCTCCAGCCGGCTCACTGCACATGAACAATGCTAAAATTCACCATAGACTGTGACTAATGTCTGGACAGTACTGTCACCTTGTCTGGTGTAATAGTTTTACACAACAAAAGCCCTGACTCCCTGTCTGGAGCCTTGTGTGTGGGGGGGTGTTACTAGATTGAGCGTGTTTGTTGTGCTCCTATCTACAGTTCGAAATACCTGTAAGCAGGTGTGCATTTATTCATTTAGTACCAAATTACCTGCCTACCAAAATGGTTTGGTATGAATATATACATCATTACACCCTCAGTAACCATTAAAAAAATAACAGAGCAATTTTTACCATGTTTATTCTAATATTTGATGGACTTGGTCATTATAAACTTGCTGTGTGATGCTGAGTGTAACAGATGATCAGGTGAGCTTAGTGTAAGTGGTCTTTTTTTATATGTTTGTAGGTCAGCAGAGCCAGCCTCAGAGTTTGATGACAGACTACAGTAAGGCCTGGGAGGACTACTACAAGAAACAGAGTAAGAATATCACTTTTGTGTTGTCATTTCACAAAAAAAATCCTTTCATCTCAAAAAGAAAATGACTCGAGATTAAATGAAAATGTGAGTCCTCACTCTGTTGTCTTCATGTGAAGTGTCAAGTGTTCAATTCCTATTAGCACCTTGCTTTGGGCAGGAAAAAAAAAGATAATTTTTCTTTTTTTGTTATTCATGAAACTCCCAAATGTTGCTAGAACTCTTTGATTAATGCTGGCAGCCTTATAATGTCCTTTTGACCAGTACATTTTCAGCCATGTGTTTACATAATACTATTACAGAGTAGGGCGGTCACGGTGGAATCTACCTGCGGTGATTCAGTGCGAGTGATATAGTACCCCGGTATTTTATTATTGCATGTTTATAATATTATTAATATTAGTTTTATTAGTCCTCTTTAAGCCACCTCCATTTTGACACCAAGACAGAGATAAAATTCAGTTTATAGATAATGCTGAACTTAATATTTATCTTGACAAAGGGGTGCTGCTTTTCTGGCAACAATGAAGTTAAAATAAGTCCAAACTGAGTAGCTGAGGATTTACAATATTTCTGTGGGCTGCAGTGCGTCTGCATATTAGCTCTCAGCTCAGAGGAATACATTCATAGAGATGAAGTAAATTCATAATCACACTATCCCGTATGTATTACTGTGATTTTGACACACAAAGAAACTAAAACTGATCATGAAATGATCACAACAGTAACAAGACAGGCCGCAAATCTCCACACCAGGCTGCAGCTCAGCTTTCCCAACAGCTGTACTGCCACAAAACACGGACACACCATCAGGGCATCAAGGGGTAAAAAAGGACTGACAAAATGCTCTGTACAGTTTTTGAGTAAGTGGGTGGAGAATAAGAGTATCATCACAATGTTTTGAGTTAGCAGGAGTTAGAGGGATCAGAGCTGTCGGCTATTGAAGTCATTCTGCTCTCAATAAGTTTTAAATTGCTGCTCTACTCGTAGACGTTAGTCCTCATCCATATATGGATCAGCTGCGGTGATACATAATATTAATATTTGCAGACATTTTTTTTTTAAACTTAAGTTATAGTACTTGTTTGAATTATAGAACATTAAGCCGAAGAACACTGACGGTATATTAGGCACAGTTTAGCAGAAGTGGCAGGAGATGGGGTGAAGGAAAACACTGGAAGTATCTCAGTCTGTTATCTTATGGTCTTTGTTTGTGCTGAAATACATAAGGCTTCTGGCCCTTAAACAATTGATACTAAAGACATGGCGGACATGATTGACTCACTCAGGATAAAAAACACAGATGCCCTCTGCAGTTATTACAAACAATCAGAGGTCCACAGAGAGAACTTGCTTTTCTTCTTAAACTTAAAAAACATTTAGAAGTAGGCAATGTATGCCAGTGTCAGTGTCTGAACTCAAGATATGGTGATGTGACGTCACAGTCTTTATTGTCACCTACCTTCAACCGTAGTGGGCACCTCAGTGTTGATATTTCATATTTGTGATTATTGCGGCAGCCATATTATAGAATGAATATTGAACTTGAAGAGGGTATATGAAGAACATTTTTTGGAGTTGTGTAAATTTTGGTGTCCTTAGTATCTGCTAGCCTATAAAATTAGACATGGAAATCAAAAACCAATTCCAGTTGAGAATTTTTTTTACTTATTTATTTTGTTTTTATTAATTTCATTTGAAGTGCATTTTAGTTTTGAGAGATCATTTAAAATAGACTTTTGTCTTTTAAAGTTATTTAAATGAGCTTTATGTTTTTAGTGTTTGGTATTTTCTTGATTTTTTCCCTTGCTCTTGTTTTTATAGCCTGTCTGTTGTTGTAGGTATTACTTTGTTTTATTTATTGGTATCCTTGAAAATCACTGTGTAACCTTGATTTTGAAAAGTGCCATATAAATAGAGATTGTTATTATTATTATTATTATTATTATTATTATTACTGTTATTTTCTGTTTGCAAGCAGGCTCTGCAATTCAGTCTACCCATTTTCTGCAGGTTGGATGAACAAACTTATGAAGCATTCGACAAAGTTGTAGTTTTATCCTCATGTTTTCTGTGTATGTGTTTGCAGGTCAGTCGTCTCAGCAGAGTTCAGTGCCAGACTACTCTGCAGCATTAGCAGAATACTACAGACAGCAGCCCTACCTGTGGAACCCTGCCCAGATACAGGTAATACACTGGAGGCCAATCGGGAGACTACTCTAGTATTTTAGTCGAAATGTTCTGAAACATGATCGCTGACAGCTATTATACTGCTGCCTGTTAACAACACTGAACTGTGACATCATTTCCTTTTTCTTTAGGATCACTAGAGTCTCCTCCCTCACCGGCGAAGGCCTTGGATGGTCGTCGAAGGCAACCGAATCGGGGTTTCCTTGCAACGCTCTGCCGCTTCCTCCTTCCTTTTGTAGAGAAAACTAAGGATTAACTGAAAAATCACGAACTCTTTTCTTTCTGTTTTTTAACCTTACAAAGTTGATATTTTGTCAGGCAGATTTTTTTTGGACTAGTCTCTGGTCTCTCCACAATGTAGACCTGGTTTTTCTTTTTTTTTTTTTTTTTTATCAAACTTGAACTTAAAAGATGTATCAGTGTGGCTTTGAACAAAAAATCCAGTATAATCTATATTTTGTCTAGTTTTATTTTCCAATAAGAAAACGGTATAAGGCTTAGCAGTCTTGAGTAAGAAAATCAGATATTATTATTATTATTATTATTATTATTTTGTTTATGATAATGTTTTAAAGCATGCGTCAGATTGTGTGTGTTGACTCTCAGTTATTTTTTTTTATTTTTGGCATAGAAATATTTTAATAGCATCAGATGGAAATTTAATGTTTTACCGTCACAGACAAAACTGTTTTTTTGTACTAAATTTGTGCTTGCTGGGTCTGTTTGTTCTCGATCTAATTTTATCTGTTAAGTCGCCATCTTGGAGGTGCAATGATGCGTTTATTGTTTTCTTTGGTTTGATGATAGTTCTTATTCCTGTATCTCTATAGTAATTCTTTAGTTTTTATGATGTAATGATGAATAAATGCCGGTTTATATTGCGTTGTCTAAAGCCAGATCTCTCTGTGGTCAAACACTTTGTGTCCTCCACAGGGTTGAACCTCCAGCCGACACCACGTTTCCCCGCCTCAACTTTCATTACAAATGAGGGGAATTTACTATTTTCTTACAGAGTGAAACTTTATTATTATTGTTGTGTCTTAGTTCTGCATTTCTACTTTGCTGATTTGTTTGTAGAAAGAATTGTTAGGAACTGATCAATGAAGTTATCGATTCTATAAGCAACGTGTGAGCTTAAACAAATATGTTGGCTAAATGCGCAAGTAAGCTAAACACGTGTTCGCAAAATGTGTGTTACCTCAACTGTGTTTTAGCTGAATGAATGTGGTGAAATGATTCTGTTAGCATTCTTTTATTCGCTGAATGTACAAGTGGATCGAAAGATGTGTTGTCCAGACATTATGTGTTTGTGTTAGTGAAGCAGGTGTTAGTGTTGAAACTCGGCTTTTACTGAACATGAGCATTACTAGTTTTTGTTTGCTGAGTGGATGTGGTGGCTGAACTGTTTCAGGAAAATGTGTGGGTCTGCTGGATGTGACTTTTTGAGCTAAGTTAACTTTCTATGTGTTGCACTCACAACAAGTAGTTTTGACAAGAAATAACCAAATGAGAAAGCAGTTCATGTCAGCCTCTAAGTTGTCGATGTGAGTTTTAGGCTTCGGTAATCCCCTTTTTGAGCTAAAATGTATTAAGGTCTTTTTTAAGAAGCATCAATATTTAGAAAAAATGCAATATAATCAAGCTCACTTGAAAGAGCCACACACTGAATCCAAGATTTCTAGCTAACAAACTGCCATTAAATGAGAAACAATAAGACAGACCTACATGAGGCTTCAATCCTGATTATACATTTAAACTGCATAGCTAACATTAGCTGCAACATGTAGTTAGCTTAACAAAGTTATCCCAAATTGTCCTCCGGTTGTTTAATTATTAAGTAAAGTTTTGCTAGCAAGATGAATGGGTTAGCTTTACTTTGCACACTAGCTGAAAGACACAATGTAGCTGCTGAAAATGCATACCCTGTACTGTCACTTGTTAGCTGATCTTTGGGTTAAATGAACATGTAAATGTTAGCTTTACTGGTGTGTATGATTAATGTGTCTGTCTGCTAAGGCTGGGTTATGGTTCTCCAACATGCATGTTTGTTGTTTCTTATGTGACTGTTTTATACATGTATGAATTAGATCATATGTCTGCTTCAGATTCCCGACTCAAATTAGATTTACAGATAAGCTAAATGGACACAATTGTAACTGTATGTTGATGATTTATGGGTTAGCCCCGAGTTAGCCTCTAGTAGCCATTATGGAAATTGTTGCGTGTCTTTTTGCAGAAGTTTAATTCCAGCTGTTTGTTAGCCTTGTGCGTTTTGTCTGGTGTGTGTTTCTATGCGTTAGCTGAACTGTGTTGTGTGTGTCAGACCACAGAGAGGTTTGTCTTGTCGAGGGAGATCTGGCTGTTGTTGAGTTGAATATTGAATTAGTGGTTCTGCTTCTTGTTTGTGTGACGATGATGACGATAATAATAATTAATGACGGCGATAATAATGAGTTCTCCTGTACAGGGGTCTATTTAAACTGTTCATCCAGTTATGAATATTCAGTTTGTCGATAAGATAATATGGTTTGTGTAAATTTCCACACTCTGGCAGGTGCTCTCCAGTTTAAAATGTACTTTGTTATCCTGTTAAAATTGAGATTGTTTAATTCACATGTTATGTCTAACTGATTTGCAAAGAGAAGTATGTTATATATAGTCTCAAGACTGCTAGGCTAACTGTCTCTATCTCTTCTCGTCTTTCTGTCTGTCTGGACAGCGTCACATTAAAAAGTTGATCGGATTTGTGTTTTTCAACACGTCTGTAATTGGACCATGTGATTACAGCTGAGTGTGAGCGCCACAGGCGTGTTGAACAGTCCTGCAGCTTGTTAGCGTGACGGCTCTGAGGCGAGGAGAGCTGTAGTTAACGGGGGTTTTACTTCCTGAATAATTATTTTAAGATAAAGTGAGTGGACGGTGTTCTGGTGTCCTGCTCTGGTTCAAGGCTCAGTGCTGGCTAGAACCTGTGCTTGGTCTAAACCAGTACCTAACTGGTCACACTGAGCCTCCCAGTGCTCCAGAACCAGGACCAGACGCAATAGCACCAGGCCACTCTGGTTTGATCTTCCTAGTCCCAACCCCTCAACCTGAAGGGGTGACAGGAAGCTTTTTGGTTTCATGGTTTCTGTTGTTTTTCTAATGGACAGATGTCCTAACTGTAACCTGCAGATTTTTCTATTAGATTGTATTGACAGATAGAGTTGTGTATGAACCCAAGCCACGAGACTGTCGATGGCCGAGGAGGAGGCAGATGGATGATTATGATGTTTAACACGAGGGCTAATAAACAGGCTCATTCTTTCGGACTGACTGTGTTTTTATCTCTACCTACCAAATATGTCTGTATCACTGCAAGCCAGCCAGAAAACTTCAAACCTTTTTTTCAAACAACCAACTTGAGTTCTTGTTCTAGCTGATTTTCCAATCCTTTAAGCCACATGTAATAAACTGAAACACAAGGGAGTCCCAAAGTGCATAAGATATTTACAAACAAGAAAACAAGTTGCAACAAATAAAAGAAAAAAAATATATCAAAACTACAACAAAACATTAAAGAAAATCAAATCAGTAAACACATCAAATTTTAAAGACTTTTGACAAACTTAAACAGATTAAGATAACACAACCAGTAAATACAATAAATACATGTAGAACGAGTCGGAAAATAAATCACAAAAGCAAAACAAGACAGCACCAACAATTTAAACAATTTAAGACAACAAAAAAAACAATTATAGTAGAAAATTAATATAGAAGAAGACACTGAATTTAAAAAAAAAAGCTCTGGTGAACTTCATGCCAATGGATTTTTTAATTTGTTTAATTTTCTTATTTGCAGTTGAGATTTAATTTGTTATGTTTGCTTGTCTGGTTTCTGCGTTTTTTGGGGGGTTTTTTCTGTCTTTTTTTTCTTTCTTTGTCATCATGTGTTGCTTCTTGGGGCCATTACACAAATCTAACAATTAACAAATTAGAAGATTATGCATTATCTTACAGGCGTATTTATGGTGATGATTCTCTGTGCAATGCTCTTAATGGGATATTTCTTAGTACTGATTGGAATGTTTGTGTCCTCACAATCAGTACCAATTATTTTGAAAACTAGGAGTCCTCTCAGAGCACAACCAGTGTCAAAGCATTTCCAACATTGTCAGGAGAGTTATTGTCAAAAATGTGAAAAACTGCCTGTCTCGCAATTTTAACAACTTGATTCAGAGCACCACCAAAATGCAATAATGTTTTCCTTGTGTCACAACTAACATTACCTGAAAATGTCCTCCAAATCCATTCTATAGTTTTTGAGTTATCCTGTCCACAAACTAACAAACACCTGAAAAGCATAACCTCCTTTGTTGGAGATAACTGCTCAGTTACAAACAGGATTTATAAGCATCAAAATCTCAAACTCGGCAAATGATGTGAGGGAGCATAGCTGAACATTTATAAACCATTTGAGTGAACCAGGAAAATTATTTATATTTTTGATTAAGACTTTTTTTTTTTAAATCCTGAAATGTAAAAAGCGAAATGTTTTGAACCTTGGTGTGACTTTTAATGATTCTTTATTTCTTTACTGCTTTTACCTTCACTGATGTTTTCTGATCTTGCAGGTAAATTTTTGTTCATGTCACCCTCATTTAGGCAAGAAGTAACTCAGATGAGTCAAATATGAAAGTCCTTTTTTAATTTTTAGTTAAAGTATCTCAAGTTTTCCTGTCATACAATGAAGCATAATAAGAAGTCAAGTGTAGAAAGATATTGTATAGTGTATATGACTTGTCTATGGTCATGATTAGACATATTTATTTACAAACCTTAACATTACTTTTGATCAACAGAAACTTAAATGCTGAATGATATCCACGGGTGTGGTTGTTGAAGCACCCGGGGTTGAATTTGATCTGAGCTGCTGTCACAGCATCTCTTTATGTCCTGACACGAAAAGTGGGATTTATTATTTATTCATGTTCCCAGAGTGGAGACAGATGGTATGAATGTTAGTGTGATGTCATCTGTCATTAAGACATTACTGTAATCACACTCACACACACCTACTGACCTCCAGGGATGAATGAATGAAGCAGTACTGAGGGGAGAGCAGGGACAGAGGTGCAGAATAGTTTTACAGCTTGATCTTTTTTTAATGATGTGCCAGTGTGCATTGACTCAGCTTTTTCGCTCTATGGACCCAGGAAGACACAACTATGGCAGGGGAAGCTAATACTGAACCAAATATGAGTGATTTTGACACAAGTGCCAGTAATGTACCTTTTACTATGGATGGGGTCACCTTTATGAACTCAGAAAGAGACTCCCAGGCAGAATCAATGCACACAGACAGAAGAACACATAGCCATCTTAAAGTAGTAATAACACAATGACACAATGATAAACCGCTCTTAAATTTTTCTACCAATCGTACATTCAACCCAGCTAGTTTTGTAGCTCGATTTTAGAAAAAAAATTGCACAATACAAAATACACAAAATAACTGTCTCCACCAACAGCTGTGTACCTTGCCGGTACTCTGAGCTTGTTCTTCTTATAGGTACAGCACTGTTGGGAGCCCTTTCAGCCACTTCACTGACTTTGGTCAAGTTCCTGATAAAACACAACTTCAGGAATACTGAAATATTATTTTTAAAAAGGGCCAATATAAAAGAAGACACAGGGCACCTATTTAATCTGTTACGTCAGCTGCTGCAGGCACGATGTAAAACTACAGAGATGTTATGATGGCTAAGCTTTGTTGTCATGCTGTCGCAGGGTCTCAAACTAAATCTGGGCTTAAGTTAGTATGTCTGAAGTGGAGTTTGCTTCTAGATTCAAACAGTGAACACAATGCAAAATGTACAACCTGTGTTTTTCTTTCAGCCAGCAGGGACAAGTGCACTAATTTTGTGATTGCTGCCTTTTATACCTCTAACCCATTAAAAAAGAAAAGAAAAAAGCTAGAGAAATAAATAAAGCACAGGACTTGTAATTGTATCCCCCTGGTTATCAGTATCATGACGGCTTCTTTTAATTTTTTTTACCTTCAGTATTATCTGAATACTGCTTCTGTAGTATTCTAGTCAAATCCAATTTTTGTAAATCAGCTTTTAACATTTTACAGCAGATTTGGGCACTAAAGCATTTCTAATTCAAACTGAAAATCAAACACATTAAATACTTTCACTGGTGTAACACTTAGTACTTAGTGATTCTGACCAAATCAAGAGTTGGAATAGAAGCAGATAATGACATGGACAACAGGAACAGTAAAGGACTGTTATTGTGAGAGTGGAAATGAAGATGAGATAAAGATGATGGAAAGATGATGATTGATGGAGAAATCAGACAGGAAATAACAAGAACTAAAGACATCATTGTTACTGGCACTGTGTGTGGTTGTGTGTGTAGTGTTGCGGTGTAGTGTGTCAGTGGTCGTAAAGTACAGGAAAGAGCTCGGTAAGTACAGATGAACTGTGTGTGTCAGACCTGATTAAACATTAAAGTAATGGTGATCTGGATCCAGTCCAAATGTTTCCCATGATGCTCAGGGACCAACAGGAGCAATAAACTGTCTGTCTCAGTTGACCATACTGCATGTCCAAAACTATGTGGACAGCTGATACCAGCTGAATAAGTGACTTTTGAAAATGACTACAGTAAAAAAAAAAAGAAAAAAAAGAAAAAGGGATTATTGTGTGGAGTTAGGGGTGGAGCTGTGATGGGATATTGAATGGAATGGCATCAATGGAAAGGGACTATCATGGAGGCAGAATGCTCATACAGCCAGAGACCTCACATTGGTTTAACAAATGTATTTGTTAGTGTCAAATTAGGATTATGGAGGGCAAGAAAAATGGGATGATAAAACAAACAATGGAATGGAATTATCAGCAAAAGAAGAAAAGGAATATTACAATATACACTCTATGCAAAAAAAGGATAATAAATATGGAAAACAGATAAATATGGCGGCAGTGTAGTTCAGTATGTAAGGGCTCGGGCTGTGGACTGGTGGATGGCTGGAGTCCCTAACGAAACATACTTGGAAGTTGGTTTGGTAGATGGGGAGATGCAAGCTGACTTCCTGGGGCACTGCAGCCAGTTACGGCAGTTGGTAATGCACCTGAAAGGTATAAGTTTCGCTTGCCTCTGGAGCCTCAGGGTGTAGGGTTTGCACCCTTGCATCCTTAAACTTCATCACACCTCTCTAAATGAAGTAGGGTTAATGTTGCTGGTGGTGCAGACCAGTCTTGCAGGAATAATGAATGGCAAAGCATCAACCTGGCATGTGCTCCCAAACCTGATCCGACCTGAGTATGGAAAACAACAATAAGGGAAAAAAACACCTTACCCTGCTGAAGCCCTATGTGTAAACCAAAGAGTGAATGACCGGGAGTGCAGCCTTTAAATAACTAGTAAACTTTACTCAGCAGGATCAAGAACTGGGGCTGACCATGGCTTGTAGGATCAGGAACTTGGAGCCAACCATGGCTGGCAGGATCAGGAACTCGGCACAGCTAAGGTTTGGCAGGATCAGAAGCTGGGAGCCTGCCTCACTCTACAGGATCAGGAACTTGAACTGGGGTCCATTTTTACTGAGCAGGATACGTAACTAGGAAATTATTATGGCAGGCAGGATCAGGAATGGGGCGGCTCAAGGGACTAGGAGCAGACTAAACAACTAAGGAACTAGGGCTACGGTGTTCAGGTTTAGGAGACCTAGGGCTAAGGTGGTTGGTACTAGGGTATTAAACATTTCTATAATCCAGAGTGAATACAAGGTTGTCTATGCATTCATTATTCCTTTATCTTTGACTTATTTGCAGATAGGCAGTGGTGACAGGTTGAGCAGGTTAACCTGGAAGTCATTTTTCCAATGTTTTCCAATGCTTTTAGTTCTCCCTGGGGTATTTCCAAGCCATATGGGCAATACAGTCCCTCCACTGAGTTCTGGGTGTGTTGGGGGTCCCCCTTGGACATGTCTGAAAGACCTCCAACAGGAGGTATTAAGAAAGCATCCAAATCAGAAGCCCAAACCAATTCCACTGGCCCCTTTATGATGTCTGAGCTTCTATCCAATCTCTACGGCTGAGCTCAACCACAGGCGCTTGTATCTGCGGTCTCAGTCTTTTGGTCATAACCCAGAGCTCATGACCAAAGGTGATGATTGGGACATGAATTGACTGGGTGCGTATGTGTTAGTGTTAATGTTAGAAGGTTCAGTAAACAGAAAAGCCTTCCAGTTATGGGAAAATAATTCAAGGTATGGATGAAGCTGTCACTCCTTGGAGGATGATCCCTTCCAGGTCAGAATCTTGAACTGCTTTAGACATTTTCATTATCTTATTTCCCCCTTTGGCCTCTCCAGGCTTTTTTCCACATTTAAACATGTTGATATGACTTTTTTTTTCCAGTGTCAGCAACAAACGGTCAGAGCTTCAAGATGTCATCCTTCTTGGTCCTGCCCATCAGGCCCTCCCTGCTCCATTTTCAGTTTGAGTGCAGGTGTCTGAGCTATCGGCCAGTGGACTCCAGGTACACCATCACACAGTCGGAGTGATATTCTGAGGAGGTTAGTGCGCACTCAGGTCATAGAGTTAACATCATCAGCAGTCAGCTCCACTCGCTACAAAATATGAATAAAGAGACTAATCTTTTTTTTTTTTTTACAATGAAAGTTTTTCTTACTAAAACATGAAGCCCTGAGAGGACTTCTATACATAAATATGATTTTACTCCCTTTGAGTGAAATTCTGCTGTTTTCTTTAGATCCTGACAAATCATCTCCTTATCATTTGAGAACAAGGCCATAACTCAGAGAAAAGTCCACCAGCCAATGTATGTCACAGTGGTCTCAATCTCTGTTTGGAAAAATCAAACATAGGGTCAGCAGCAACACAATAAAGAATTTCACAATTTAGATAAAACGAGAGTTAGGGCTAAAGACATTTGTTATAAAGTTTTGGGTGCACATTCTTGAGGAATCCTTTTTTCAATTGGTAAATCACATCATGCTGTGAGTTGTAAGGCAGGACTGACCGGAATAATTTGCAAAATAATTAATCAAAAATACTGCCATATCTGATTATTTTTATCCAGAAATTGCAAAAAAAATCATACATCACATAAGTAAAACCTACATCTAGAAGCATTTAGAGTTATGCCTTTACTTTATATCTACAACTACATATTCACGTCAATAACTTCGTAGGATTTACATCCTTAACTTGGATTTTTGAATTTACGGACTCATTTAACTGTGCAGAGTAAGCATTTTACTTACATAAAGGCCGTGTGTATTTCCTGAATCAATAGTAAGCTTTGGTTTCTCTCCCTAAGTATTTTGGTGTAGCTGTCGGTCTACTGCTGGCTGATGAACCCTAGAGAGATGGATGTCATTACTGTCTTCAATGGTTTCAAGTCTGACAAACTTTTATGTGATTTACAGAAAAAAAGGAAAAAAGAAAAAAAAATCTTCTTTATTTCATTATACTCAGATTTTTGGATTTTTTCAATTCATTGTCACATTAGGAATGGATTAATATTTCTCAAGAACAGAGCAAGAGGTCCAAATAAAAATCTAATTTCGTATTAAAACTAACTTTTATCATAAACGCTCCATCAAGCCAGTGCCGATAATGAAGATGGCGATGGAAGTAAAGAAGAGTGGTGAGAAACACTGACAAGCTGAAGAGAAAAGAGAAATCCTGAACAACAAGAGGGAGCGTTTGATTTTGATGCCGGAGCAGCTGACAGCTTGTCTCCTCTCAGCCGCTGATGATCATTAAAAGGCTTTTTAAAGGAGGATTATGAACGTCTGTCCGGCCCGCATGAATACTGATGAGGCCGAAGCACAGCGCTAATCACGTTAACGGAACAATATTAGTGCGCCATTTGGGCTCATTCCCACCACCTCCTCCTCCTTCGCACTGCTTTTCTTCTCCTTTCACCTCCCTCCATCCTCAGCTCACCCGCAGGGCTCTCTCTCCTCCTTTCTGTCCGTGCGTCCTCCTCTCCTCGCTCCTCTCTCCTCTTGTCCTCTTGTATTTACGCGTGCCAGTCACCTGCCGCTCCCTCCGCCTCCTGATTTCCCGTCGTCTTTTCGGGGCTAAAGTGGTTTCTTATTGGCCGTATGGAGCAAGTATAAAGGCGGAGAGGACACCGGGACACACTCACTGAGGAGTTTTTTGTTGTAAAAAGCTCATTAAAGCGTGTCCTCCTTCAATAAAGACGCGCCTTTCTATTAATAAACTCCCGCTCGGCCCGCGTGCGTATAGCGGCTGCAGCCAAACTCTCCTCTGCTCCTCCAAAAGAAAGAAAGGCAGAAAAAAAAGGAAAATCCGCGTTCATTGAGTCAAATCAATTGAAAAAACATTTGCAAATCTGCTATTATTCCAGGATTTTCGCTCCTTTTCTTCTCCGCTGTCCCTCGGGACAAAAGCGCGCAGCCTCCGTGTTTGGCACGGAGCCGTTACGCACGGAGCTCCGGGGAGCGCGGCGGGGAAGAGCCGGGGTTAAAGCCCGAGGGAGAGGGCGGAGAGTCGGCCAAGGAAACGTAGAGCTACAGTTTAAATTATCAAGAAGTCACCTGAAATAGGGAAAAAGTTAGAAAAGCCCTTTGCGCTATATTTTACTCAAGGCTTATTCTCTCTCTCAGTATTATTAAATATAAGGCCTAAACATTGGCTAATTTTAAGGTTGCTGAAGCCCATCTTAATTCAATCGCAGCACCTCTGAGGACACATAATTATTAAAATTACTTTCATTTTCAAGCATCATCATTCAGAGAGAAAAAAGGAAATATATCTCCTCCTTGTCCCATGTTACTGTAGTCTCTTATAAAGCAAATATAATATGATGCTCTACAAAATTAGATATTTAGGGAGGATTGAAAACTTGAAGAATTTAACTGTCACAATTTCTTTAGAGGCTGTGCACACCTAAACGTTGATTCTTAAATTGACCTTGGACTTAAATATTTATACACAAAATGTAGGGAAGAAATTAGGTAAAGGGAGAGAAGAAGAAAACTATGTGTCAAAAATTCAAAAGACAAAGACAGGCCTGCTTTTAGATTCAATAATTTTGTTACATAATCTTGCATATATTTATACATATATGTGTCTTTCTCTGCTGGTTATATAGCCTAATTATTACACCAGTCAAACATCAACATGTTTAGTCTGCAGCCCTCAAACAATAAAATCATGCAAACAATGAGTCACCCTTAAACATCATACAATTAAGTCTTCCTGAGACAGCATTTTATAAACCAACGCTTGTCACAATTCAACATCAAAAACAAAAAAGCCTTTGCCACACAAGGACAGATTTAATGCACCCAATTTCCCAACAATTTCTATTAGTGTCAAGATTTGAATTTATTATGACTGCAATCCCCCAGAGATGGGCTCAATATCAGATATCATGTTACACCAAAGACACACTGTTTACTCCAGCAACAACAAGAATTTTGGACAAAGACAGAAAATGTATAAAATGTGTAAATGTCCAGTGTATGCATAGCTGCATTTGCATTTATTTTATCAACAGGCGAATTATAGTTCAGCCTTTTGCAAGAAGTCTGTACTCTGAACGTTATGTCTGCCTCATATCCTCTTTTTCTCTCCTGGATCTGAGGGAGTAAAACTACGGAAAATATTCTCATTTGATTTTATTTCAGTTTGTCTTGATTAATTCATATTTTCACATCATTTTCTTACAAAAAAAAGGTTGTTGTTTACAACTTCAAATCAAATTTAATCAAATTCAAGGTTTCAACAGATGACAAAGGGGCTCTGTGTGTGTGTGTGTGTGTGTGTGTGTGTGTGTGTGTGTGAGTGTGTCACTCTCACGCGCATCAACAGTAAATGTTTAAAAGCTCATAAATACAGATCAGAGTGAAGGAGAGAATAATGATCATGTGGAGAATCGATGGGCAGAGGGGGAGGAGGAGGTTGAATGTAGGGATGAAGAAAGCAGCTGTTTTCTTGGTAATCTCTCATCTAATCTGTTTTCCTGCTCTGTCACTCACACTTCTGTTCTCCTCCTGCTCCTCCTGCTCCTCCTGCTGCTCCTGCTGCTCCTGCTGCTCCTCTGAGCTCAAATTCCTCTGCTAGAAACTCATTTGGAGTCAAACTTGAGAAGAAGGCAACAGATTCAGCTTTACTGTATCTTAAAAAAACAGAAATGCGCTGAGAAAAGTTTTCCACTACAGGTAAAAATCCTACATCAAGTATTTATCAAAGTATTAGAAACTGTAACAAATTTGGAGATTTACAGTGCAGCTAAATTGATTTGTCAGTGGTGTATGACTCCTGATCATTCTTATCATCACTCAGATATATAGATTGATCAGTAAGTAGATATCCAAGACACAAGGACAAGAAATAAAACGGTAATGTAAACTGACACAGCAACAATACTGTATTTATGAGCAAAGAAACTGATGGCAAAAATACAGATTACTTAAGCTACTATAACAAAAAGGTGCAGAATAATAAGTATACAAACAAACGCTAAAGTAATATATAAACTGAAGATATATATACACATAAATAAATGAACAGGATACACTTGTACATGTAAAATTGAAAAAAACTGACAACTTTGTGGTGGCTTAAGATAAATGAACAAAAGTATGTGTGCATATAAACAATGTTCAAATGTGCTTGAACCAAAGAAGTAACTGCATAAATAAATAGATGAATGAACAGGAGTATATGTACATGTACTAAAGTAATATATATGAATGATAAGTAGTTTATGTGCATGGAGTAAAATAGTTGATGAATAATTAGGTAAACAGTGTTATCTGTGAATGGTCTTATAAATGTATAATTTAACTGTTATTTTAATATTGGACTCGTCTTCTCTCTTTAATGAAAACATCATCTTAGGACCAACCTCATAATAGAAAAGAATTAAGGTTGTTTACTTCAGATCTTGGTTAATTTGTCTTGATGTTTCTAAATACTGGAGCTGTTGTTTCCATGATAATGTGTTAATTCTGTGGATCTCTGGAGAAAATGTAGAATACATTAATGTTATAACTGGGTACAGAAAAAAAGAGTAAGTAAGTCCTCCCAGTGCCACTGATGAGCTTTTCTTTTATCATGTTTGTTCTGTATTATCTCTTTTTAAGTCACAGTTTGTCCCATATGAAGTCTAAACTGCCGTTTGTTTCGGTGAATGAATTTAAGTGAATAGAAGTTTTGTTAAAAACAAAAAAACAGGCTGAATTTTCACCAAATAGGAGGGTATTGAACTTGATGTACAAACATTTAGGAGCCAATCCTGTTTTTTGTGGTTTCATGATAATCCATAATGGAGCTGACCAAAGGGAAGGCTAATTAGGTTTTGTTGAAGTAATTTTTCCATTAAAAAAAGGACTAAAAAACAACAATGATAACAATACACTTGGAGAAAATTGTAGTCTTAAAGCCTTGTGGCATATTGCACAACTCTGTTTTACCTCTGAGATGTAGTAGAGGAAAAGTGAATTAAAAACAAACTTGCAACAGAAGCACAGATTGCTTTAACTGTTTCCTTAGATTTATTAAATGGGGAAATTTACATATTCAACAATGACCAAATTTTAAAGACAAACATGCTTCCCCTGACAAATGATCCAACCTCCACTCACATTCTCTCATGATCTCACTTTTTCTGAAATTGGATGATATTTTTCATTTTATGTGTTTAAAAGCTTTAACTCAAAACACACACAAGACAGATGCAAATGAAAGACATTTTATAACTTCAAACCAGTAATAAGTTCCTTAATATATACACTCAAATACCAAAACTTAAAAACCTATCACACAAACTACATATAATACAAAATTATGACCCAAAATCCAAATTGATTGCAAATGTCTTGTCATCAATACATTTACTATCATTTTTTTTTTCCAATTGTTATGATATCAACTTGTTAAACACCCCATTTGTGAATGTTGTTTTGTTTTGTCCTTTTCTAACATCACCTGAATGTAGAGTAAGTTTGACAATAGTGTGTTCAAGTCCAATATCATTCAAGATATTCTATTGATGTTTACTCCGTCAATCTAAGACTTCATTTGTAATCACACTAAATTTCAAAGCCTTGGATTCAGTTGTAATGAGATAGGTATGATACAACAAGATGATACAATTTCCTAATATTGATACTCTTTACATACCTATAGTATCACACATGGTTCATGGTGGAACTTTGGACTAATGAGCTAAGACCACAACAATACTAACTGAGACCTGTGCCATGCCAAGAGAGAGTGTAACACTATGATCAGATCTATAACACTTTATTGTTCTCTTGAAGAAATGTTTCCTGGACCTTCCTACTGCAGACATCTACCTGCCTTTACAATGGAATAAATAAATTAGAGATAAAACAAGCAAATGACAGTCTATGCAGACAGAGAATGTCTACCAGTGAAACACACAAAGAACATATTCATATTTCTCACGCTGCAATAAAAACCACAAAAGAGGTTGCTGTAGTCATTGATTTTATTTGTATTTCTTTATTTCCTTTGCAATAAATATCATTTTATTTTTAACTAACATGCAATTTGTAGACTGTCTTCTCTGCATGACTATCAACACTGAGCATGCTCAGCTCAGAGTCACCAAAGACAGACCAAACCTGTCATATCAACGCAGAGCAGAGATGCTGCTTTTGAGTAAATATACATGGAAGGTCATATGGACAGTTTACTTCTTATAACACATCAATTCAAACTTTGTCTTATTTTGTAACATAAACTGCCCATTTTCCTTTTTATTGGAATTATCTAATAAGTTAATATTTTGTAAGTCTTTTGTCACCCACACACGTTTATCTTGTGTGGTTTGCAGATGAAATGTGGCTGTCCAACTTTTAATCAAAGTTGCAAAACAAGACGTCGATGTGATTACTGAACTCTACTAGGATCTAAAAACCTTACACACCTGTCTAGGTAGGTCCATTTGAGAACAGACTAACGGGAAATACTTTAAAGCCTCTTAACTTTCAGCAATGTTGATTTGGCGCCCCCAGTGGACAAAGTGCATTCCAATGGGTGACAAAAAAGAAAATAAATAATAATAATAATAATAATAATATGTATAATATGTATAATATGTATAATATGTATATAAAACAACAGAACACTGCAAATTTACAGAGGATTTTCTTTCAGAGGCTGTTTTGCCATACCCTGGTAATGGACTCATCTGATGCCTACATGACAGTGTTTTCAACAAATAAAAAAACCTATGTAGAAAAAGAATAGGCTATCTTCTTGCTGATGCTCTAACTTGCTTTTGTATGTCATAAAGAACATCCATCTAAGTTTTAATCTCTTTTATAAAGATTTATAATACTCACAGGAGCTTTGATTCAGGTATTGAAGTGCTGTTTCATACAGTGTCTGTCTTTCTGGCAATTTTGGTTTCATTGAACATTATTCAGAATGTTTTAACTTAATAAAAGTTTGCATTGATTACTTCAAGTTTTATTGCTTATACTCTAATTTCAAATCTGTACACACCTACATTTTTTTTCTATAAAACAAAGGAATCCTGACTTCACAGGAACCATCTGATTAAAAAACTTTCTCACTAATCCTGTCTCTGCTTTTTCTTTGAGTGTCATCAAAAAAATCAGGAGAATCTCGAACCAGGGGCCTGCAGGACCATTTCTGCTGATCTGAGGTCTGTTGTTTTCTCATTAAGTCCTAATTGAGTGTCTCTACGGTGTCACAAGCCTGAGCTAAATGGAGCCAACAGCGCGTGTAGCACACACACACACACACACACACTGCTCCTCCTCTTTTTATAAAGATGTAGGAGGAGGTGATAACAGAGTCTATATAGACCCTCTTACTCTCTGTCAGCTTTATTTGAGCTCATCAGAACTTGTATTTACACTTCTTCATTTTCTTCATTCAAACTTTATGTTAACATTTGACAAAACAACCCGCAGCCTCATTAACCTCGGTTTGTTTTACTTTTAAATTCTAATTAACAAGTGGGGAGTGTACTGCTGCAGGAAACCTTATTTTTAGGAGCTTTGATAACCTAAGTTCACCTGATCCTCTCGCGCCGGCTGTCCTCCCTCCGGCCCCCGCCATGGGCTCCGTGCTGCCCGGTTCCTCTCTGGGCCTGAAGCCGGGCTTCAAGCCGCAGCAGCCGCCGCTCTCTCTGGCGGATATCATCACCTCGGACATCCTGCACAGCTTCCTGTACGGCCGCTGGAGGCACGTGCTGGGCGAGCAGCACCACCACCACCACGCGCCCCACCAGCATCACTTGCAGCACGAGGACCGCAACGCCCCGAGCGCGAGCCCCAAGACAGCGTTCACCGCTGAGGTGCTCGCGCAGTCCTTCTCCGGAGGTCAGTGACGCAGTTTCATTTAATCTTTTTAATTAGGCTAATTATTAAGTCCACAGCGACTCTGATTTAATTCTTAATCAAATGGATATAATTTCATCTTTGCTGTGATATATTTGAAGGCAACTTTCCTGGATCACATTAAAATTTATTTTTAGTCTGAATAACTATTTCTTAAATCGCAGTAAGTAAGTAACAGTAAATCCCTGAGCCAATTAAACAGATTTTTTTTTTTAACAAACAAAGCGCTTCCAAGTTAAGAAATTGTGGCAGAGTTATTTTATTCATATTTTCAAACAAATTTTCTATTTCATTTCATTTATTTATTTATTTATTTTATTTATTAAGGAAAGTGAATCATTTGGAGAGATTTCAATTCTGGTACAAACTTGGAAATGTTGTCATTTTAAAACGTTTTAATAAGAAAAAATATCGATGCAAATTCTGTTAAATAGTTGCCTATTGATTAGGCTGAAAACCAACCCTACTTAATCAACGAACACTTTAACACCGTGATAAGATCAAGTCTGTCCACCTGTGCGCGCTGCTCGCAACACTTCCCGCAATTACTTTTTTACTTAATTAAAAAAGTAACAAACCCAAATCTCGTTTGCTAATTCTCAGAGACATTTTGAACCCTCGTTCGTAATAATAGCTGATCTTCGCATTTCTGCCACTTTTTGGGGCTCAAATAGGCGCGGGGTTGAACGCCACTTTACCAACTTTCTTTTCCCTCTAACTGCATTTTATTGTGAAATTCGTTTCCGTTATCGTTAAAATTCGTTCGGTACAATTTCAGAGAGTCACCCAGAGCTTGAACCCGCTGCTCTTCTGATCCCCCCGCTTCATTTGAAACGGATTATTATTTCTGCAGGAATTTAAATCCGGTTTTCTGCGTCGTGTGAGCACATTTCTCCTCATGGCATTTATGAGTTTTTTTCTTTTCTTCCTATCTGGTTTCTAATACGGATCATCTTGCAGCACCTTTATCTCTATTTAAATCTCTTTTCTCCTAAATGTCACGAGCTGTTTCACGCTTTGTGGCGAGCGTGAAACAGCTTCTGACGTCGCTCACTTTGCCTTTTATTTTGAAAGTTTTTGCATTCTTCTCAGTTTTAGCTGCCCTGCCTGAAGTTTAGACCTTTCTTTAAGATTATAAGCTTAAACTGTGTGATATTCTGGTGTTAAATCTTTCTCAGTTTAAACTCATTATTCAAAAAAAAAAAAAATCAAGAATATTTTTTAATCATTTGGCTCCATGGTCTGCAGAGTGCTGTGCAGACATAATGTGTCCTTTCAAAGAGGAAAGAAGAGCTTTTAACCTTCTTATTCTCTCAGTGCTGGGGTTATTTTTATTGTTTCACAGATTTTAAAAAAATGGGAAATTTCAACTTCCCAAGTGTTAAAGTATTAAGTATTACATATAAATATATAAACATCAAAACTCCTCTATGAAAGGAAGTGGCTCCTTATGTGCAACAACATTTTCTGTAACATAAGATGTTTTTTTGCTCTTCTTCATCAAATTTGGTTTGTTTCAAGATGATCAAAAACAGTCAAACTTGTAAATTGGATTCCAACAGTTGTATTTTTGTGTTTAGAGGTGCAGAAGTTGTCCAGCCTGGTTTTACCCAGCGAGGTGATCATCGCTCAGAGTTCAGTACCAGGTAAACTGCATTTCTTCTCCCATGTCTTTTTGTTTGTTACATTGCTGTCTTCATTTTCAAGACATAGCATTTTAAAATACTTAATTTTTAAAAGGCATGCATTTATGGAGAATAATTATGGGTTTTATTCAGTGTTCAGAAAGTTTAATTTTGGGGAATGTATTTGCGTATCCTGAACAATCCCAGCTCAACAGGAGCAAATGCATTTCTTCGAACCAACGCTTGATTAAGAAGACCAAAAGTATTAAGATGCATTGAAGTCGGAATAAAACAAAGTTTTTATGATCTGGATCAAGCTAACATTCCCAAGCATTTTTCTTCTTTAATACAAAATCAAATAAAGGACACAGAATGACTGAATGAAATCTGAATTTAAAGATGTGATTTCATGTCTCATAGTTTATCATAGAGCATATTATGGTTAATGTAAATGGACTTGAGCTTGTGTAGCACTTGTCATCTGACCACACAAAGTGCTTTTACACCATGTCACACCCATTCGGTTTCACATTCACACATCAAGAAGAGGTCATCACTATTAGCCCATCACACTCATACACAATTAAACACTTTTAATGTAAAATTTGGGGTAGACTGAGGTCATGTATTTTGCTCAAGGATGCATCGACATGTATCTGCAGGAGGTGTGATCAAAACCCTCACCTCTCAGTTGAAAAGTAACCATGTGGAGCATTACATCCACTGTACTTTAATTTTGTGTGCCTTCTCAGCTTGTGTGTCACATGAAAAAGTTCATGGGCACTTTTACCTTAATATCAAAACAGCACATAAATATGCAGCTTTTGTCTTGACTGTTTTCTGTGTTGCAGGTGAAGGATTGGGGATTTTCTCAAAAACGTGGATTAAAGCAGGAACAGAGATGGGACCATTCACTGGGCGTCTCATCTCCCCTGAACACATCGACCTGTACAAGAACAACAATCTCATGTGGGAGGTAAAGCACAGTTAACTATGATTTACAGTCACTACACTAGCATGCAGACATGTAGCTATACATGTGAGATGTTTCCAGTAGGCCTGTTTTGTCACTGAGCTGTCCCACATAACAAAAAGCCTCACACAATTTTTTGCTGTTCCCATATTTTTGATTAACTGTCCTTTTCATCCCATCCGATTGAACGTTTTAGGCTATTGCTTCATAACTTACAAGAACACACTGTGCATACTCTGGTAATCTGACTTCCTTGCTGACTGGCTGATAGTTTTAAGGCCTGCTAAGCAAGGTAACACCAATTTTGCTAAAACCATTTACTCATAGTTGGAAGCCATTACAACTGTAATTTAACCAGCCGATTAAATACTATAGACGTAAAGTTATGGAGTTTTGAATTCTGGATTGAACTCCCACTGTCATACGCATCAATTCAGTGATAACAGTGGCTAACTCTTTAAGACCGTGCTTTCTCAGATGAATCTAAGAAGGCCAGAGGCATCTCTGTAGGTATCTGTGACTAAAAACAATAAAGATTTTGCTTTATAGCTAACACACAAAAAATTATGTCACAGCTTGCTTACAGTCTTAATTAACTTACTCATAAGTTCGATTATCCGTCCAAATGCAAGCCAGACTACCTCTCTGTGTCCAGTTTTCCAGTTTTTTAAGATACAGACTAGTCAACTGATTAACTGAACAAATTATGATAGCGTCTAGCAAGTAATGTACTGTAAACCAGGGTGCTAAAAAACAGGTTGCCAATCAGTAAAGTAAGTAGTTAACAAGTTTTCAGTCAAGTGGGCTAGTTATTTAGCTTGGAAGCTAGTGCGGGGGACAAAGCTTATCCAGACAAGTTTTATTTTATGGAGTTGACTAACTTTTGCTTCATGTGTAAGTAAGTAAGTTACTTGTCAGACATATTTTGTCAGTGTCTACATGTAATTAGTTAGTAACTACCAAGTAGGTAGTTATTTAGTTGGCCAGTAAGTAGATAAGTTGCTTAGTTTGTAGTCAGACTATTGTTTTTTGTTCTCTCAGTGTACCATAGTATGGTATTTATTTGGTTAGTTTGTCAGTAAGTTAGACAGATTTATATGTTGTCTCAATTAAGCTGTTAAGATGTTTGTTATTCAGCTAGTCATTTAGTTAGTTAGTGGTCATGCAAGTTTTTTATACATTATCACTGATGACATAGTGACTTAGTTGTTTAACTCTTATGCTTCCTAATTAGTAGTCAGACAAGTTTAATGTTGTTGTCATACTGTAAATAGCTGGTCATTGAGTGAGTTAATAAGTTTAACATTCTGTCTGTCAGATAGTCAGGTAGTAAGAGATGGTTAATTTGTTAATTAGTAAGTAAGTCATTTTTAAATAATCAGGGAAGTTTTTATGAGTGTTTTAGTTAGTTAGCATGATATTGACTCAGTTGGTTCATTAGGTTGTAATTTATATTAGTAGTAGGTTAGTAGTCATCAAGTATGTTTTAGTCATCTCAATGTAACCTGTAGTTACTAAGTTCGTAAGTCTGACACTTAGTAAGTTAGTTAGGGTATTCGTAAGTTAGAAAGATAGTAGTTACGTTTTTTTGTGAAGTTTTCTCAAATAATTTAATTAGTTAGCTTTATTGGTAAGTAATCCAGACAGTCAGTTTGTTTGTGAGTGAGTTAGTAGTCAGGCAGGTTTTTAATGTTATCATCTCAATGTAGCCAGCGGTTGGTGAATCAGTTTACCAGTTAGCAAGTTAAAGAGGCTTTTTAATATGTCTAAACTATGACTGACTGTCTAGTAAGAAATGAGATGATCAATTATACAGTGAGCTAATTCGTTATTAATAAGTCAGTAAACTGTATGTAGTTGTCTTAGTTTATTAAGTAAGTCAATTGGTTAAGTGGGTCAGTCAGTTAATTAGTAGACAGGCAAGATTTTATGTGGCTGTCATCATATGTTTATTTAGTTTGTTAGGTTGTTGCCGGGCATGGAGTAGCCTGTGGTAGTCTACTTTGTCAGTTTTTACAGCTACTAATATTCAGGAAGAATTTGGTCATTTTATGAAGAAACAAGCCATCAGTAGTGAATGAGACTGTAAGCTACATCTAGTTGAATCCAAACTTCTGCATGTAAATTTGAACAGTTTTGGGGGTTTCTAGTAAATACCAAAAAAATGAAGGTAGTGTAACAGACTGTCCTGTGTTTGATTTAGGCTATTGCTTTTTTGTATTATGTCCCTGGGGACTTCCCTTAAAGTGCCGTAAAGTTGGCGCACGGTGGTGCTGTTTGGTGGTGTTCACTGATTAAAACGTGGAAGCTTTGGGCTGACGTTCACTCTGGCTCCTGGCGTTTGTTATTTTATTATAAACCAGTATGCAGTTAGGCGAACCCAGAACGCTCGGGTACATTGGTGGCAGCGGTGGGATGCCATAACCGGATTCTGATCGACCAGCTGGCCAAAATGTTGCTGTCTCATGGGGGCGAGTGGGACCAGTATGTGAAACAGGTTGCTTTTGCATACAATACCTCCCGGCACGCCAGCACCCGCTTTTTCCCCTTCTACCTCGTGCATGGTCGTGAGGCGCGTGTCCCGGCAGACGTGTTGCTCCCAGGTGGTGTTTTGGGTTCCAGAAATGCCCTTTCGCTGCCTGGATATGGAGAGGGCCTTTGCAGCCGCCAGGCTGAATTCTGCAGAGGCTTTTGAGAGACAAAAACTGTATTATGACAATAAGGTGTGCCACAGTGCCTATGAGATGGGTACGTTAGTGTGGCTGAGTAACCCCGCAGAGAGCCGTACGAAGCTGGCGCCACATTGGAAGGGCCCATATCAGGTTGTGGAGGTGTTGGCATCAGGAGGGGAAGCTGCACTCACTTATCGCATCATTAATCCGCTGGACTCCTTGGAGAGGGCACAAGTGGTTCATCACGACAGACTGAAAAAGTATACGCTGCCGCTATCTTCACAGACTGCTGTTGACTCTCCTCCTACCCTTCAGGCTTCTCCAGTCCCATCGGAGATCTCACATGCGCCTTTGTCCCCTCCTGCTTTGGAAAGACTGGGCGCAGTGGACTTGGACACTGACCTGTATGGGGGGTTTTCAGGAGTGGAACCTGGGCGGTCTCGCAGAGGACGGGTGTTGCGGCCGCCCTCCCATCTTCAGGACTTTGTGAAGTTTTGAGTGGACTGTTGAATGTTCGTGTCAGATGTTGGGTATGCTGTTGAGTTTATTGTCTGACTATATATATATATATATATATATATATATATATATATATATATATATGTGTGTTTGGTTTTCTGCACTGTTTTTTCATATACTGGGAGGAGCTCTGTTTTGTTCATGGACTGTGTTTTGGATAGTTTGTTTTCTCTCTTTATGCGAAACGGAGACGTTTCTAACCAAGGGGGGGGGGCGTATGTAACAGACTGTCCTGTGTTTGATTTAGGCTATTGCTTTTTTGTATTATGTCCCTGGGGACTTCCCTTAGAGGTGCCGTAAAGTTGGCGCACGGTGGTGCTGTTTGGTGGTGTTCACTGATTAAAACGTGGAAGCTTTGGGCTGACGTTCACTCTGGCTCCTGGCGTTTGTTATTTTATTATAAACCAGTATACAGTTAGGCGAACCCAGAACGCTCGGCTACAGTAGTAACCTCCAGCCTACACTTAAACATAATTTAACATGAGTGACTGCCTCTCCAATACCATAGCTCACCGTGTTGTTACTTTTTCTTTGTCTAAAGTTACTGTCTGTGTTAATAGCCACTCATTAAATGTATAACTAGACAACTGTGAAGTTAAAATCTGGATATGATGTATGATTTGTGTTTTTTTTTTTTGTTACCCTCCCACTCAGGTGTTTAATGAAGACGGCACAGTTCGGTACTTCATTGATGCGAGTCAGGAGGATCAGAGGAGCTGGATGACATACATAAAGTGTGCCAGGAATGAGCAGGAGCAAAACCTGGAGGTGGTTCAAATCGGCAGTAGCATCTTTTACAAGGCTGTGGAGGTCAGTGAACACATAAGCATCAAACAGCATGTGTGATACTTTTAACTCTAAAACTTCTTGTTTTGAAAAATCAAATTATAAAACGAAAAATCAAATTATAAAAAATCAACGTATAAAACGAAATAAGGTGACAGCGACCTGTTCAACATAAATCCGGTCGATGTTTCTTTTTATGTAATTAAATAATGACCCTTTTTAGATTTTAAGAAATCTTAATAAATTGCTGTAATTAGGAAAATGTGGTTTTCAAAGTTACAATTATTATGAAGCATATTGGTTTGAAAAGGAAATGTCAGAAGAAATAAGAGCTCCAACAGTCAAGCATGAGAAAACGCTCTGGTATGTGCTGCCCTCTGCTGGCTGAAAAACTCTATCTCTTACCTGAAATTAACATTTACTAAAGTAAAATACTTTCTCATGGATGTTCAGACTAAAAGTCCAGTTACTCAGATACATGTGTAACTTTTGTTTTTACTGACTATTAATGTAACATAGATACATCTATTTTCTCAGAGACAGATAATCTGTATTTTGTTTCTCTTTAGACGATCCCTCCTGATCAGGAGCTGCTGGTCTGGTACGGAAATTCTCACAACACCTTTCTAGGAATTCCTGGAATTCCAGGAGGAGATGAAGACCATGGAAAGAAGAGCAAGAGCGGTATTTATTATTACTGACTGTTAAAAAGTGTAAATTATGAACAAGCCGTAAAATGCGAAAAGGGCCACATGTAAAATACTCTGATCTTTTATTTTTAAATCTAAAAAATATATACAAACTCAAAGTTCAAAATTATTTGACAAAAATTTTAGGTTTTGGCTGGAATTTTGGCTTTTACTCTGTGACAAAACGCTATAAAGAGATTGATGGATATAAATTTAGTTTTCAGAAATAAAATCTAAAAACTTATTCTAAGCTAAAGCTTTGCCATTATAATTTTTATATTCTCATCATATGTGATGCAGAAAAGACTACTTAATGGTGAGAAATATGAGTTTAGGCTACATCTCTTGTTTTGATGTATTTTTGCAGACAAAACCTGAAAGCTCTTTGCAGAGGAAATAATCCTGCACTCAAAGTTTTTCCATGTTGTCCTATTTTTCTGACCAAGTCCTTCTATAATTAGAGATCAAGTCAAACACAAACAGCTTGACATGTTACTTCCTTTCTCTCTCCAGATGAGCTCCATACCTGTGAGGGCTCCTCCTCCACTACCCCCCCCTCCTCCTCCTCTAGTTTGGGTCGTATGCGTTGCGTGATCTGTCACCGCGGATTCAACTCCCGCAGCAACCTGCGCTCACACATGCGTATCCACACGCTGGACAAACCTTTCGTCTGCCGCTTCTGCAACCGCCGCTTCAGCCAGTCATCCACCCTGAGGAACCACGTGAGGCTGCACACCGGCGAGCGTCCGTACAAGTGCCACGTCTGCCAGTCAGCGTACTCACAGCTGGCTGGGCTGAGGGCACACCAGAAGAGCGCCCGGCACCGGCCTGCAAGGGACGCAGACGGAGGAGCTGTGGGAGGGAGCGTGGTGGTCCACTCAGCCCACTCTCCTCCTCCTCACCCACCACAGCTGACGGCCATGCCTCACCCTGCATCCCTTGTTCACCATATTCCCACCATGGTGCTGTGAGACAGACAGACAGACTTTAGAAGTCCATACAGGAAGACAGACAGACACTTCTTTAACTGAAGAAAAAGCTGAAATATTTGTAAAAATGAAGCAGCACCATGGAGGACTACACTGAATTGTCTACTAATTAGGGATGGGAATCAAAAAAACAATTCAAGTTGAGCATCGATGACAAACCAAATCAATTCCTTCCTCTGGGATGAGGCTGCCTTGCAAATTGAGAACGTCATGGCCTCATCAGTAGCAGTCAGCTCAAGGGTCGTTAAAGGAGTCATTATGGCAGCAGCAGTCGAAAGTGTGGCTCAGTTTTACTGAAATGACACCAAGTGCACTACATCCAGTGTGATTTCAAGAAATGGTGGAAACAGCAGCAACATGCTGAAACATTTCTCTTAGCAAAGTACCACTGGATATCAGGAGAGCCATGTCTTTGGTGTCCTTGACCCTGAAAACCTACAGACCTGCTTTTTTTGTGCAGAAAATCCACAGGAATTGATAAAGGAAGCGATAAAGAATTGGAACAATAATCTGAATCAATACAATCATCAGTTCCCATCCCTACTGCTAAACAGCACATCTTAAGTCAGATGATTTGGGCATACTGTGGTTTATCATTTCATGCATGTACTCACAGATAAATCATTATTCACACAACATTTGCATGATGGGATATTGTTAGTGTGACTACACCTCAAAAATTAATTCATATCAGTTTCTTTGAGATGCTGATGTGCGTTATTTTGCATGCAGATGATTCTAAATTTTATATTTGTTTTTCTTTTTTAATTCTAAGAGATGCTGCTGTCACTGCACTGCTCTGAAAGCACAAACACAGGAATCCACTGAAGTTCTGGTATATCATCTCATCGAGCTAACAGTTAGCATACTGGATGCTCGGTGGTGGTGTTGGGCTCATACTAATACTGTGGCATTAGCATTGATGCCATGCTCATACAGTAGAATTGATGTCAGAAAAAGTGAATTAATTTGTACTGGGGAGTATAAGGCCCGACATGAGTATGAACACTGTGCACCCTGAAAAAGGCTAAAATGATGAGCATTAAGTGTTGAGGTTGAATTTTGAGAATGAACTCACATAATGGAAACAGCAAAATATCAAGAATCAAGTTATGATACATTTATTGGAATAACACTGTTATGGTGAAACATTGAAAACTATTTTTTTCTTTGTTTCTGACATTTCAGAATTGATCTTAAAAAGTTTTTTTTCACCTGTAGGTTTGACTTTTTCTCATAAGTCCAAAACTAGTGGTGCTCTGATTATAAAAATCAGGGTAATACAGATGTTTGGTGAACAATTTGGCTGGTTGTGGACACCTATACAGATGTTTTTAAATCATTTCTTCTGTTGTAATTCTTCCACAATGCCAACATTTTCTCTCATGTTTGATCATGAAAGAAAACCGATCAGAATGTGTCCATCAAGTCACTTTGGCCCCTTAGAAAAACTTGTTTTTGAATTAGCTGTCAGATTTGATCGATGCCAGCATTTAGTTGAAGCAACACAGCAGATCTGCTGATGACATTTTACTCATGAAACATTGTTTCAGGATGACCAGTGTTTGAAAACCAGGGCCAATATCATCCGATGAAAGTAGGCAAGTAATGTATGGCATCTGTGCATCCCTGTCCATAATCAAACATGTCATCACTTCTTATTGCTTCCTCACACCTGACCCCTGATCCCAGAACTCTTGTGTAAAGCTGTATGATATTAAGGTATTGTTAAATATGTTGTACTCAGCATTAGCTGAGTGGTGACTTTTAAGCAGGAGTGATCAAATTTATCAGTGAATATGATTTTTTTTAAAGGCACCAGTTTTCTGTGAAGAGTATCATAACTATAAAAGACAGCGTCTGATGTTGAAGATTTGTTTTGCTGTTACTGAAATCATTGTATGTCTGTTATTGACACCTGTGACAAAGTACTAGAATCCAAATTTCTAATTTTTGTAAATATTCTCCCTGACATTTGTTTATGAATACTGATAAGTAATCAAATGTATGAAGAAAGAGCTAAAGAACTGATGAGTCCCTTTAGCTGGCAGATGTTTGTCAGCCTTTATGTAAATAAATTAAAAACTTTCAAAGAGGAGAATGTGAATATAAAGTATGCTTAATGCCCAGAATTTAATTCAACTGTCACTTTATCTCTGTATAAATGTATGTGCAAGGTCATATATGACACACGTATCGGTATATAAAGTATTCTATGTTGACTTAGAGGATGTTGTATTTGAGCCTATGTACTCTGAATAAAGTTTCACTAAAACATCTGCTCATGTTTGTCCAGCTGTGTCTGTGGACAGTTTATTACTGGTTTTCATCAGTGAACACTGACAGTGCTTTGTTTAGTTTCATGCTGTATTTGACTCCATTAGAGGGAGATTGTGGACTTTCACTTTACCTGCTATATTTCTTTCGATTGTTAATGAAGATATTAAAACCTACAATGGTCATATACTTTTTAGCTTATTTGCAAAAAATTGACATAGTGAATTTTGTAATTTCATTCAGACTTTAAACTCAGAATGTTGAGAAAATCCTCATGAATACAACCACCTAATATGCAGACTTCTGATGCTCCAGTCAAAAAAGCTGACAAGGCTGTTTAGATTTACAATTTCATTTTGAAAGTAATGTTTTTAGATTAAGAATTTCATACTACTCGGAATTGTGTAAAACACACTGGAACCTTTACCCTTTCTTTCAAAACTAAACTGTGAATGGTATTTCTCAATTTTTATTCCTTTGTATACATATTTGAAATAAATTAAAACATTTAATTCAAATTTTTACAAGTATTAATCTGTGGCAGTAAATTATGAGACCATTCATTAGAAGCAATCATGGCCCAGTTATGGTATATTGAACTTGAAGAGTTGCCGGGCAAATCAGACATTCTCCTTATAGAGTATCTGGTATGGTTTTCTCTTGCAATCTAGCTGTTTGACTCAGACCAAACTTAGATTTATTTATGTACAATAAACCACTTGAACTTCGAAAACAGACTCTAAATACCATCACAGTGTAGACCTTTCAACCAAGATTATGGCCCTAATGTCAGAATTTTGACTCTAAACCATGTATTTGTATGATTCCATCTTTTTTAACCTCAATACAGGCAGTTTTTGTGGCTCTCTCTTTAATTAAATATACCTGGATGGTAAAACTTGTACATTTTGTAGGCTATCAGCTGCAGCCTTTATGGTTGTTCAAAAACCTCTTACACTTGCATAAAACAGACCTATATTGGATAAATCACTTTAAAAGTAGAACTACAAACATGCTTTTGACTAAGTTCCAAAAAGCACAGTAAGACCATCTTGTTTTGAGCTGTAGCAAAACTTCACTGCAATTAACTATCAACTTCTAAGTTTTCACCACCATCAAAAAAATCATTCTTAACATTAAACTTTGTTAATATAACATTAAAATGTTAAGAGACCATAGAAATGTGTTGACACAGTATTTATCACCATTTTTACTATACGTTGTTTTGACACAGTATGTATCATCACAAAATTGTCTCATAGCAGGAAACTTGAAAGACCTGAGACTTCAGGTTCCCTCAGTGGTCATGGTGCAAATGCCCCTCCTCGCTCCTTGGGTGATACTCCCCCTGGTGGCTAATATGAGTAACTACAGCTCCAAAGTCAGAGTCCCAAAGCCTTTAAAAAGTATACACCGAAATTTACACAAATGCACCGGCTTAAATGCAGCGGTTGTCATTTTGATGTTTGTCTTTTACAACAAACTACAAAGAATAAAAATAAAAAAAAACTCTGGAAGTGTACACTGTGGGGTGATGACTGACAGATTAGCTGATAAAAACAAACCTCAGAGTCCACACAGTATTAGGTAAGATCAGAAAACACAGCAGGCTGAGTAAACTCACCTTTGGGACTCAAACACAGGAAATTCCCGCTCACCCATGTTGTCTTATGACTCATGGATTTGCCAACAGATAAGTTGATCAATGACTAATAAAATTTAGCTCTGTCAGTGTCAGTCTCTTCTCTCTGTGTATTGTGCATTTTCAGAGCTTCTGTGTGTTTTCTCCTCACAGGATGAAGGTGTGTGTCCTCCTGCTGTGTGTGTTTTCTCTTGGCTGGAGGACGCAGGCTGACCCCAGATCGTAAGACAGCTTTTTCTTCAACTACTTTTGCAAATATGTGTTTTAAAATTTAAAAGCAAATGCAGCAGCTGTCTGAATCATGATTCAAGTGCTGTGGATTGTGAGTTCAGTGTGCTGAAACAAGCAAAGCATGAACTCTGGTTGGCTCTTGTGACTGAATTCTGCTAAATCATAAAATTTAATCACCAGTGTTTGTGCCCCCTGAGACCCTGTACTTGTATCAGAAAGAACAGTACAAACTGCTTTTTTCTATTGATGGTGCAAAAAAGAAAAAAAAAAAAAAAAAGATTAATAAAAAATAGCTGTGGGCCTTCCTAAAACTGATTAAGGTTCTTATGGCTTCATTTAAGGCCACAAATAAAAACATATTCAAAATCAAAAAAACAAAATTATCATTAGAAATAATTGGTAACCCACCCCGTTTAAGCAGAAATGCTGCTTTCATTTTGAATTATGTATAAATTATTGTGAGCACTTTACGCTCATACTGTAAATGCTGCAGGGCATAATGCTTATACAATTGTCAGGCATCTCAGATTTGCCACTGTTGCATGTTTTAGTTTGCAAATTAGCAGTTATCTTTAATTCCCTTTCTCTCTGACTCAGCTGTCCTTTGCTCTGTTGGGCTAAAATGATAAATCAGAGAGTTGGACATGACCCCAGTGACAGTGCCAGGGGTCAATAGAGTGGTGCAGGGGCGATGTACTTTTGTTGGCTGATATGGAGGTCAGCTATGTGCTGGTTCCCTTGATAAAAGGCCTTTGGGATTATTCAATAGGTTTATGCATTATTGCTGATAACGAGCTCTGTAATAAAAAAGAAAAAATGTTTGGTTTATATTGATAATCTTTACAAACAAATACCAATTTAATCATTTTTTAAGGGTAACGAAAATGTGCTTGGCGAGATTAGAAAGCTATTGTAGTGCTAACATATGTAAATTATAATATAAATATATAAAGAGAAAACACACTGATAGGCCGACATGGAAGTTAGCATCGAGTTTGTTCCCTTGATTGCAAGTCAACTAAAAGCCTATGAGGTTTTTCACTGTGTGTTGGATCATTGCTGAGGGTAAGCTCTGTGGAGAACAAAAATTATGAAACTTACATGTCCTGCCCTTTGTGATAATCTTGACAAACAAACCTATTTTCACGTTTTTTAAGCTTAAACATAAATGGCGAGAGTGAAAAGCTGTCAGCTACTATGGAACTACAACATGGTGGTTCAACTTAGAAGCAACTACATTATTTCCAATGAATAACATCCTGTTGTGACCTCTTGTTTGAGAGTTTCCTCTTAATCGAATGACCTGATTAAGTTGGTCCTCTTGGCTGTGGTAATAGTGTATAAATAATTATTAATAAACAATCTTAAAAGCTTGCCCTGGACTCATTCCTGCGTGGACCACTCCACAGGACCACAACATGGCAGACTGGCTTCACCTCAGCCACCACTGACCCCTTCTACCAAAGATTTTTTTCTTAAACCCCCAGGGAACACAAATAAACAAAGACTTTCTTCATATATTTAAGATCACATATACATAATATCACCTATCTAAAGATCTTAGGACTGATTGCATGTCTTTAAAAACATCAGCAGTTTAGTTTTTTAGGGTGCTCAGAAACTGGATGTATAGTGGATGGGCTTTAGACAGTAATTTTTTATATAATAAATAACTTGAGTAATAAAAAAATTAACACCAAGTCCTGTCCACTCAGATGCAATGAAACTACTTCACTCCTGCCCAATCAGCCTCATGAGGTCAAAGCAAAGGCAACCACACACATGCAGTCCTGAGCAGCCATCCTGACTTTAGCACAAGTTTAGAACAACATTTTCTAAGGCAGAGGTGGTTTCTTCTCTCAAATTTCAAGGATGCTTGATTGCACATTGAGCTTTGATACTCTATTAAATTTCTAGAACTTCCAATTCATGTTCTCAGAGGCTTTAAGTGTCACCTGATGACGCTGGTCCTCATGGCTGTGTCATTTAGGTGTGTCACATATACATTTAAAAACCATCAAAAACGATAATGTCCAGTGTTTTCTACCAACTCTGTCATCCTTTTAAAGACAGTAATACTACAAAAATCACTAGTGGAGCAATTCAACATGTATTTTAATTGCAGAAAAGAACTCCTAAATGTGCTTGTGATCACCATAGACCTCTTTCTGGCATTTATTTGAAAAACCCATCTATCCATTTTTTTGCATACATTTATGATGTATGTACAAAAAAACAAAACAAAACAAAGAAACATTAATAAAACAGTCCCAAAGTCTCATATCTGCCGTCCCAGTTTATCCATCCATCCATCCATTATCTATTTCGCTTATCCCTTTCGGGTCAGGGGGGCTGGAGCCTATCCCAGCTGACATTGGGCAAGAGGCGGGGTACACCCTGAACTGGTCACCAGCCGATCGCAAGGCGACATTCAGAGACAGACAAACATTCACTCTCACATTCATACTTAAGAGCAATTTGGAGTCACCAGTCAACCAAATGAGCATGTTTTTGGTCTGTGAGAGGAAGTCAAATTGCCAGGAGAGAACCCACGCACGCACGGGAAGACCATGCAAACTCCACACAGAAAGGCCCTGTCTGGCCCGGGGATCAAACCGGCAGCCTTCTTGCTGTGAGGCATGTGCACTACCGTGCCACCCTGTCCCAGTTCACTAAACACATATTACAGATAAAATGTATGTAATTTTATTTGTAGAATAACCACTCAACCTGAACCAAAAGTTTCAGTGGCTTTTCTACTTGAAATTGCAGTTTCTTCAGATATTTTGTACGTTTCTATTAAAATGCAAAAGTATGGGTTTCATTGGAAAACTTGGTTTGTGGAATAGTCATTTTCTAGTTTATGGGGTTAATGATGTAGAATTAATTTCCTTTTGAAAAAAATCCAAACTCTACTTCCATATGATATTAAAATTAAAATTCTAGGTTGGCAGATAAGTGTATTATATTTTTGTCAGAAGATGCAGCAGTGTAGAGACATGTCAAAAACTTGTGGCCCTTGGAAATAGCTCACAAAATGAGTTGTGATACTATTCCAACAGGAAACACTGTTTGGGACTCTTTCTTTTTGACAGAAAGCACATTGAACTTGGTTATGTTGCTCTTGTATGACTACATTTGAGGTTTTGCTCCAGTTTTTCCATGAAGCTCATCATAAACAGGAAGTAAAGATACCATGTGTCCTGCTCCCTCAGGTATCTGATCACAGCTCCTCTCTCTCTGCGTCTGGATGCCGTGGAGACAGTGCTGCTGCAGTTGTTTGGTTTCACAGAGGAGGTGAGGGTCCGCATCCTCTTGAAGACCTCAATGGCCTCTGATCATGTGGTCCTGGCTCAAGAAGTCGTGACACTCAACAACCAGAACAACCACCAGGCTGCCGCCAGAGTTCGGGTCAGTTTTCATTCAAAAACGAAGTGAAACAGTAAAATGATCACATTTTGCATTAGGAGTTTGAAAGTGTGTTTCTCTCTCCAGTTGCTCCTGGGTCAGCTGGATAAGACTATGACTCATGTGACGCTCCATGTCCAATCAACAGAGATCAACCAGCACCTGTCCATCCCCATCAGCCGCACCAATGGTTTCCTGTTCATCCAAACTGACAAACCACTTTACACACCACACCAGAGCGGTGAGAGGAGCCCACAGCCGCACGAACACATCCTCACACTGCACACACCCTCAATACTCAGGTGTGCTCAGGTGCTCCTCGCAGCTCTCTGGAATTAATCTGTCTGGCTCTGGTGCTTGCTTATCAATATTTAAACGATCATTGATTTACTATTATAAAACTTGCACTTTTTTTCTTAGCTGATTTGAAACGTTTCCCGTCAACTGACTCAAAATACTGACAGCCAAATTCTGCACTTTTTAGTCCACTTTCTTGTTTGGAGCTCTTGTGACAGTGATGTTTCTTCCACTTGTGCTTTTGAGGCTTTGGGTCATATGTGACAGGCACATTATGTAGGTTAGAAAAAAATATCACCCATCTTGACTACCTACATTTATTTAAGAGAGCTTTTTTTCATCTTTTCTATTAACTTTTTTGGACAAGCAGCATTCCATGAGTGCTGATTTAGAGTACAACATCTGTGGGACTTCTATGCCTCTGTGATAGTATCAATAATAATCGTAATAATAACTATAATAATAGCAACATATAGATATAAAGTCTCAAGGTAAATACGAATGCAAAAAGGAAATTGCCACCACTTTCTAAACTCAAACATCTTTTGATTTCTCTTTTGCGTCCAGTCAAGGTGAGGGCATTTTCTCTGAACCAAGAGTTGAGGCCAGCCAATCGGAGTGTCTTCCTGACCTTTAAAGTGAGTGTGACACATCAGCCTTACAACCAGATTTCCCTAGTGTCAATAATCTCAAACAAATGTTCTCTCCCTCTTCAGGACCCAGATCAGATCACTGTGGACATTGTGGAGATGATTGATGTCAATAATGGAATCCCATCCATGCAGAATCCCTTTAAGATTCCAATCAAACCAAAGTATGACCCATGAAAATATGCATGTGTTTACTGTACAGTCTGATTCAGGGCTATTAGAAACGTATGTTATTCTAAGTTATCTTCATAAATTCAAGAGTGTTTGAAGCGTTATGAATGTAATTTAGGCCACATGAGATACTCTTATAGAGATTCTACAGGATCAGCCTATAGGCTGTTTCAGTGTCACTGATGTCCTTTCAGGCTGTTTGTAGAGTTGCTCATGTGATCCATGACTATTTTAAGTGCTTTAAGAAGTGATTACAGGCAAGTGTTTTTAACATATCCAGGACTGTTTGAGGTAACATTACCAGATTCAGAAAGGTAAGTATTCATAGAGTAAATCCAAAGAATCTGAAGTGTCCTTAATAATTAAGGACCCCTCTGTCATTTTTGTACATTTTTGTCATTTTTCTTTTTTGAACTGGGGGAAACAATCTGGCTGTTACAGAAGAGTGTATAAGGGCCATGTTAGACGGAGAAAATAATTTTGAGGAAGTCAAGATCAAAGTCGAAATTTTGGGATTAAAGTTGAAATGACAAGAATAAAGTTGAAATGGCAAGAATGAATTCAAAATACTGTTCTGTGATAAAAGCTGAAATGTCAAGAAAAAAGTCAAAATGTCAAGAAAAAATTCAAAATGTCGAGAAAAAAGTTGAAGTGTCGACAAAAAAAGCTGAAATGTCGAGTCAAAATACACTGTATGTCGACTTTATTCTCCACTTTCAACTTTTTTTTTCCCCATCATTTTAACAGTAATCTCATCATTTTGACTTTTTGGCCAGTCCCTGCCCAGACAAATTGTGCCCCTCTGAGAAACACTGTGTTAACAAGCATTTGAACGGGTGTACCTGGTAAAGAGGCTGGTGAGTGTGTTTGACTTTTAGCCCTCCATAGATCTGCAAAATATGAAGCTTTCAAGCACAGCGGTCCTCATACAGATAGGCTGGTTGGCTCCAGAAGTACTATACTATTAGATGATGTAAGTATTACTGCTTTGTGGCAGTGGTGCTCCCATGGAGTTAAAAAGTATGATACTTAGCTTTGTAAATCTTGGAAATGTTACTTTGGACTGTTTGCTAAGTGTAATTAATATAAATTCATTTAACCATGTAAAACTTTGTATCTTCGGACTGTTTATAGGGTTAAGTCTATCAGCTTTTTTCAAAATTCTGTAAAATATCATCCAAACTTAAAATACAATTTGTAATGGTTTTCCAGGTTGGGGATTTGGACCATTGAAGCCTCTTACTCTGATGATTTCACAACAACAGCCAGAGCAAACTTCGAAGTGAAGGAATATGGTAAGTTAGACACATTTATTCAACAGATTTTCATCTAAACTGCTGTGTTCATAGTGTAGTCATGACTATTGTAGTCATGAAGTCTGACACTTGAAATATCCTCTGTCTTCATCAGTTCTTCCCAGTTTCTCCATCCATGTAGAACCTGAAGTAAACTACTTTAGCTATGGGCAACTCACCCGCTTTAAGTTTAAGGTGTCTGCCAGGTATATCAACATGCTGATATCATTTTCAGTTTATGAAACCTGTCAGTGAATATTTTTCTGTGAGTTAAACAGCTGTGTGTATTTTTTAGGTATCTACATGGAGCTCCAGTGGCTGGTGGTGAGGTGTTTCTACGTTACGGCTTTGTCAGTGGAAAGAATGCTCCTGTTATTATCCCCAGCTCTGTTTCCAGAGAGAGAGTAAGGAACTCAATCTTTACACATAACAGACTCAACATCAGCTTACAGATCTACAACAAACTGAAGATAGGTCAAAATTTGAATGCAGAGTTTTCTGGAGTTGCTTTTTTGATTTAAGAAGATACAAACAAATACATTTGGCAGTGCTTTTATGTGGTATTGATTTCTAGTGTCCTCTTCAATTAGGAAGCTTATTTGTTTCCACATTGACAGCATCCAGCTTTTGTAATCCAGAGGAGAGCCCTTTTTGTTGTATAAAGGTGTACTGTTATTGTGATATCAGCATTTTCTTTCTCCCCCAGTTGTCTTCCACAGGTGAGGTCGATGTTACTGTGAACATGGAGAAAGTACTGTCCAAACACAATGGACCAAAGGACCTGGACAGTCTGGAGGGAAAGTACCTGTACATTGCTGTCCTGCTGCATGAGGACACAGGTACACACAAACACACATTCAAAGATATTTTTAGGTAAACAATGACTTACAAAATTATTCCATTTTTTAATAATAAAGTAAAATAAAAAGAAAGAAAGAAGGCACTAATGTGGTCAAATTCAGTATTGGATGTCCATGACAATGTTCAACACTGCCCTCACTGACTTAAACTGTGGATGGATTCAGTTAAAGTTCTGAAGGCCCTGTGGTAAATTATTTGACCTGGACAAAAAACAGGGGTAACATCTGATTGGAGAGAATTTTTAACTAAAGAATTTGCACTGAAAGCGTTGCAACTGAGGGAAACAGTGGCCATAGGATAACAAAAAAGGACATTTTTTTTCATTGTGCCCTCCCTCTGAAGTAAATACTATTTAATGCCACTCTTTGAGCCCCACCATTTGGGAAGCACTTACCTAATAACAGGAGATACAAAAATGTTGGAATGCAGCACTTCCTCATCCCTTCTCTAAAGAACTGTGATTTTTAAATACATTTATGCTATTTACCCCCACAGAAGTTCATGGTTTTACTGATTACACATTTGTTAGTTGATCTACCATGTCATAACTTGCTTGAAATGAAGACATAATTAGGCTTTTTAAAGAGTTGAACTTCAGATTCCTTTGTTGAGTATTTTTTAAAAAATGAGGCACATTTGCCTTTAGGTCATTTGGTCAGCAATTGCCTTCCTTTGCCTTATCCATGATAACAATAATCCCATGAATTTTATATTTTTGTGGTCTTAGTTTGAAGATTATTTTCTCCATGATGTAATCCCTTGAACATCTGGTTGAAATATTTTACTCATACATTTAAATATTTTCAAGATTGCTGTGTCTTCTTGTCTCCATTTCTAAGGCGGTCTCAGCCAGGAGGCGGAGTTTGCTGCAGTGAAATTTGTGAAATCACCTTACAGACTGAGTTTAGTGTCCACACCCCCCTTCATCAAACCTGGACTTCCTTACAACATCCAGGTGCGTGTTAGCATTATCAGACTATTTTAACTCTTGTTGCTATTTGTTATATTATGTGCTATTTGTGTCATTTTGTATAAAGTGCAAAAACCCATTTTGTCAGCAAAAGTTAATCATAAGATAGAAGCAGGCTTGCTATCAGTTTCGCCTGCCACTGCTTCCTGTATGGAAATGAGGACTCTTTTCCATAAATACTGGTCTGACATGCTAGATAGACCATTCAATATATACTATACAGAATATATTTCACCAGCCCTGATTGATGTGATCAAATAAAGTGAATCAGACAGAACCAGGTGCACTGCAAGGTTAGTAAAACACAGCACCCCATAAGATATTTTTTATTATATAGTGAACCAATGTTTCTGTTTTGTCAGTCAATTTTATATGATGAGTGGAAAAAGCTGAAAATGTGGACTATTGTATTTGCTCTGCCACCATCTCAGAATGCTTTACCAACAGCTCAAGGCACTCCAGTGTGTCCTGCTGCACCTTTTGGGAACTGCTGTTGTAGACAACAGTCTGATCCTATTATTGTTTATCTATAAAAATATCTTTCTTATTCAGTTGATAGAAATAGCTCAATCATTTAACTGTATATCATTACTGAGTAATGTCATTGATGGATGTGACAACATTAGCACTAGCATCAGAGTTTTAAAATCCACACTCTCACAGTACTGCAGGCAGGGGTAGGATTGTGTTGTTTGCTGTATCTATACAAGATAATTGTGTTACAGTCTCTGCTTACAGAACTTTGTAAGTGCAGGTACCTGTGAGGTTTATCTTTTACTACTACACCAGTCCAGGAGGCTGTCAGAAACCAGTATATAGTGCCATGAAAAGTATTTGACCCCTTCCTGATTTCTTACCTTTTTGCATATTTGCCACACTTAAATGTTTCAGATCATCACACAAACTTTAACATTAGACAAAGATAATCTGAGTAAATACAAAATGCAGTTTTTAAATTATGATTTTATTTATTTAGGGAAAATAGCCCTCCAAACCTACATGACCCTATGTGAAAAAGTAATTGCCCCCCCTTGTTAAATCA
This sequence comes from Cetoscarus ocellatus, assembly GCA_037902135.1. Classification (NCBI taxonomy): domain Eukaryota; kingdom Metazoa; phylum Chordata; class Actinopteri; order Labriformes; family Labridae; genus Cetoscarus; species Cetoscarus ocellatus. Next base: position 581,234 of record JBAMNC010000421.1, read on the forward strand.
TGAGTTAACAGTGATTAACCACATTTTTTTGAAAGCTGAGTTCAATTTTACTGACCACACCCAGACCTGATTACTGCCAAACCTGTTGAATTAAGAAATCACTGAAATAGAACCTGTCTGACAAAGTGAAGTCGGCTGCAAGATCTTGAAAAGAAACACATCATGCCACGATCCAAAGAAATTCAAGAACAAATGAGAAACAAAGTGATTGAAATCTATTAGTCTGGAAAGGGTAACAAAGCCATTTCTAAGGCTTTAGGACTCCAGTGAACCACGGTCAGAGCCATTATCCACAAATGGAGAAAACTGGGAACAGTGGCAAACCCTCCCAGAAGTGGTCGGCCTACCAAAATTACACCAAGAGCACAACGACGACTCATCCAGGAGGTCAAAAAGAACTCAGAACAACATCTAAAGACCTCACTGGCCTCAGTTAAGGTCAGTGTTCATGACTCAACAATACGAAAGAGACTGAGCAAAAATGGCATCCATGGGAGAGCTCCAAGGCGAAAACCACTACTGACCAAAAAGAACCCAAAGGCTCATCTCACATTTGCCTAAAACATCTTGATGGTCCCCAAGACTTTTGGAAAAATATTCTGTGGACTGAAAAGACAAAAGTTGAACTTTTTGGAAGGTGTGCATCCTGTTATATCTGGCATAAAAACAACACAGTATTTGATAAAAAGAACATCATAGCAACAGTCAGACATGGTGGTGGTAGTGTGATGGTCTGGGGCTGCTTCAGGACCTGGGCGACTTGCTGTGATTTGTGAAACCATGAATTCTGCTTTCTACCAGAGAATCCTGAAGGAGAACGTTCGGCTATCAGTTTGTGACCTCAAGCTCACTTGGGTTATGCAACAGGACAACAACCCGGCACACACTAGCAAGTCCACCTCTGAATGGCTTAAAAAAAAATAAAATTAAGGTTTTGGAGTGGCCGAGTCAAATTCCGGACTTAAATCCAATTGAGATGCTGTGGTGTGACCTTAAGAGGGCAGTTCATGCTCGAAAACCCTCCAATGTGGCTGAGTTAAAAAAAATTCTGCTCAGTAGAGTGGGCCAAAATTCCTCCACAGTGATGTGAAAGACTCATCAGCAGTTATCTTAAATGCTTGATTGCAGTTATTGCTGCCAAGGGTGGCACAACCAGTTATTAGGTTCAGGGGGCAATTACTTTTTCACATACGGTCATGTAGGTTTGGAGAGCTTTTTTCCCTTAATAAATAAAATCATCATTTGAAAGTTGCATTTTGTATTTACTCAGGTTATCTTTGTCTAATGTTAAAATTTGTGTGATGATCTGAAACATTTAAGTGTGACAAATATGCAAAAAAGTAAGAAATCAGGAAGGGGTCAAATACTTTTTCATGGCACTGTAAGTGTTATCCCGGTTTCTGAAGGCAGTATCCAGGTTTTCATTGGGGTTCTACAGGGAGCCAAATCTGGTTTCTTGGAATTGGGATATGGTGCTTGCACAACCACAAAAACAGAATACTAAAAAAAAACACAAACATAAGCAGGACACTCAAATCCACGTAAATACAGTCATTGATTCTGATTTCTCTGCAGGTGTTGGTGAAGGATCATCTGAACAAACCAGTGGACCGTATTCAGGTTAATGTGGTGGAGCGACAGGTGTTCAGACAGGGGAGAGGGAGTGAGGAACTCCCCTGTCCTGTGACAGCCACTAGCCAATCAGACGGCATTGCTGTCTTTATTTGTAACACGCCGAGTGAAGCAAACAGAGCAGTGCTAAAGGTGAGGAAGAGGAAGAACAGAGGGAGGAGGATAGGTGTCTTTCGACATTTCGTTAAACTATAGTTGTACAATTGTTGAATAAATGTTGTTTTTACATATTTTGGTATTTTTTTCTATTGATAGCTTTCATGTAACATCACACAGTTTTGGAAAACTCCTGAGGTGTACTAGAAATGCTTCCATCTACTCTAAGCTATGGAGTGGCTGCAAGTCTGTTTTGCCAGCTAAGAGTTTTAACCAGGTTAATATTTGAATGATAGAAAGTTATTTTTAAATGGAGTCACCAATGGTCGAGGAGACAAACCTGAAAAATAAAGAGCTCTGTCTTGAACAGAAAACTCAGAGAGGAGCAAGTAGTGAGTTAATCCTGTCCGATGCTCCACCATGTCTGTAAGTTACAAAGACATTAGAGATAAACCCAACATCTCACGTCTTAAAATAATGTGTAAATTTGATCAGAATATTACATTCTTTTAATAAAATTACTGTTCCAAGACAATGACTGAAATTGCAGCTAATAGCGATCCTGATAATCTGCTAATGTTATCTTACTATGTCTGGGTAGTTTGCAGATGAGGAATTTCTTTCCTAATAGCTGAATTTGAGATTCAAACATACTGAAAATCTGCAAAACTCCCCTTACACTTTATAGTGGTGTAAGGGGAATAATTTTCCAATATCAAAGTATGTTTGCTGACCTGAAGTGACATTCTGGTGAAGAATTAATGTAACAATGTTTCAGTGTTTATCATTGGCTTTAACATGATGTGTTTAGTGGGGATAAGACATTAAAAAGCATGCGCCAAAGTCCCACACAGTGGTTGGTGCTAGGGACAATTTTTATGCCCTCCAGCCCTCCAAACTGGTCACTTGATGGAATCCTGTTAATGCTCGTTCTAAGTGCTGTATTATTTAACTGTGTAGATTTGACATTTTTTTATGATGAGATGTTTTATGATATGATCGTGTTCATTTTTATTGTTTATGTTTTTTTTTTAATTGTGTTCAGCCTAAATGTTTATTAGCTTTGTTGTAACAATGTTGTTAACTTTTGTATCTGTTAGTTTTTTTTTCTTCACATGCCATCAACTATTTAGATTTTGCTCTTGTTGCTGTTAATTTGCTGGTGCTTACTTGTTATTGTTTTTTTCCCGACAGTTTGAGACTGCAGACCGTACACTCCCAGCTGCAAGTCAGGCCAGTCTAACACTAGAGGCTGCAGCCTACCGCTCTCCAAACAGTCGATTTCTTTACATTGACCCGCCATTGTCTGGCCGTGGCCTGGTGGTGGGACAGTTTGCCAACATCAAGGTGTACTCAGCCACACCCTCCTACATCCCCATCAGAGCCCTTAGCTATCTGGTAAGAAACCAAAGCTGATTATGTATGCTGCGGAAGTAAGTACTGTTTTCATTGTTACTGATGACATAACTCTGTCCCACCAGGTGCTCGCTAAAGGTAAAGTGATAACGTTTGGCAGTCAGAAGTTTGTTTCTAGCAGGGATAACAAACAGGCTCTGAGTTTTGAGGTTACACCCTCCATGGTGCCATCCATCAGGCTGCTAGTCTACTACATCCTGTTTGGAGAGGGCATGTCCGAACTGGTGGCTGACTCCGTCTGGCTGGACGTTAATGACAAATGTGTAAATGGACTTCAGGTACAGTTAAAGACCATTTCTATTATAATACCAGACACTTAGTCAAGCCATGGTTAAAGCTTGTTTTTATCTCTTTAACATGAATACTGTTTTAAGAGCTGATAATTTTTCAACCCTACATTTGTCCCAGTGAGTCAGAGCCAAAACGACTGATGATTGCAAAATATGTAATTAGGCTGCCTCTTTCTTATCATTCATGCTCTGTTTTAACTTTTTAATTTGTTTTTCAGTCAGAGAAACATTTAATGTGGACTTTACATATCTGCATGTGCAGTGTTGTATATTTGCTATTCATTGTGTGTGTATTTGCGTGTGTTTGGGTGTGTTGTTTTTGTGCGCATGAGTTCAGACTACTCTGTCATTTCGTGGTCGGGGCCACAAACCAAAGCAGCAACTCCAGCTGGACATACAGACTAATCAGGATGGACTAGTGGCACTGTCTGCAGTGGACTCAGCCCTCTTTACCTTAAGACCCAATTCCAGGGACCCTGTCTCAATGGTAACTTAATCCCCCCCCCCCCCCCCCCCATCCCTCATCCCCCTACCCCCCATCCCCAAAAGAGGAATTCATGAATTATGCTATTATGCTATGCACTTTGGCCTGCAGGTTCTACGTCACATAGAGAACAGTGACCAGGGCTGTGGAGGAGGTGGAGGAATCGACAGTGCAGATGTCTTCCGATTGGCTGGCCTCACCTTTATCACTAATGCCAATGCCCAACCATCAGCTAGCAGTATGCCAATTGATCAGTCCATGAATAGATCAATGTTACATGTTACATGTTAAAAGGTTCTAGAGATCGTGAATGTTAATATGTTTGTGTGCAGATGCAGCGTGCACTGCAGCTGTGCGGCCAAAACGAGCTCTGACTGAGGTGGAGAAGGTTAAAAAAGGTAGGATGGAATAAATCAGGGGCAAGGCTGCCCATAAGGGGGGATAAAGGGTAAAGCTTTCTGGGGCCCAGAGTCATGAAGGGGCCCACAAACAGAAGGAATTGGGCCATTCTTAATTCAAGCAAAGAAATACTTAACTTACTGAAGCAAAAAAATCGACATGTATTTTTATTTTTGAAAATATGACTCTCCTCTTTTTAAAATGGTAGTGCCTTTACTTCTGTAATATTAATGTTGTTGGGGGGCCTAGTTAATTAGAATCAGACCATTTAATCATACTACAGGGCAAGCAGTATAACAAACAATGTATACATTAAGTAAAAAAAGAGCAGACAGAAAGAAACAATAAATAAATAGCTAGTACACTGGCGAAGATGCTTACTGTTACTGGCACTCTGGTGTGGCCTCCTTCAGTACTGAAAACTCACAAAAAGCTGACATATATAGCACAGCGAGGTAGAACTTAACTTTTTGTCAGTAATGTGTGCAGACAAACCAATCCAAGACCCATTTATGGGGCTTTTCAGCCATGATTGTGTGCAGCCCTAATCTTGGGTAGGGTTCATGTTTATCTGTGAAAAGCAGGCTCACTGGCTCATCCATGTGATGTGTACGTCATTTTTCTCACCTGAGCTCATTGTCCTCATTTTTAAAAGAAAAGTGAATTGGAACAAAGGTTTTTACAGATACAGATAATGTAAGTTTACAAATCAGGACTGCAGATGTTAAGTCCCCAACCTCCTGTGTCCAACCCCTTAGTTGGGTCAGAATGATTCAGATTTTTTGGATTAAAATCATCACAGTTTAGATCAAAGTTTTGGAAACTTGGTAACTTTTTAAGTATGTTTATATTCATTTCTCTTTTGCTTTCTCTTTTGTATATGTATACACCTGTATATGTACCCAGATACACATACAGGTGCTTTTTCTAAAACAGAATCAAAGTCAGATTATTTTTAGTTTTTTTATCACATCTGGTAAAGCTGCAGACATACACTGCTGTATTGGATTTTTTTCACCTCACACTGATCGATAACAGTCTGTTTTGCTTCATGTTCAGTGCAGAGTTATGGTCATTTGAAGGCCTGCTGTATACGGGGGATGAAGTACATCCCAAGGAGTGTGACCTGCCAACAGTATGCAGCTCAGGTGTATCGGAAACATCCTCGCTGCATACCAGTCTGCAGGGACTGCTGTGAGTTCATCCAGCAGCACCTGGACCAGGACCAGAATCTTGTACTGGCACGCAATGGTCAGTGTAGTTTCAACACATTGCACTGTTTATCACCATTACTCTCTGTCCGCTGTCCATTTTGTCACCCAAACTTCGCCCTGTAACTCCATTTCCAGACCCTTATAAAGGGATGTTTACAAGTTGAATGGGGTCTCCTTTGTTGACAAGCGTCTTTCACTGGTACTTAGACTTGGGGACTCTGTCAACAGAAAGAGCGCTCCATGACATGTATTCATTGCAAAGAAAACCATCACTTTTTTATACAGATACATTTCATATAGGGAGGGTAAATGCATCCAAAAATGGACCCCCCAAAATGCTTTGCAAGTAGCTCAAAGCACAAAATAGGGGGGCTTTTCGAAACATTTTTCTCTCTCATTTTGTATAGTTTTCCACAAAATAGAAACACTTGTTTTCTGTTTAGTATACACACCTCATGAAGTGAATTTTTATTGAATGGAGTCCTTTATTTAAGCAACAGTAAACAGTGAAGGTGTTTGACTGTAAGTCACCAAACACTTAGGTCTTCTTGACTCATCTGCAATTGTTGTGTTTGGCTGAGAGCCCTCAGGTGGCAGAATTCTACATGCTGTACCTTAAAACACCATCAAGAATGATGATTTAAATCCACCAAGGAGCTAAGAAGGAACCAGGTCCCACCTTGGGCCTGATCTACTAAAGGTTTGCGCGTATAAAAACATGCGCAAATGTGATAGCGCACTCAAAGCTGATCAACTAACTGGGTGCACCAAGAATTGCATCTGTCAAATAAACAAAATAGCATGCGCAATCCATTTAGCGTGTTTTCCTTCATGAATATGTAGAATAAATGCAGATTATCAGAACACACAAAATACTGGGAGGAGGACATGCAAATGTAATCATTTGGGACCCGCAATGTGATTTATCAAACCTCAAACTGATTGCACTCAGTGTCTACAAGTTGCACATTTGAAAGGCAGGTGCAAACTGGCACAGTGTTACGCACAGATGGCTGCGATCATTGTGGCGAGAAACAGGTCACATTGTCCAAATATTTTCCGCCATTTACTGATTTTTTTGATGAACGACTAAAAGATTTGGAGCTGTCTGTCATTATGAAGGACTGGAAAAAGAGGGACGATCCAGCGTGCCATCATACTCATGCAGACATGCACGTTAACTGAACCATCTCTGTTTTGCGCTCTTAATACATTGTTTTGGAGGTAATGTAACCTCTGTGAAAAAGATCCCCTTCATAGCCAGAATCACTCCGTTTGTCAATCAGAGCCGACTGTCTCACATTCTCCACGCACTGACAGTGGGTTTAGGAGCTGTCAGTGCAAAAAAAGGACGTTAAAAATAAACGCTTAGTCTGTGTGTGTGTAACTGAAATATTGCTCTTCACATTAGAGGTTAATGGTGATGAAGCTGTGTAACTATGTGAATGCTGTCATTTAGATTATGTTTAATTTGAATTGGAAAAGGAAAATTAACAATGATGGATAAAAACATGACATGACAGAAAAGTGTTGACCTTGCCCGTCAAAAATAAAAACAGTAGAGACATATTGTCTATCCAGCAAAGCCATTTTTGAGCTTTGTGCTTTTCACAGATGGCTCCAAAACGCATTTCTTCTGGCAATGCTGAGATGTCTCTACTAGAATTCACCAGTGTGTTTATTTGCCTCCAACTCCATCGCTTCAAACTTTATTTTTTATTTACGGCCACTCTGCTCTCCTAAACTCTCCTTGGTGACAGCCTGTAGCACACGCAAAGTCCTCAATTAAGTAGGGTGGTCTGCACCACTATTGCACCTGTTATCAATTGTGCATGCGCACTAATAGCATGTGTAATATTTTAGTTTGCACACACAATTAAGCAGTCGTTATTTGGGATCTTAGTAGATCCAGCATCTTGTGTGGTTTATACTGTTAAAATAAATCTTTTGAGTAATGAATTGTCAACTGTTCTAATGTTTGTGTACAGAATTGGGTGCCAACTTTGACCTGGCTCCTTCTTTGGTGCGTAGCTACTTTCCAGAAAGTTGGATGTGGGAGGTACAGCCTGTGAGGTCAGTTTAACACAAATATGATTGAATAACAAATAAACAGCCTGTGTATAGATAGATAGATAGATAGATAGATAATGACAACAAGTATCACCTTACTTTAGCACTCCCTGTAAACCATTCTCAGTTTAGAGCTAATAGATTGTAATTTTGGTGATCAAGTCAAAGTTGTAAACAGTTCCTGAAATGCTGTGTCTCAATTTCAAAGCTGGAGTTTGATGGAAAAGCCTTTTAATATGTTAGTGATATTATGTTACAATGTCAGAGCTTGGTCAAGGTAAATTATAACACTGTAGATCTAAACCTTAACAATATGTTTTTTATACGAAGTGTGCCACCATTTTAAAGACTAAAGTAGGATTGATTCTTTTAAATCTCTTAAAGCAAAGTTTTAGAGCTAACAACTACTAAGACAGAGTCATGCTGATACAAGCTTATTGGTTTGTAAATCACAAAGTACAGGTATTTGGAGTTGCTTGTATTTAAAACAGGACTTTTGTTTAATGTATTTTCTGTGTCCAGTCAAGGGACTTTGTCAGTCACAAGGGCTCTACCAGACTCTCTAACCACCTGGGATATAAAGGCAATTGGCATGTTTAGGAATGGTAAGTAAATTCTTCTTAAGATTTAATATCTGTTTAATCTCTTGTGTCTATATATATATATATATTTGTTTATATATACACACACACACACACACACACACACACACATATATATATATATATATATAATATAAACTCACAATGGTCAATGAAATAACTTGAAACTCACAAAAGTTATCATAAAATAAAAATTTAATGAAAATTGACTATTGAAAATCAGACATTGCTTTTGAATTGTGGTTCAGCAGAATAATTTTAAAAAACAAAATAATGAAACTGGTCTGGTCAAAAATGATGGTACCCCTTGAAAAGATTGAAAATGATTTGACCATAGGGACATGTTAAACTAAGGTGTGTCCTGTAATTAGTATCACAGGTGTCTTCAAGCTTGTAATCAGTCAGTCTGCCTATTTAAAGGCTAAAAAGTAGTCACTGTGCTGTTTGGTATCATGGTGTGTACCACACCGAACATGGACCACAGAAAGCTAAGGAGAGAGTTGTTTCAGGAGATTAGAAAGAAAATTATAGACAAACATGTTAAAGGTAAAGGCTAGAAGACCATCTCCAAGCAGCTTGATGTTCCTGTGACTACAGTTGCACATATTATTCAGAAGTTTTAGGTCCATGGGACTGTAGCCAACCTCCCTGGATGTCGCCGCAAGAGAAAAATTGATGACAAGTTGAAGAGACGGACGATACGAATGGTAACCAAAGAGCCCAGAACAACTTCGAAAGAGATTAGAGGTGAACTCTAAGGTCAAGGTCCATCAGTATCAGGTCACACCATCCGTCACTGTTTGAGCCAAAGTGGACTTAAACGGAAAACAACCGAGGAGGACACCACTGTTGAAAGAAAAAAAAAAAAAAAAAACAGGACTGGAATTTGCCAAAATGCAGACTGACAAGCCACAAAGCTTCTGGGAGAATGTCCTTTGGACTGATGAGCCAAAACTGGAGCTTTTTGGTAAGTCACATCAGCTCTATGTTCACAGATGCAAAAATGAAGCATACAAAGAAAAGAACACTGTACCTACTGTGAAACATGGAGGAGGCTCAGTTATGTTCTGGGGCTGCTTTGTTGCATTTGGCACAGGGTGTCTTCAATATGTGCAGGGTATAATAAAATCTTAACACTATCAAGGCCTTCTGGAGGGAAATGTGCTTCCTAGTGTCAGAAAGCTTGGTCTCAGTCGCAGGTCATGGGTCCTCCAACAGGATAATGACCCAAAACACACAAACACCCAAGAATAGCTATGAACAAAACATTGGACTAGTCTGAAGTGGCCTTCTATGAGCCCTGATCTAAATCCTATTGAACATTTGTGGAAGGAGCTGAAACATGCAGTCTGGAAAAGACACCCTTCAAACCTGAGACAGCTGGAGCAGTTTGCTCACAAGGACTGGGCCAAAATACCTGTCGACAGGTGCAGAAGTCTCATCGAGAGTTACAGAAATCGCCTGATTGCAGCGATTGCCTCAAAAGGTTGTGCAACAAAACATTGAGTTAAGGGTACCATCATTTTTGTCCAGGCCAATTTCATTAGTTTGTTTTTTAAAATAATTTTGTTGAACCACAATTCGAAAGCAATGTCTGATTTTCATTAGCTGGTTTTCCTGCTTTAACGGAAGGGTACCAACAATTTTTGTCCATGTGTATATGCCTTCTCCTGATAAGACAGAGAGGGAGTGGGAAATAACTTACAGGAAAGGAGCTACGGGCTGGATTTGGACCTGGGACACTTTGGAGACAGCAACCTTTGAACATCAGGGGCATGGACATAACCACTTTTCAACTGCCCCTTAAACTGTCAAATCTGATTAAAGGGAAGAGAGCAATTAAGAAAAATAAAACCAGATGGCAATGGGCAAAATAGCAAACCTACAACTCTATGGTCACTGTTGTCTTCTTGAACACAATTCGAATTCTAAATCAAACTGTATAATGTGTGTTTCAGGTATATGCGTTGCACAACCCGCTCAAGTGCCCGTCAATTTGCCGCTCAGCATTGATGTCCCGCTGCCTTATCAAGTGGTCAGAGGAGAACAAGTGGAGCTGAAAGGCTCAGTGTACAACCAGCAGGTCGACGACGAAGAAGTATGAATCTTAGACTGTATGCAAAAATGAAGAGCATGACAGCTACCCAAAAGTGAAGCCAAAACATTTAGAGCTCCAACTGGTAAATAAAACAAGTGGATTAATTACCATTAAAAGCATTTAGTAAAAGTATTTAACACATTTACACAATTACTTTCAAAAAAGTAATTGTAATAGGTTACTTTCTCAAGCAATTTGTCAAGTAATGGAGGCCTAAGGCTTAAATCATTCCCCAACTAAAAAAAAATGCATGAATGAAAATACATATAATCATGAAATGTTTCAAACAGGTTTGTTTGCCAGTTGACTGGAAAAATAAAAGCATAATATGGAACATGTGACCCATGGCATAAATATCAGTTGCCCCGCAAATGTGGCTCTGGCAGCATCCTGTACCAGATTACTGTAGATGATGAACTGCCCAATAACAGAGTATTTTGGCTTCACTTTTGTTCAGTGGGTGATGGTGGGCATACAATGTACAGCTTCGTGGCCTAAATCTTGCTGGTTCTTTATCTCAGCACACTTATGGCAATAAAATATTCTTTCATTCATTATTTTCGATGCTGCTTATCCCTTTCGGGGCCGCAGGGGCACTGGAGCCTATCCCAGCTTTATGGGCAAGAGGAGGGGTACACCCTGAACTGGTCGCCAGCCGATCACAGGGCCAAATATAGAGACAGACAACCATTCACAGTCAAGGTGCTTTAACACCGAACGCGACTTGGGTGACCTTGGCAACTACTCTCCATGTAAAGGCAATGTACAGCCGCAATGGGGTGGGGTTAACCCTCCCACAATGCAACGCGCCTGATCTGGTCAACTTGGTCGCGCTACCCAGCCACGTCGCTTCGTTGCCAAAGTTGAAAAATGTGAACTTTTCTGCAACATCATGTGTGGCTGTGTCAGTGTTGTGTGTGTGTGTGTGTGTGTGTGTGTGACGACACCCGTGACAGACTGTTTTTATTCAGGTTCACAGAGTGACAATCCATGTCCGTGTGGGAACATTAGTTAGTGAGTACATTAGTTCCGCCTAGACGGGGCTGCAGAGAACACGCAGACGATGCTGCTGCAGGACCATCAGCTGTAGTTTTGTTGTTGGTAGGTGAGTGAAAAGGATACAGTTGGAATAATGTCAGCTAATACATCCCATAATATGATATGATATGATCGCGGTGAAACTTGAGAGGGCGTGATGTCACTGAGGGGCGGCGACAGTGACCAAAATGAGGTATTTTTATGGACACGCAACAAAGTTTTGTTCACCAAGTTACATTTGGTGTGAATGCGCCTTCACATTCACAGCTAGGGGCAATTTAGAGTCACCTGTCAACCTTATGAGCATGTTTTTGGTCTGTCAGAGGAAGCTGGAGTGCCTGGAGAGAACCCACGCATGCACGGGAAGGGCCCTGCCTGAGCCGGGAATTGAACCTGCGACCTTCTTGCTGTGAGGCACATACACTATCTTCTGTGCCACTGTGCCGCCCTGGGCAATAAAATATGAAATATGGAAGAATAACATCTGATTTATCTTTGTAAAATGACATTAAAGGGATAGTTTGGGTTTTTGAAGTTAAATTGCTCAACTCCCCTGGCCCTAGTAAATATAATTGCGACTAAAGAACATAGCCTGATTTGCCCCTGAAAGGAAATAGCTGGCTAGTGATGCTAAGAAATTGCCTACAAAAAAACAAATTTAATAGACAGTGTTGATATTTTAATATATTTTTTCTAAATTTCAGTACTGTGTGACGCTGACAGCTGGCCCAGCGTTGTGCCTGCTGCAGTCCCAGCCAGCTGCCAGGGGGGGAGGGCTTCACACCACGGCATGTTCTTGGCGCCACCTGTCTGCAGGAGGGGTGAGGGCAGTGGTCTTCACTGTGCTGGGTCTAGAGGCCGGAGAGCACACCTTGACCTTCACCTTGAAGACACGAAGAGGACTGAGAGACATTGTGGAAAAGAAGCTAAGAGTGGTGGTGGGTATATAAATAGCACAAAGATAAGAACACAAACTGTAGATTTTAATATTAATTCAAAACCATTAAAATTTTGTTTACATTACATATGTGGACAAGGTAAGGACTGTGGAATATCTAGGAATCTTTATTGCAAAATATTGCATATATTTTCAAAAAGCAAAATAACAACTCAAAATTCAGAGTGTTTTAATGACTAGATTTCTGTAATAATAAAACATATGTTTCAACAAAACAAACATTTTAAAAGTACTTTATGACAAGACTCCTTTTGACGTGAGGAAATACATTCAGACTGAAGCCCTTTTCACACCTGCAAGCCTGATATTATCAGGATGTCTGGGCAGCCTGCTGGGGTAATTCCCTGACATGGTTGTTCACACTGGCTCCTCTCAGCAGGAAGTAGTCCAGGGGAAGAAGAGTTAGAAGGAGGCAGGGGGGTCATCAGTAGGCAGCACACAATGCCAAACATACACGGCAGAAGTCAATGTTCATAATATGACAGCAGACCAGCAGTTCAGATTCTAACTTCAGTGATACATATTCAAAGTGTATCAACAGCATCGATGAAAGAGTTGAGAGGAGCGCTGAAGAGAATATGAAACAGCGATTACACAGGAGAAAAGCTGCAGAGTTACAGTTCCATATCCAAAAGCAGCATGAGAGACCGGGTGGTGATTGTTTTAGAGCAGATGTACTACATGTCTCTGATGATGTGCAGTGGAAACAACACTTTCAAATGTTAGGATGCACACTTTAGTTTGTGTTATCCCTTTGCAATCAGATAAACTTCTCCCACAAAAGTCGCTGTTTTTGTCGTCTTGTCAGGTCTCCCTTTTCCAGTTTCATTCAGGTCGCACAGGACGATGTCATCAGCCCTCTTCACTCACCCTCTGTGAATTAGCCAGGCTACTCACTCCTGCATTCACAGTCAGCTCAATCGGATTTCACACAGAAAAAAAAAATACTAGGGAGGCATGAGGAAATTACCCAGGGAAAGTCGGGAGGAAAACTTTCTTTGCGTTCATACAAGGCTCACACAGATAAAGTCTGAATAATTTCAGGGTTTTTTTTTTGCAAGTGTGAATAGGGTTTTACAGAAGATTCTCAGTATTCATTCTTTATTGCAGGAGAGCTGCATGCTTTTCTCCATGGGCAGCAAAATGAGACAGGGTTAAAATGTTTTGCTTAAAAAAAATAGAAGCAAAACATTATAACCCTGCCCTGCACAGTAAAGGCAAATCAAAAGACATTACATGTACTTATGCACCCTTATGGTCAAAAATCACAACCATCATGTGCCTGAATGTATCATTTATGTCCACAGTGGGCAAAGTGTGGTTATTTTGGTTACACAGAGCTCTGTTATAAAATATGCCATTCAAATACTAAAAAAACACTTATACAAAATTTCCTTTCCTTTTGGATAATTGATGGAAAACCAACTTAAAAGCCAGAAGTGTGTGTGTCCCTAACAGAGAACAAAGGGGCCTTAGGGGTTAAATATGTTGAATATTTACTATTTATCTGGAAAATTTTGCTTTATGTTTCTTATGTTACAGCCTGAAGGGCTGAAGAAGGAGAGCTTCTCTGGAGGGAGACTGGACCCACAGGGGCTCTATGGTACTCTGTTGATCTACTTTATCCACGTTTGTATTGATATTTTGGTCCTGTGATGTGTGTGCTGCTGCTCTGAAAGGCCAGTAACTCTACTCTGTTTTGCCGTCCCAGGTTCAGAGAAGAGAATTGTGGAACTGAGGAACAAAGTGCCAGAAAATATTGTTCCAAACACAGCTGTGGAGAGGATGCTGACTATTAATGGTAAAATATGTTCAGGGTGGCTTTAATGGTAACTACTGATCTAGCAGACAGATGTGAGAGTGATGTGGACTCTCTCTGTCACTGCAAAACAAACAGAATTAGTGCAAAGATGTAAATAGAACCAAATCCAGACTGTGAATCACAGGAAAGATAACCCCCACCCCCCAACAAACAAACAAACACACAAAAAAACAGCATTAAATTGTTCTTCTAATGAAATTATAATAATTATTACATGGTACAAGTTACTGTGAACCACTAGCACCCACCTTGATGATTATCCATAGCTCAGGCCATCTGCAAGGAAAGTGTCCAGACCAAAACTGTACCAGGGTTTTGTACCTTGACAGAAATTAAGACAGCAGAGAATGCAAAACTCAACATTAATAAAGAAACTAAATAAAGACTTAGAATACAGCCAAAGGATACCTTCAAAAAGATAATAATGGATGTACTGTTGCTTGTAGGAGATGCTGGAGGGCAATTTAGAGAAGATGTATTAAAACATGACATCTTAAAAACTGATCCGCAAAAGGTTTTAAATGAAGTTTATAACAGTGAACAAAGCATTTTGCATTTTTCACAGGCACAAACTTAAAACTAGAAGTGCTTCGAATGCACAAACCTTTGCCACCAAGGCATTTCTGATATTGTCAGGCGACTTATAATTAAAACTATGTAAAACAATTTCAACGAATAATTTAACACATTCAGGATTCACATCAAGATTTGGATTACCACCAAAAATATAATCACTTCTTCCTTGTGCCATGACCTACATACCCATAACATTTAAATCAAATCCATTACTCTTTGAGTTATCTTGCTCACAGTTGAACAGACTGACAGAAAAACAAACCAACAAACAGACAAACCCCAGCAAAACATAACCTTTTTGTGGAGGTAATAAAGGTTATAGTTCCAGTTGATGAAAGTACAGATTACTCTTGCTCTCTTATCCTCCATGCTATATTGAATATTTTAGTTAGTTTCTGCACATACATGTAATAATGTTGATAGATTACCTCGGACAAAAAGTAACTAAGTAACCAAGCATCACTTTGATGTACTATGTCCAACGTCCACAGACATACTCAGTTTTTATTATTGCAACTGAATGTAACAGTGTGACCTTTCCAGTAGAAACACAGATGCACTAGTTAGCCCTTAGCTTACTTCCTTTTTGAACTGAAGGCTCTTTCTAACAAAAACTGCACACTCACTATGAGTTCAATTTACACAAAAAGTAAACACAAGAAGAATGTGGTTTACTGTTTTGTAAACAAATTTTAAGAGTGCAGGGTTTGCTGCAAAGACCTTTAAATGAAAGAAAAACAAGTACACAGCGGAGGTGGGAGGAGATGATGAAACATTTGTACTGCACACTTGGTCATTTGGTATTGTTTTGATTGAGCACCCTCTGGTGCTGAAACTTGTCACTTTAAAACAGATGCTGAAAGGCAGCTTCAGATGAATATTGTGTTGTCTTGAAACAGTGGCAGTGGAGTTGACTGATGCTACCCAATGTTTCTGTTTGAGAAACATCAGAAAGGTGGGACCATGACAAAACCTCCTGCTTGACAATTTGAGATGAGAATGTTTAATCATATGAGAAATTACACAAAATTGATACTACAAAAATACTTTGGGGCAACATACTGTTGAGTGAAGTCTCTCAGACTCAGTTTTTGTCCTTTATATTATATTTGCAAGTCATATTCTTGTCTTTTTTTGTTGTTCTGGTCCATAAGCACTAGTCTTTACTGTTTTCCAGGAAAAAATGCATTTTCTGTGCTCTAGATAAGAACATCTAACTACAGGCCTGTCAACCTTGAGACAACTTATGCTGATAAACATAACCATTGTGATATAAAAGGGAGGAAAAAGATGGCAGTTTTTAAAATGTAAAATTTATATTTTTTGGTTTGTCAGTAGCATGGTATATTTTATCTGTGTTTGCTTTATGCACCAGGTGAGGTTCTGGGCAACATCCTGTCAGTGGTAAACAGCGCCGAAGGTCTCCGACAGCTTATCAACCTGCCAGCAGGGTCAGCAGAGGCAGAGCTCGGTGGACTCCTCCCTCTGGTTCAGGTGTATCAACACCTGGAGGCAACAAGGAGCTGGGACATCCTTGGAGATGACATTCAGAAAAGTTCAGCAGATATCAGGGCAAGAATCAAAGAAGGTGAGGAGACAAACAGCAGACATCAAAATATGGACCACAGAGAGAGTGATTTGTTGACCCTCTTTCTGTCTGTAGGACTGGTCAGTATCAGTTCATTCAGAGGAGGAGACTCCAGCTACAGCATGTGGGCCAAGAGGGAACCCAGTACCTGGTTGGCATGCACACTCACACACACATTTCTGTCCTTCCATTGCCTTTATTTTCATGTGTTAAGTGCCATCTAATGATACTGATGGTAGTAATAGTGTGGGCAAAGAAACAGCACTCTGAAACCTATCGTCTGTCTTAATTTTTTTCTCCTACTGTCTGACCTCTGTCTCTCACTTCCTGTCTCATCCATCTTTGTCAGACTTTCTGTCTCCCTTAATTGTCTTTGAGTAAGATGCTTGAGGATAACAGTTAAGCAGTTGGAGGTGCTGTGGACCAAACAGGGTCAGGAGAGCAAGTTGAGTTTGATAAGTTATGTCAAGACACATATTGTACAATTGCTCAATCAACTGAGCAAAAACCGCAAGTCAGTGCCAACTAAATATTTTTGCCACATTTAAAAATACATGACATGTCTAATCAAAGCACATCACAGACGTTTCCTTTAGACTAGAGGTGACTATGTTGAAAGGTAGAAATTGCATATTATGTCACCTCTACAGATTTAATACATCCCCTCTATCTCTCTTTGTCACTTAGGCTTACAGCTCTGGCGGTGAAGACCCTCGCTATGGTTGATGTGGTGGTCTCAGTGGATCATCAGTCACTGTCAGACTCACTGTCATGGTTGATCTACAGCACGCAGCAAAGCGATGGGTCCTTCACTGACACGTCCTCCTTCAAACCAAACAAAATCCTGGTCTGCAACATGTCATCCTTGATTCCACCGCATTTTCATTTTCTCTTTTGATGACCTATTTAAGGACAAAATATATCCAAAATATGAGATTTAACTTGTCTATGCTCTGATTGGCTACAGGTTGAAGGGACTGATGCCACTGACCAATCAGTGTATCTAACTTCCTTTGTGCTGATTGCGATGCACAAAGCAACAAGAATCCAAGACCCAATTCTGCAACTGCGGGTGAGAGCACAGCAGCTCCTCACCTCCCCTCCTCCTTGTGATCCTGCCATCTTTTCATCCTGCTCCTCTGCAGACTGTACCTAATTTCGTCCTATATCGAACTATCAAGGTTCAGTGTTTAAGGTTTCTTCAGTGTACCTCAAGGGTAAATTTATTGTGCTGGGAAGGGGTGTCGGGTTAGTGTGCACTTACCATGTAGATCTAATCTGATCTTTTGTATAGAGGCTCATGTCTCATGCAAGAAACTTGGGATTGATTCCAACCTATGGCCGATTTCCTGTGTCTTCCACTGCTCTCTCATTCCCTTTCTGATCCATCCAATTATTAATACAAGCAAAAGGCTGAAAAATAACATCAGAAAGAAGTTATTGTGCAGACAAGAGTTCAGTGTTCCAACAATAAAAAACAAGTAACCCAATTCTTGGCAATGACTCCTCCTGTACATTCAGTTTATTTCAGTCCTCCTTTTTATATTTCCTTTTCCCTTTTATTCTTTTCTCCCAGTTCCATGATGACAGTATGAGATCTGCAGCCAACTACATATCTCAGCATGCCTCAGGTATAAAGAGTATGTATGTGCGTGCAGTGGCGACCTACGCACTGACCCTTCATGACCCGAATAGCTTGTCAGCATCCTCTCTGCTCAGTAGCTTGGAGAACATGGCCCGACAAAAAGGTGCGTTTTTTGAAAAATAATAATATCCCAGTAATATTGAAAGTTATCGTATCCTTTCTGGACTAGGATTACTCTTTTATTTTAAACCTTTTATTATTCTGTTATTTAGCGACGCTTAATTTAATTTTTTTGAATATCATTTTTTAAATTGGGTCAGTTTTATTTATGTTTTTGTTGTTTTTCCAAATTTAAAGTTACCATATTTACACAGATTCTTATTTTCTTAACCTTTGTTTTGATTGACATTCCAATAACCTGTTACCTACTTAAAAACACATCAAGACTTCATAAAAAGAGTTTGCTTTAAAGCCTAAACCCTTGAATATGTTCAACAGTATGCATTCAATTTATGGCCATATTTCAACAGTTCTGCATCTTTAATTTACAAAATATATATTTTGTCATCAAAAACTAAGGTGAGGGCCAGTATCAAATATCCCTGTGAATGTTTGCATCACATTTTTTTTTCTTTAAGGAAGTCTGTGAGAAACTTGCAGGTTGCAATGTCTAAAAACTGTTTCTCTAATGATTCCTAAATATCAGTAATAAACAGTAACAGGTTGTCAGTAATAACTTAGCACTTCAGCTAAGTACCAGATTTTTTCCTAATGTTAACTTTAATTGGCCCTTGAAACCTTGAGTGGTGATGAACATGTTGGTGTTTTCAAAAGGTTAATGGTTAGAAATCAAAATTACCCATCCAAGAATTATGATCGCTCCAGAATAATCTGTGACTAACTCAATGTTAATATTCTGTCCCTTTGTCTTTAAAAATAGTGCTAAAATTGTATGAATGTGTATGTGTGTGCAGGGCACCCCGCTGTTCTCAGGTACTGGCAGGAGTCCAGTGTGACAGCTGATTGGCTGAGTCCTGACCAATCCAGTGGTCTAACAGTGGAGATGACCGCGTACGTGCTGCTGGCCATGCTACTTAAGGTGATAATGTCTTCTTCATCAGCCTTTAATTATTTTTTTTTATCCTGGTGTTGTGCACTTTCCCAAAAATGTAATTATCATATAGACGACAAGCCCTGTGGTGATCACTGTGTGACTGCTGGTCCTAAACAATGTCCTCTGGCATACTGTATGTGGTCAAATTCAGAGGTCCCCAACCACTTGGCTGCAGACCAGTACCAGGCTGTAGATCATTTAATACCAGGCTGTAGGGAAATAAACATGCTTAATTTCATTTTATTTTGAAAGGTTGGCCAGATCTTTGCATACACACTGTCTGTCTGTCTTTGTTACCACTGTGATCAATAACAAAGAACAACTTAGATAAACTCATGGTTAAACCTGGTGCTCATGCACTCTCCCACCTGCACTATGGACGTAGTTGTAAAAGATCAGCTCAGACTGATGACCACTGATAAAAGACACTGCCAGTACTGTAGAAATGCAATTTTAAAGCATTTTCCACAACACTCAGAAGATGTAGTGGTTTTATTAGTTACTGTGTCAGTCGGTGACTTTCAGCTGACTGAATTCTAAATGTCATTGTTAAGCAGCTGATAAAAACAGAGTGAGTTCTTGTGAATGTCTCTTTAATGGGGTTTAGATACAAGCCCATGGCTCCCTCTGATCCTGCATTATGGTGAGCTGTCCTGTGTACAACACTTGTGTTTCTCAACGTTTTCAGCCAAACAGGACTGGTAGAATAATGCATATTTCTTTGAAGGTGGTGCATGTGGCCTTACATGTAACACAGCGTTATGAAACTTTATGTTCTTGATTGGATTACTGTAGTCTTTGCTGCCTTGTAGCCATAAATTCTATTACTGCTGTCACTGTTGATGTGTGAATTATTGCTGGAAGGAGATGACTCAACTTGCAGCCCAGTTATTCTAGTTTCAGAGGCGACTGCATTCTGACTGCAAACTGACCTCTTCAGGGTTTAATTTGGAGGACCCAAGACCTTCTCCTTTAAGCTATCTGGATTCACTTGTTTTCCCAAAGCAGGTTTTGATATTTGTCCAAACAAAGTGGGCACAGTAGGAAACCCTCAGTATAACTAGGTGGGAGGTCTTCCCCTATTGTCCACCAGGGAACATCTCCTGCTGTGAGGCGTGAAAGAGCAACTTGGCATGTGTTTGTCAATTATCAGATGTGCATATATATAAAGTGCTGATTTTCGATGTCATAAGAAACGGTTTGATCAGGGATTGTTGATTTACAAGTAAGAAGTGATTGACTGATTGACATAAAACATATTGTTTTGTATTAAAGGGGAGAATTCAATATGCCAACCCCATCCTGACCTGGCTGACCCAAGATCAGCACTACGGAGAGGGTTTCTATTCTGTGCAGGTACACACTCACTCTCACATACCTTACTGTTTTCTCCATGTGTATACATGTGTCCCTCTGTGTCCCTCTCTTTTGCGTATCACTCCTGCCTATCTGTAAGCCATTTTGTTGATCTCTGTCTCTCAATGTCTGTCTTTCTAATCTTGTTTTTTCCTGTATGTCTTTCTGTCATTCTGTACCATTTACTTTCTTTCCAGATTTGCCTGCCTCCTGTTCCTATGCTTGTTTGTCACTCTACTTGTCTCCATCTACCTGCTTTTCCTTTGTCCATTTATCTGTCTTGAACCTCTCCCTCTGGTTTTCGTTTTCTACATAATTCTCTCTGCCTGCCTTTCTCTTGGTCTTTCTGATTTTTCTGTCTCCCTCCCTCTCTCCCTGTCCTCCTTTCTTTTTCTTACCTCCTTATCTTCTTGTCTGTCCTTTTTTTGTTTGCCTTCTCTGCTTCACTATTTGCATATCATCGTATATGATAGTGGCTAATCTGGACTTGAGTTTGCTTGGTTGTCGTACATTGCACTTTGTTTTCCACTACACTAAAAACTCCAAAGGTTAAGGAATTTTTTTATTGATAAAAAAATGGGACAAAATATTTTTGACTAATTGTGGACAATATTTTTACATAAGGGTCAAAAAGATGTGAGCTTCACTAATAACCGTTTCTGTGTAAAGACTTAATTGTTTTATCCCATGTAAAGCTTGGTGGTCTTTGTTTGGTTCTGGGGTGAACTTGCAGCACTGTTGGATTTTTCATTTCAGCTGTCATGCTACATTCTAATAAGTGGACCGAAGTGTATCTAATTTTGTGTAAAATATGTCTACCTGCCTCAACGTGTGGCACTATTACTGCCATCATTGCTTGTTGTTTTACGATGACTCTGAAATACTCAACCATGCAGTGAGGAGAAACATTGTGTAAGGTGAAGCAGTTTGACATTATTTGATCAATAGGTCAGAGTTTCTCAGATAGTGGGGGTGACACCTGAGGGAGCTGTGGGTGTTCATAGCCATTGCTAATTTGCCACAGCCATCCCTAGATAGGCTTTTGTGAAAATAAAAAAATGAAAACATAAATTCTACAACAATTTTATAGGACATGAAACAATAAAAAGGGATCTCATAATGACAAAACAATATAAAATCAAACATGACTGCAGGTTTGCTGCTGAATCAACCAGGACTTGGTTGCTCTTTTGAAGGTGGTGAAGTTTGCTGTGAGTTTCACATGATCAGGTAGTGAGTCCCAAGGTTTTGTTCCTTTCACTGAGAAAGTTGTCTGAGCAAAATATGTTCTGCAGAATGAGAAACTACAGCTACCACTTGAAGCTGCTCTGGTGGATCTGTTGCAGCTTTTAGTCTCTTTGTGGACTTGCAGAAAGGTTGAAGAGCAAGTCTATGCAAACATTTAAGCAATATTTAAAAATGATAAAACATTTTAAAACTTAAAACCTTATATTTACTTGAAAAATGGTAGTGATGGTGTCTAATTTGTTTCTTGTCCAGGATTTTCTAGCCCTGTTGTAAAGGCACTCTAAAAAATTGATTAACTGACTGGTTAGTTTGGGCCAGGCATAGACCATATGACAAATGTGAAAGTATCATAGTGTTAAAAACACAAAGGCACAGTTCAGTGTCAGGCTGTGTCTTAGAATCACACTTTATTTGTTCTCCTTTATTCATCGATTTTACTTTTTATTTTTCTGTCATTACATTTTTACCCAACTGTTATTGTGCCCCAAGTGTTAACATTTTAGATTTCTTTTATATCAATAAATGCATCTGGTGCACAGATGCAGTCAGTGGATGATTTAGTTAAATAATACAGATCTCAGTATAAATCACAATAATCTTTAAGGACTTTTGCCATAATCAATAGCTCTACTTGTGACCATACAGTGGTGGGTTGTGTCTTGATGTCACACTTTTGTATCGGCTGAAATTGGTTGGAACCTCACAAGAAGTAAATCCAAGAAACGTACAAGTTCAATTCCCAATGAAAACAATAAACTGAGTAGTCGAGCCAAAACGATAGAAACGTCTGTTCTCTTCCGTCTCACTTTCAGGCCGTCTCTCTCTCTCTCTCTCTGTCCCTGACTTAACTCAATGTCTCTGTGTCCATCTCACTCTGCCGGATTCTCTACCTTTCAGGACACTGTCATGACTATGGAGGCCGTCACAGAGTACAGCAGGGTCGTTTCTCGGGCTGCTCTCAGTCAAGACATCAACATTCGTTTTGGCAGGACCGGAGAGGTGAAGAGAGTCCAACTTAGCCAAAGACATCCTGTTGCCACGCCCATCCAGGTGAGAATGAGACATGTGTAGGACAGTCCTACATTAAAAGCAGTATCAGACTACACAAATTCAACAAGATTTGGACCAGAATGTGTCATCGCCGCCCATCGTCAAATGTTCCACAAACACTCTTGTACTGTGACAGAGTCTAGCTTGTGTTTCCAGGCCCCCCCACAACACTCACTTGATACGATTGTCATTTTTTTCACCTTCCATTTAGTAGCCACAAAGTAAAGGAGCAGGAGAGAGACAGATGGTGTTGCTGCTCAGATTTAATCTCCTGTCACTGCTTTCTTTCCCTTACAGGTGACAAAAGATGAAGTCATCACACTGTCCACAGGTTATGGGAGAGGTGTGTCCAATGTGAAGGTGAGTGTGGTCGTACACAGCTGATTTAAGTTTGAGCTCACCTGACCTTAAAATGACCCAGAATTCTTTCCAACTTTGTTGTGTTTCCAGCTGAAGACAGTTTACTACGAGACCAAGGGATCTTCAGAGAAATGTAACTTTGACCTGACAGTAGAGGTGGCGGGCCCAAGCTCCTCCAACAGTAAGCATTTAATCAAAACTTTGTCATGACGTGGTGAACTGGGACACCATAATACAACTACAAACACAATGTTGTTTATTTTAAACTGACTGCACATTTGTCTACCACAATGTCCACTTGTCTATCTGCCAATAATTCACATAACTTCTTCTCTTCAGATCCAGGTTCAAGTGCCACTCACATAGTCGTCTGTGCAAAGTAAGAAAGAGACTCCAAAAAAACCCTTTATATATACTTTTTACTTTTGCACTTAAAGGTCCCATGTCCTGCAAAATCTTTTTTTTTTTGCTTTTCATGCTGAATGAAGGGGCTTGGGGAGCAGAAGAATATGACACCTTATACTAAACTCTTAGTTCATGGAGAAATGTTCTATGTCTCTAAAAAAATGTCCCTTAAAACACCCGCTTTTTACTTCCTGTGGTTTATTATGTCATATCTATAAAGCCATCACCAACATGTGTGTTTCTGCTCATCACAGGCAGACGCCATGAATGCTATAAAAGTCCACTACATGACCTGTAAGCCCCCCCACCCCCATTAGACATAATTTGAGCAGCCAGACCCAATCAGCGCAGAGTTTGTTAATATAGCCTCCTGTACCCCCCCCCCCCCCCCCCAGATCTGAGCATTTCCATAAAGATATTTATATTATTATATTATATTTAGACTTGAGTGTCAAACCCACAAGGACATGGGACCTTTAAGATAACTGGTGCTATTCAAATGTTCTTGAGTGTCTTTAAGAGTGCAACAGAAACCATTCAAATGAAAAATTAAAACATTTAAAAAAACAGAAACTGTAAAGACAAAACACTAGATCTGTGAAGTAAGAGTTTATATTTAGGCCCCGTTTACATGAATACGAATACGGCCAAAAATGGAGAATTTACATTGCGATTTTTCGCCTCCCATTTCCACGAGAACGGTGCCCCAAGTGCCTGAATCCGCAAACTTTTGAAACCAGGGTTCAGAGTGGAAAGTTCTGAAAACGGATTTGTATCTGGCTCCATGTAGACGAGATTCAGCGTTTCAGGGGGAAACGCTGACATCAACACATGCGCAGTACTTTTTCACATGAAGGCTGCACGCACATTCCAGGAACAACAACAACAGCAGCAGCTTCAGCCGTCTACCGAGCAGCATGTGTGCTGCTTACCGTGCTCAGTTTGTTATCCAGACAAAAATAGTCTGACACATTTGTTGTCCAGACAAACAACTTCTGCGTCTTCATGCGTCCACTCACCATGGTTTTTTGTGAAATGTTTGTCTTTACCGGAAAGCGTGTCGTAACACTGCTGTTTCACTAACAACCTACACTGCCATCTACTGGCCTGGCATGCACGCTACAGCATTTTCAGTTTTTTTGGCGGATCCGTGTGAACACGGAGCGCTTGTGTTTTGAAAATGCAAAGGAAAAACCTCTCCGTTTTTGATGACAACATTGTCGTATAAATGAGGCCTTACTCTCTTGAATTCAAAGTACTGTTTTACCCTCCATAGTAGTGGTCTTGGTCAGTATCAAGTACCTTAAAGGGATAGTTTTGAAGTGGGGTTGTTCACAGCCGTTGGCAATAGTAAAAAATAATTGCCAACAAAGCAACTGGCCAGCTCTGCCCCTGTGAGTAGACAGCTGGGTATGGATACTAGGCGATAGTAGTACATGGTGCCACTGTAAGCACAGAAATGACTCCCCTTTTAGGGTAAACTACATGAAAACAATTCCTCAACCAAGCCCCTGTGTATGAATCCCTCACAGAGCTAGTTACTCCAAAAAGTAATGTTATTTTTAAGGTAATGTTACTGTACACTGTGGATGACTTGACTCGAGACTGAGTGTTCAGTTTCAGTGTAGTGTTTAGTTTGAACTTTAATCCACATCTTATGATGTAATTTACACTAATCTGGAGCAACAGATTGCAAATTTAATAGTAGTAGGGACTTCATGTTTTACACACAGTCATCATAATTTACAGCAAATATCAGAATACTGAAAATAATGTAAAGCTGATTTGTGCCTGTGTTTATGTGCTCTGTAAATGTGTGTTTTGTGTGTTCTTCAGGTACAAACCCCCTCCTAATGAGGCTTTCACAGAGTCAGCTCTGACAGTGCTGAAGATTCAGCTGCCAACAGGTGTAGAGGCATACCTGGAGGACCTGAGACAGGTGAAGCGTAAAAAAAATGTGTTCAGTCAGATGTGACTTAAATCGAAGAGCTGTGTGGAACAATAAGAAGATTTCCCAACTCAAGACATTTATTCACAGAGCAGACTTTATGTACATGTCAGTATCGTGTTTTCATTTTGAATCAAAATGTTCTTTTGCAGTTCAGAGATTCAGATGAGCCAATCATATCTCACTATGAACTCCAAGGAAACACTGTGGTCATTCAGATGGAGGCGGTGAGTGACAGAAATAACAAAAAGTACAGAAAACACCACAAATACAACTTCTGGACCTAAAAACCTATCAGCCAAATGCTGACTTTTGAATTTCTTTACCCTTGACCTTTTTTCACTTGTTCAGAGTAGAGTCTGCTTCATGTAAGAGTTGTGAAAGATCATTTTTCTGTATTTGTGTAATAAGAATTTAAACCTCATCGAGTTGACTGGCATTTTCAAAACAAAGATACACAGCAAATGTAAAATCAGCTAATACGAGATAAAAAAATATCTGAAAAGGCTAATGTGTCATATGTCAGATAAGATGCACTTTTTCCTCTAAATTAATATTGAAACTTATGAAGAGTTTTATTGAAGTAATCTAAAAGCAATGTGTGAAAAAACACTTGTGATTGTTTTTACATGAATTCTCAACATGAAAACATTTTTGTTTGTTTTTTACCTCTTTATGTTGTGATAACTTCATGTTTGATTGATAGCTTCCCTGGGATAATTTCACAAAGCTCCTTGTGATAAATCATGCTTGTAAATAGTTCTTACTGCTCTGGAATTTGATGTTCTGGCAATTCTTTCTTTATTGGCATTTGTACTTCTGATCATGTAATCTCTGTTTATTGCTGTTTTTTTTCTTTTCCTGTAATTTGTTTTTCTCTATCCATTCAAAGCTTCCTAGGGAAATCTCTCTAACCTGTTGCTATGCTTCCTGTGTTAACTTCCTGTTTGGTTGCTAGGTTCCCTCAGATATCTTCATATGCATTGGTTTCAGAACTAGGATTGCATTCAATGTGGTGGGGGCTAGTGAGTCACTGGTCAGCATCTATGAACCTCAGGACAAAGGTAACAAGAAGACAGGACCCGTCCATATTTATCCTTACTATTCATTCTGTTACTGTCTCATTTTATGGATTGTTTCTTTGTCCTGTTTTTTTCTCTTGTAATTTTATCAGATAAGGTTTTTGTAATGTATGATAACTTATTTTTTTTTAGGTTTTACATAGGTTGAGTCTATGCATATCATGCAAAATATCTGATATAAAAAACCTTGACTTTACTTCAGGAGTAATACATTTTGCCACTGCATTAAGCGTTGACTTATAGAATAGTTCAGTATTTTTAAAGTCTGGTTGTATGAGGTATATTCAAAGTGATTTTGATCTGCTCTGCCTTGTAAAGACAGGACTGACATGTAAGTTAGGCCATAACTTGCTGCAGATAGGGCCAAGAGCTCTTTGTTATTTACTGAAGTTTAGTTGAAGACAAATGCTGCAAATGTTGATTGTATCGTGCTCACGTGCATTTTCTTCATATTTCTGTTTTCTCTGTTTTTGGTCAGAAAACAATAGAGCAAGGGTACAGTTTGTTCCCACAATATTTTCTTCAATCAATTGCAGTCACAGTGTGAATTATACTACGGTACCCTGACCATCAATGCCCTCATCTAGTTGCCCTGACATGGGTCATGTCTTTAAACTGATATTAAAGAGGGGAAAATACTTCTTGCTTTTGTCGTTCTCACTAATTATTGTGCATGTTACACTGTAGACAGCCAATCTGGTAAATATCAAACATGTTTGATTTGAGATAAGGGAGACTCAGATTGGACTGGGAACAATATAACAGTCGCATTGAGGGCACAGGATTATTCTGGCAAATTGCTGGATAAGACAAGCCTTGTATCAGATCTTGTTCCCCCATCACTGAAAATCTGGCATCAAATTGTGTACTGTGAAGCCAGCTTAAGATGCATTAAAAAAAATCACAGTTAAATGAGATAAGTCCAAAAAATAGTTGAGTGAGTGATATTTTAACCCTTTCTTAGCATAAAGATTAAAAGCAGATAAATGTTTAATCTTCTTCACTTTCCAAAAACTCCACATCTGTCTGATTAACATCAAGTTTGAAGATGTCTGGGAAGTGTACATTTGGAGTGCACAAACTGGTGGATTTCTCCTTTAGATATTAGTGAAGTTCATCTTCTTCTCTCTTCCAGGCAGTATGTGCATCAAACCATTTTCCTACCAAGAGCAGAGGCTGCAGCGCCTCTGTGTGGCTGAACAGTGTCAGTGTATGACAGGTAATATGACTGCAGCCTCCGTCACTCTCCAGCTGCTGCTGGATGTTAGATAATTTATACAGCTGATTAATTTATTTATTTGCATCATTATTTTTACATATTTATTAATCTTCTTTTGTTGCCCATGTTGTCAATTAGCTGCTTGTCCTACCTACAGAGCAGTGATCAGTTCAACTCTGACAGTTGCCAAAAGAATTGAGGAAACCTGCCGGCCTCACATCAAATATGGTGAGAATGAAACTTAGAGTAATAAGAGCCAGACGGAAAAGAACAACCTCAGCTAAATGTCATAAAAATGTTGCACAAAAAAACAAAGCCACAGTCATGATTCTCAGTCAAAAGTACAAACTAACATGTTCTCCTTTCACTGGTGTCTGCTCTGTCTCACTGCAGCTTACAGGGTCACTGTGAAATCAGCTGCAGCAGAAGGAGACTTTATGACCTACACAGCCACTGTAGCTGAAATTCTGAAAAACACAAACAAAGGTGACATTTTTTTAAATACTGTGTATGATAAGTTTCAGGGAATTAAGTATTTAGCAAATTTCAGCACTCCTTCACTTTTAAAATTAAGAATAATTATTGTGCATACTTTTTGGATTACATTACTGATGGACACAAAACTTTTTGTAATTGCACCAATACGTGCTTCAGCTGACGACCAGAAAACAGCTATTTGATATTTCTAGGGGGGAAATCTTACCTGACCAAAGCAGTGTTAACCAGAGGTGCTCATTTTTGCCACTGGAAGACATATTCGTCATCACTCATTAGAGATGGAGTCTTCTCAAAGAGAAACCAATAGGCCAAAGGCTAAGATGGTCTTTATAGGGATTTTTTTTTGTGGGGTTTGTGAAATACATGGCATGAGCCTGAATGTGTACCACAGTGTTACAGCTCAGCTCTCTCTCTGTTCAGAAACTCGGTATAGACACTGATGCTGTACATTGCTGTACATGGTGCCAGATTCTCCGCTTGACTAAAAAATTGTGAAAGAAAACAAGCCACAAAAACATTGTGGGGTCATCACATGCTACAAACAGTTTGTTTATATCAATTTAATTTTCCACCACATTGCCGTTTTAATTTGGCACTATTTGAAAACATTTCTTCCTCTCCCACAATTCTTCAGATTTGATTAGATTAGATTGGATAATACTTTATTAATCCCCTTGGAAAACCTTTCTCAGGGAAATTCAGAGTTCAGAAATATTCAGAAATTCATTCTTTTAATCAAGCCGAGAATCTGGCACCATGTACACCAATGTATAGCATAAGCGTCTGTCCCAAGTTTTTTCTAAAAAGAGAAAAAACTGAGCTGTGACACTGGCACACATTCAGGCTCATGCCAAGTATCTCACACAACCCCAATTCAAAAAACCCAAATTATCCCTTTAAGGTTTTTGATTATGTGTTTGTTTGCAAATGTTTTATGTAAAACAGATATATGAAACAATCAACGTTTAGTGATAACTTCTAGTTGTATAAATTCAAGGCAGTTCATGGTAAATGGGCTTGAGCTTACATTGTGTTTTCTCGTCTTTCTAACCAATCAAAGTGCTTTTGCACTGCAGCTCACATCTACCCATTCACTCTCACACAGACTCATTGACGGTTGAAGTTTTAAATGTAGGTTGTGAATCAGCATTCGCCACACATTCACACCCTTTTATGCAAACTTGCATGCCACTGACCCAGCAGTGGGAGCAACATGGGGTTAAGTGTCTTGCCCAAGCACACATCGACATGTGACAGCTGACAGCTTGAGCCCTCAACGTTTTGACTGATGGTAGCGCATATTATCAGATTAAGCCAAGGCACTGCTAGACTAGCCTCTAAACACACAAGTGTGCTGCACCTACCCAACAACAACAAAAATTCTCTGTAATTAATAAAATTTCTTACCCTCTAATTAAAAGATCTTGTTTTTAAAGATCTATCTTTAATCAGTGAAGAAACATCTTCTCTTTAATATTCTTTTACAATATGAAATCAATCAGAATCTGTCAAGAACTTTATCTGGATGTACTATTTTGATCATGTCTATTCACTTCAAAAGGATCATCGTGCTTCAATTGCAAACAGTTTGACAGATTTGAACTGAATAACTAAAACTTCATTTGTATTTTAAAAACATGGACGAGGAAATGTACAAGAGCATAACTTTGTGCAAAATAAGACCCTAAGTACATTTTTAAAATCGTGGAATGTTCACAAACTGTTACCCTTTATCATCAGCTCATTCTTACCCGTGTTTTTCATGCATCGCTCTTAGTTACATAACCTTCCTTTGTTTGACTGTTGCAGATTTTGAAGCGCTGAGTTCAGGCTCAGAGGTGGACCTTATTAAAAAAGTCACTTGCAGTGCTGTTGATATCCAGCAAAACAAACAATACCTTGTGATAGGAGCCAGCGGGTCAGAGGTCACATTAAACCAAGCCTTCAAGTCAGTATACCTCCTGAACTCTTATTTGGTGTTTCTCTTTTCCCTCAAAGTACATGTGACTCTGACCTTCTGCTTCTCTGTCCTATTTCTTCTTCTTCTTCTTCTTTTTGTCTGCAGGTATCGACTTGCTCTAGACTCTGAGGCTGTGGTAGAGCTCTGGCCAACAGATTGCAGCTCTCCTGAGTGTTCAAACTACATTTCCAACCTGGAGGACTTTGCTCTGGAGCTGCAGTTAGGAAGTTGTCCTGATTCATAACTCAGCAGACCTCACTTTTAGATTCATAATGTGAAGCCGTTTATGAAGACTTGAGAAGCTAGATGGGAGACAAGAAAAGGCTGAAATCAAAAGGTGTTTTATGTCACTTCAAATTTATCTTTGTACTTTGTCCTTTTCTAAAGATCGCTGTTATGTCATGTTTTGAAAATAAACATGTATTCACTGTTTTTTCTGTGTGTGTGTCAGGGTTCATTTGGCTCATAAATTCTGGTTGGCTGAATAATACATTACTTTTTCTGTATCCTAGAACTACTTCATGAACCACTTTACACCAAAGACAACAACTGACTAATGCTCATTCAAATTAAAACCAGATATGCTACTCTAAGGAAGAAACTGGTTATTATTCTTCATTTTCCTCTGTTTCAGTAATATCATGTCTTGCTCTCAGATTCACTGCATTTAAATTAATTTTGTTTCTTTGTTTAAAAAAATTACATTTTTTGTAAACACATAAGCATCTAAAACAGAGACATTGGTTTAATTCAAGTGCATTTTTCTGCTTGAACATTTCAGTAAACCAGTTTTTATCCATCTGATTAATGAGAATTAATAAAAAAAAACAAAAAAAAACTTTCTTAACATTCATGACAATGTTCATAATACATTTCTGCAAATATCTTTTACAAAATTCCAATAAAATTCTAACATCAGTCACATAAACAATCTTTTTAACCAAGTAAAGTTAAAAAAAAAAAATGCTAAGAATTCATGAAATTTCCAAAATCGCAGTCAAATTTGGTAAAACAATCTTAACAACTTCAGGGGAAACTATATGAAAGCTGCAGAAAATTATCACCACTATTTTTGTACGTTTCTCTACATTTCCAAAAAAGCAACCACCTACCCTCTATACTGTTTATCCCTTTGAGGTCAAGAGGGGCTGGATGCTATTTTAGCTGGTTTTGGGAATGATGTGTACATTCTGAACAGGTCACCTGCCAGTCGCAGAACCAAACATAGACAGACCACCATTCACACGCTGATCCACCCCTAAGGGCAATTTGAGTCACCTTCTAAGCATGTTTTTGGTCAGTGGGAGGAAGGCCCACACATGCACAGGGAGACGATGCAAACTCCACACAGAAAGGCCCTGACCAGCATGGGGATCAAACCAGCAACCTTCTTGCTGTGAGGCAGGAGTACTACCTGCTGTGCCATCGCGCTGCCTTTTCCAAAAAAAAAAACCAAAACAGCTTAACAAAATTTTCTGAAGGCTATTGAACCGTATCATCTTCAAATTACCACCCGAAGATATCTTAAATATCAGATGGAAGTCTCTCAAAATATTTTGACAAAAATAAAAAAAAGTCTAAAAACTCCTGAAATTCAGTGATGTCCAAACGTCTTCGTAAAATATTAGCTAAGGTCTTGCCTAAATAAGATCAGCGAAACGGGTTTAATTAATATGTAAAATGTTTTTAATAGCTTGTTTAACAAAAGTCAGACATGAAGGTTACTCCAAACAGTAGATGGCAGCAACCTCTTACTGAAATCATGTGTTTTAACCTGGAGTAAGGATGCGTACCTTCCATGGCGTTCACACTGTATAAGTAGATTTTGTCCTAGACTAAAAACTGCTGAAAGGGTGAATTATTTCATCTAACAATGCTTCCAACCACACCATGGGCCGTGACGTCACGGGCGAAGCAGGAAGTATACGGAAGCGAATAATCTCACCCCCGGGGTTGCTACGGCAAGCCATTGGCCTAAGAGGGCTCTCCACTGGCCGTGTCCATGCGTACCTTGTTTACATCTCAGCGCTGACCTCTCCAGAAAGTTTACAAATGTAGAGATAATAAAGGATGTTACGTCCTTTATTTGCGTTTGCAGTGTAGCATGTGAGCTAAGAGTGCTGAAAATGTCGGTGTTTAGTCTCTCTGTGAAACGAGCATGCTTCAGCGGGTCGTCGCGGATCAGTCGACCTTCATTTTGCTTTTTAGTAAATGAGAGAGCCTCGGTGAACTTATACAGACAACGAGACCGCACTGTAGAAGTAACGCGACAGCTGAGCTCCAAACCGCATAACCCCAAGGTAAACATTAAAGTATTACAGCTGTTTTATTACTTGGTGTCGTGACATGAGGACTGATCACTGGTGTCACTTGTAGGTACCAAAGAGTGCAACATGGGAGCCAGTGACAGATGACCAACTTCCTCAGGTAAACACATGTTCACTAGTCTGAAATGCAAGCCACACGACCACATGTAGAGTTAAACAGCTGTCTAATGTGTTTTAAAAATATTTTATAACCTATGAAATTAGGTATAAATCATGGAAAACATGGATTTCATCATACAGCAATTTGCGGTAAAATGTGAGCATCCACAGGTCAGTTGATCCTGAATCTGGTTCTGAATCTCTTAAATTAAATCAATAACTTAGTTTTAGGTGAGGGGTGGGCAACAGGCGGCCTGGAGGCCACATGTGGCCCCCTCATTCTCTTGCTGGGGCCTATCAGTAAATTTAGAATATCATAAATATATGTATTCATAATGAAAAAGACTGTGTGTGCCAGGAGAACAATGAAAATAACGGTGTTTCTAAAACAATAGAGCTATAATTGGCTAACTTGCTTTTAATAAGTAGCTGACTTTGGCCTGTGTACTGTGTTTACCCCATTAAATTAAGTATTATTACTCGCATTAGAGTCAGAATGAAGAAATCTTGATATTTGATAAGTCACACCTCTGCCATGGTGTGCCAGCCAAACACAGGAGCATATTCAGCAAAGAACTCATCCCACCAAGATGCACCACAGAGCACCACAGTGGGCCATGCCTGATTTTACAACTCCTCACTCCAAATCTGACTTACTGTGTTGAATCCTGGGAAGATTTATATTCTAATTAGATTTTTCTTTCACCAGTATTGTCTTTGTTAGTTCTTAAAATGTTCTGGGCTTGTTTTTTTCTTTCTTATTTCTTTTCAAATTTACAAACGTGTTTCATTTTAATGTCTAGATTGGTTCTCTTGCTACTATAGATTAGATTAGATAGTACTTTATTAATCCCCTTGGGAAAAACTTCCTCAGGGAAATTGGGATTCAGTAGCAGTTCAGAACTACAGATTAAAGATATATATAAAAACTAGAAAAGCACTCAGAGAGTGCAGACCTCTGCCAAGCAGCTTCAGTCCACTTTGGCGAACATGGTCCTATCTTGCAATGTTAAAGAATCCTTTAAAAATTTCATGGATCCAGATGGTGATCCTGATCAGTCCCAAAATCGAATCGTTTCTTCATTATCCCATTCCACACATTGCCTGAAAATTTCATCCAAATCCGTCCATAACTTTTCAAGTTATTTTGAACACAAACAAACAGACAAACAAACCAACGCCGGCAAAAACATAACCTCCTCAGCGGAGGTAATAAAAAATAAAAATATATGGCTAGTGGCAGGCTACTACTCCTTCCCATCCTCAGTCTTCCTGTTACTCCTCCCCCCAAGTGAGGAGTTGTACAGTCTGATGGCCTCAGGGACAAAGGAGTTTCTCAGTCTCTTGGTCCTGAACTTGGAAAGAAGCAGTCTTTGGCTGAACAGGCTCCTCTGTTGCTGATGACAGTGTACAGAGGGTGACTGGCATCCTCCATAATGTCCAGCAGTTTGTCAAGTGTCCTCTTCTCAGCCACTGTCACCAGAGAGTCCAGCTTCATGCCGACCACTGAGCCGGCCCTCCTGATCAGCACACCATAGAGTAAAAGAGGATAATGGCACCATGGACTGGTAAAACATCCGCAGGAGTTTCCTGCAAATGTTAAAGAACACAGCCTCCTCAGGAAGTACAGCCTGCTCTGTCCCTTCCTGTACAGATGGTTGGTGTTGATTATCCAGTCCAGTTATACTGTGTGTAAAAGCAACTAAAACAACCAAATTTGCACTCTGAGATTAGTATTTCTGATTCTGATTATTTCTCCTTATGAGAGCTTTTTTGCTCCTTTGTTACATCACAAGTAACTGTACAAGGCATCCCACAGTTGCCACAGTTCAGCCCAATGGCAACAAGAACAGAACTAATGTGGCCTTTATTGTAACCGAATCTGCCCATACCTGTTTTTATGATTTGGATGTTGATTGGTTTGAATGTTAATTGGAGCTAATGTGAGGCTTAATAACACCTTGTTATTAAGACAAAACATTATCTGAAACAATGTGTTAAGGTTCCAGTGTTTGGGGCAAGTTGTGGGAAATTCTTGCTGTGATCTTACTAGGAATAAGATGAGATACACACACAATATGTTGGTTATTGTTTTGCATCTGGCTACAGAATTGGTCACATAAAACTTGTTAAATTACAGTTTTTTATTTAACTTATTAAGTAGATTATTGCTGACAAACATGTAATGAAAGAATGTTATCAAGCATAACACTACCTTTATCTGGACTTGACCACACTTTCTTAATTTTTTTTTATTAATAACAAGAATGAAACAGTATAATGCAGATAAACAGGGAAGACCAAAGAGCAAAGATCTTTGATAGAAAATAATCTATAATTATTTCATGGCTATATTCAAAGCTTATTAACAGGGAAATGTTTAAGTGATTTACTAAATGGGTTTTTCTGAATGCACATTTCTGACCAGCAAATTAATGTTTTACAGCCTTCCCAAATCCCTGCAGACCTCGTGGATAAGCTGGAGAGACTGGCCTTGGTTGATTTCCGCACCAAACAGGGTCTTGAATGTTTGGAGAAGGCCATAAGGTTTGCAGATCAGCTTCATTTAGTCGACACCACAGGAGTCAAGCCAATGGATTCAGTTTTAGAGGACAGGTGGGTACAGAAAGTTGTTTGGTTCACCGATCAACCAACCAGAATCAGGGAGCTCTCTTGAAGGCAGCCGTTGCGGGGTTACACCGTGTGACAACTCTCTGTGTCGGTGGAGTCTATTTTAATGCCTTTTGGTAAAATTTTTATCTTAATTGTGTTACTGCAACTTTGAGAACCACGAAGAAAACTTTACTACACTAAAGGGCAAGAGAGAACATTTTGACACTGGCAGCACTTGTGTGTTCAAGAAATACGCCGCAGAAATAATAAAAACATTTTGTTGATATGAACAGCCTATGTTAGATGAAATCTCTAAGGGCAGGTCAGTAATGTTTTCATTATTTGGACTGATTCATAAATATTTTGAATTTTCGTCATACACACTACTGAGGCTTTGTAAAATTCTTTCACTGAGGCCAATTTAAAAAAATGATTAAATATATTAAATATGGACAAAAGTTAGTGAAAACACAAGGTATTTTCTGTTGTTTCAAATGTGAGAGAGGCCAGAAACAACAGCTTATGTTTAACCTAGTAACAGTTACTATGAAGGGTGGGGCTTGATAGAGGATTTTTTCCTGAAAGGGAACATGTCTGTACAAAGGGTCAATTGTTTGAATTTTCTTTTCGTCACAGTTACACCCAGGATTGGCTAATTTCTTGATCCTGTTTAGTATAACGGCTATACATACATGACGTATATGTTTTTTTTTTTTCTGTAATTATTAACAAGTTGTTGCCACAATACCAGAATGATAAATCTTGATATGATTCTGGTACAAAAATAAACTACTGATATCTGTTTGATATCACCTAACTTCACCCAGTTTACCAAATATTGCTAATATAGTTCAGCATTTCAGACAGTGTGCAGGAGTTGGCCTGAAATATTTGATAATAAAAAACAAAAAACACAATTTTGAGTGTTTTGGACTTGTGTCTTAGTTGCCATGATATCAAAAAGGTATTCATATCAAAGGGTGTTTTACAAACGGAAACAGAGTTTAATTTTTCACATAGCCTAAATATATCCAAAGGTGATGCTGTGGCCAATAAGCATCTGAATGTAAAACGGAGGACTAGGCTTGTTATCTGTTTTTTTTTTTTTTTTACATTATCATGTACTGTGTTGATATACAGTAAAACATATTGCCTTACACAATACTTAATATGAAATATTAATTTATCAACTGTAATGGCAAAAATTAATCTTTTAATATTCTCAAGCAAATCTTTTCTTTGAATCACAGTGAGTCAGCATATTCATTTGTGTTATTCTATACTATCTTATACAACCTAATGATTATTTAGTTGTGTGACCTGATGGTCTTATGATTCACTGGGGTTCGCATGGAACAGAGCTGATTTGCGTGTTTACAGAGAGTGAAAAGGCCCAAGGTCAGTGTTCATGCAGATCATGCTCTGTCCCCTGAGAATCAGCACCTCTGTGTCTGTGTCCGGTTTGATTAATTAAAGTCATCAGGCCTGCTATTGGCCCTAGAAGCATACAAAGTTTAAGTTGAGAACAATGGGGCACAGAGACCTGAGGCGCAGCTGGTGAGATATAACTGATGTTCGTGCTATCCTCCCTTCGTGGCTCCTGTGAGGATTCAAGGCCAGGGTCCCAAGGGGGAGCAAGGGGGGCCAGTACTGAGAAGGTGGATGTGTTCTGAGATTTTGTGTGTCACAGGAGCCAGAGGGAGGTGTGAAATGTATAAAGACTTCGTGATTCTTTATGTCTAGCAGAACTCTCTCTGCAGACTTTGTGTGCTGTACGATTGACTTCTCTCTTGCAAGATAAATAAACATCCTCAAAGACATCTTTGGACTCAAGATCCTTTATTGATCCTCTACGTTGGTAAAAATTGCCAAGACACAACGAAATTCTTAATATTTCTGAACCACATGTGCAACTCAATATCTAAACTCATGATGCTTAGTGTTTGTGAGATCTTTTCTATGGATTAAAAATGTCTATCTGTGCACATTCAGGACACTTCACCTCAGAGATGATGCCGTGACTGACGGGGACTGTGCAGAAGAACTGCTCAAGCTCTCCAAAAACACAGTTGAAGAATATTTTGTTGCACCACCAGGTAAGAAAGGAGCTCCAAAATCTTACAAAATGTGAGTAGAGTTCTGATGATTTACACAGTATTTAGATTCGAACTCAATGAAGGTAGAAATATCCGTCTGCTGTTGTACAAATTTCATAATTTATTTTCTCACCACAGGAAACATTCCTCTGCCAACAAGGGAAGAGAGGAGCTCCATGCTCAAACACTCAGAGTTCTGAAGTTTATGGACTTTTCTTTTATATTTATTTTTCATTTTTCATTCAGGTGTTAAAATAAAACTTATGGGATCATGAATGTGGATGATTTCTGGTCTTGTTTTGAATTTTGAGTTTCACTTTCACTTCAATAAAACTGTGACTGTTGTGAAAGTATTTACAACCTTTTATTCTCATACAAAGATTAAAGTGTGAAACGTCATGTTGCTGTGACTCTGCAAACTCCTTCCTTGTACCTTTCATGCCTTTAAAGTATGGATTTTGTACAGTGAGATATTTATGAAATTAATGTGTCAGTACTGTAATAATAATAATAATGAAATGGAGGAAGCCTGAGTGCCCGGGGAGACCCACACATGCACAAGGAGAACATGCAAACTCCATACAGAAGGCCCGGACAGATGCAGAGTTTGAACCAGCAACCTTCTTGCTGCGGTGCACATGTGCTGCCTTCAGTGCCTGATTGGCAGCTGTTGTATTTGAGTAATATTTGACCAGGGGGATCAGCCCTTTGTCTTAAATGCTGAAGCTGCATACATTGTCAAACACTGACAAATATTTATCAAGTAATACAACAAAACCTCTTAAATTGAATAGTTCTGAAAAAAAGAAACAAAGTGGATATTCCGTTATTCATTTTTTTGTCACAAAACTGGCAATGGTGTGGTGAAAAGCTCACGGTGCTAATATAAATCCTAAATTTTTGGAGAATAAATCATGTCAGGGAGGTTTCAAATACCTGATCCTTTAAGTGCACCCTGGCCTCATGGATCCTCTTCATGGGCCTTCAAATGTCTGAAAAGTCCCCTGTTTGTATTATCAGTTGTTCAATGTTTTTATCGGTTCATCTGGGCCCATAAACATGCTGGCATCATGACGCAGCGGTGATGTACGGAAATGGAAATGGAAACTTAATGGAGTCAGAGCAGGGAAAACGAAAGTGAGGTGAAGGGGGGCGTGTTGATCAGCTGCTGGACCCTGCAGTATATAAACAGAGCTGATCCAACATCTGTCACTGCTGCTGAGCTGCGTCGTCTGTGCTCCCGGACAGCCTCCACAGAGTTTTTCCACAAGTTTCCTTGGGGATATTTTTCGTCATTTCAAGGTGAGAAACTTTAGTGACTTCAAAAATATCATACAGTCAAGTTAGTTATTGGCCCTTTTTGCACAGATTCAATTTTAGCTCGTGATTCACAAATGATTAAAATAAGAACTTAAAAAATCATTGATTTTTGATCAGCAGAGGTCTATTTACGTTAGTATTCCACTGTAAGAGTAAGAGTAGTAACAATAATGTGTATGATTTCAAGATGGATTTGGAAACGAATGTCCGCAAAAAAGTTAAAGAAACGAGAGCAGGATGAGTGACAAAGATATATTTTAAAAAAGCAAAGCAATGAAACCAAGAAACAACAGAGGAGGATGAAAGAAAAGCCAAACTACATTTTAAAAGCATGTTAGTAAGATTAAAATAATGTGCGGAGGACAGATGAGCTCTGGTACGACGGAGGATTAGGGCCACGTCAAAAAAAAAGTACAGTTACGAGAATAAAGTAATAAATCTGTTTAAATTCAGATAGAAAACTAACTTCAATCTGAAAGGTTGTACCAAAAGAGCATACATTTCTCCTCTTCCAGAAAGGAATAACTGTTGGCTCACTGTAGCCTCAGTCTGTGAATAAATATCCTGTGTCAATCATCCAAATGGTCAGGAGATGTTTTGGACTAGTTCGCTCTGAAGTTTAGCCATTTTCTTCCTGCCATGAACTTTCTCTTCTCTCATGGTGGATGAATAAACGATTCATATGTTGGACTGTTTAATACAAAATGACAAGCTGATAGAGACTGAAAACAACTACCCCTGATTCACCCCACATTCTGATTAAACCCCTCTTTGTTTTTGCACTCATGTTGTTGGCTTGATGTGTAAAATGATGCTTTGTCTGTCATTTTGCAGGCCTCACAAGTCAGAACTGTAACAAGCGCGTCGCAAACATTTCACAGAGTCTTCTTAACTTGTGAAATGTGTTGATATTTATTTCAGGTCTTGAATCATGGAGATCACCATCCGAATGCTGAGTGAGTCCCACACTCTGACAGTGAGCCCTCACGCCACTGTGGGCTCTCTGAGGACCCTGATCCAGGACAAACTGAAGGTCCCCTCAGACAGACAGAGGCTGCTCTTTGATAATGGACACAGGACTCCTCTCATTGACAACTCCAAGTCCCTCAGCTCCTACGGCCTGCAGAGTGGCTCCCTGGTGACCCTGCTGGTCCTTCAGACCTTCCAGGTGTTTGTCCGGAATGAGAAGGGAAAGTCGAGCACATATGACATCACAGCTGAAGAGACTGTGGATGACCTCAAGAAGAAAGTCCAGGACGTCGAGGGGGTTGCTGTGAGCCAGCAGAGGCTGGTGTTTGAGGACAGGGAGATGATGAGCGGGAAGCTTTCAGATTATAAAGTCAAAGAGCACAGCACCATCTTCATGGTGCTGCGCCTGAGAGGAGGCTGAGGCTCACACTTTCCTCTGTTCATGATCTACTTAATGCACATGAAGAACAATGCTGTAGGTCGGATTTTTATTCCTGCATTTGTTATTAATCCATGCAGTATTTTGGTGGTTTATTTAAAACTTGTTTAACTTGATTCATTTGTATATTTATTAGGCAAAGCACATCATGTTTGACCTTCATCAATATGATGATTCACCTAAAGAGAGCATAGAGGCAAAGCTTCATTCATGATATTTCAGTGAGGCCTTTTCTTAGTTTTATTTTACATACATTTAGTACGAATGCTGTGTATTTGTTTTGATTATATTACATTTTCATTTTGAATAATAAGGCTCTTCTAAACTCCTGTAGACACCTGTTGTTATACTTGTTAACCTGACATTAAAACATTTGAAAAAGAGACTTTGTCTTGTAATTTCTTCCAACAAGGAAGTTGTTTTTGCTGGCGTTTGTCCATTTGTTGGTCCGTCCGTCTGTCTGTGAGCAAGCTAACCCAAAAATCATCAACAATTGGAAGAAATTTCCAGGGAATGTTGGTCATGGCACAAAGAAAAGTTATTCCATTTGTGTGGTGATCTGAAAGTATTTGGATCCAGGAATTTTGTCCACATTTTAATAGCTCTGCTAAGAATGACAGAAAAAAAGCTCACTATAACCTCAATCTGTGAGTAAATATCCCGTGTCAGTCATCAAAATGTTTTTGGACTAGTTTACTCTAAGGTTTAGCCATTTTTCTCCCCGTCATAAACATGTCAGGAATTTTGTCCACATTTTTAATAACTCGGCCTAAGAATGTCAGAAATGCCTTGGCAAAGGTATAAGCTCTCTGAGCACTGATGCTTTGTGCTGGTGATACCACCATCTCCAATTAAAGCATCAAAAACACAATTTACAGTAGAGTCATCTTTTTTATGACATTTTGGTTAAGTCATTGAACCACTTGTCTAATTTTAAATTTAGACTTATTCTGAACAGGAGATGTTGGTAATGGGCCAACTTAAAAATGATTAGATTTTGGTGGTGATCCAGTTAACTGCCCTTAACAATCAGTTTTGCTCAATAACTGTCTAACTAATCATGGTTTCAACATGATTACAAGTGCTAGGAGTGGGGTTTCAGGGTCAAGGAATCACATTGTGATGGTAACTTTACCATGCAACTGTTGGTTACAGATGTAACAGCAATATGTGAGCTACCTTAGCGGAGGTTTGCGCTTTCCGAGTGCTTTCTAGTAAAGTATGAATTGCTTTATGTATGTTTGAGAGTGATGGACAATAACTAGTTGCTTATATGTTTCTGCAATATTACATTTTCAGTAACTAGTAGTGTGTGGGATAACAATTTTTGAAAATGTGAAACCAGAGGGCTCCCATCATGATTAGGTGTAATGATTACCTCAAAATTCCATGTAGCATGAAGGATGAGAGGGTGAAGAGAAGAGAGAGAGCACTACACTCAACAAATCAAAATATCTTTCATTTTAAACTTCTGCCCATGAAAGACACAATGAACATTGTGGTCTGCTGTGAACTTCTTTTTAATAATTCTGTCATAGATCAGTTTTTTGAGGAGGGGAAATAAATGATAAATTGAAATGTACCACAATAAGTTACTTTTGACACAAAATAATAAGAAAGACAATCAATACGTTTTAATGAAGTAATGAGTTAAAGGTCTTTTGCATAATTTGCTGAACACTGATGTTTGGATCAAAAAGAGAGCATGTTTTGTGCTGTTGTAATTACATAAAATCCACTGGGCTTTTAGAGGCCTGGCCAAGTTTGAGTGCATAAAAAACTGAAGAGCAAAGTTCAGCATTGAAAAGGTCAAATAAACACACTGATGTAGAAAAATAAGCAGCCTTAATCATTTAATTTTATTGTAAAATGTTTCCAGTGTTCTTTAAAAATATTTTCTAACTACATTTATTTTTACTATTAACAAAGGCAGTCAGGTGATGAGAATATCATAGCAGCATGTTTACAGGGCATGACCCTGATGTAAGGGTGTGGTAACAGACACTTGAGCTACTGTGAGTGTGAATTATTGACATGAAACAGAACAGATTTGTTGTGTCATTTTCATTTAGTCTATTAGGAAGCAGACTCCACTTTTTCTGACCGTCTGTAAGCTTCATTTCCTCACAGATGCAAGGTAGGCATACCAAAATAAGGCGACCATGTTGGCAAACAGCACTCTGAACTGAAAACAGAAACAGATTCACATTACAAATAGAGTAAATACACTCCTCAAGATATTTTTGGAAATTTTTTAAAATTATTTCAGTTGGTTACTTCTCCTCTTATATAACACCAATTGGTATTGTATCTTATATTGTTGGAAAGCCTGATTAGTCACCTTAACAACTAGGTACAACTTGTAAGGATCGTGCATTCATGGAATAAGCAGCACAGCTAAATGTGTGGGTAACGCTCCCCAAAATTTACCAAAATCCCCTGCAACTGGAAGTTGCTGTTTTGGTACACAGAGTGGCAGAATTCAGCAAAGTTCCATGAGACTGGTGAAGTCAAAGACAGACCATGAAGTTGACAACACCACAAGAACACCGGTTCCTTGCTCTTACTTCACTGAGGAACTGTAGGCTTTCCTCCAGGGCCAGAGGGGATTTTGGCACATTTCTTTGGGGCACTACCCACATGTTTAGCTGAATGCATGATCCTTACAAGTTGTACCTCATTGTAAAGGTGGTTTTCTAACTATATAAAATAAAATACTGATTGGTATTATTGAAGGGGATAAGTAATCGACTGAAATAGTGTTCTAAACTTGTTTTGAGGAGTGTATAAGAGTCATCTCAGCAATGTCAGGATGGTATTTAAGTTCTTACCTGTACAGGCACAAAGTTGATATTGATGAACTGAAAGGGAGTCCACACTTTCCAGTTCATCTTTAAAGCTGTCCAGTAACTTGCTCTCATCTTCTTTTCAAAGTCTCCCCAACCTTTAGCCTGAAAATACATGACACTTACTCTACACTTATTTCAGACCATACTGAAAGATTTGTAATGTGATGAACACTTAAAAAGACAGACTCATGATATAAAAACCAAATGAGAAACACTGAATAATGTTTTAAAGAGTAGACAACTAATTCTGCACATTAACATTTGACCTGAGTAGTCCTACAAAACTATAACGTAACTGACAAACTGCAAAACCCACACATGAAACAACAGAATATGTATCACAGCTACAGTAAAATGAATTACGTTTCTAAGATGCATAACTAGAAGTGCGGGACCTCTGAGGCAACAAAAAACCTGTCTCTGGTGGTCCCTTGAACTTCAGACCAGTGCCATTGTGGCTCCTCTCTTATGGGCTGATTCTGGGGTTCCTGAGATGACCTACCTCGAGGACGTTCATAACAAAGTAGAACAGGAGGAGAAAGCCGGGGGCAAATATGAGGCGATCCAGGAGCAGACGTTTGACTATACAGAGCGGGTCAGTGGTGGGTATCCACAACTCCATCAGCTGGTAAAAGTAATGGCTCACTGGTCCTGTAATTAACAACCTGCAACAGAAGACAGTGCTACATAAATACACTTAAATTACATGGAAATACTTAAAATTTATGACAGAAAGCTGTTCACAGGGAATGCTTTATTCTCTGTCAACACTGTAGATGATGTTACCATTAGGCAAGAAATGGCAGCCATAAGAACTGTGATTTAGCACTTTTAATGAAATCAAGTTTCTGTCATTTACCCCCCTAAAAACCTAAAAACATCTGATTTCCTGCTTTGAAAGCTTTTAGCTATGAGGATACTGCAGTCAAGTCAGCTGTCTCTCACTTAAGCGTGGTCATATTGTTTCTACTGAAGACTTTGAGCAGTCAACTCTAAAAACACCCAATACAGTTTGATAAGAATCTTATTGCTGAATCTGATGTCAAGAAATTTACTTCCTTTGAATTGGTACTTCATCAGCCTAATGTCTTTGTTATCTGTACTTCTTGTACTGCATGTTAAAGTAGTATGAATTTCAGGAATGGCTAATTTGATCATGTGAAAGCGAGGAGGGACTGGCTTCACTGCAGAATGGAGGGGGCCTCAAAATGACTTGCACCACCTCTCACTGTTTCACAGTT
The DNA here is from genome assembly GCA_037902135.1 of Cetoscarus ocellatus. Taxonomy (NCBI): domain Eukaryota; kingdom Metazoa; phylum Chordata; class Actinopteri; order Labriformes; family Labridae; genus Cetoscarus; species Cetoscarus ocellatus. The sequence continues at coordinate 625,295 of JBAMNC010000421.1, forward strand.
AAGGATACAAGGACGATTTATTTACATCCAACAGATGTACCTTTAAATTCAGAGCATCTCTCACTCCGTATTCATCCTTACCCATAAATGGCATATCGTGTGGCTCCAGCTGTGTCAATCTCACTGACTGGGACTCCATCTCTGGACTTTTTTCTTGCCTCCAAAACCTGAGACAGAAGATTTCCTAATGCCGAGAGGATGGCACTGAAATGTTAAAAAAAAAACACATGAACAAAAGTGTTTTTGTTTCGAAACACGAGAAATCAGCCTCCTTGAGTGAAATTGTTATACAGTTGTAGGGGAGGTTCTGTAGGCAGAAGCTGATTGGTCAAATTCACAGAGTTGACACAAGGACTGTCTGATGAGTGCAAACGATGCACTTACTATCAAATGAAATACAATCCGATGACAACATGGCAGTAATTAAACTACATCAAAATTCACTTACATTTAATTGCAATAGTTTGGCTGTCACATCATATGTGAAGACAAAATGTGATTTCTAAAATGTCAAACAGTCTAAACTCGACCAGCAGCTTAACAACCCGAGCAAACAGAGCAAAGAGTGGATAAAGGGTCACAGACCTCGTCACAGACTTGGTGAGGATGGGGTATTTCTTCAGCAGAAACAGATACTGTTGTAGCAAACGGAAATGTAAGGACACATCACGGACTGGCACGCTCTGGACGGTCATCGTCACTGATCTGCACCAACATTACAACAACACGACTCAAGTTTTAAGAAGAGGAACTTCGCCAACGTCTTCCTGCCGACGTCATTACGTCACCGTAAAGACGTGTCGTTCAGGGTGACGTCATCAACGTCTTTTTTTTTTTTTTTTTTAAATCAGTTTTGTTGAACTTCTTGACGTGTAATGCCTTGTGTATTTGTGGTATAACTTGCCATTGATAACATAAAATTAATAACGTTATGTTCATAAAGATAGATATTTTTCATTTATTCTTCTTTGGGTATGTTTTCACTTATTTTACATTAAAAAACTGTGAACTGTTCTTTATTCATTCTGGTCCTTGTTCCTTCATCATGTAAAGAAAAAAAGCATGTCTTCCATTATCTTTTTTTTAATGTATTTTTATATTCCCTGGAATGAAGGGTCGTATTTACATTTTTTTTTTTACGGATAACAACTTTGCAAAATAATTTCACCCTTTTTGAAATTTTGACTTTAGGTTAATCGCAGGCCTATCTGACAGAAAAAACACGATGAAATGCAGGGGGACACTGTACACTTTGTTAGTTAATTATAATTTTAGAAAATTTATAAAATTTACATGTATACAGTTTATATAGTATTTTAGTAATGGGACATCAAAGTTACCATTTGACTTCTTTCATAACTTTCACATGATATTGTGAATAAAGCATCATGATTTATTTTTTTATTGTCTTAAATTTACACATTCCTGTTACATGAATTGATGAAAACAATTGCTTATTAGACTTAATGTAATTTAAACAGTTTCAACTCCTCCAAAAAGTAAGATGTTATACGTCTCAGTCTGTACCTCGATGATTTAATTCACAGGATAATCATTTAATTAGAAAAGTATTTGTATTTGTATTTTTTTTAATCAGAAATTTGTAAAAAGTACTCTAAAGGTAGAAACGTAGACAGATAATACAAATGAATAAGATAAATGGTTATGTTCAATCCATGTATGGATCTGATTGTAACATGTTTTGAGTAAAAACAATAAATAAAATGCTTTTGGGTGCAAATTGTGCTATAAAGTGGATGTTTGGACATAAAAAGGCATCATTGTTTTCTAGCAGGGTCAAAATCCTGTCCATGTTTAAACCTGATTTAATGTCGTTTTAACTTCACAACTATGATCAAATATAGGGCTTGTAGGGCTATAAGGAGGGACTGTGACACAAAAATTTAAAGCAGTCCATCTGAAATAATCATCTTTAAGCGTGGCTGAAATCCAATCCATGTGTCTCAGGAGTGTTAGGTGGAGTTGGGTGGATGAGTAGAGTAGGTTACTGAAGGGAGCTGGTTCAGCGTTCAGAAAGTATACAGCTAGAAAACATCAGGATGGTGGAAAATTTGTATTTATTTGGGTCAAATTTGGGTAATGAAAGGGGTAACAAACTGGGATAATAAAACAAACAAAACACGTCGGAAAAATTAGAAAAATAATGTTCGGAAATATAACTAAACAGGATAAAGATAAATCAACATGGAAAAGATAACAAAAATACAAAGTCAACCTTACCCTGCTGCCGCCCATGGGTAAACCTATGAGCGAGTAACAGAGACTGCAGGCTTTAATGAAGGATTGAACAAATCAGGTGACTTAAAACAATCAGGGAAACAAGAAACCAGAAGTGGTACACCAAAAAAGTGTGTACCAAAGGGATGTGTGGAAAGTGCAAAAAAAATAAATATACACGTGATCTATTTTTACAATGTGTGAATGTGATTTTAAAGTATATCTTATTTTGTAAAATTATAATAAAAGCAATGCCTTAGGGGCTACATGATACTTTAAAGAGGGACATAAAACCAAAGCCCCACATTGAAAAAGAAACATTTTGCTGCAGGGGTTGAAATGTGGTTGCATGTACAGACCTGATTTCACTGATTTTATATTTTGTAAAAATAGGAAATACAGTGCCAATAAGAGGGTCCTGGGACATCAAAGCTGAAGTGCTTTATCCAAAAAGTACAATTTTACAGGGGTGGTTGAAATCCAGTCCATTTATAGACCTGATTTCAACTTTTTTATGATGTAAAGGTAGTACAGTGTCTTAATGGCTCAATGCTGCAATTAGGTGCATCTTGGGACATAAAAATTAAGGCAGCTCATCTAAAAAAAAACGTTATTTTTATAGTTTTGTGAAAAAAACATTTTTTTGTATGTTGGGAACTGCCAGAGATAATTTTATGTCAATAACAGACAATCATTTTCCCAGTTCGAATCTGATAATCTCTTCTTTTAACTTTGACAGTCTACAACAAAATGCACAGAACAATACATTTTGGAAAAATAATGATAATTCCATTTTATTTTTTATTATAAAAAAACATACACCATTCAATATATACTGTATATAGACAAAGAGCTCTGGGTATATAATTTGATTTACATAACACGTTATCAACTGGCTACAAAATAAGAATATCAGCTTCACATATAAAGCAGCATCTGAATGAGAAAAAGAATAAATAAATAAATAATTTGGCAAATAAATAAAATGGTTTTTCAGACAGAAGTTACAAAGAAACACAAATATTAGGAGCAGTCAATCTTACCACAATCATGAAGCTACACTTGAAGACAAAATGACGGAAGATTTTAGGCAAAACATGAAGATAAACCAACTTCAGTACTAATTTAAGGGGTCAAAACATGTTAATGTAATGTCCTCACAAGCTGAAAATCTGCCGCATATCACAAGGTCATGCACAGTTCATTTAGAAAGAATGCCAAACTTAATAACTTCCCTCTCCCTAAATAATCACTCTCAGGCTTTAACTATCGCCATAAGATGAATAAGCCTAAAACTTTAATCTGTGCCATCTTCTCTTTTCTTTTCTTTTCTGAATCGTACTAAAGCTGAAAATAACATTTAATGCAACAACCAGCTGCCAGACATTACAAGACCAAAACCAAGGTGAGTAAACTCCACAATTTACAGAAAGAAAAAAAAAACAGGCTTGTTTTTTGTTTTCATATAAATCTCCACTCAGACACTTAAATATAAGATTACTGTAGATTTCACCAGCTCAAACGTAAGATAATCCCCATAGGTAAACATATTTTTCTCTCAGCACAGTACAACGCACACAGAACAAATAAGACGTAATATTTGGCAGAGAAGGCAGTTCTAGGACATTAAAACACTGTTGGGTGCTAAATCACTGACATGATACTAAGCTAAATTATTTTATTATATTGATGAGTGTTTCAAACATAGAGGTTATATATGGCAACACAGGCCAGTGTTTTTCTTCAGCAAAAATAAATCAGATTTTTGTGGTGCTGTTATGAAAGAAAATAAACTTTTCATCACATTCTTTCTTTCATTAAAAGGGTTATGAATTCATATATTTTCATTTTAATCCATTAAACTCAGTCTATTACAACAAGTATTATAAATAATCCTCACAGGGTATTTTCCTCATAAATATAGTCTCTGGTTGAGTTCTGCTCTGAACTATTTGGTTTAAAATGTGCCACTAAAACCATCATCATCTTAAAATATTGAGTGCACTCAGAATAAGTTAGACACTTGAGGGATTTTGGACAAAATATTTAAAAATCAAAAACAATTTTTAAGATAGATATGTGTTTCATTTAAACATACTAGCAAATGTGAAGCATAAAATTCTCACACAGCTGTCGACAACACAAACAACAACGTGGATACAGATAAGGCTCAGCAGAAAACAGTGATTGTAAAGGCCTTGTGTAACACCTATGTGGTTGTGTGTGTGGTTCTCTTATGCTACTACAACTGCTCAGATGTTACTTGGAAGAGAAAGAGGACAAACTGAGCGAATCACTTGTTCTCTATCAACATCTGCACCTTGCACACCAGATCTCTGGCCAGGGTCAGAATCTGCCTGATGTTGTGATGTTCAGCCATTTCTGAAAGACAGAAACAAATGTACATTAAATCATTTTGGAGCAGTTACTCAGAATAAACATTATCTGATAATATGTCTGAAATAGTAATTTCTTCTAAACAGTCAAATGTTTATGGTAAAACCATTCATCAGAGGCTGCAATTTGACATTTAAAAAGAATTCCATTGATTACTCACATTACACCTCCATCTTTACCTAAATGTCTAGAGGGAGGCACTAAGGCTACAAACGAATAACTGTGTTGCAGCGTAACAGATGAAAGTGTAACAGTTTAACTGATTTTAATATACACAACATGCAGTGCTCTTTTTCACCAGCAGAGGGCAGTGGCTTCTCATGTTCAATGTTAGTGGCTGTAGTAGCAAGACAGACAGAGAGCACTGAAGGTTTGATGTTTAAAAACATCCTGTTTAAAGCCTGTGTGCACACATGAGTTAAGCAAATTATGGTCAAAAGAAAATGAACGAATAATGCAAAAAGACTAATGAATAAAAAAAAATCACACACCAAACATTACACAAAATGACAGAAATGATGTCATATGTAAATTGTACCACTAAGCTTGAGACACCAAAAAATATGAATTTCATATGCTTGGAAACAGATTTGTAAGCTTACTTAACTCTACATGTGCAGGAACGATAGAGAGAACAAAGTGTGTTTATGTTTTAAGGATTTAGGATTTTGATAAAAAATTCACACCATACAAGCAATTCAACTTCTCTAAAACCTCACTGAAAACTTTTATCACTTGACACAAAATGAGTAAACTCCCTGTATTTACAGCCACACTGTGCTTTGAGTGCAGTTAGTATATATGATTTGCTTAAAATCCTATTTTATTTCAAATGGGGATATTGAAATCACATACTGATACGGCACACTTATGAAACCAGAACATGACACACTTCTCAGTGCTTCATTTTGGTTCAATCTATTACATTTTCTTGCTTATGTTTTGACTCTGTCACGTTTCTCCTGCATTTACGCTGATCCTTCTGGTCACTGGTATACTACAGCTAACATCAACATTGTGTAAATTTTGAACAACATGCATAGCCAACGTGCTGTACATATATGGGGGGGGACACGTGTCTTGTCACAATCATATCGTGTAGTTAACAGCAAGTATATCTTTTCTAGTTGAGTATTTATATTTATATAATAAATGTGTTTTGGTTTCTCTGGGAGGTTCATGTGGAAAATGAGGCTGTGCATCCAGGTGCTTGCAGAGTTTTACTTCTCTATGACTATTAACTCATGGTTGTAAAATGGTGCTACAGCCAATGTTTATATTTTGTATAGTGCTTGGTTAAAGAATGATAGTTTTGTTTTGAATATAGTAATCAGATTTGTAAGGAAGGCAGGACTAGATAAGCTTTCTGCTTCATTCTGTCCCTTCTTAAACGAGGTTGTTGTGTTGATATTCATGTGTATGTACATATATGTGTTTAGTAAGTTCTGACAGATATGTACATTTGTGTGATGTACATAGGAGTACTATTTTGTTTTGACATTGTTTTTTTAAGTATGAGATAAAAAAAATGAATCAAATCAAATCAAATAAAAGACTTGCAAAATTGGCCTCAGTGTTGATCTCTGTAGAAGTTAGATAACCATCAAAGAAATTTGTGAAAAAATTATACTGTCTGCCCTGTATTGTAATACATAGTGGAAACAGACTGCAGAAAATATTGGGTAATGCCAGTAATGTTCGCCATTTGGTTACTGAGGGGGGCTTTAATAGGCAATACTTGTTGACCGCTAAATCAGCCTCTCAGCAGACAAAGAGGTTAAGACGGGTCCTCAGGCTGTCTGACAGATACTGACAACATGCTGGCTTGTAATATTGTCCACCATGAGCTTACTATGCTTTACCTTATGCAAAACAGGCAAGTAATAAAAACAGCATCCCTCATACAGACAGAAGACATAATTATGTAAACTACTCAGACCAAAGCTATTTAAATGAAGTATGTAAGTGTCTCCCAGAGTTTGAGCAGCATGCCTCATGTGGTCATTTAAGGAACTGTAGTTTTTGGCACTGGCAGCACAGACCTCATTTTACTATACCAGAGGGACTGCACTGTTGAGTCACATGTATCAGTGCAACCTTATTTGTGTGTTGATTTGTCTTACCATTAAAGAACTTAATGATGTCAGTGAAGTCCATGTTGTTCTCCAGGATGATGTCCCTGTAGATCTCCACCAGCGCCAAAGCAATGAAGAGGACAAAGTGACCAGAGGAGACGTTCTTGGCTGCCCAGATGGTTTCCCAGACTGCAAACACGTCTTCATACACCAGCTCTGGAGGGAAGGACACACACAGGAACTGGAGTGAGAGTACGTCAGTCTGAGGACAGAGACTGGAGAACGAGCTGCAGGAAGCCCAGATATTAGCAAAGACAGATAAGCGTGGGAGCAGGTGTTTGTTTCAGTGTGAGAGAGGATAAACTGAGATACAATGGTGAGAAAGTTCACAGAAAACAACATAGTCTTGGGCTGATTCTTTGAAGTACGAAGCACTTTTTGTAAAAAATAAAAATTGTTCTATAATCACCAAATACACATTTACACTCTAATTAAAAAAAGGTACCTGATTACTTAAATAATCAGCACTCCAGCTCAAACAGAATGCAACACCATTAATCAGAAAAAAGTTTGTTACACAAGTTAAAACGATTTAAAACACGATACAAGGAGAAGATACAAAACAGCTTGTGTTATCCTGTTGAAAACAATAGGTAAGTTTGATTTTCACAGCAGAGTTGGAACATTGTATGCAATGTGACGATATTTTAATCAATTATACACACTTTTGGAATTGGATACCTTTAAATAATCCAAGTACACAAATACAGTTGGGACAGAGGCAAGAAAACATTGGAAAGGATCACTTGTTAATAATCAATAATGGCACAAGTTTCTTCAGTTTGTGAGAGATTGCATTGGCAAATAGTCCAATCATATTGTTCAGTAGTTATGAACAACATTCCTTCCATTGATCCCAAGGAATTTAAAGATTCACCACTGACAGTAATAAACATCATAAAAAGACTTAGAAAATGCAGAGAAATGTCTCTATATACAGGGCTAAAAGGTAAAAAGCAACACTGAATGCCTCTGACCTCTGAAGTAGTACTGCATTAAAAACAGCCATCATTCTGCCACGATGGTGGCTCAGAAACATTTCAGAAAACCTTTGTCTGCATCTTCAAATGAAAGATAAAACTTAACCACGCCAAACAAAAGCCAAATATTACTAACATCCAGAAGCAACGCCAAAAGCTCGTCTTAAAGGGAACAGACCTGAAGCATGGTATGAAGGTATGAAGGACCACCGAGACTGCTATCAATGCAAAGTCCATGGTGGGATGGTGTGGGTTTGTCCTAATGCCAATGGCATGCACATCTGTAAAGGCACCATATATCTGAGAGGTAAATGCAGCATAATGATTCTGTCCAGATGATTCTGCCAAGCCGCACACTGAGTATCAACAGCATGGCTTCACAGTAAACGAGTGTGGGTATTAGACTGAGCTCTATGCAGTGTAGATCTGTATCCCACTCATAGTGAATGGCACAGGGACGTGTATTGGCAGGAATGTGGTGATATGATATGTATCATGATACAACACGTCATATGACAATACTATAAACAGAGCAATACTTCATGATTTTTCTCACTAAAAAATGTTTTTTATAGCATTAAGAATCCACAACACTGTATGCATAAAAAATGTGCTATTTATATCAAGCATCATCAGATTTATACACTCTATTGTCAGTTGCTGTGACAGAAATAATGGCAATAAATGTAACAAGAGGAGAGAAAAAGGCCTGAATGTCTGCTGCCAACTAGCAGCCAGAGGCTCAAATAATCCAAAATTTATGCCCCAATTTTCTTTAAATTTTTGAATATTAAAATATCATGATATTGCAATAAAATACTGATACAGTATTTCAACACAATATACTGGGATATATTTGTGTATCAGTGTTTTCTTACACCCCTAGCATGGTAGTTATGAAGCACAAAAAGTAACAACATAAATCCCAACTGTTGGGCTACTCAAAATATACATCACGAAGAATGTAAAATAATTTTGCTTTCAATAAACATTTAGTGTCTTAAGTCCCTGGACACTTACCATGAAAGAGTCGTTTGAAGAAAAAGGAATGTTTGTACTATTTTATGATGAACCTCCAGAACCTTTATTTAAATAAAACTGTATCCAAATCCCTACCAAACCTTGATAACTTCATGCTTTGCTAACAAACTGTCGAGAGGTTTTATACTTGAATCTCCCACTCCTCTAATTGGCATGGACACATTTGCACTGAGCAATCACTGTACCTCGCTTGAAGTCCAGGAGAAACCAGCGGTAGCAGAAGTAGAAGTGGGTGTAGTCTCCGTTCTGGTGCATTAGCTCAAAGAGCTCAGAGTCCAGGATCTTTACAGAGAGGATCACAGGAGATTCACTCAGAGGATAATGAGACTGAAGGTGAGAAAGCCTAGTGTTTGTGGACTATACTTGGACTTAGTGGTATCTAACAGCTACTTTACTCTGGCTGTTACCTGGATTAAAGAGCGCATGTTGGCAAAGTGAGTGTCCATAGCTCCTCCGTGTGGAAAGTTCTGATTCATCCTCTTCATAAGCTCAGTGAAGCAGCTGAAGGCCAGAGCCTCTGAAAGTAGAGAGAGGAAGACAGAGCTAGACAGTGAGTGGGCAAACAACTCTGTTGTTTCATATATAACTGTATAAAACTACACCAGATGTCAGAGAGGAAGGAAGAAAAAGATGTGATTAGGGGCTTTGACTCACCATCATCCAGAATGACAAGTAGAGGAGCGAGAAGATCACACATGCCCTGCACATAACCAATGTCAAGGTGCCTCCAGATGTAGCTGAAAATACACAAGCAAGACATGTGAGCTTAATCGTCCTCAGTGTCTTTCAATCTGCAGATATGAGTCACAGGCAGCTGTCAAGGCTTTTCAACTTTTGTTCTCAAAGCTGAAAATAAGTTCTCAAAAATAACATTCACTATTTATCAAGGTTACTACAGTTGGGGTACTTCATACAATGATTCATGTTATGAATAGATTACAACTTTTAGGCTTGGAAAGTTTTCGTGCTACAGACAAAGAGGAGGCCATTGTCTATCTGTCCTGGTATGAGAGAACAAAAACTAGTTCTAGGCTGAGTAACTTCTCCACAGCCATTCAGTACCACCGCATGTAAGGAGCAGTCTAAGAAATAAAACAGAAAAATAATCCATATATTTATTAAGAAAAAAAGAACTCTTTCAAATGCTAAAATATCAAATTTATGTCATACATTTATGAGAAAAAAATTAAAAATTGGTAAAATTTCAAGAAACGAACTTGAAAATTTTGAGATTGTAAAGAACAGAATAGACTTTTTTGTTGAAGAAAAACATTCCAGATGAATCATTTGTTTTTATTATTATTATTATGCCTGCAGTAGAGATCCTGGTCAAACTGTTCTTTTAACATGGTAAAGACAATAAGTTCATGCTTCTGGCTTTAGTCCAAAATCATCACATTATTATAAGCATCTAGACTTTTAAGAGACACTGTTGTAAATTGGTCTTACTAAGAAGAAAACAACACAGTGATTTGGACAGATGAGGTGATATCATTTTTCAATCTGGAACTAAAGCACTTCAGGCAAATGCAAATCCAAAACATATTTTTAGGGTTTGTAAAATTTAAATGGAAGACTCTATATATGAAAAAATCATTCTTTATTTGTAAAATAAACAAACTTAACTTGATTTTTTGGGGTAAATTTACAGCTCTACAGTCTCATGTAAAGTCATCTTCTTTAGAAATTATTATTTTTTTATATATGTCCTTAATGCAATCATATGATAAAGAAAACTGATTAAGTGCTCCATTGGCACAAACCTCCACCAAGGCATTTCCAACATTGTTGCTGTTGTCAAAAATGTGGAATACTGCCCTGTTCCTGGATTAGCATTCTCTGAAAATGTCATAAAAGCATAAAAGTGGAAAATTAATCTTTCTTGCAATGTTAACAAATCCATAAAAAAATATTGTGGATCTACATCCAGAGTCAGATCACCACCAAAATGTGCCATGACCACAGCAGCTTGTGCAAGGTTAAAAAGTCAGTGGCATTTATGCTAAGTGAATGTAGCCTAAATGATCATCAAATGAAGGGGTGTGCCATGATACTGTCACTTATTTACACTTCAGAATGTTAAATAATCTGTTGTAAGTAAATTAAGGTCATTTTTTCAACTTAGCCATAAGAAAAGAAAATCTGAGTCCTACTAGCCAACAAGTACAAGCTTTCCCTGGTGATATCTACATTTGTCCTGCTCTCAATATACCCTGTAAAACAAACAAAAACGGGTTTCACAAATATGCCAGTTATGAACAGGTTCATAATTAATGCCCTAAAACAGCTTAGAGGTGTAGTATTTAGAATATCATGCATATTTTAGGGACTTAGACTGGCATGAATTAACTACAGTATGTTTTGGCTACATAGATGCAACTAGCAAAAGAGGAGTTGTTTAACAATATTCATGAACTGTTAAGAGTTTATACTTGAAATGAATATATCTCTACAAAAAATATATCATAAAAAAGTCACTTCATGTAACACATGTATCAAACTCATATTGTAAACATTGAGGGAAGTTATTTTCTCTCAGTACAAAGATGCATATCATGAGCATTGTCATTGCATCACACTCCTCCTCAGGGGATTCAATTGGTGGGTTGGGACCCCAAAGTGGGTCAGAGCAGACTGGACCCATGTGACGAAGGAAATCTTAAAGAGGCAGGAGGTTGTGAACATCAGTGATTGTGAACATACCTGGGCAGTCATCAGAAATGAATATATGGACCTGGTTTATGGAAAATATGCCCTATTTAAGCCCAGTGGCTTGTAGTAGCAAGTACAGTGCAGAGCAGAGATGTTAGACTGAACAAATAATTGTTGACATTGTGCCAAGCAGCACTGAGTTGACCTGTTGACCAATCAGAACAGACTGGGCCCACTTTGGGAAGGGGGCCTTAAAGAGGCAGGGGCTCTAGCAGAGAGAGAATACAGCACTATCAGGGGTTCTCAGTATATGGAAACTTGAGTTTTTTTTAACATTAGGAATTGTGAACATACCCTATCAGTCAAAAAAATTAATCTATGGACCTGAATTAAGGCAAAATATGACCTCTTAAAATACACTTGCTTTGTGCTGTCTCTTTGCTTGATCATACTTTTTGTTTCATGTTCCAAGCTTCAACTTTTTCATGAATTTTTTTAAGGAAGTTGCACAGTTTTGCAGATTTCAGTTGTGATTTATAATTCAATGTGGCTGTGGATCCTAAGGCCGTCCCAGAAGAGAACTCCTGCTCTAATAATTCTCTTTGTCAGAGTTTCACCTGCACATGATGTTGCGCAGCTTCTCAAGGTTGGCTGGAGTAAAGTACCAGTAGTTCCTGTCACAGCGCTGCACATCCTTATCAATGCGGTGTAGATTTAGTGTGTACAGGTCCAAAAGCTCTTGCTAAAAAGGATGAGATAAAAATAGCATTGTCATTATTGCATTTCTTTTAGGTGAAATGAATTTAAATCTGAGAATATGTATACATACAGAGAAGGTACTCTCAGTAGATCCTTCATGCGCTGCTTCATTCTTGCTGCTTTCTGACGCAGTGAGAGAATCAAACTGGGGGTAGAGGCTCTCCATCTCTGGCTCATCAGACAAGATGGACTCTGTGCCCTCTGGACTGGGTTTCTCTTGCTCCTCTCGTTGCCCCATGTTGGGGGTCGAATCTTCAGAGAGGGACGATGCTTCACAACATCCCTTCCTGCTCCAAGGCACCATGGAAACTTTGGCTGTGGGGATTTCCTCCATCTCTATGGCTGAGGGAGACTCGTCAGATTCAGTCATGACCTGAGCCTCGTCTTTCTGAGAGATAATGTAAGCTTCCGTACCCCTCGACACCCCCGTGTCAACTGGGAAAATGAAGCTCTTTTCCACTTCAGAAGCTTCTTCAGATATATTTTCTTTACATTCCATGGAAGAAACCTCTTGTGTTTCACCTTTATTTGATTGGTCAATTTCTTCTGTCATTTCTACACTCGTTTCTGGTGAGTTCTTTGATGTTTGTTCCACATCTTTTTCCTGCATATCTACTTCCCTGACTATTTCTGCTGCAGCTGCTGAAACCATCAATGTTTCCTCACTGGCTGCTTCTTTTGTTGCCTCATCTAACACCAAAGATTTAATTCCTTTGAAGTCTGCTGCTGCATCTAGGTCTTTCTCCTCCACTGTTTCAATTTCTCCAAACTCCTCATCAGTTTGTTGAGTTTCAGGTTGCAGGCTTGTCTCTTTGTCATCCTTCACAAGCCCCTCTTGTTGGATGGGTTGGATCACGCTCTCACCTGTTTCCTCACTTTTAATATCTTCAGCAGTCACATTAGCTACTTTGTCCTCCCCGCTCTTCTCTTTGTCCTTCTCTTGTCCTACCCCCTGGCTCTCCATTTCCTCTGTCAGACCTTCGCTCTCTCCTCCTGCAGGTTTGAAGGCTGCGGATCTCTGACTGAGGTCATGTGCAGCGCTATCCTCCGTGCTGAGCGAGCCGTCCGACAGTCCCGAGGTGACGGAAAAGTTGCGGGAAGAGGGATGTCCAGAATCAGGAGAGGTGGTCCCATTCTGTAGAGCTCCGTTTGGCATCTTTGGCACCTGTTTGGCCTCTTCGCTCTTGGGCTCAGTCTCAATCTGGTCCACCTCCTCCACAGACTCAAACACCTGAAAGAACAAGCCAAAGGGAAGCAAGCTACTCCAGGGGAAGGGATGGGAGGATGTGAAGAACTAGCAGGAGGAAGAGTGCAGGGATGAGGAGTATTGATAAAAAAGTTAAGATCAGATGTGTTACTTTAGCCATTTACCAAAAGAAATCTCATAAAAGATGGTACAAGGATGGATGATTGAAAAGATATGGGTCTGAATTGAATTTTAGCAGACAGGGGTCACATTTTCAGTCTGTAATAGAAAGAGAATTTGATACCTGTGTGCTGCTGCTGGAGTCGCTCTGCAGGCGAGCCAGACTCTGTCTGTCTGAACTCTGGGACGACTGGGACTGAGAAATAAAGACATCAGGTCAAAACATTATTATTATTTTATCATACTGTTTTTTAATCTTATTGCTTCTTGGGTACACATGCAATGCTCATATTAAATAGAAACTCATGCTCTTCAATGTTGTACATATTAAAGCTGTAACAAAAAAAGTACTTTAGATAAGTCAAGCTCAATGTAACATAAATTCTTAATCATTGAGGTTTAAACTCACTGAGTGCTCTGTACAGCCCAATCTGTCTTCATAAATTGTACCTAAATTAAGTCCATAATGGATATATACTGTATATCCATATTTTCCTAGCTCTAAAATGCAAAGATTATATATAGGAAAGGACAAAATGTGTTTAAAGTAAATAAGAAATATAAAGGTTAGGAGAAACCATGATAATGCTCTGGTCAAGTAACTTAATTACATAATTGACCTGGGAAAACTTGATGTACAAGAGGGGTTTCTCTACAGCAAGGGTAACCCACAGATAGCCTTTGTGGTGTCCACAGGGACATTTTCAAAACAGCGCAAGTTTCCATCATTGAAATAAATAGCCATTTTTTCTGTTTTGATTTTTCTGTTTTGCTAATGTATCACAATGGCATCAATACAAAAAACAACAAACGTAATATGTGCATTGCATTTCATTTTCTCTGACATTGATCTGGCATATATGGCACCATGCAATGCTTTAATGATGCATTTAACTTAACAATTTACACACGTGGACAAACTTGTTGGTACCCTTCCGTTAAAGAAAGAAAAAAACCCACATGGTCACTGAAATAACTTGAAACTGACAAAAGTAATAATAAATAAAAAATTACTGAAAATTAACTAACGAAAATCAGGGAGGTTGGCTACAGTCCCATGGACCTTAAACTTCTGAATAATATGAGCAACTGTAGTCACAGGAACATTAACATGCTTGGAGATGGTCTTATAGCCTTTACCTTTAATATGTTTGTCTATAATTTTCTTTCTAATCTCCTGAGACAACTCTCTCCTTAGCTTTCTGTGGTCAATGTCCAGTGTGGTACACACCATGATACCAAACAGCACAGTGACTACTTTTCAGTCTTTAAATAGGCAGACTGACTGATTACAAGTTTGAAGAAACCTGTGCTGATAATTACAGGACACACCTTAGTTTAACATGTCCCTATGGTCAAATAATTTTCAATCTTTTCTAGGGGTACCATCATTTTTGTCAAGGCCACTTTCCTTATTTTATTTGTTAAAATGATTCTGTTGAACCACAATTCGAAAGCAATGTCTGATTTTCATTAGTTAATTTTCAGTAAATCTTTATTTATTATTACTTTTGCTGGTTTTTCTTTTTTTAACGGAAGGGTACCAACAATTTTGTCCACCTGTGTATTATTACTATCAGTGTAAGTTTTGTAATCCTTGGCTAACTGTTTCATGTTACTATGTGCTGACCTGTGTGGTTGTTGATGTCTTTTGTAGTTTGTGTTTTATGTTCCCTGTGCAAGACAAATTCCCTTAGGGGCAATGAAGGTTTAATTTGTTCATTCAATACAAAACTGTCTGTTCTCTCTTAAACTTCGACCTGCGTGGAATCAAAGTTTACTGTGATGAGCTGATGTCACATCTCTATCACCACTGGTCCCAGCTGTATCACTTGTATAAAATAAATCCCAAAGGTGTGACTGTTGGTAATAATCACTGTGAGGAATCATGGAAAGTGAAAGGTAAACATGCAGTATCATATGTATGAGTGCAATCTCTGCTCTACATAAAGAGGAAGTGGGTCTGAAAGGTGTTTACCTTGTATGGGACATATTTTGCAAATGTGGACTGATACATTTGCAGAAAATAGATAAACAAGGTCCTCTATTTATCACATCTATTACCATGTTTACAAAATATTTTGCATATTGCAGCATGTAAAAATGAACAAGCCCTCTATTCTTTAGATTCTTGGCCTGGCAAGTGCAACTCATGCCAGCAGTCTAACAGTCTGACTTGATATCACATGAACTCTGAAATTAAAACTTACGTGGGCCACAGCCATCACTCAGACAAAATGCAATCAGTGTGGAATAGCATGCAGAAGTGTGTCCAAAAAACTGACAGGGTATGTTTTTTAGACATTTACAATCAAACAATTGGGATTCATTTAAGAACTAACAGGAATTTATATTAAATAACTAAACATTGTTATTTTTATTTTGCAGCTACCGTCAAAAAATTCAAATCTGAAATTTTCTGGTGTGGACCAGATGAGGCTAAAGACTTGTGACTTTCATTTTTTTAGTTTTCTGCCCGCTGAATAAAGGCATGTGTTTACTAGTTTCGGTTTCGCTAAAATGGGTTTGGAAAAATCGTCATATTGTCAATAATTCAATGTCTTGCATCCCAAAATGTTTATGTATTTTCTTGCTTCACCTCATTGCTGACAGACGAGTCATGGTGCACCATCTTCTGACAGGTGCTGTCCATGCTGGCTCCAGATGAGCACTTTGCTAACGCTGCAGCGTGCTGCTCCTTTTCTCTCTGCTTGATGATCTCCTCACAGCAGAGCCACTCATGCATGGTCTGCTGGTAGCACACTCGGACCTGTTCATCCACCTGAGGGGAAGGATCCAGGGTGAGTCGTGTTGATGGAAAGAATGCTAAGAGTAGATTGTAATCATGAGTAACAACAAACCTCTTTCCTTTGCTCATCCGACATCCCAAACTGATAATGACCCAGCAGGAAAGGCCACACCTCTTTACGCAATGAGGCTTCAACACCACCAAAGTAGACCAGGCGAAGAAGCTCCTTCTCTTCATATGCCTGAAAACATCAGAAATATATTTTGTCAACTCATTATCTGTATTTCCCTCATTTCAAAAGAGAGACAGCCCCCATTATAAAAACATTTTCAGAGCATCAAATCAACATGGCAGCCTGTCAGCTCTTTCAGTCAAAAAAGGAAATAATAAATACATCATAGAAAGCTGCAGATGTTTAAGACCACAGGCACTGCTGCTTCTCCCTGCTGTCTATCTACATTATGTGCCCATTACTTACTTCTTACTTCACAGAAAAATTAAATGAAAAATATTTTCAAATGTTGGTTTGGTTCTAACCAAAGGTGTCTGTTCACAGATGACACTAATCCAGTGGTCACGAGTGTGTTGTCAATGCATTAGAAGGTGTAGTTTGCACTCCTCTGCATGTTTCATGTTGATACATGGCTGTTATGGGTTTCATAGTTTTTTGTACGAGTTACTTAATCAATAGGTTATGGTATGAAGACAAATTGGAAAATTGAAAAATCAAGTCCTGTTTCATAAAATGAGATCTTATTATCTCTGGTTCTTGTCTTGTAGGCTGCTTGGGATCTTGGTGTGGACACATTAGCCCGTTAGCCCCATTCCATTACCATTACAGATCCTGATATTAACTTCGGAGAGATCAACAAAATTAAATACATGGTAGTTCCTGCAAACAGCACATATGCATTAGTATGGCCTTGACTAACAATCATAGATTACCTGACCCGTGGCCCCCTTCATGCATGTCCTTCTTCACACACACTCCTTCATTTTCTTATTTATTCACTACCCTATCTCCATTCTCTCTCAGCCCTGATGATAAATCCTCCGGGGCAGATTTGAGAAGAATGTTTTCAAATCAAATATATACATTTGTTTTTTTGTTTATCAGGACACGCTCTCCATGCCTGCAGGTCATGAGCTGATGATGTGGACTCTTAGATTGACAGAATCATTAGTCATGCTTCATGAACATTTTCTGAGACTGGTGGGAGCCACATAATTAGCAGAAGATGAATATGGATGAGCAGACCAGTGATAGAGGAAAAGGGAAAACCCTGGAGCATGTCTGTGTGTGTGGACAGCATTCTGTCAACAGTCGAGCATGTGATGTTTGTGTTGCAGTGCTGTGAGTGGAGCGGTGCTTACTGTGCAGTCCTGAAGGAACGTCTGCCACACGTCTGTGGTGAGCCCTTTGTAGGCATCCCGTGGCATGTCAGGGGCCACAATGGTGTGATTGACGAGAGCGGAGAGATGTGTGCGCACAGTGGACAGGTGACGACAGTATGCCAGCCCTTAAAGACAACACAGATTATCACTTGATGCTTCTGCAGATGCTAGTGGACATCAGAGTGAGGACAAACTGAACAACATATAGCTTCACACTGACATCATGTGTGAATATATACAAGGGCTAGGCAGTATACCTGGATTTTAAGATGAAATAGTATTTGGCAAGAAAAAAGATGGTAGGCCTAATGCTAAGTAGGAAAGAAATATTTGAATGTTGAACAAAGAACAAGCTGATGAGAATTTGGAGGTCAAGGGTCAAGTCACTGAGTCCCTTGAGCCTCTCTTGCTTATGATAAGTCATGAATGCTTTGAGGTATTTTGTTAAAACTTTGCACTAATGTCCACTCAGAATTAAGAATGATCTGATGAGATTTTGGTAGTCATACTTAAAAGTTTAGGGTTACGGAGCCATATGTTCATGTATTGCAGGAGATCATGATATATCAAGCATTTAAGAGATTTTCAAGGGTCATACTCCAAACTTTAAAGTCATAAACCTTACATTAATTTGTTACTTATGAGTGCAATTTGTACGTGGAATTTGTACACATTGCAAAGGCATAAAAACTCAGTGTGGTTGTTTTGGTTTAATATATTTTATTCAAAGAGCATTTTTATCTTTTTTTTTTCTTAGGGTTACAAACAGGTAGTTTTGACATGTTTAAATATGCTGACATTCTGTAGCTGGCTGCTAATATAAGAGCCAGTGTGACATACAGTATGGCCCATGTGCTTTGACTTAGATTACTCTTGGTTTTTGTTATGTCAACACAGAGAATGGAATCATATTATATCTTGTGTAATGTAATTCATTTGAAAAAAACATGAATTTATGTATATTTTATCAATTCTACCCAGCCCTAAGACACACTAATATATGCTTTAAGTGTAAAAGTAAGAAACCACATACAGCCATAAAACGCCCGAGAGATGATCTGATACTTCATATTGTCACACAGAAGCTTCAGAGGAGTCCTGCAGGAGGAAAACACATTTATTCATTAAAATACTTCCCTTTGTTTCTTTCACTAGGATGTCATTAAAGCAATCATCTGGCGAATGATGTTATTCATAATTTCCAGCATGTATTAGAAAATGAATTGACTGAAGAGTATACAACAGCACTAGGGCTCACCCTTTATTATTTAAATACTAACCTACTGTGCTGCAGTATGGAATTAATTAGCTCAGCGGTTTGCCTTTTCAACCATTTCTCTGCCTTGCTTATCACCTCATTTTCCTGACACACTCTCCTTACAGCGTACTGAATGTCAGATAATCGTCTCCTGGGTAATTGCTTGGTTCATTTATTTCTGTGTTGAGAATTTCTGGTTGGCACATAAGGATGTCAGGTGATTCTCTTGTGTCTCTGCAGCTTTTGGCAGTTTTCCTGTCATGACGTATCTAAACTCAGTCCAGCTTGAAGAGTGTTTTTCACCCACCTCTCGTGGTTGCACCCCTTTGGTGTCGATCCATCCGAGAAGCTCCCCTGAGAACAAGAGGAACAGGAAGCCTTCCTGAGAGTGGGGTGCCACATTGTAGCTCCCTGATCCATCAAGTCTGGAGGAGTCACTGCAAAAAGCACAAACACCAGGGCAACAATGTTAATGAAAAAAACTTATGCTGCTTCAGCTTCAAGAAAAATTACCTATTCACTTTGATGGTCAAAAATGTTTAACTGCGGGAGAGGAACAGTGACAGAAAGTCTTAGGGCTCTGTTGATGCTGTGATGTGCGCTATGACAAACAGCAGACAAGGGTGTGTCCGTCTGTATTTTGTTATCTAGAGGATGCACAATCCTAGCACATGATCAGGCACAGAGCGCACAGAGAATGTGCCTCGATTAAACATAGGTGTGTATGGGGCATAACATGAATCAAATCCATCAGTGTCAGCTCTCATTCTCTTCAAAGTGTGTGTCCACTGACCAGGGTTTGTTATTTACACAGCTAATTTTATTCTTTGGTCAGAACTCCAGAGAGGTAATTTAATTCCTATCCTTTTTTTGAGGACAGGAATATACAGAACATGGACAGTTGAGGCTCTAGAGAAGTCCATCAGCCAGTTTCTCAGGAGATGGCTGGGGCTCCCTCGGTCCTTGAGTAGCATTGCCCTGTACAGTCATTCCACCAAGCTGCACCTCCCTCTCAGTGGGCTGACCGAGGAATTTAAAGTCACCCGTGCCAGAGAGGTGTTGATGTACAGGGACTCCACAGACACCAAAGTAGCTGCCGCAGGAATCCTCGTGAAGACCGGGAGGAAGTGGCAGGCGCAAGAAGCAGTCACCAAAGCAGAGGCGCGTCTGAGGCACAAAACGCTGGTGGGCTCCGTGACAATGGGACGAGCAGGCCTGGGCTGTTTTCCCAAGCCACGATACGATCTGGCTCGAGGGAAGGAGAGGCACCGTCTGATCCAGGACGAGATTCGCGCAGAGGAGGAGAAAGAACGCTGCAGCAGGATGGCCAGCATGTCCAAACAAGGAGCGTGGACCAGGTGGGAGCATGCAGATTCCCGTAAAATCACCTGGGCTGAGCTCTGGAAAGCCGAACCGTCCCGCATCAAGTTCCTCGTCCAATCGGTTTATGACGTCCTTCCAAGCCCGGCCAACCTGCACACCTGGGGCTTGGCCGACACTCCCGAGTGCAGGCTATGCCATAAAAGGGGCACCTTGGAACACATCTTGAGCAGCTGCTCAAAAGCTCTTGGGGAGGGGCGGTACCGCTGGCGCCACGACCAGGTGTTGAAAGCTTTGGCAGACTCCATCTGCACAGCGATCCAGCACAGCAAGACCCAGGCAGCCCCCAAACAGTCGATCACCTTCATCAGAGCAGGGCAGAAGGCTCAACTCCAACAGCCAAACTCTACAGGGGGGCTTCTCACCACTGCTCGTGACTGGCAGCTTCAAGTTGACCTTGGGAGGCAGCTCAAGTTCCCAACCAACATCACGACCACTTCACTCCGCCCAGACGTGGTACTAACATCTGAGTTCACCAAGCAAGTGGTCATCCTGGAACTGACTGTCCCATGGGAGGACCGGATTGAAGAGGCCCACGAGCGCAAGAGGGCAAAGTACGCCGAGCTCAGCTCAGAGTGCCGGAGCAATGGCTGGAAAGCCCGCTCGCTGTGAGCCAGTCGAGGTTGGGTGCAGAGGCTTCGCTGGCCATCCACTTTTGCGAACCCACAAGCTCTTTGGAGTGAAAGGACTGCAATTAAAGAGAGCTAGTGGGAACATTTTAGAGGCTGCAGAGAGGGCCTCGTGATGGCTGTGGATCCGGAGTGGGGATCCGTGGAGCAACTTGCCACTTGGTCACAAGCCAGGGACTGATCACCCCAGGCTGGGTCGCCTGGGCGAGGGTGTATGAAGATTGAAGACCCGAAACACCCTATGACCCCAGGTTCTTCACTGAAGACGTGTCCAAGTAGCACCAGAAGGTGTATTTCAACTCGGACAGGATATTGTTTATGTGTGAATGCTCTGATTAAAGTTATTTTTCACTGAGGCATTCCAACATCAGAAATGACTGCAAAAAAACACACAAGACACTTTCCCATGGGCATGAAACTGTAAAATAAATCACTGTCAAAATCTAACGATAAGTTAAATCAGGTAAGTGCATGTTTTCTAGCGCTCTGTTTGTTAAACTTGGAATAAAGGTAGACTTTTAACATTTTCTTTTTCTCCTGAAATCCTTTGCAGTATTTTCAAATGATTGCATGCATGACACACACTAGGTGGTCTGCATATGTAACTGTGGGCACACCTATTGATGGCACTGACAATTATGTACAAAAAAAAATATTAAATGATAATTATTAATTTAGCTGCTGTTTCAACACTTTAATGTGTTTTTTCTGTGTTTCTATGTGTATTACATGTCCTGTAGATCACACAATGAGGACACTTGTGACAAATAGAGGCGCATTGCCTTTTAACACTCTATGCCTCAAAGGCACAGTCTGAATTTTTCACATTTTAATCTGTCACTTTTTCCAAAACCTCAAGAAAACTACTGAAGTGTATCTGCTATAATGGAAAATAAAGGTTTTCATTAAAGTCCTCCCAAGGGCCTTTGTAATGATGTGCAAGCTTTTTTGTCACATCTTATGTTCACTCAAATGTTTTGTTCCATGTCTCATCCAAAATGTAACATTTTCCATTTCATAGTCAAAGTGATAGGAAGTTTTGAGAAATGATGGTAGCATTTTAGGAGTTAGAAGAGCATCATGAGGCTTGACCAGTTGCCAACCACTGCTTTAGACAAAACAGAAACATTTTGCATGTGCTGATCGATGCTGATTGCTCATCTTGGGAATGTGTTCCTGCCTGATTCCTGTTAGAGTGGAAATATAGCATAAACAAAAGGTTGATGCTGAAATTAATGCATCATATGAAACCATGAGGCTGTCACATCTGATTAAATTATAACTGAAAGGATTATGATTTAAACACAAGGTTATCGTCTCTATTGGGCTGTCGGTGATCAGTGGTCACAACAGCTGGTTAAAGGTTAGAGCAGAGTAATACAATAAAAAAGTCTGGGGTAAGGCTGCATAGGGTAGGAGGTGCTTTAGTAATGCAACACATCAATAAAGCTTGCCAGAGGCAAAGGACAGGCCAGGAGGATATTAGATGTTGTGAATTGAAGTAAGGCATGCTGACAGACAGATGGATGAGGTGTGACAGTGTAACAGCTTCTTGTGAGCAAGGGTGATTTTTCAGGACAGATGCAGGACCTCTTGGGTACAAACAGAATCTCTGCTTGGGGGGATGTGCACTCAGATGAAGGCAAAGGGGGTAACAAAGATGTTTAGGGTGAGGATGGAATACAGTCATCGTAACGAGTAATAAAAAAAATACTTAGTAGAAATGTGAATGATAACAAAGGTAAAACAATGATATTTAAATCCTTGTTTCCCAATACCTGGTACTTAGAAAAATATGATTTTCATTATTTTTAATTTGACAGGACCAGGTTATGGGGCTAAAATAGAGAAATAGCTACATTTTCAGTCAAATAAAGCAAGGAGGGAGAGAGAGAGGTAGTGCTTGTGATTCTAATCAAAGCCACTGTACATAGAAACAGCAGCGTTTTCTGCAAAGTCACTTTGAAAATAACTACTTTAAAGACCAGTTCATATAGCTAAAAATAAACTAACTCATGTTCATAGTTCATAATTCGATAGAATTAAAAATTTCATGTTCAACTTTTCTTGCAGTGTGGCCACAAATAAAAAAAAAAAAAAACATTATTGATACACATCAAAAAACATACACATGACTTACTCCAGTGGTTTCCAAACTTTTTCTATTGGGCCTCTCTTTGGCAGAAATTTGAAGTTCTTTTCAATTTTCAAAAGATCTTGGCAGGATCCATACACCGGCTCACCTGGAGCGATCAGTCAATCTGTGCATAAATCTGACACTAAACATGCCTGAAAGCCTCAGTGCATCTGAAAATATAAAAGGTTGTTCACCGTCCCCAAAGTGAAATAGGCTTACATTTTGTTCATGAGTTGAGAAATAAGCTTACCAGTTCATCAAAAATATGAGCTTGTTTCAATAAAGTCCCTCAGTTAACATGGTCATGCAGAATAATGAAAAAAGATTGTTAAATTAAGATTATTATATCGTAGTTACATTCATCAGAGTCCCTTTAGCATCTCATGATAAAACATGTTAGTGTAAAGTCTGTTTCAGACAAACAAAAAGTTGACTCATTTACTCTGCATACACTTTATTCCCACTTTACACAAATAGTTAATTCTACATGCACTTCTCCATGATCACTAAAGATAGTTTTAGGTAAAACTATTTCATTTTGGGTTAACATTTCTTTCTTTACCAAAACATCAAATTTTGGTATGCATTCATTAACTCTATAGTGTGCTGGTTGAAAATGAGAAATAAATAAACAAGCCAGTTCTGGGTGTCCAGGGGGTCACATTTTGTTGAAAATCATTTCAAAATTCAATATTCTGTAGTTGTGCCATCTCTGTGTAGAACAATTTGAAATATCCAGAGGGTAAAAGTCATATTGTTTCTTTGAATCTTACCAAACTCTGATTGGCTGTTTGGAAATAGGATGCGGAAGACGTAGTCTGTAGCCTCATCCTCCTCTTTGTCTGAGACCGAGTCTGAGGATACAGATCCCTGAGGAACCCTCTTCCGCAGCTTAGGAAACACCTTTCCCTGCAATAAGAATAAAACTGATTTTAAACTGAGTAGCAAAAAAAAATATCAGCCATTAAATTCAGGCTCAGCCCTCCATGTGAATAAAAGAGATTAGTGTTTGCATGCTTATTCTATTAATAAAGAGTGAACATGCGTGGGCGGTTTGGCTGCAGATGAAGTGCTATTCAGAGTCTCTTATAAACAACCATTCATTAAAGGAGACATTTAGTGTGCACGGCTCCAGAGAGAACATTAAACCACACAATCATCAGTATTACTACAACTAGTGTAAAAACCAAGCAGCAAGTCCATATCAGTGCAACTAATGTTTTTTTTTTTAAATTGATTTATTGATCAGATGTTGCTAATTCGTTTTTACTCTTAGAATGCCCCATATGGGCCGCTTATTTCCTGAATCTGAAGTAAGTAAATGACCCTTGAGAATGCCCCCCCTGTGCTGACCTTTCCCCTCTGGGACCAGAGTGGAGGGTCCAGCTGGCCGTGTGGAAGCAGGCCGTTCTCGAGGCAAGAGAGGAACTGAAGTAGGTGACCTCCTCTGGGGAAGCGAAATGGAGGCCTTTGGATCCCGTCCTGACTGACCAGCACCACCGTCCCCCCACTGTCCACTGCAAGAGACACATGGGAGATCATTACTTAATTTAATAATTCACAATAACACTTTTTCTAATTGCTGTGTTTCAAAGCAGATAATAAATGGGGCAAGTTGAAATTACATACAATTATGGACACGCAATATTGTTTTTTTTCTCAATATGCCAACACTAAACTCATTATTTCCAATGCTGATAACGATGCAGATAAAAACAGACCTTTTTTCACTGTAAAGAACACAAACGTTGTGTCCATAATCCCAAACTCAGTCACTACTCCCAAGGCTGTTTCCTTAGTTGAGTTTATAGGACTATGTAGAGCACTCATCGGCACAAAGAAATATATTAATAACACTAAATAAAACAAAATAACTTGGACACGACTCTAGGTGCTGACAATGACATAATCACTATCACATAGTTAATGTATAGCAGGGGATCAATAATAAATCTAAGCAGAATTTAAATAAAGACTTAAAAATAATTATAAAAACAAAAACACATTCCTTTCAAGTGCAAATGATCAAACAGGCTTTATTTGAGACCTTCGACTTAAGCCCTGAAATATTCTAAAAAATATAAGAAATGGGATGCAAAACAAACAAAACTGCTGCTATAATAGTTTTATTGGGTCTTATTCTTAGTAAAACTTCTCAACGTTTTGTTTGTACACTCAAACATTCTACGGATCTTAACAGGTTATACATATATATACATTATATACACATACATACATACATACATACATACATACATGCAGGAAATATCAGCCTACATTGTCATATCTGCCATTACATTAACCGCATTTTTTTTTGTTTAAATTTAGTTAAATGAGAGTAAAGGTATGCTTACCTTGTTGATGACAGTGCAAGTAAACTATCTCCTCGAGAGGGATTGTCATGGCATAGTCCCAATAAATACTGAAAGCATGAAATCAAAAAAATCATTGGTAGGACAACAAAAAAAGCCAGTTTTGTTATAGCATGTGCATCAACTACCAACAGCTCCAAACAAATCCTTTGGGAATATGTTTTTCTCTGTGAGAGTCAACATCTAAGAGATCATTGATTTAATGGCTCAGAGAGAAAGTAGTCACGAGTGTGCACACAGAAGAGCATGAACAGAGCTGGCTAATGCAAAGATCAATTTTTGGTGAGAGGATCCATGCAAAAGCACAGGAACATAACACAGTTTGCTGGTTTGGGAGATGTCTGTCAGTGACTTTGTCAATAAACCATCTGCTGGCTGCTAGTGTGCTAAGAAATAAGCCTCGCCTGATCAGTTGCACACTGAGCCCCGGAGCTGCAGTCAACACTCACAACACTTTGATTTATTCAGCTACACCTGAGGGTTACATAAACAGCCGCAAAACACAGACAATAAATAATGTAGAGTGTCTACAAGTCATTATCACTTTGGTTCAAGAAGGATTACTAGCTCTGTAGAGACACAATCTGCATAAATCACTTCAGCTGAATCACTCCACACCTGCGCTCATAATCCAAGTCCCCAACAGAGCCATTCATTAGCTGATTGGGTGTCCATTTCAGGGTCATGATGTCAGCATTCTGGTGCAGAGAGAGGTAGCCTGGGATAGCTTCCATGTCATCCCTCTGAAACAGCAAAAGTTATGTTTTCACTGAATGCAATGATCAGATAAACATTTTTCATAACCTTACAGAGGGCTGATTTGTTCTTGAAGGAATCTGTATAAAAGTGAAACTACAGCTCAGGGATTTCATGCTTGTGCTAGGTAAGTTCCCAACAGTGAAAGTACAGTGCTGGATCAAGCATTGTCAGAACGAGTTTTAAAAATCTTACAAGCTAGGCTTTTATATTTGAGCTTTTATATTTGAAGAGAATGATCCAGCTACAGCCAGCTAAAACCTGTACATGTGTGCCAATCACTTCACAGCCAACTGTTTGTTCAACTTCAGTCAGTTCAACACAGGACTGGCAACTAGACTTTTCCTGAATCCGGGCTCAGTACCAACAATTCATCGCCAAACCTGATGATGGAAATGTGAGTATTTTAATGCTGTGTAGTATTTATTTTGCTCATTTCTACGAGCTAATGCTAACAGCAGGGTGAAGTGAACTAGAGGTAACTGCACAACATGTTCATCAATGTTCACATTAGGCCTACTTGTTGAAAGTCTGAAGGATAAACTTCAATGTATGAGCATTCTTACATTAGTTAAGGGAAGTTGAATATAAGGCTGAATATAATAAGTCCCGCTGCGGTGACTAGGCGGAGGTTAGCATATTGTGCGTTAGCTTGTCATGTTTGGGGAAACAAGTTCCCTGTTATCTGTTAAATGGCATGAATTAAGGGTTTGTGTGTATTCATGAAGAGAAGCTTAACAGCTGGCTGAATATAATCAGTCCTTTACCTGACCCCAGGTCCCTCTGTTTGTGCTAATGTTAGCCCGAAAGGTAGGCTAAGTTGTGGCTATCCCACTGCGGTTAGCATGTTGTGCGTTAGCCTGTGATGTTTGGGGGAAAAGAGCTTCGCTGTTGTAACCGTGTCAGTGGTAACCAGCACTAATTAATGTGTTTAGGACTGTAAGCGGTATGTGGCTGGAGCGCCCGCTGTGCTCAAGTTACGCAGCAGGTCTATTGTGAATTGCCGTATGTATGCAGTGCTGCTCTGGCTCATTAGCATATGAAGGCTAGCCCCCTCCAAACCAGCAGTTCTGAACAGAGGGGTTATGTGAGCGTGGAAAGAATGCAGCTGTGCTTTATTCATAGGCTTTTTGGACCAAAGCATGTTACTAACGTTTCATGAAGACATCAAGGATCCATGTTATACTGCACAAAAGGAGCAAAGTATGAGACCTTTAAAGGAATTCCCTAAAGAAGCTCCAGAAATGTCATGTCTGAGAGCAAGGGATGTTCATGAGACCAAGGACACTTAACCTTGACCCTCCAAAATCTCATCAGTTCACCCTTAGGTTAAGGTTGACATCTGGGCAAATTTTGAACAAGTTACTAAAATCATTATTGAGATATAATGTTCACAAGCAAGTGGTGAATATGACTCCCAATGACCTTTGACCTCAAAGTTTAATTAGTAAATCTATCAGTCAGATATGTCAAATGTGCAAAGTAACAGAACCCCAAAAGCTCCCATGAGAAACTGTTTGTATTCAATATTAACTAGAGCAGGTTTTTGAGCAAAGACTGATGAAAATCCCTTTAACCATTCTGAGATAAGACATTCACAAACAAAGGTTGCACAAAAGGCTCTTTTACCTTGACCTTTGACCTCTACGGTCTAATCATATCATCCCTCAGTCCAAATGGAAGCTTCCTCAAAATTGATGTAAATACCTTAAAGAATTACAGAGATGTCTTCTTAACTAGAATTGGCCATTACAGACAGAAAACCCAAGAACAGGAAGCCCATGGCCTTGGCAAGCCTCTACTTATTTAAGGAAAAAAAGAAAAGTGTATACACTGACCACTTTGCCTTGCTTAATGTAGTCTTGAATGTGTAAGGCTGAAAGCATACTTTTTAGGTTTTTCATCATACAGTTTCTGCAGCATACTCGGAAAATAATGAAAACATGAGTTAGTAGCTGACAGGACTTAAAAGCAAATCATGCAGTATTCTGGGATGAATGATACGAAAACAAAAATATTAAGTAGCTTTAATTTAGAGATTAAATTTCCAAATATAAGTTCCTCTGGTTTTAATGATGGCATTCAGCTCTTGCCTTACTTTAAAAAGTCAGAAGAAAATGGAGTCCATTAATAAAACTGTCCTTTGGCCAACCTTAAGTAAACTTTGTCTTTTTAATTATCTGCAACACTTCAGAACCTTAAACCTTTTGAGTTTAATCAAATGTGTCTTATCAGCAATTAAAAGAGCAAAAATTAGGATTCAGAAAGTTACCGGTTGTACAAGCACATTGTTTTTTCCAAACAGTAGGGTCACCCTGTTGTTTTGATGCAGAGACTCCACATATTCACGAGCTGATGGTGAAGGAGAAGGGCGCTCATCCATGCTGCTGCTGGAGTGCCGCTTCTGGATCTGCACAAATGTCAAATCAAATAACCAACCTTGTAAACCAGTGCTAAACTCACAGCTATGTGCAGAGACACCTCCACCCTGCCTGTCAGAGATAACTTTACAAATGACTAATGTGCATCATTGCATCTGCCCTGGTCTACTTTGCACATGCACACAAGAAGGAAAAAGTTTTGTTGTGTTTTCAGATAAAAAATAATCTCCAGCTCACTGATAATCTGAGGACTGAATGACTGTGACCGTCTCAGATTCACTCTGTTCCTCCCTCCTGGGATGAGATGTGCTTTATTTTACCAAGTAATGTTCACAGGTCCATTTTGATCTAGCATTGCTTTATTAAAGGTGTCTGGTAAAATAAAAGAGGTCTGGCACTCCTCTGCCTGATTATTTCCAGTATTATAAGTTTTATTACTTACACACAGTGCAGGCCTCTTAGTGGGAGAATCCTGTCTGCAGTGTCCACTGTGGATACGATGTCTTTGTACCAACTCGTCTGCAGAAGGGTCGGTCCAGAAGTGGTCAGCTGTCTTCATCTTTGTGTACTCCAGAGCACAGGGCCCCACTGAACCAATGAAGATACACATTTACATAGAAGAGGCAAAAACTATGAATACTGTTTACAGGTGGACTCTCTACATCATCAACAAGAATTTTCAAAAGAAGAACTGAAAAACACTTACCTTTATACAAATGAGGAGATTACTTAGATATGTACCATGACATGGATAATAACTGATTTATAAATGATTTACTGTATGTCTTAAGACGTAAGAGAAAACATTATGTTATCATTAAGATGAAATTTTTGATGAAGGATTAGTGTAGTTCATAATTCTTACTATTCCTTTTTCCCCAAGTAAAATCAAATCATAAAGTGTTAGTATAAATTATATTTGTAACCTCTCAAATTTGCAACCGTGATATATCAAACATGTACATAACCGCTGTAAATACCACTTATATATTTTTTTTTTATTTTATTTTCATCCATAAGCTTCTTCTTGATATTTCTTCTTTGTATTCTAAAGGTGCTGTAAATTTGGAATTTCCCCCTGTGGGACTAATAAAGGAATATCTTATCTTATCTGAGAGTGCGTAGTAATCTATTTAGACCAAAGCCTGAGTACTTTTTTGTACCAGACTATATACATAAGTCAACATACAGTATCTTGGGAATGAGATGCCACATCTCAAGGGGTTAATCTTGAATAAATGTATATTTAGCAGAGACAAATACAATGAGAACAGATTTATGATTGGCCCATAGATCTGTCACTTCCTTTAATTTTTCCTTCAGTCCCTTTGTCTCTGCCCACCTCCCTTCTTTCGCCCACACCCCCAACACAGCTTTGGTGGATGGCTGTTCAACATGAGACTGGCTCCACTCAAAGATTTCCAACTGCAAAATAGAGGCTTTTACTTGCCACTGTTTCTGTAAGCCTCCTATGGATGTATTTAGCATGTATTATTACCTAGCAAAGAGGCAAGGATAGGCCCATCCACAGGGTCCATTAGCACAGCCTCTTTCTCATAGTATTTACTGGAAGAAAAACGAGAGGGAAATTTTCAGGGGACATTTGGTAACACAAACAGTGAAAGAAAAAAAAAGGAATAACACCTCTATTTCACCAACCTGCTGTTCTCCACCAGGTACAGGACAATTTTGTCCAGCACCTTCTCAAATAAAGCCGTCCTGATCCACAGGTTTCTGACACCCTGAGGGGTGAGGCTCGGCAGTCTGGGTATCTTGCGAAGGCTATCTTGACTTTGCAGGCTTTGACTTCTTCTGCAGATGGGAAAATAAATCAATTTGAACAATATTTTGAAGTAAAACTGCATCTAAACGAGGCTAATGGCATCATTAATTCATGAGTCATAGAAGCTCATAATGATGAATTATGTAGAGGCTTTCTGAATAAAAAATACCCCTTCAGTAAGCAGACAGCTGTTTGTTGTCATTGCTTTCCCTCACACACAGCTTTGAAATCCACTTTAAAGCCTGCTGTGATGAGTGTGAATGAGCTGTGACGTGTTTACTCTCACTTTGTCTCGATGATCTGCTCGAGGTCCTGAGCCTTTCTGCACAGGTCCTCTGCTGGGGGGAAGCTTTTCCCCACCTTCATGAAGAGGGCTGCTACCTTGTTGCTACGCAGAAATCCTGCAGCTCGCCGTTTCAGCCCATGCAAAACACATGCCTCCACGGCAGCTGTGGGACACAAAAACATGTTTGATCAAAGACAACATACTATTTACTGGAGTGCATTGTACTTTACACATATTATAGAACTGAATATAAGGGAAAGGAGAGACCCTCATAAGGACACATAATGCAAATAGAGAACAAAGCAGTATTAATAATATTAAAAATAACAGCCAGATTTCACAGCAGAGCCTTTACGTGTGAACAATGAAACATGGCAAAAAAAAATATTTTGCAGGACAAAAGTCCAAAACAAAGAAAGAACAGAGAAAATGTTGGTGTGATTTTGCTGCTGCCAGAAGAAAAAGCAGAATCACATTTTGTCTATAAAGTTTTCTTCTCTCTGAAAGAAAGACTTAATTGTTGTTGGTGCCAATGTTTAAATATATTCAACAGAGATGGAACAATGCAAGCATTGATTTAGAGTCTTTAAACACCTGATAAATTAAAAGCTCAACTTTACCTCTAATTTATAGGTCCTTTATAATATGCAAAATACATGTTAAAATATTTTGATACAAAAATACCGGTATGTGTAAATATGTACACATATTTTTGTATAAATATTATGTGCAAGTGTATATGTGTGTAGTTTTTCTTACAATAATATGTAGCGCCTTTTTACAACCCCTTCCAACAAATGTCGGTCTGCATTTACCATTAAATAAATCATTGCTATCAGCACAAACCTCCTATATCCAAAACTGCCAACCTTCCAGGAAATTAAAATAAAACACTCTACAAATCAACAAATGAATGTGGTATTGTCCTGATAACAATTTATTTTTCCTTTAATTTGGTTTAAAACTGATAAAGCTCAACCACCATCATGGAAAGGTGACAAATAGTACTGTTTTATGTAAAAAAAAATAAATAAATAAATAAAATAAAATAATATCATGAAAAATAAAGACATAGGGTAAGGCCCCAACAGCTACGGGATGTAAATGTAACACATTACAGCCACCCACCTATCCAACTGAGTGTAAACAAACGGGGATTTCTTTTTTCCTCTTTCCTCACCACAAGATTCAAATTACAGAAAAAGCTTCTTCTCCACATTTAAATATGCACTATTGTTTGTAACATCTGTCTGACCTGCCGAAATTATTACTGGGGCAAGTTACATTTTACATAAGTTACATGTAAAATAAAACACAACTGACTGGTTATTTTGTTATTCATTTTTGAATCTGAAAGTTTTGATGTCCTCATCGCAGAAACTGCAGCTGCAAACACAAGTGCTACCACTAAGAACACTGAAAGTGAGTCCCCCATCCCTCCTGATGGTTTGAACCCAGCAGCTTTCAGCCCCCAACGGTCAGAAAGTCCTGAAAACTTAAATACAGACGTTTGTTGTTTGAGCCATAAGGGATGCTACAGTGACATCTACAAATTAAATTCGCCAGAAATGTTTTTCTAACACATACAGAAGAGATATGTTTACCTGAAAACAGCAGGGACGTGGAAGTAGTTTTCCACTGCTTTTGTGTTATTGTGAACATGCAGCGTAAAAAGAGCATATTAAATATCAAAATTAAATTCAGTCCTGTGGCCCATTTTTCCATTTTGTATTTTTAATCCGAGCCTTAAATCAAAATGACAACATACTGAGCATTTACTGTTTTTTGGTTTCATAAAAAATGAATAACAAAATAACCAGTCAGTTTTTCAATAAAAAAATCGAAAGATTCAAGGATGCACATGGAAACATTTAGGGGAAGTAACAGTGGCAAAGAAAAACCTTTTTTCAGGTAGAAACAGCAGACATATACTACACAACTCGACAGTAACTTGCACTGCAAGTTTGCTTTCAAACTACTTTTTGTTTAAAGAAAATCAATATTTACAGTGCTCAGCATAAATGAGTACAACCCTTCAAATCTGTCAGAAAACCTTTAGTTTCCTTTCAAAATCAACATTTTCTATGGCATACTATACCACAAAATACTTCCCCAAATGTGGGCCATTGATTGCAAACAAGATTTTTTCAGTTGAAAAGAATTTTTCTCAATTTAAGATCAGGATGCAAAAATGAGTCCAGTCAAAGGGGTGGGAGCAAGGCTAAATTTTAGTTATCATGTTACCCTTATTTTCATCTTATGGTAAAAAATTTTTTATGTTAAACTGTTCTTTTGTGCCTTTAGATATTGATTAATACATTACTTTTAATAGGTCGTGTACTCATTTATGCTGGGCACTGTATATCAAAATACTTAAATAATTTATCTCTTGAATTAGCTCCAACAAGATTTGATTTTGTTGCACCTATGGCTGGGCTTTCAACAGAGGTTTTGAAAGCCAGGAGCATATCTACTGGCTGACAAATAAAAATAAAATGAAATTTATAAATATTTGATGAAATACAACAATTAATTACAAAGAAACCTAACATTAGGTAATTTACTAAATTATATGACAAACTTACTGGATTTAAATTGCTGACAAACTCTTCTGCTCTTTCTAAACTGCACAAATACATTTGCATTATGTTTGTCCAATTTAAAAGTTGCTCTCTCGCTCTATAAAAGTTACTGTAGATAACTGAAAATAATTCTTGCATTATGTTTAGACTGTGATATAAAAAAACAGCAGTATGCATCATGCATAAAATTATGAGGGGAGTTAAAGAGCCTGTATCTTTACTTTACTCAGGTTCATATGTTTATTGTTGGTAATTGCTCAAGAATATTCACAATCACCAAGGTTCAAAAATCCCTCTAGTTTTCATAAAATGAGAACCCCTGATCCACTTGTATTCTCACTCTGTCTGAGAGTTTCTGTTAGAGCACCTGCCACTTCAGGGCTCCCTCACAAATGTGGGCCCAGTCTGCTCTGATTGGTTGACCTATCACCTCTTTGGTAATTGGTCAGTCTGAAGATGGTTGGCACCATGTTGTCAACAACTCTGCGTTCATTCTTTTTTTTTTTTTCTTTAATAATTATTTTTGGTGATACAGCACAGCACAAAAACAATACACCAAGTGAAACAAAAGACAGCACTGAAAGAGCTAGATTAAACTGAGACAAGCAGGAATAATTGAAATATTTTATAAATATACGTTGAAGGTGTTGAAGGTGTGTATATGAACGTCTTGGTATGTGTGTGAGTGTGTGTGTACAATTTATTATCATCTACAATTTTTTGCTGTTCGTATCAACTGTTCTGTTTTAATGTCATTCTATGAGGTGTATGACAAACAAGTACAGTATATGTATATTTCATATTCACTGAATATGAAATAACGCCTGAGGAGGCTGGTACCCTTTATGCCTCTCTATGTAGATTATGATGTTTCTTTAAGAGACATTATGATGTAAGACTCGTGACAATTTGGTCATAGAATAAACTCTGTGATACTTTTGTGGATACAGCTTTGTCCATCTTTATTTTCTTAATTGTAATTTACACAAAAATTTTAAACAGAAAACATTGACAAAGTGCTATAATTCAGGGAGCTTCGCCAGACAGTCAGGCTGATGACAGGATGACACATTTGAACAATTACTACACTGTGCAGAAAATCAGACTCCCCTCTTTTCTCAATGGCCTACGTGGCAGTGCCTGGAGTTGTGTTGACATTTGAGTCCTCTTTCTGGACTAATCCTGTGGCTCTGTTCACATGGGGTCGGAGGGAAGGCCAGGGTTGCCATGGAAACACCCTGCTGATGGAGCGATAGAGCTCTGGGAGAGATGATGGGAAAAAGGAGGGGTGGGAGCAACTCATCAGCATCGCAATCTCTCTCTCTCTCTCTGTCATTTAACTCCTCTAAACACAGCCTCTCTCCTGTCTCTCCATTAATCAGTCACTGCCTCTGTCACTGCGGTTAACAGAGTTTAACTCCAGCATGGGCAATAAATAAACAATCACAGCCTTAATCGTTCAATTTTTATTTCAAATTTATGTGCGTTGTTATTATCTGCTCTGCATCTTCATGACTTTAATCTCTCCTGCTCTCTCTTTCCCTCTCTTGTTGTTTCCCTCTTTGCTTCTTCATGCTGCTTTATCCCTGCACATTATCATAACACAAGTTAAATGTCAGCGCAAAGTATCACATGAAAAAAAATCTCTAAATATAGTTTGTTCTCATCACTTCCTCATCAGGTGGTGAATAGTCCCAGGTCTGAAAAGTGCAAAGAGAGAAACTTGCAAATCTTCACACTTTTTGAAAGGGCTGTTGCCTACCAGCCAAGTTGCAAAGGAGAAATTCTCCACTGTGCCACAGTTTCTGCGATAATTAAGAAGAGCCTCATTTTCTGTGTTACAAATAATTCACTGTTTAACTCACACATGGGCTATTTGTTTATCTCTGTGGGGAACAAACTAAGAAAAACAAATGGCTTACATCTATATCTCTATATATATATGTATATATATATATATATATATATATATATATATATATATATATATATATATATATATATATATATATATATATATATATATATATATATATATATATATATTTATGTACACATTATAACAATATATACATTCATATATAGATATATAGATAACTAGATATATCTATATATATATCGATGTATATATATATGAACAATTACTACACTGTGAATATATATATGTGTGTATATATGTATTATATAAATAAATATCTAAATATATATATATAAAAATATAAATATATATATAAATATATAATATATATAAATATATAAATATATATATATATATATATATATATATATATATATATATATATATATATATATATATATATATATATATACACACACACATACATATATGAACAGCTCCACATGGGAACACCTTTTTTGTTATTCCAAGATGTAATAAAGTTGTAATAAAGTTGTCAAGATCTTGAAAAACAAGAAAAAATAACTTATCTGTACAGCATAGAGTAAGACAAAATAAAAGGATGTATGCCTGCTTTAGGCTTACATGCTCAGCATTACAGATTTGTAGACAGAATTTTGCCTTATTTGTTTCTTGTTTTTTTTTCCAGACAAAAATGGCAACCAACTGAAAAGAGTTTCTCTTTTAACTTTTGTGTCCAACCTATCAGGTGAGAGCCTCTGTTGTAGAGAGGAGAGTTTATAATTCTTTAAAAAACATAAAAGTTCATTGACATTTTGTACAAGACAATGTGTTCTAAATTAAATCTTTATTTCATGAGATGACAAGTTTGCTTATTTTAATTAGTACAAAATTTTAAGAATATGCTCAAAGTTGAGAGAAAACAGCTCTGACAATTTGTGGTGTTGTTATAATGTTAAGTAACTATGATGTTACCCCACAGCAGCAGTTCTCAGCCTTTTGCCCTCCTAGTTGTATCTAAGAAGAATGGGGTCTTGCCAAGGCCCAAAAATCAAAAAGTTATAAATTTCTATTCAAAATTAGAGTTTTATATAATTGTTTTTATAAGGGATGCACAAAATTGGTATAACATCAGTATGAACAGATAATGGCTCAAGAAGCTTATTACTGGTATCTACAAATATAAAAGAATTCTGCTGATCATAAGTACAGCTATTTTAGCCTTATACTGTGTTAGCTTTAAACGTGGATTTTTTTACATACTTATTTTAATCTGTAGGTACAAGATTTAAAAAAAAATGTGGCTGATTTTCTCTCAGTGGTTTTGTAAATCAGTGTTTGTAGCTCTGCAAAGGGCAGATGAAGCTTTATTTAATTATTATTGTTTAAAGTACATTCACATGTAATGTAAGTGTAATCGAAGCTACTTTCTGTATTTCCATATATCAGTATTAATATCTGTATTGTCTCAAGAAAGTTTTGAAAAATAAGCATTGGATACCAGCAACAAATCCATTATCATGCATCCTTTTTGTTTTTAATAAAAACCAAATAGAATGGGTCAACACACACTCTCTTATCAGAACACTAAAGAACTTTGAAGGAAGATGCAGTAAACCTATTACTGTTGTATTGTTTTAGTTGATATATGTACACATGATGATGACAATCTAAAAACTTATACAGCCCCTCCTCCTACAGACCAGAGGTCAAAGGTCATTGGGCCTCATATTGCCTAAAAGATTTTTATGAATCGCACTACCACAAGAAACACTCCAGGCCTTCTCCTTCTTGTCTCGTCACTGTTATATATCTGACACAGGCACAGGAAACAGATCTGGTTTCAGGATTATTTTCAATCATCTGAAAGAAGACCATTCCTTTGACAGATTTGACAGAACTGTCAAGAGTACAATTTTTCTGGACATAAAAAACAGCTGCACAAAAAAAGAACAATAACTGTAATGATCAATCACAGTTGATATACACACTAACTTTCCTTCTTGCGGGATGAATTTTGTCAAAGAGCTTTTGATCTTTAACTGAAACCATGATAGCTTGTGTCTTTGTTTGGCTATTTTTTATTACCTCCTAACTGAAGTCCACGCTCTTTTGACACACTTTTCCTGCTAAAAGGCCTACATCTCAGACTGCCTGGGCAGCTCATCAAAATAGCTATGATGGTGGAGGCTAATTGCCCCTGAGTGAGCTGGCCAAGCTCTTCTCCCATCCTCCACTCTCATAATTTAACAGAGCACAGTTGAGAGAGGGCATGCAGAAACAAGAGCTACTATAAGGACCACACGAGGAGGAGGCAGAGGAGGAAGCAGGACGACAACAATACAGAAAGATGAGAGAGTTATCCTGGGCTGCTACGTGCCCACAGAGACATAGTGCATCAATAGATATGCCTTTAAGTGTCAGAGAGTAAAACAAGATGATCCAGAGGATTGTTTCCACACCACAGGCCAAAATAACTGATGGACAAGAATATTAAAGCACCGACTGAGAGCCATGAGGCACAAGCAAGAGCCACAATACACACATTCAGGAAAAAATCTATCACACACCTATAAAAATGTCTGTGTGACAAACTGCTTTCATAACCAGTAAAAAGCAAATAAAGATTATAAAATGAGATTGTAGTAAGCTGATTATCTGATGTGGTGGATGTACTACGTTAACTTATGCTGATTTAATAAGTTTTCAAGCTGTGCAGCAAATTCCTTTTACACCAGGAAACACAATCAGCTTTCCTTCATCACAAAGCACTGCACCGAACACTCGAAAAAATATTTTCTGTATGACACTAATCCTTAATTGCACATAAAACATGTTTTTTTTTGTAGTATTTCCATATTTCCCAAAAATTGTAAATCAAAATACCAAAAGGATAAAGGATGAATACTCTGAAGAGCTGTTAACTTACAGTTTGCTCAGACACAGATATCCTTTATATGCCCACAGGTTTCCTTCAATTATTGTAAAAATGACAGTAGAGAGTTTACAGATATCAAAGTTTTAGGAATTTTTTTAAAGCAAAAAAACTCCCATATGATGAAATTTTTAAATAGTATTTAATTATAATAGATCGTTAAAATAAAAATATAAACTACAGGAGCCCATTATCAGTAATACCTACACCTTCAGAATACATTCTTGATATATATTTAGCTACTATGAAGATGGCCAACATCATGGATGTATTTTTTCTCCATCTTCATTTAACATATTAGCCAAATCCATTTACCCAAGGAAATTAGTAAATTGATCCCAGATGCTGTAGAATATTATCTGTAAGTGTGTTTGTGACTTTTTCTAAGAGTAAAAATGAAGACTATTCATTAAAACACCGTTTGATATTTGATTTCCACTGTTTTTCCATGTTAATGCTGTAACAAACCCCAATTCTAATGAAGCTGGGACATTGCGTAAACATAAATAGGAAATCCTTTCTGATCTATATTCCACTGAATGTACTAAAACGACAAGACATTTGATGATCAAACTGATAAATTTAATTGTTTTTTTCTTTTTCTTTTTGCAAATATTCACTCATTTTGAATTTGATGTCTGCAACATGTTCCAAAAAAGCTGGGACAGGGACAACAAGAGACTGGGAAAGTTGAGCAATGCTTAAAAAATACCTGTTTGAAACCTTTCACAGGTGAACAGGTTAACTGGAAATAGAAGAGTGTCATGATATAACACTATAAAAAGCAGCATCCCTGAAAGGCTCAGTTGTCCACAGGCAAGGATGAGGTGAGGTTCACCACTTTGTGAACAACTGGGTGAGCAAAGTCTGACAATTTAAGAATGTTTCTCAAAGTACCAATGCAAGGAATTTAGGGATTTTATTGCCTACAGTCCATAATATCATCAAAAGATTGACGCCAAAAAACAACAGTGAATGCCATGACCCCTGATCCATCAGGCAGCACTGCATTAAAAACCAACATCTTTCTGTAAAAGGATATTACAGGTGGGCTTAGTAACACTTCAGAAAACCACTGTCAGTTAATACAATGTGTGTCACTAGATCTACAAGTGCAAGTTAAAACTCTATTATGCAAAGCAAAAGCCAACAAAAACATCCAGACAGCAATGGAGGACATTCACGGGTATTAGGTTCTTGACTTGTGACTTGTCACAGCAAGGAGACAGTTTTGCCAGAGAAGGTCGCACCCAAAAGAAAC
This sequence comes from Cetoscarus ocellatus, assembly GCA_037902135.1. Classification (NCBI taxonomy): domain Eukaryota; kingdom Metazoa; phylum Chordata; class Actinopteri; order Labriformes; family Labridae; genus Cetoscarus; species Cetoscarus ocellatus. Next base: position 664,646 of record JBAMNC010000421.1, read on the forward strand.
ACTGGGAAGCGTAGGAAACTTTGAGAATTCACATTACAGTAAACAGCTAGTAAAACCAGAGCTTTGATTTCTAAGGTTTGGAAATCCCACTGTGACACTCCCAATGACAATACCCTGACCTTAGTGGTCATCAGTGTCTTTACACACCATCCAATTCTGCATTAAAAGGGCAACTGGACTTGCTAGAGGTCCTTGAAGCTGCTCTTTTAACGAAGATTTGGATAACCATGATGTGGATGAATGAGAACCTACACAGATGCCTTTTCACAATATCTAAATTTTAGCCTATCTCACTTGGAACCTCACCAGTGGTGATACCAAAAAATATGAACAAGCACCAGGGATAATCCCTGATGGAAGCCATCCTTAAATCCATCCAGCAAGGAAGCCACCTTAAGATTACCCACCTCGACAAGCATTGCAAAAAGGGACATCTGTGTATGTATCTATGGGCAAAACTACATCTTGGGCTTTAAAACTCACACACACAATCACTGACTTTGAACCGTGCTACCACAAAATCTGTGAGGGCTTAGGGCTGTCCCACTGTCAAATCATAAAGTGTGTGAGTGATCTCTCACTGATTTTTTGAGCTCTTCATACACCCTTTCCGTGAGTGGGCATTAGGGCTGAACAATATATTGTTATCGTATCGATATCGAGATATGAACATTCAAGATATTAATATTGAAATACTGAAAAGCAACGATATTCACATTCTTTTGTATTATGATGTTTTTATTTTTCTGAAAAATGCTTGGTTTTCACCGGACCCATAGTCGTATCGTATTGTATCGATATCAAGATATCTGGCATGAATATTGAGATATGAAATTTTGTCCATATCGTTCAGCCCTAGTGGCATCTCTGCAGTCTTAGCATGAGGGAATTACCCATAGTTCATTTCACTGTAACGTATGGCAGGAATCTCCGGGGGCAACCAGCTGGTGGTCGCTACAAAAGGGAAGTGAAACGAGTGAATTAGTATCAAAAAACATGGAGGGTGCAATCAGTGTTGACGCCGTAAAAAAGAAGTTCTCATGTAGGTATATTATATATAAAACAGCCTTCATCAATGAAGGAAATAGGCATATATGCAAGGTATATTTGTTTTTATCTCTTGTCAAGCTCATCAATGCCTTTTGTGGGAGTAGCATGATGCATTGCTGTCAATAAAAAACAAAGAACCGCCCCATTCCTATTTATAGTACTTCAAGTCGTTGCAGCCTCATGCACTCAGTCACTTTCCAGGTGCAGTCACTTCAGTCAATGAGGGCTCAGGGTTTAGGGAGGAGATTGAGATTCAGCTTGGGTGTGATCGCCTGCACATGAGCAGTGTGTTTGTCATAGTGATATCTTCCTAATTAGTAAGTAGTACAAGAAAGCATTTTAAAAAGATTTGCTTAAATAATTACAAATAAATGTGATTTCGTTTTGTGAGCTCAAAATATATACTTAAATGTGGCAGCTCTTGTCTCAACTTCCTTCCCCATTAAAGAGGTTGGAGGCATTTATGTCATCCCTGATGGAAAAACTCCTATGAGGAGGAGACTAATCCAATAAAAAACATCAGCTACTTATTGTATCGACTCAAACATAATTTACACTGCATGCATGAAGGACACTCATAAGTCATCAGTTACTATAGTAGAGCAGCTGTGTCTTCTTTGGCCTGAAGAAGACTGCTAACAATGTGATATATACTTGTTTCTGTTATTCAAAAAAACTACAAAATTCATGATTTTAAAGTCTTCATGGGAATGTGGCACCTCAAGTAAATCATCCAACTTTCATATCGGTTACTTTAGTTTTGATTCTATATGCTATATTAAGGTTCTTTTTTATTTCAATGCTTTTCTTCAATATATACAGTAAAATAAATAATTCTCAAGCTAAACTGAGTACATTTTAACTTTAAGACCCTGTAAATTTTAGGACCTCAATCTCCATCTGGTTACATAGTGACAAAAATATCAATGGCCAAATATTGCGAGCTTTGGGATGCAGTATTATGGCAGTATTGTATGCAATTAAGGGTGTTCCATAGAAGCATAATGTAAAAGTCAGTATTGAGCTTAAGTCTGGTCTGCAACATAACAAGACTAACAGAGTCAGATGTCCATTTTAACTCATCAGCCTCGCTCGATGCTTTCTGCAGTGTGGGTAAAATTCATGAGCGTGAAAACAGTTACAGCATACACAGTACACGATATATCTGTGAAATTTACAGCAGACTAGCCGGTGTTTATCTTCAGTTGTACCACAAAATGCTAGCGTTATTTACATTAACAAAGTCAATCAATCAACCTTTATTTGTATAGCCCCAGTGTTATCTCAAGGCACTTGACAATAGAGCAGGCTAAAGCCATACTCTTGATTTCATAGATACACATATATGCATAGATACAAATATGTACTGTATATATACACACAAGTCAGTTTTAACTTGATAGAAGCTTCACTCAAAAATGCTTTTAATTTCCAAAAATCTAATGTAGGTTGCCAGGTACAAACCTCAGGTATAGCTCCAAGTCCTTCTCCTCTTAGTACTCAGAAAACTTGCAGTAACCCATTAATCAGAATTCTTGATCATACAGACTTAACTTGCTAGCCTCTGTAGGTCTTTAAAGAAATAAGCCTATGCAATTCAACAGTTTCTTTGTCATTATCTTACTCTTTAAAGGTACAATTAAGGTATAAAAGATAAGTAGTTATGGTATTTAAAGTAGATTTGGTAAATAGATCTAAAAAGGGTCAATAAAAACTATTTATTTTTGTGTTTAAACACTGAAACTTATTGAGAAATTGACTCTCACAGTCTTCATTGCAGTTAAATAAATCTTTAACTGGCCATTTTAATGACTTCAGGTGGGGAGTGGACAGTGGAACATTGTGATGCATTTAAAGTCTAGCTGGCAACACAGTGATGCATCAACATTGGCACAGTACAATGAAAATGAGACAGCAGTTAGATTAGTACAGTGATGTGCTCAAATGCAGCATATAAAAAGACCAGAAACCTGTAAAATGTTGTTTAAGGTGAAATAGAAGTATCTGTTACATAAAACTAAGTTGATATTCTGAGAGTTATTGCATTTTCAGTTGGATAGAGTTATTTTTTAATCTGTTTATCACTATGTTAATTAAATTATATAACAAAAAGAACACAAGACATTCCCGAATCACATTGTAATTTGTTTTTTTTTAATGTGGGATATTGGTTGAGTTGCTTCTCAAGATGTTTTGTACTGCTCTGTTGAGTGAACTCCAATAATTGTTAAAAAAACAAAAACAAAAAAAAAACCAAATGATCAATATTGCTATCTGTACAGGTTTCAGTATCAGCCTTTTGGCTCATAGGTGATTAGTGAATTAATACTGGCAACAAAATGGGATCAGGTGTCCTATATATATGCCTCACAAAAAGTTAAATATCAAGATTGGGGTAGAAATAAAGAGCTGAAACAAGCTTTGAGTTTTCGAGGAAGTGATATGAATGTTTACTCACCACAAAAGGACACAATATGGCTGCTGTCCTCATGGACAAATTTTCTGGTGACAGCTTCCTCCATGATCTGCTTCACCTGTCAATGACACGTTAAGATGCTGGATGAGTCATTCATTAACAAAGAACTATGAGCACACACACTTGCACACAAAAACAGACTGTGTGAGGCTTTTTCTTTAGTTTGACTGAGTGCTAAAACTGTCTCTGAGAATAATGAGGAGAAAAGATAAAAGTTTGCATTTCTAAGCAGGAAAGGGGTAAATGATGGGAGGCGAGCACAGTTCTCGGGGAGGCGAGGTGAGATTTTAAAGTTAAGACGAAGAGAGTGGGAAGAGAGCATGATAAGTTGGAGGATGAGTCACCGGCTCTCATCCTAAGGACCTCTGCTGGGAAATAACGGAGGTACACTTGGGGATGTAGGGGGGAGAAAAAGGAAGGGGAGGGGCTTTCATCTTTCAGAGACCCCCTTCTTTCTACGCCATTCATAATCCACAGTGGGAGCAATTGATTCTGTTGCGTCAAAGACTGGTGACGTGTTTTAATACTGAATAAAGTTGGGAGTTTTTTTAGGTAGGAGAGGGTCAGACACGTGTACACAGGGTAATCCCCATTGGCTACATTTTGTCGTAACTGTGACATCCGTCTGCTGACGGCTTATAGATTAGGACCATCATCAGTAGATATAGAGACATCCCCCTGTGTGGCTACAGCTCTGCAGTCTGCACAGAGAATACCATCCCTAGGACAGCCTCACAGATCACTGCAATTTCCTGCTGTAATGAGTCTGTCTACAATGAGCAAATTACAGCGTCAAGTCCATCTACAGACACACACCCCACACACACACACACACACACACACACTGCAACAAACCTCAGGTGATGTGAGCAAATCTTTTCCCTGTGAGCCATTCAGTTGATTGTCAACATAATTTTAGTTTTATGGTTTGATATTTACGACTGGGTCATAACATTTTCTGCATGATAAAGTTTGTGTCCAGGCCAGCCTGATTCTGTGGATCAATAACGTCTTATTTTTAATGTCTGCTTTTCTTTAAACAGGCAGATTATAACCTCTGGCCTTCCTTTTATCTTTGGTCTTTCATAGCCAATGTGGAGAAAATAAATCCGGTGTAGGCACTCTGATTGCTCTTCTGACCCACCATTTAGACAGCCCCCTTTCATTACAAATAACTATAAAGCTGGAGATATACTTGCTGTTAGCCACGTGGATGCATGATGGCTGCCACATGCCCCCCTACTTTGGTTCGGCCCATTGGTTGCGCCTGTCCTCCAGAAATAACATGACACAGTTAAGAGCTTCAGTATATACAAATGGGCAAAGGAGATATCACTGAATCACCACAGCAGCAGAAATATCTATGACAGAAAGCTTTAAAGGCAAACTGATGAATCAGACCCACAGTCATGATCATTTTAATAACGTGTGAGACTGCACAGACATGAATACATCTGTTTATCTAGCTAAATACTCATAAAGAAGATAAACACTCTGTAAGAAGTTGTGAATCATGAAAATAGCTCTGGTGTTTTTGTTCAAGATTTTTGACTTGAGTTGACACCACTGTTAACTCCGTCCATGACTGTGTTTGTGTTAGTTCAGTTTCTTTGGCGTAATAGCTTGCAAAGTTACGAGTCAAAACGATTGAGCTCCGGCTGTAGATGCACAGCTCAATCAGAGTTCTTTGAAACAGGGATAGGTTGGAGCTACAAGTGTGACAACAGCAGGAAGTGACTGCTTGTACAGAGATTAGGATAGATGCTAACAGCTTCAGGAACAGTTTTATCAGATCTAGACTGCATTTTCTTATGAAATGAAGAAAAACTAACACCGAAAGCATTTATCAATAGCAAAGATATTTCCACTCCACTTCTGTCATGTTTTAGTGAGAGTTTGTTCATGGATGTGGCTCATGTTTTGTACTTCACACCGCTGCAGTAGCCTGCCTATACAACATGTCACTGGCCCATAATAAATATATTTGATGGAACGATCATCCAATCTCCTGCTGGATATGCTTTTGAAAGGCTCTTCTCTCTTCTTCCCCAGACACTTTCTATGGGGTGCTGCCCGAATTAATTATATTCTGTATAGTTTATACTGAATGGTCCAACTGATGGGTCAGGTATCCTTATGGTATCTTCCAGTAACTCACGTTGCATAAGGGGAAGTACATGACCAAAAATGCCCATGATGCCAACGGATGCAAACGGAAACACAAGGATAAACTGCACATCTCCAGCTTTAGACAACTTTTTTTTTTTTTAGAAAAAAAAAAAAAAATCTGCTACTGAGTCCTCCACAGGGTTCCTGCACACCTTTTAAAATCAAATTCAAGACTTCTTAAAAGTTTAAACTGAGAAATGTAAGAACTTTTTTGAACTGCAGAACAAACAGCAATAAACTTTATCTACCTGTATGGACCTGCTGTCCTGCAGCATTACAACATTTGTGTTGAACCGCGTGCAAAGCATATCCAACAAGATGATGCATAAACTAACATCAGAGATGAGTTTACAAAATACAATTAAATTTAACATATGCATTTTGAATATTTTTGTCCCTTTTAAACTGAATAATTTTGGTTTGGAACTATTCATGCCAATCTATCCTCATTAGAAAAAGTAATCTAGATGTGTATGAAAAGCAGGGAAAATAAAAATCTCTGTACAAATGACAGCTCATTACTGAGATCTTGACTAGGCCAAGAAAATCACAGTCAGATTTTAACTCTTGAAATATTCCTCATATTTTACTCCTTTCAACAATGTGGAATCAGAATGAGGAACAGTTAAGAACTGAAATCAATAAGTCAGCCTGAATCGGAACCGGAGTTGATAAAAAAAACAGTACTCAACCCTAAAATCGATGTTTCTTTATCAGTTCATTTCACTCCCCATGCCATTGACCTCACCTTGGCAGACAGCAGGCTGAAACTGTCATAGGTGTGGCCTAATTTTACACAACATGATGCAAAGAGCGCAACATTCAATGTCTGTAGCTGTGTGATATTAAGTGAGGTCCAAGACATCAGGAACATGCTGAAAATTTTATTGATGCAGCGCAGCATTGAATATCAGGAGAGCCAAGTGTTTGAGTCTGTTGAACAGTGTTGGGCAAGTTACTCACAAGTCACAAGTCTGCAAATTTGCATTAGCCACAAACAAAAAAACTAAAGTTCAGACTGGAAAATGTGATAAAAAAGCAGTCTTCAGCAAAATTCTGAGGCACTCTGGTGTTGAGTCTAAATGTGATGACAAACCCCTGTGAAATGAAGGATTTTTAACTAAATCAGAGAACCTTGGAGTTTCAGTGAAGACTGCCTTTTTTCACTATAAAAACTTTGTCTTAAAACCTGAATAGTCATTTGGTTGGTTGTTTGAAAAGTCTTCGTCATTTGTTCTTGAAGAACAATCAATTTTTACATCATTTCTACATGTCCTGGCCCAGTGCAACGCTTGCCCAAACTTTTTCCTGTAGTAATAAGTTACTTTTGACTTATTAATTCCGAATACTTAGTGTCAGAAGTAACTAGCATGTTACTCACAAGTTACCCATTACTAATATTTTAGAAAAATGATTTCCAGCGCATGTCTTCTAAAGTTTTCAACAGACAAAAATGTTTTTGGCATCTATTACAGACACAAACTTATAAGAAGATAGTACTTTGAGTTCTTGAAAGTATCACTCACTCTGTCCCTAAACTCCTCCATGTTGAGTTAATCTTTTTGCCTCATCCCTACACATACATGGTATCATAACAGCACAGCCAAAAGCAAAAGTAACCCAGTTATCAAGGATTATTTTGATTAGTAACTGTATTACTAATACAGTTTTAGAGATTGCAATCCCTTCCTTCACTAGTGACTCAAATAAGTAATAATTACAGTATAATATTACAAGTAACTATTAACAGGTCAACATTGTTGACTTGCATAAGCCTGCCCTCTTAAACACAGAAAATCCACAAGAATAAATTATGTAAACAAAACAGATTGGATGAATACATACAATATAAAATGTACTTAAGAGTATTTGGGTGAAAAAAGAAAATCATGAGGGATGGAAGATTTTTTTTGTCACAATGCACTTCCAGAAAAAAATAAAATAAAATGCAAAAATAAAGTCAGGAATAAAGCTGAATCATTGAAGTCAACTTCAGTCTTGACATTTTGACTTTTTTCTTGAAATTCAATATGAAATTTGTTCTTGACATTACTACTCAAATCAAAGCACTTCAGCTTTTTCTTGACATTTCAACCTTATTTTTGAAGAGCACCAGGACAATAAAAAATAATCCTCCACTCATTTTTTTAGAGTGCCTGTATTAATTCCCATCCTGGACCCCAGGTCTCAGAAGTGGTTTTTCCTAACCTGACAATCAATAACGTTTGAGCTAATTTATACAGCAATTGAACCTCATTGTTAATATTACATCATACATCTCTATCTGAGTCACCTTCTTTTTATTAAATCATGAACACAAACCAGCTTTGTTTTTTCTCAAGGTAAGTGCTCAGTGAAGGTTGTCAGACATGTTTTTCTAAAGGTACCCCTAAGATCAAGCTAAAATCTCAAGGCACACCGAACTCTTATCTATGAAAAAAGCCTCTTCAACTTTTGTCCATGTTTATTTCTATCTGTAGTGCTGTTCATGGCAAAATCCTTTAGGTTTTTGATAAAATAAAAAAAAAATAAAGTTGTATGGATAACTTTATGTACACAAATAATTGATGGGGTAAATCCAGAACTCGCCCATAACTTTTTATATAATTCTAAGTTTGGTTATACAAATTTCCAAGGCACACCTGGACTTGCCCCAAGGTAAACCAGTGTGCCTTGCCACACCATTTGAGAGCCACTGCTTTAGACACACAATATCTGTTGCTGCAATAGCAGCAGAACAGTTCCTCTTCACTCAAATAAGCTGCGAAAAGTGCTGCGTGCATTTACTTTGTACAAAAATGTAATCCAATGTTGAAATCTAAGAAATCAGCAGGAAAAAAGCAGATCAGAAACTGAAGTAGGGCTTCATTATTATGTGTCTAAGGCAGAAATGGGCAAGTGGCTGCCCAAAGGGCCAAATGAGTCCATCCAACTACCTCAGTGCAACAGGCCAGTAAAAGCACAGAATATCATAATACGGTGTTTATATAACAGAAACCTGACAATAACACAGAAATATTCCCCCTGTAGTTTTATGTAATTGTTTCAGTGATACTCCTATAAATTAGTTAAAAGAGAAATAAAACAAACTTTGATAACCAGTAAAGCTAAGTTCCTTGCATCAGAAAGTATCTGAAAGTGGCTTGGATCTGTATTTTACTCAGTGACTTTAGTATTGCTAATTGCTTTTGAGTGAAGATATATTGAACCATTGAGAAAGTAAATACATATGGCTGCTGTATATGTTCATCCCATCTAGTTACCCACAACTAGCCAAAATTTGCACCCCTGCCTATTATGATTTTAATGTGGCCCTCTTGGAAACCAGAGTTGCCCGCCCCTGGTTTAAGGCCTCCTCATTAAAATGACTGCTGCTTACAAATACAATTTTGAACATTTGATTTAATTTATAAATGTGTTTTTGAGCATCACAGAGCACGATCTCATCTGCACTCCTGCATAACTGACTCCTAAAGTCAGAGAGAGAGAAAACAATCTTTTTTCTTTGTCCATGGCAGCGCAGAGACGAATCTTCTCAATGAACACTGATTGCCACGACTGCTATCACAAAATACCCAAAATGACTAATCTCTCACTCGTTTAGAGGTCTGCAAAATAATTGGAAAACAAAATGTACCCAGAGTCCTGGCACCTCTGAAAAGCATTGATAAGTCATTCACTAATTAAACAGAGTCATTAGGCACAGTATGGCCTGTTCGCTTCAGTAACATTGTTGTCTTCAGAATCAACAGACATGAATCATACTGCCAACACAACACAGGCAGTGCCAGTCTGATGAGATGCTTATGATTACACTTCAATAAAAGTCACTTAATCACACATAGAGCAACAAAACACAGGGGACTTGTATAAACCAGTTTTCCTTTTGAGTGCACCTGACATACACAAACCTGATTGATTTTCTAAGGTACGAACACCACTCTCCTTGTTTTCACTCCTCTCTTTCATCCAGGCAACTGATCAGGCCTCTAAGGAATTTAATATGGTGATGTGTCTAAGCAAAGACAACCAAAAGGTTTCTATGGAGACAGCACGTGTCACATAGTGGATCACTTCTGCCTGAGTAGATATATCAACAACATCCTTTAATTTCTGATCAGTTACTAATGCCCCTAAACTACAGCAATAACAGAATCAAACACATGAAGTACTAGTGGCCCTAAATTACAGTAACAACAGAAGTTGTTACTTCTGCATTCCTTAGTTTCAATTGGAGTCTAGGGGAGTGTCATAACCCACTCTCAACAGCGCTGGAGCTAACGAGCCTGAAGCAGCACCGCCCCTGTCCAGTAAGTAGGTAGGAGAGAGAGGCTGCACAGACTAAGATAAGGCAACTTAATATTAAGCACTGTTCATACATACACAATTCATAGTGCTTGACAGAATTAAAAAGAACAACATAAAACTTCAGAGCATTGAAGAAATACAATAAAATATAAAGTAATACACAGAGCAGCATTACTGTTAGCTGTGCTGAGCTTCTAGAGAAAATGTATACTGAATAAAAAGAAGTACAGTTTAAAAGGCATCTAGAAATACAGTTTCATAGGCTTTTGAATCAGTTCAGCGTACAGTGCGGTATGTATCTAGATCATGGACTATCACACCACGTGTCATCTACATCAGTATAAATTTTACCGTGCTACCATGTCTTGGTTAAAAAAATAATTTGATCTATAAAATTCCAAACATCACCCACCCCTACTGTGGAATATGCCCATGGTTCTAACTAATTAATGGTACACTTCTGGTATATTTCTGTACTCTTTTAAAATATTAGGATAAATAAATTGAGGCTTAAATATTTGTTATCCATGACAAAGAAAGTGATAGCATTAGCTCTGCTTTCAAGTCCTTCATCGACGCAGCTGGTTTTACTCAGACTGTTTCTGAAGCAACCCATCTTTTTGACCACACTCTCGACCTTGTTCTAGTATACAGCCTTGACATTAATGAACTTCAAGTCTTTTCGAGAATCCTCTGATATCTGATCAATTCTTAGTAACTTTTAACATCGTCTAAGAGGAATTTGCTTTTTGTAATGAAACAGCTAAGAGTTGAATTCCTTCCAATGGTGCTGTGGCTAAATTTAAAGAGGTCATTCCTGCTGCTTTAAATTCCATGTCTTGGCCAATTGAAAACTTTTATTAACTATCGTCCCTTCATGATGGATCAACTCGACGATGGCTCTTCTAATTTGCTAAGATCCACTTTGGACTCAATTGCCCCACTAAGACATAAAACTATTATATGTCAGAGGATAGCTCCTTAGTTTAGCATTGAAACTTGTGCACTCAAACAAGCATCCCATAAATTAGAGACAATGTGGCGCTCCAATAAAAGGGAGGAGAGCTATAAAAATCTTACAGATTTATACTGTTTTACACTTTCAAAGCTTAAACATTCTAATTAGCTTCAGCTCTAATCAGTACTATAAAGTTTGAATTTATTTTACATTTTCTGGCAATTATTTCATAGTGGCACCTGCTACTGTAACAAGAAAAACACAATATAAAATATTTTCCAGTAAATTCATATTCAGCAGAGACAAATATGATGTAAACAGATTTATGGTCTGGGTGTGGGTTCATCGCTATCATAATTTCTTTTTTTTGGTCTCTGCCTGGATTGATACCTCTCTGGATGTATGTATGTGCATACATGTGTATTTTATATATGCATATATGTGTATACATATATGTCTATCTATAAAGTGAAGAGTATTCAGCCTGCTCTATTGTAAAGTGCCTTGAGATAACACTTGTTATGAATTGGCACTATACAAATAAAGATTGATTGATTGATGTTGAAGCAGAACAGCAAAAAAAACTGTTGACCATCACATCAGAGAACTGCAAGCAAATTCTGATAAGCTGACAGCAAAATAATCATATCCATTATCTGTTTTAAAGACCTGCACTCTAACAAAGTGGAGGCTTTAACGTTATGAATGCATTGTCTTTTTAGCTGATTCATCTGATATGCTGGGCTTGGTGGCGTAAGCTCACAAATTTGATACACAACAATGCTTGTTTGTTGTTTAGTTTCATGTGAACAAAACATTTTTGTTCCATTTTGGGTTGTCTTTAAGATTGTCTATTTAATAATGTTATTGTTGTCAAGGTAGTTTCAATTTGAAATTCAATGCAGCTAGGGCCTATCTGTGTTGAGCTTGCATGTTCTCCCTGTGCATCTGTGGGTTCTAAACCACAGACTAAAAAAACATGCTGTTAGGCTGTCTGGTGAGTCTAAATTGTCTGAAGGTGCAAGTTTAAGTGTGTAAATGTTTATTCATGTCAACATGAAGCCCTGTGGTTGGCTGGTGATCAGTCCAAGGTGTTCCCTTCCTTCCCTACCCCCTAACCCCCAACAGGATAATTAGTATAGACAATAGATGGATGATAATGTGTATCACCATTCAGCTGAAAAATATCAAGATATTAATTTTGTTCCACGTTGCACAGCCCTACTCCACAGAATTATGTGAATGAAAATACATGTATGAAGTGACATGTCATCTTTTGCCTTTTGTTGGAACAAGACAGTCTGATGAATCTGCTCTAATGAACCACTCTGACTTGAAGGCATCAGTCTGAGTGATAAAAGATCTTCAGAGTATTCCAATTAACTTCTACAACAGCAGAGCCAAGGAATAATGGCCAGAGAGAAAGCCCCATCCATTAACCTCCACCCTTCATTATTCATCATCTGGGTGGCTACTGATTACTGAGGGGAGTGCATGACAGAGAAAAGGGAAAAACAATCAGGGTAATCCATGCATAAACAAATGCAGTTATGATTTAAAGAGACGCTTAGGCAACAACATATAAATGATGACTGAATTGCTTAATAGTGGTGTGATGAAACACTTAAATCATGAAGCGTGACCAAACAAGACAAAATTTACACTATTTCAAAGAAAAATGATAAATAAAGTATAATTGAAAGAAACAGTCTTTTATCTGGTAAAAAAAATCACTAAATGCTAAATGATACCAGTCTAATTTTTTAAATGTTTTAACCTGAACTCATATGAATGCAACTTTTTACATAAGGTCTGTGCCTTGACTTGCAAAGACTCGGCCTGTAAACTTTCAAAACAATTCAATTCAAAATGTATTTTGTTCTCCTTCTGTATCTTCCCTGTTTTTCTTCTACTCCAGTGTATTCCCATGAAATTCGTTAATAGTGTTAATAAGCCTTCTGTTGTACGTTTCAAAATGTTAATTGAAGCACCACAAAATACATTAGTTTACATACATTGGAGGTGTGTCACATCCACAATTTTCTTCACAATTCGCTTATTGAAAAATTTAAAATATTATTATAATAGTCATGCATGATATGTCACTGATCAGCTGAATTTCTTTTTGTCCACTAGCTACAATTTAACAGGGGCAAGGACAACTTTAATAATTTCCAGTTAAACATCAGATCCTCTGTAGATGGCTGCTGTTCTGCGCCTCCGTACTGATTGAGGACGGCAATTGAGAACCATTTCCAGAAGAGAGGCTGTTCCATCTGGAATTGATATAATTTGCCATTATCGTTAATGATTCCAGGGAAAATCAGTATCAACAACAACAATGCACAAAATCTCACTACCCGCTGAGGTCGCCCATAGGATCAGGCTAAAGAGAAAGCTTCCTGAGGCCTGGCCTCATGAGTGGGGCCTTTAAAGGTTGAAGAAAAAGTTCTACCCATAGTTCAACACAAAATTTAACTTGTGACCAAAATATTCATCTTTGCCTTTTTTTCATTTATTTATCTATTCGTTAGTTATGCAGTTTGAAGTAACTGATATGCACATTCATAATATTTCTTTAACGTGCCCGTTAAGCCATCATGTCTAATTTGCAACGGTCCCTGGGCAGTGACCTGGCAAACCAGATAGACAGCTAATTAAAGGATAAATATTTCTCATGTCCAATGGACCACAGTAGGTGTTTGGAGACGGGCAAAACCTTTCATAAACAGGTGATTAGATGATTGTTTAGTCAATCACATTAACTATGAGCAAATAAGTTAAAGCAGACGGGTGCTAATGCTAATCAACGCACAAATATTTTTCATGAAGAAATGCTTCTCATTTTGAGAATTCACAGCTTTTTTTGGGATTTTTCCTTCCACTCACACTGCCTGCAAGAGTATAACATTTGGCGGCAGTGGTGGGATGGTACGCCTTTGTGAAGTGGAAAGACAAAAAAGGAAGCTGACGAGATGAAAGTTCTGGGACGTGGATGAGGCTGAGTCACAAGGCAAAACCCAGCTCAAATGGAGGGCAGTGAAAGTGACAGGGAAGAGAGAAGCACAGAGTTTGAGTCTTCACAGAAAGGGGCCACAGCTGCTTTTCAAGAGCATCCAGACAGTTACCAGAAAAATGAAGCTTCTGAACCTGTTGATGAGGAGCCAGTGGTTCGACCTAAAGTGGTTACTGTGAGTACTCCAAGACCTCAATTTACTGATTGCAACTTTATTAGCGAGCTAAGAGATTTTATGCACCACTCTAAACAGACAGAAGAGATGTTGTTTGAAGAAATAAGGCAGTTGAAAGACCATATGCAGCCAAACCAGAGCAAGAGTGGATGTCAGGAGAACAGTTAAGTCGACATTACCCTCATCCAACACCTGCTTGTTCCCACATTCCAACCAACACCTCCACATGTATGCCTTCAGCCAATCTACATAGACAAGAGACTCAAAATCAACTTAATCAGCTTTATGAATCACAGCAACCCAGTAATCCACCAAAACAAGCCTCAATCAAAGGTTTCAGAATCAAGAATTCCTGACTTCAGAGAAGGTAAAGATGCAGAGCGTTTTTTTGTCGGGTTTGAGAGGACTGCAAGAACTTGGGGGTGGAGGCAGAAGGAATGGGCTGCTTGGGTAGTGACCCTGTTGATAGGCAGGGCCCTTGAAGCATATGCAGGATTACCGATAAGAGGCAAGCTGGAAAATTTCCTGGAGATGGCCAAGCAAAACTTGGAGGAAAGCCAGAGCAAACAAATGGTATGGTACAATAAACATGCCAAAGAGACAGAGTTGAAACCAGGGGAGAAAGTCTTGATAATACTGCCTACAGGACCAAGTAAGCTACTAGTCAAGTGGCAAGGCCCATATGCTGTGTCTCGGAAAGTTGGACCTGTAACATGAAATTCTCTGTTCTGATAAGTGGAAGCCCAAACAAATCCTCCATGTAAATCTGCTTAAGTTGTACAGAGAAAGAGAGAGTCTGAGTCTACAAACCAGCAGGTCCTGTTGATCAGAGACATCCCGGTGACTGATGGTGATACAGAGTAGGGCTCAACAATATATCGTTATCGTATTGATTCGAGATATGAACATTCAAGATATTGATATCGAAAAGCAACGATATAAACAATATAGATTTCCCCCACGCTAAAACTGCACTTTCCACATTCTTTTGTATTATGATGTTTTTATTCTTCTGAAAAATGCTTGGTTTTCACCGAACCCATAGTCGTATTGTATTGTATCGATATCGAGATATCTGGCATGAATATCAAGATATGAAATTTTGTCAATATCGTTCTGCCCTAATACAGAGGAGACTGATGAAGCTGAGCTGTCACCAACCAGGGCAGGAGGTTACACACAAAGATTCCCAGAACATCTGAGTCCAGAACAGCAAATCCAACTGAGTCAGGTAAAGCAGTCATTCTCAGCATTATTTCAAGACAAACCTGGCAGAACAGATCTCATTAGCCATAAAATTGTGCTAAAAAAAAATAAACCTGCAGGTTTAAGACCCTCTGGAATCCCAGAACAATTAGTGGAACCCCTGAAGCAAGAAGTACAAGCGACGCTGGGCATGGGAGTCATAGAACCAGCCAAAAATGAGTGGTCTCATCCAATTGTTTTGGTTCCAAAAAAGAGATTCTCCTCAGCTACGACTCTGTTCAGACATGAGGAAACTCAACAGCATCTCATGTTTTGACTCGTATCCAATGCCCTGTATGGATGAAGTTTTGGAAAGACTGGGCAAAGCAAAGTACTCTACTACCTTGGATCTTTGTAAAGGATACTGGCAGGTTCCCCTAGAGCCCGCCTGTAAAGAATACACTGTCTTTCAAGTTCCAGGGTTAGGTTTTTCCACTATACTGGTGTACCGTATGGTCTACATGGGGCTCCTGCAACCTTTCAGAAGTTAATGGACATTGTTCTGCAAGGCTGTTGCAAATTTGCAGCTCCATATCTTGACGATGTTGTGATTTACAGTGAAAGTTGGGAGGATCACTTTTTGCACATAAAAACTGTCCTTGAGAAGATCAAGAGTGCTGGCCTCACCATCAATGAAAGAAAATGCTCCTGGGCTGAAGAGGAGGTGAGTTACCTGGGTTGTCTGATGGAAAGGGGGGAGATAAAACCCCAGGTGGAGAAGGTGAAAGCTGTAGAAATGATAACAAGACCTGAAACTAAGAAGCAGTTGAGAGCATTTCTTGGACTTATTGGGTGGTATAGAAGGTTCATCTCCCATTGTGCCACTGTAGCTGCCCCCTTAACTGACCTCACAAAACATCCAGTAAACCGAAACTACAGTGGTCAGAAGAGTCCAAGCAGGCCTTGAAGTTTCTCATCTGTCAAGCTCCTGTGTTACAAAGTCCAGACTTTGACAAGAAGTTCCTTGTACAAGTGGATGCTCCAGATGTTGGACTGGGAGCCATGCTGGTGCAAGGAGAGCCCGGTCAAGAGGGATCCATCTTATTCCTGTGTAGAAAACTTTTTGACCAAGAGAAAAAGTATTCTATCATTGAGAAGGAGGGTCTAGCTCTCAAGTGGGCCATCGATTCCCTACATTATAATCTCCTTGGAAGGGATTTCCAACTGCATATGGACAACAGAGCTCTGAAATGGATGCACTCAATGCAACACCAGAATACCTGGATGCTGTGATGGTGTCTTGTCCTCCAGCCATACCAGTTCACCATTGAGCACTGTCCAGGTAAGAAAAATCTTACAGCTGACTTTCTATCAAGGTTACCTGAGATGTAATAGCCACAGGGGGAGGGGTGAGAAAAATGTCATGAGGCCACAGAGTATTTACAAATATTGTAAAGGCTAGAGCAGGCATCACCAAATGGTGGACCTCGGTCCGGATCCGGACCGAGTGATGGTTCTGTCCGGACCCGTGACCAATCTCTGATAAATTCACAGGAATAGATTTTAACTGACCATTTCTTCCGACAGTCGCGGATATACAGCGGGCACTGCTACTCCAGTTAACACTAGAACCGCTACTGTGGTCTGATCACAAACTGGTCATGCCATGAGTGTTCCTAAATATATGTTCTGTAAGTTTTTTGAAGCTTATACTGTTGTTTAATAAAGCACCAAAGAGGAACAAGACATGATTCATTTTGCGGAGGTGACTTTCCTGTGGCTATCGTGTTTACAGCACGAGCTGCAGCAGCCACAAGCAAACAGGAGGCAGAGACAAATAAACTGGGAATAAACTGCCTGTGCAAAAAAACAAGACCCTTGTCACCTGCAAGCTTTGCGACCGACCTGTGTGGGAAATACTGATGAGGGCTGAGAGCTTTTGCGCTGTGGTGGCGCTGCGCTGTCCACGGGGCTGATCCTGTTCTTTTTCTAATTGTTTACTATTTATACTAATCGAGTTGATCATTTGTTCGTGTTATTTTCATTGTTGCAGTTCTACAGTTTTTTAGCACTAGTTTATTTCCGAATGTTTCATATTTTGCAAGTTCTATCAACACTGTTCTGTTTATTTATTTATCAGCCTATGTGAGTGTGGGTTCATGCAATGCGTGCAGCGTTGTTTGTGTGTGAGAAAGAGAGGGAAAGACTGAAAGAGAGAGAGAGTTAAGGACAGAGAGCCAAAGAGAGAGAGAGAGCAAAATCTGAAACATGCGCAAATTAAATATTTATCTTCCTGTCACTTTCTTGTTACATTATTTTGCAAAAACACAGCAGAAAAGCAGTTACAGATGACAAATGGTTGTACTTTTAAGAGTTAATTTCTTGTATTCTGAAGATGTTGACTTTTTTTACTGAAAGTGTAGGTCTTCATTTTTTTAGGCTGTGACCTCTCTTATTTAAGAAAAAAGAAGAGGAAAAATATTTAGTCAGTGCTCTGTATGCACTTGTTTTTTCCTAAAAAGAGCCACCTTTTATTTATTGTTTTCTGAATATGTTGACTTTTTAACTTGATGTGTAGGCCTTCAATTCTTGGCTGGGACCTCTTTCATTTAAGAGGAAAAACTGGTTATTCGGCTCTGTTTACAATTTTTTATTTATTATATTTTAGGCTTTTCTTTTTTAATCTGAAATAAAAGCCTTAATTAATTTGCCTAGGACTATTTTTATTTATGGTAAAGGAGCTAGCTGTGCACTCAATAAAACAGATCCTGCATTAAAAATTGACAAAAAATATTGTTGAACCATAAAAATGTGGACATAGGGGAAGGCTATAAGACACAATTTGGACTTCGGTTCGGACCTTTTATTGGTGGAAACTTCATTAACTGGACCTCGGTGACTTTTAATTGAGTACCCCTGGGCTAGAGGAAGGTGCACAGCATGGAACTTAAAAAATATGTTCTGGGGAAATCTGGGACCACTATAAACTAGTGGAGAAAAGTAAAACATTTGTCCTCTAATGTTAGACTGTGTATAGCTTTTCCAGGACCTACAGTCCAGTTCCTTTACAAATCTTGTAAAGGAAAAAGGGGAACTAGTATGGGCATTTGACTCCAACAACAACCTGAAAAAAAAACTCTGCTGGCTGATTCATCTTAGCTCAGCAACAGGGGAAGAAATTAGCTGGAGAGGCACAGCAAAAGGCATGCTACTTATTTCTGATGGGTTTGTTTTATTTGATCATGTCTAGATAAGGCCTTACTGGGTATGTCAGAGGCCCCGACATCCATGTGTTGAAATGCATGCAGAACAAAGTGGAAGAAATTGATAAGGGAAATATTAGGCTTAAAGGCAAATTATATCAATTCTAGCTGTTATCGATTCTCAACTGGAATGAGCTTAAGACTCTCATATAGTCATCAGGCTGATGGGACTGAAAACAGCCTAATTCTCAGCCCTAGTAGGGCCAGGTACTGTTTTTTCCAATACTGTGCTAGATAAATACTTTAAAACAGTGCTGGTGGCTAAATGGTTCCTCGCTCAGTACTTTACAAAAAAGTATTAATAGAGTTTATTCCTGTCGCAGCACACTATAATGCGTCTGTTACCTGTCATGTTTATTTTTTCAGCAGGAGAGCAATACTGTTCAGTTCATACACCTATACCCCAATCAGATTTCCAATACATTTACCTCGACAGTTTAGCAGCTGCATTGAAGTCTCAATGTAAAACTATATACCCTACATGAGATGGTGACAATAATGTTTAACATTCTCATCCAGATTGTTCCTGCAGTGTGAGGCCTATTAGGATGGTATAGATCTCTGCAGTCTGTTTTCCAACCATCTCTCTACCTCACTCTCTTTCTCCCTTAGCAAACACAGGTGTGTATTTGTGTTTGTGTGCAAATGTGCAGAACAAAAAGACAAGAGGGAGGAGCATTACCCAGAGGCCTGATCAGAGCAAGATAAAGAGACAGAGTCAGACTTTGAGGGGCTCTGTATCAAAGCTAAGGAAAATTTGAGATCTCATTCAAACCAATTTGTTGCCAGAAGGTAATTCTGCAGCTACAGGCGTCCGGTATGCTCTAGATAATGGCCAGCATCAGGTAAATTTGAGCAGACAGGTCACAAACAACCAGCTGGACATGAATAGCATGAGAACAAGCAGCAGGGACGACATATGGTTAAGAAAAATCCACACAAACCCAAACAGCATTGCTCTTTACTCAAAAGGAGACATGCCTATTGAAAAAACAAGAAACTGTTGGTTTACCCTTCTGCCTGTTTTCATTAGGTGCCATCTGTGGATTAAATAAGCTATCATGCTGCGTCGTTGGTTCATTGACAGACACCATTAGGCGGCAGAGGCACTGTGAATGAATCTCAGCAAGGCCATATCAGCACACAGGAGGAAGGTTTAATCATGGGAAGGGTCTGTTCTCAACTGATAAGACTGCAAACAGGACTCAGAGGAAAAGACATCGGGCCAAAGCTTCTGCATTTGTCCTCTCATAAAATCCAGGGTGTGATTTTATCTCTGGTTGTTTGGCAGTATTAAAGTTGTGTAATTTATGAGACAATCTTGGATGAGACTAATAAAATAAATTCATCACTTCCCTCACTAAGGAGGCTTAAATGCTGTCCCTGCTGAGTTATAAGACAGGAAAAGGGGATCAATAATAGTCCTATCTCAATTAAAATAACAGTTTGCTTCCCTCTGTTTCAGGTCTGTTTGTCTCAGCAGAATAAAGTCAACAAAAGGAGAAGAGTTAATGTTAGGTCTGAATTTGTCAAGGTTGAGGTTTGCTGCAGGTGTTCAGATGCAATGAGCAACTAAATAAACCTTGGACAAAAAGGAAAAGATATAAACCCTAATGCCTGACACCGTGATGTAAAAATATTCTGCAGGGACATGAAGATACAGCATGGTAAATATTAGATTGTTGTTATAACCACATATTCAGCATTCATTGTGAAATTATATGGCAAGAAAATCTGTTTAAAAACAGCAGCCATTCTATATTTTGATTTGAGCATAATTAATCATATGATAATGTATTTTTTTTATTTTTATTGTTGAATTTGAACACAACTCCTTAATAACTGTTGTGATTTAAAACCAGATGAGGTATCTCAAAAATCAATATTAGTAAT
Source organism: Cetoscarus ocellatus (assembly GCA_037902135.1). Lineage (NCBI taxonomy): Eukaryota > Metazoa > Chordata > Actinopteri > Labriformes > Labridae > Cetoscarus > Cetoscarus ocellatus. The sequence goes on from JBAMNC010000421.1 coordinate 685,139, forward strand.
AATATTAAAATATCAATATTAGTAAAATTTCTACATTTTCGTCCATCCTGTAATAATTCTGCACTGAACATTGGGGCTTTTTATATATGTTATGTATTCAAAAAAGTTCAGAGAGGGAAATAAATTAGTTATGGCTTATTCAAATGTACTACAGATACCAGAATATTAAAAAATAAAGTCAAATAAAAACAAGCAATAATTCAGATAAATAAATGATTTATATTATTTTTATCCCTGTGACAGCCTTAGTCCAACAAATAATAGGGATCCATCTAATGTCTTTAATAGAAATTAAACCACCTTGACTTCTTTCACAGGGAGCTGGCTGAACCCCCTGGCTGGCTTATCTTTTCATGTTGTCATTTTATTACTAATTTATGCCTCCACAATTGCAGTTCATCCGTTGTCTTTACAGAGTATAGAATAAAGCATTCTAAAATGTATTTACTCTTATTTGGGCATCTTAATAAAATACACCACGGATAAATACTGCATGTCAAAGGAGCAGAAACACAAAAAATGAACCTACAGAGTAAATCACCCAAGGCAACCCCCCATTCAGCACTCCTGCCATCCAAGTGCAATTTATTTTCATGGAAAACCTGTATTAAACACAAATGTTATTTGATTATTTATTTCCTATTGAAAATATATCCTTTTTTTTACATTTGCACTACTAATCAAGTTAACACAAGCCTCCTGCTGCAACGTTCGTCTATTAAAAGATGATTTAATTTGGAAAACAACAAATTAATAGTTGACTCCCTCGAAACATGACTACATCAAAGTGCTATCAAAAATATGAATTGACTAGACTGATACTTTGTCCAAAGAACATAGAGCAACATTTTTCCAGCATTAGTGCAAACAAAGGACCAGGCCTACCACATTTAACTTTTTGCTATCTGGTGAATATTCCACCATGGACTAAATTTCCCCATGAAATATTCAAGAAAAGACAGATTCCTACCTAATTTAAAAATCAGTTTACAAAAAAAGAAAATGCTATCTGCACCAGCTATGTTGAGATTTAAAAATGACATTTGAAATGATATTAGGAGAAAAGTGACATCATACCACTTCTTGTGATGGCATATACCACTTCTTTTTGTGGCATATGCCACTCATAGAAGTTGCACTCACTTGACAGTCCCCTCTTAAATGTTTTAAATAGTTCATTACATCTGATAAGAAAGAGCAATGGACATCTCTCAGCACCTGAACGGAGTAGCAATGAAGAAAATAAATCATAAATAAACTATGTCCTTGGCTAGACCAAATGGGTAAATCAGCATACAAAAAAGGGGCTTTGGATTTATGATATGCAGTTCCAACCAACTTCTGGTCTCTGGACAGATTGGATATGAGAATAACTCATTTAATAATACATATTTTTTAGGTAGGGATAGTTTAACTGTGTTTTTAAAGATACTCTGACGTTTCAAGTGATATAGACAGTAATGTTAAATTCAATATAGTCATTTATATTTATGTTGATTTTGGTAAATATCACCCATTTGGAATATCTGGTGAATGCGTCCTTTATATTGCATGTATGCTGAACTACCCTGTTATTTCTGCAGTATCTCTAACAATGATGAGCGATATAAAATGCAGACACCAGCTGAACAAACCAGCTGCTTCCATGTTTGCTTTCACCAATTCATCCATCTCTTCCACTGCGCACACATATGCAGTGTGCACACATGTTGAGCTCCTGCCTTAGTAACAGAATCAAATGTAAAAGCAGAGGGCTGATGGTTTTATCTGCCATAAACACCACCGTCTGTTTCCTCTGTGCTGCTTCTCCACCCCTGTCATTAAACAACAGAGTAACAGCACCACCACCAAAACAGGGACCCTCAGAGTGTTACAGGAGTAGGGTAAAACAATCAACTGTCTACTCTTTAAAAGCCACAGTATATAATGAAGTGTTTTCTGGTTGATAACGGAGTTTATATGTATCCACGTGCATCAGGTGATATCAGGAACACCTTAGTATAAAGATTTTACAGAAGGCTCAGTGGTCTTCAGTCAGAGAAACAGACCTGCCTTTGTTAAGAGCAGCCTCTCTTCGCAGAAGTTGAACTTAGCAGGTTAATAAGCTCCTGTTCATTGTGTTTGTTTTTCCTGCTCGATAACTGCCGAGCTGGGAAAAAGAAAAACACCCACCTCCTTCTTGACGGTGCGCAGCAGCCTCTGACGGGTCTCTGCCTCTGAAGAAACAAAACAAACGGTTCACCAAAAATGTCTGACACTTGTCACAACTTTACATTTACATCGCTCACAGTACAACATAAGTCAGAAACATCTTTTTTTCACGTTTTATTTGTCTCTTCCCACCTGCCATATTTGTTGCCAGGGACCCTGCCTCCTCTCTGCACGAGCGCCGACCCTTCCATCAGCTGAATGTGCTCGTGCACTGAGATGGAGCTCGCGACTCCTCCTCCTCTCACTCACGCCCCTTAAAGACACATACACCGTCTGACTATTGGACTGCCGAGGGAAGGTATCAATACAGAACACTTTCTATGGACGCCCAGAAGGCTTTACATTTAAAACAACTGTATTCTCAGATAGAGGCATTCATTTAACAGGTTTATGTGCAGGATTAATTTATTTAAACACTAAAATGTAGTTATCTGCTGAAATGGCCAATACGTCGATTTGTCTAGGGGGATATGGCCCTCCAAAAAATCTTTTCATGTTGATCATCGGAAATCTGTCCAAATTTATTCCGAAATACACACAAATGGCCTACAGAAACGGTATGAAAATCCTGCCTGTTTTGTTGGTTTGAACTCCCTCTTACGACAAGTGTATCCTTTGCGCCATCTTGTGATTAAAATAATGTAACAACTGAAATGTTACGTTTCAACTCTGTCCCTGAGCGACAGTCATTTTTATCCAGTGGTGCCCAAAGTGGGGGTGGTGACCCCTTTGCTGGTCGCAAGACAGAGTGAGGGGTAGTTTTCCAAAGGCCAAATAAACATTTTATATTACTTCAAATGGATATTTTACTCTTTTCTGTGATATATTATAATATGGAATAAAAGCACACATATTTGGTTAGATTTGAAATGAGGGTACTTGCAGTGATTCCTGAAGTGGGGTCCATGGTCCTAGATGAGGCCCACAGCATCAGGGGGCATGGCCAGCCAAGATTAAAAACCAAGCAGTGTGATTCAAAATCAGCAAAGAATTGATGAAGTTTGTAGGGTTTTTAGGTTAACTAAGGCCAACATAAAAATATACCAGACAATGCAACTGCAAATAACAAAAAAGGGGAAAGAAATAGGAGCCATAAATCACCCTTGACCTGTTCAACAGTCACATTGACTGTTTTTATTTCTTAAAATCTTTGAAATTTGTTAAGAAGTACGTACTTCTTTCATTAAAGTAATCATTTCAGCATGACTTAATAAGTTAAAATTATAAACGTTAAATGTCTGATAGTTTTATTGAAATTTTCCTGGTTTGATTTTGCATTTAAATGTGCCACTCGTTTCCAGCAGAGATCGTAGATTTCCATGTTTGGGGACCTATGATCTCTTCAGTCAAGTGGCCCCAATATTACTCCAGGTAATAACAACACTGACAACCTATAGCACGTAGCATTTGCCTCACAAACAAATCACAATCTGTCCTGCTGTAAGTGTTACTCAGGAAAGACAACACAAGAGAAGATAGAAAAACTTATTCAAAAGTCAGCTGAGAAAGCTCAGACAGGCAAAAGGGGGGACATGGCCAGGGTGAGGTGCCCTGATTGGGGCTAACACTTTTCCATAGACTTGAGCACATGATGTATGAAAAGAGTAAAAAAAAAAAAACAAGACAAAAAAATCTTGAGCACTTAGTTCATATGTCTGGGTTAACATGATGGTGGCGATTAAAAAAAAAAAAAAAAAAAAAAAAAGATAATTTGTTTTAACCAAAAAAATAGAGCAAAGTTACTTCAGATCCTCGTAGAAAAACAATGGATTCTGTTTTGGAAAGGTAATTTCACTTCAGCATCTTTTGGATTAAAATGTCAAAATACACCAAATTTCTCAAAGAACGAAATCCTTAAAAGTGCATCCAAATGCAAAGTGTCCCCTGACAAATCAGTCATGTACCATAATGTCCAGAAGATGGCGACTCTGTCATTCTTGAAGCTTGAGGAACTCTTTGCACAAATACAGGATGGGCATAAAATAAGTGAGAATATGTTCTCCCCTCTAAACCACAGGAGGAACAGTAAGGGGTGAATGCAACAGTGCAGTGGAGTGTGTCAGGTTTTTGGGCCTTAATTCAAGCTCTGCCTGCAGGACTGAACTGTCAGGTAGATGAGGGGGCGAAAGGATGGAGGAGTAACACAGGATGACAGACTAGGAGAAGCAGGAGTGGAAGTCTGTATCCCATCACTTTTATGCTTTTACAGCCACCTAAACATGTTAATTTTATTGGATGTGCATAAGCATGGGCACTTGTCTCTGTGATGTTATGCTAAGAACTTGTGACATTAGATCAAACTTTAGATTTTATAGACATTCATGACTGATTTGCAAAGTTAAAGATATATATCAGTGACAGTATGCAACAGTTAATATGATCATGATCATTGTATTGCTCCCATTTGTATTTCATTTTCTTCTTTTTTCCACAATCATGGTCCTGAGACCAGGATTCCCTTGCTGGGATGACTCACACCTTACAGTGGCTTAAGATAATATGAGGTAGTAGCATGTTTGTTAAATGCCACATCAGGACTTCTGCTTGAGTAAGCAGCACACCAAAATCCCCCACAAGCTGCAGCTTTGCTTACTTGTCAATGGAAAAGGATGTATATCTAATTGTTTTTTCTGGGTCAGTGTTTACAAAAAACAATTAAACATCCTTTGTTCACAGTGGTGGATCATACAACCTGCAATTACACATATAATTAATGTCACATTTTAGATGGTCTAAAAAACCAAGTGAAGAGAAAAGTAACGGGAGAAAACATGTGAGATAGCAAACACAGCTGTCAACAGTGAAAGCAGTTCAAACCAAACACAAAATCCAGATTTAAGAAGCAACAATGCTGTGTCATGTTGCCCTTTAGCAGAGTTTGCGGGAAGGGCCAACATGCACATGTTCATGTGTGATGAGAGTCGACGTGCTCAAATAGGCACCCGGGCTAGCAGTATGGGCTCCTGTCAGTCTGATGTTCTTCTGCCCATGTGTGTTGATGCACATTGACAGATTGTATGTTAGAGAATGCCAATGCTGTTTGGTTGTTATGGTTTTTGGCCCTCAGGGCCCCCGCACCTTGGCTGAGCAACCACAGCATTTTATTCAACAGCTGATTGTTTACTCCATGCTCTGGCAAAGATAGGATCTATCTATCTATCTATCTATCTATCTATCTATCTATCTATCTATCTATCTGTAATTAAAAAAGTCTGCAAAATATTACAGCATTATCAAAACAGTTTGGTAAAAAAAAAAAAAAAAGTGTGCTTTTGACAGGAAAAACTGAGATCCACAAATTGAAAATTTAATCATTATACTCATATTATATGCAGAGTGAAAATACATCTTGATTAGAAAATGCAAAGGTAAAAACCTGTAAGAAGTGGTCGATTTAAGGTCCATTATACTGTAGAAGGCCAAAACTTGATGATATTATTTGACCCCAAAAATATGTCATTATCAAAGCATGGCATTTTACTTCAGAACTGGGTTTCCCACACCAAAGTAAATCGTGGCTCATTTTCTACACAAAACAATTTCTGGGACCCACTTAAACCCTCAATTTGAATTCAAGACTCTAAGTATTTAACACCTTTAATTTTCATAAACAGATTTCAGTATGAGTGCCAGATTTATGGATATATTTTCTGTCTATCCTCTCTTTTCTTTAACTTTGTAAACCTGCAAATTCTCCCCTGCACCTCTCATGCCTTGTTTTGTGGCGGCAGTAGCTCAATCCGTAAGGGCTTGGTCTGGGGACCGAAGGGTAGCTGGTTTGATTGGTTTGGTAGCTGGAGAGGTGCCAACTGACTTCCTGGTCACTGCCGAAGTGCCCTTGAGCAAGGCACTTAACCCCCAAAACTGCTTGGAAGTGCTTCTTCAGGAGCAGCAAGCCATCACTCTGACATCTCTCCATTAGTGCATGATCATCATCATTTCCGTGAGGGATTAATAAAGTATGTTAAAAAAAAAAAAAAAAAAAGCATGGATAAATTCCTAAAATTTTGAACCCAGTGCCGTAAACACATACCAAGTAAAAATGTTTCCAGTTAATTCAACACCAGTTAAGCTGTGGCTCCAATTCTTTTTATCACACAATTTAAATGTTATAAAAGTATACATGTAAGTTAAATATCCTGATGTTTTTTTATTATGAATATAAAATTCCGCATTTAATTCCGCATATAATGATGTAAAATATGATTTCAATTATGCCTATGGTTTTTATTTATTGTAAATTATCCCTTGTGGACTGCATAGCAGACCCACAAGTTTGAAATTGGATATTAATTATATCAGCTAAAATATCTTTTTGTACACTGTATGGATCAAAATTTTGTACATGCACACTGTATTTGACGAAATTAAACAAAAATACCAAACTATAAATAGAGATTTAGGAGACCATATCACTCTTTTTTGAGTGTATAGCCATTTGATGTCTTCGTCTCCTCTGCATGATAGAGTACCTTTATGCACAAGACAAAGTCCACGGCATCAGGACTTTTCCCTTTCTTAGGGCACCATCAGCTGCCTAAAATGTCTTGGCCCCCAAACAAACCTACCAGTGTGAAATCCTACCATTGTTTGGTCATCATTTCAAGGCCACTGGCTCAGAGTAGCAAGCCCAGTGCAGAGCATAGACAGTAGAATATATACAGAGTTTTTGACAACCGCAGATAGTAGACTGGTCAACCAGGCAGTTTGGACTGAGCCCATGTGGGGAAGGGATCCTTAAAAGAGGCAAGAGCTCTGACAGAGAGAGAGATAATACAGCCAGATCAGATGTACTCAGTATTTGAAACTATAGGGTTTTTTGGATATTAGTGATTGTGAATAATAACAAGCAGTCACCAAAATGTATGTATGAACTAGAGTTAAGGCAAAATATGGGCTTTTGTGTAATGTCATTTATAAACTCTTAATTCCAAAATGTGTGACCAATTTTTGATTTATTAGTTGTCGATCAAATCTTTAAAATTTTGGTAACATGACAACACTATAGTTGATAAAAAAAAACTTTGATTACCATGTTAATGTTGTAAAATTACTTAGATGCTAAGATAAATGTAACAAAGTAGTATACTTCCCACAGAATAATGCTTAAGTTAGAGTAAAATTGATATACTGTTTAAGTAAATGCTCAAAAAGTACAGTGAAATAAAACCTTCTCACTTATAGTGTCTTGTGTGAATGTCTTTTTCCTTTCCACCCCGATAAATTCAGGGACATGTAGCTCTACAAATGAAGGGAACTACACAGTGGAGGAAAAATTATACCTCTGTTTTCACCTCTTCTAATGAACAGTAAGCACCAACCATGTTTGTTTTTGTCCTCTCGTTGCTATGGTCAGTTTGTGGTCACTGAGCCTGTGTGAGTTTAGGATTTATGTCCATTTGCTGTCTCTGACAGTGTGGATATATTCAACCATCTTGTATCCTTTTTCAATTCTTGAATTATTTGGTCGATTTTGAGATTTGACTTTAATTGTCCAACTAATTATAATTCTATGTAATTGTTTATGATTTGCTTAACTGTGTTAGAAAAACAGAATGAGATTCTCTATCTATCTATCTATCTATCTATCTATCTATCTATCTATCTATCTATCTATCTATCTTCTGTATCTGTGACACCAGTCCAGACAGTTTTGTTTTCTCTGGGCTTTATGTGACGATTTCATGATGGTGCTAGGTATCTCCTGTCCCATCTCTGTGTCATATCCATTTCCAGGAATAACTTCATTTGAGGCACTTTCTCTCTGCTGGCTGAACCTGCATGACCGCTGCTCTCTGGATATTTAGTTAGAAATCTTTTCAAAGGCCTCAGCACTAAAAGCGGTGGATTTGATTAAAGCCTTTTTATTAGGTTTTTCCTAATGAGTGCAGTTAGGCTGCCATGATTTTCTTCTTCAAACTATATTAACCTGGGATTAGGAGGCCAAGATGGTTTAAGGTGCTATTCATAGCTTCTTGTATCAAAAACTTTGGTTCAAATGGACTACCTGCTCTTTGCTTTCAACTTCAGATGTAACTCTGTCTCTAGATGGATGAATGAATGAATGAATGAATGCTTTATTTTGAACGTGCAAAAATAAACATGGATAGTCACCATAAACAAACGCATGCATACACCAAAAACAAAAGAAAACAACCAAGGTAAACCAGTGACAACATCCCGCATGTGCAGCAAGTCCACATACTCGAAAAGGAGTAGGAAGAAGTCTAAACTTATTTTATCCTACCCCTTTTATTACCATTCCTACAGTCCTACAGTGATAATTTTAATTTTTTACATATTTATAATATTTGCAAGATTCAACCACCTATTTAGGAGCCAATGTTCCTTATAATATAATAAAATAAAAATGGTTGTGAAATAAAAAAAAAAAAAATCAATCCCCTAGCAGGTATTGGCACTTCCTCATGAGCCTCCATTTCAGCTCCCTCTGTTGCTGCCTGGGCATGACAGAAAAAATTGGAGAACCACTGCTGTAAGACAACTTGACCTCTGCTGACCAACTATTCAAATCATTGGAGAGAGCATCCAGCTTCTGGATGCTCTCTCTCACTTTTAGAAATAAATTGCAGTTCTTGCTGATTATATTTCCTGTTCAAATCAATTTAGATGGATCAGAATCAGAAAAAAATATATTTTTAAATATTTTGGATCAGTTTCCACCCAAATTTGAAATTTATATAGACAGTACATCTGGTGTGCCATAGGGATGCACAATAGGCTGTTGGATTTTTGCCGATATCCGATATGCAGATATTTCGTAACTCATCATCATCAATGCCAATACTGATATTTTCCACAAGAGGACAAAGTCTTTACTTTATGAGAACTGACATGTTGCTTTCAGTGTGACAATATATTGGAGTAATGAACAGTGGTAAAACGAGAAAGCAACATTTAAGTCTTGTGAAAATGAGACTCTTGACTTTTAGGCTACATGTTCCCATGCAGTAGGGTGCAGCAGTATTGTATATTTGGGTATTTTACTGATATAACAGCCAATATGTGGACGATATGTAGAGATGATATAGGCCTATTGATAGAAAATATCAACAAGTAGGCTATGTCAACATGGTAGTGAGCAGCAGTAACCTAAACTGACTCAAACTTATGGTTTAGTGAAAATGTTACTTTAGTGTTAGTTGCAGGTTGATCACTGTTATTGATCGTTCAAAACACTTGATTCTATCAGTGTCAATAACTTTTGAGTATCTCCAGACCTGCAGCGTGATCTCTCTCCTCCAACAGGTAGCCTCGGCTCCACCCACTCCTACACCCGGCCTGTCAGTCATCATCAGAGGGGAAACAACCTCCTCTCTGAGTGGAGCTGCTCCTCTGGCTGACTTTTCACAGTCCGATGCCCCGACAGGACTCAGCGGTCATGGCCGGCAGTCTGACCCACCACGGCTCCCCGAACCCCGGCTACACCGCCAACAACAACGCGGTCCCGGCGCCGGTGCTCACTCAGACCAACTCCAGGGATAAGTGGAGCAAGAAGATGGATTTTCTGCTGTCGGTCATTGGTTTTGCTGTGGACCTAGGAAATGTTTGGAGGTTTCCCTACGTGTGTTATCAAAACGGTGGTGGTAAGTGGTTTTGACATTTTGCACCAGGTCATTTAGTTTAAATTGAGAAGTTTTGAGTGGAACCACTTACAAAACACTTTGATAGTCTTCAGATCTGATGTCAGGATTAAACAGAGACCAGGCTGAGGGTGAACGCATCTGGCTGCAGAAACTGTCCATGGTGCTGAACTACACATCTGTAGCCCCACATCTGCCAAAAACCTGTTACAAAGTTTTCTTTACATTTCCCTCCTGAGCCTTACAATTTATTTTAAAACATTTTCGTAATAGTTTTTTTTTTTTTTCACATTATGACGCTTTAAAGGAAACAAATGAATTCAAATCTTAAACAAAAAGAGGCAAGGCAAATTTGTCTAAAATCAGCGGTCAACAACCAAGCAATTCAAGGTGTTGGATGAAAAACAGAACATGTGAGCAGAGCATTAAAAGAGAGCAAAAAATACATTAAAATACATTAAAATGAAATACATTTAACGCAATAAGAGATGACAGTGAGCAAGGATAGTATATTACATTTACATTTTATCTGCAGTTGGATTTGTTTTATCTAGGAATGTATATATGTTTCACTCTCTCCTCTTTACACCAACAGCTGTAAAGGCTTATTCATAAAGAAGCCTGCAATTTAACTGAATAAAGAAATTCATCAGCTTTACAATTTCTAACTCAAAATCTACTCAAAGGGGAGCTTCTGAGAAAACTGAATCTTAAGAAAACTGAATTTGTTGATGTTTAAATCATCTTTATGGTTTTATTTTAAAATACACAGGTGATGCTGTGGAAGATATTAACTTTGTTTAAAAAAAAAAACAAAATTACGACGTCTCACATAATTACAATGAGGAAGAAAAAATCTTTCAATTCTCAAAATAATGCAAGGAACAGAGTGAAAGATTAATGAAAATTAAATGTAAATTTGATTTCTTCTGTTAATCCAATATATATGTGTTTCTACTTATGTTTTCTTCCCCCATTTAACACGTTACTTTACACTCTGTACAGCTTATTATTATTATTATTAATATTATTATTATTATTATTATTATTATTTTCTCATTGGACTTTTTATGATGTAGGAGCAATTTGGCACATGTATTTCCCTGTAGATAAAAAAAAAAAATTCAAATTCATCTTTATGAATGTCCACACTTTGTGATTGCTCGTTAGGCAGGCACGGCTCTGCAAGGGCTGAAGAGAAGCAAGACCAGCACATGGGGGTGTTAAGACAATAACTGATTCTCGTGAAGTTTCAGGTACATAACATGCAAGTAAATTTTATCCTCATAAAACAGCGGTAGAACACAGCAAATGTTGTATAAATGTATTTTGTAACACAGTTCACATGTGAAGGGAGTGTTGTGAACACAACACATTCAGAGTGATTAGTGCATCTCTGTCTTGTGACCAACTTTTACGTGTATTTCTTTAGCAAATCAGACAAATATTCTCAAGGGTGAATATAAACACCAGCAACTTTATTTCGAACACCTGTTTGACTGCTTGCTAACGCAAATAGCTTATCAGCCAATCACATGTCAGCAACTCAATGCAATGGGGCATGTAGACATTATCAAGATGACTCGTTGAAGCTCAAACTGACCATCAGAACAGGAAAGAAACAGGATTTAGTGACTTTGAATGTGACATGGTTGTTGCTAGAGGAACACCTGATGTACAGAGATTTTCATGCACACTAGTCTCTTGGTTTTACAGAGAATGATCCAAAACAGAAAAAAATATCAAGCAAGCAGCAGTTCTCTCTGCAAAAATGCTTTGTTGATGCCAGAGGTCAAAAGAGAATGGCCAGGGTGGTTCAAGACAATGAAGGCAACAAAAACTGAAATAACCATTTGTTGCAAGGAATGCATGCAGAAGACCATTTCTAAACATACAGCATGCCAAATCTTGAAGCAAAAATTGGACAATAGAAGATTGGAAAAATGTCTGATGAATCTTGAGTTCTGCTGAGACATTCGGGTGGTAGAATCAAACTTTGGCATTAACAACAAGTAAACCTGGATCCATCCATGACCACAGTGTACCCATCTTGTGATGTCTGCTTTCAGCAGGATAACACTCCATGCCACAAAGCTCAAATCAAGTCAAACTGGTTTCTTGAACACAATAATGAGACCACAGTATTTCAGTGGCCTCCACAGTTGCCAGATCTCAATCCAATGGAGCACTTTTGGCAACTGGAGAATCTCATCATTGATGTGCAGCAACTGCGTGATGCTGTTATATCAATATGGATCAAAATCTCACAGGACTGGTTCTAGAACCTCACTGAATCTATGCCACAAAGAACAGATGCAGTTCTGAAGATAAAAGGAAGTCAATCTCTCCTAGGTGTGCCCATTTAACTGGCTGGTGAGTGTATTTCAGCTACAAGAAAAATTAATCCAAAACAATATCTAAAAACTGACCTCCCATGATGCAGACAGTCTCACTGGGGGCTTTGCCATTTTGTAACAGGGCTATAGCCTTAACCAACAGCAGCTGTAACTGTGAACTTTCAAGTTGAGGTCTTGCATGACATGCATTATCATTTCTTATGTGCAGGTGCTTTCCTTATTCCCTACATCTTGATGGCCATCTTTGGTGGTGTGCCACTCTTCTACATGGAGCTGGCACTGGGGCAATTCCACCGCACGGGAGCCATTTCTATATGGAAACACATTTGTCCCATTTTCAAAGGTAAAGCTGAACACTGCTTAGTTGCAGATGTTTAGATAAAATGTGTCACCAAAATCTTTGCAGTGATAAAGGTTTATTCTTTAACTTCAACCTGTATTCCTTCTGTTTTTCCAGGCATAGGATATGCCATTTGTATCATCGCTCTTTATGTGTCCTTCTACTACAACACCATCATCGCCTGGGCCCTATTCTACTTCTACTCGTCCTTCTCCAGCATCTTGCCCTGGACAAACTGTGACAACGTGTGGAACACCCCTGACTGCACCAACTACTTTGGCATGGACAATGTCACCTGGACCAATGCCTCCAGGTCTCCGGCAGAGGAATTTTACACGTAAGTGCATGTAAGTGTGAGTAACAGAAACCACATATATAAATAGCTTTACAGTAATGCTCCACAAAAATAGATTTACTCAGGGGTAGGCTGTCTGGTGAGCTGAGGCATGCTGATATGTGTGTGGGTTTCTTTGTTACAGGAGGAATGTTTTGGAGATCCATAAGGCATCAGGGCTGAGAAACGTAGGGGGTGTTCGCTGGCAGTTGATGCTTTGCCTTTTCCTTATCTTCACAATTGTTTACTTCAGCCTGTGGAAGGGCGTGAAGACTTCAGGAAAGGTAAAACATCATAGTTATCATACTACCATAAACTACCATGTTTTTTTTCATGTAGTTATTTTTGAATGGAATAATATATTTCTTGTTTCCTCAGGTCGTGTGGGTGACAGCCACCTTGCCCTACATTGTATTATTTATTCTTCTTGTTCGAGGAGCCACTCTGCCCGGTGCTTGGAGAGGTGTGGTGTTTTACCTGAAACCACAGTGGGGGAAGCTGCTGGAGACCAGTGTGAGTTATGCAGAAATGGTCAATTAGCCTGGTTTTAAACTAGATGATTTGTGCTCAGTGAGCTCATCTATTTATAAAGCTCCCAGCTGAGTTAGAGCCTAGCTGATCTTCAATTGTAGATAATTATTTTAGCAGCTCGGGCTGCCTACTGTGTAATACCCTTAATACCAATGAGCATGTACAGACCAGGTGTAAATGACCAGATGCTACCTACTTTTACAACTCAAAACATGAGATAAAACACAAACACAAGTCTTACCTGGTAAGCTACAGTGCAGCCCAGGAACAGGCATACCACAAATAATTTATCCTCATGTAGTCTGAATATTGGTCTTATATTTATGGTACATTTGATGTTTTAAGTAAGTCTGTAAAAGTTTTTTTGTTAATTTGTAATCACTGAATTTCCATTAATCCCATTAAGTCTGATTTTTAAACATTCTTTTAAAATTCCATTGTTTTATATTTTAAAACTTTCATATCTTACTTTTGTTGTGTAATTTTGTTGTCCTGAGCTAGAGGTACTATTCTTTGTGTTTGGGTGCCAATCTGCTTGGATTTTGAAAACAAAAAGGAAATCTGGTACATTGATGGTTATGACATGAATAAAGTCATGAAAGAAAGAAAATTGCGATGAATGGTAATGACGGCTGAACTGATGAGAAAAATAGTTAATTGTTTGACGTCACAAGGCGGATATTACGGCTGATTTGTCCACTGAGCTGTCAGCAAGTTTTTTTTTCCATTTTAAAAAGACCCCAACACTACTACTTCTGCAGGGAGTCAATGCAGTGGCTCAACACTCAAAGGCAAGAATGTCAGGCCTATTGGACTGAGGAACAATATGAGATCATTGTGACCAGTAGATTTTAAACTTTGTTTTCTAAATGATAAACTCTGAAAAGAAAAAGTAATGCATTCATTTGGTAAGGAAATCCAAAAAAAAATCCTTCATGTAATTAACAATTTTTGTTATTTATTATCAAATACGGCTTGCCAGTGTTTGTTAATTGATAACCCATTCATTATAATTCAAACTAAAAGCTTTTTTCTTTCTAGCTTGTTTCCAAAAATAAAAGAATGGTGTTTTTTTTATCCTTTTTTCACTTCCCTGCCTTTTGTCTTGTTGTTGTTGTTGTTGTTGTTGTTGTTTTGCTGCATATGACCTTACTTAAACTTCTGTTTGACACCACAGCTACACCAAAGACAACTAGCTTAACTACCGTGACATGGTAAATGTAACATGCCACATCAATTGCAACAACAGCATTATCAACAACAACAACAACAACAACACCAATAATAATAATAATAATAATAATAATAATAATAATAATAATAATGATAATAAAAATAGTAGTAACAAGGTTGTCGTTCTAATTTAAAATAGTCACATTTTGTCAGTCTATTGGGCAACTTTCACAATGATCATTCCATTAATGCTTAATGCCCTGCTATTTTTAAATTTGTGTCAGTAATGTCTCAAATGGTTTGTTACTTATTCTTCTGCCTTTTTTCAGAAGCTTTTCTTTGTTCATTCCTCATTGTCAGTCATATTAATAAGCAATATAAAACTGAAAAAGGAAGGTTTTATCTTTACAAATCTTCCCAAAAGGATTTCTATTTTGACAAATCCGCAGACTTTTCACTGAGTGATCTTTCTCAAGAACACCTGTCTGGTATTTAACATGTTTCATTTGTGCCAATAGCACGTATAAATCTGTCAAACAGATGAATCAAATAAAAGCATTCTTTCTGTCCGTTAGACCCTTGAGAATCTATCATTCCTTTTTTTTTCAATCTATAAAACATCCTTGTCCTGCTCTGAGGTTGTTTGCTCAACATGTGTGAGTGCTTTGGTTGCAGGAGAATATGGATGAGATGAAATGAGATGCATAAATAAGCTGCAGAGCAGGATAATAAGATGCATAATTGGTTTAGATTTTCTGCCCATTAACAAAGGCCTCCCTTTCTGTCTCACTTACTGAAACCCAGCCCTGGTCTCCTCTTTTTACTGCTGAACACGTGCTCCTCTTCAGATCTCCCTGTGTACAGCTGTGCAGCTACTACATTACTATACCACTGACACAACAGAACTACAACACAGAGGGATCAGAGGAAGACTACAACATAAAATCTAAAAGCTAGTGTGACCTAACTACTCTGTGAGGGAAATTATTTATTTTATATTTAATCTTCCTGTAACAACTAAAATCATCCCATAGTTTGATACGACAGGAATCCCAGGTTGAATAATGTCTTCTCTTGTCTGTCTTCACACTTCTTTTCAGGTGTGGGTGGATGCAGCAGCTCAGATATTCTTCTCTCTGGGGCCCGGCTTTGGGGTCCTGTTGGCTCTCTCCAGCTACAACCCTTTCACAAATAACTGCTATCGGTGAGAACTGAGACAGGCCGAGTCATGTGAACACACATTTGTGGCTTGAATGCAGCTTCAGAGGATGAAGCCAAGGGTCTTTGCGCACTCTTTTTGATAAGATATAACACCGCCTGCTGACTTTTAAGATCCATTTAATGCCTTTTTGTGCAGCATGTGGTTTAAACTCAAAGAGCTGCTGTAGAATTTATAGATTTAATTTTAGAAGACAGTGTGTTTGAGCCAGAGAAAGGAAAGACTGTGTAGTGGGTTTACAAAATCTTCAATCTATTGCCGTCAGTCAAGTAGAAAATACATATAACTAACTTCAGGATTTTTGATTTATCAGTCATGATCAATCACCTATACTGATGATGTCAGGAGGGTTTTAGCAGTGGTAGACTTCTCTAGTTTTAATGTGTCCATCTCTAACTTCCACAATATATGAATAATAAAAATGCTTTCTTCACAATATTAAGAGTGGAGTCACTAAGCTATTAAATTTGCCTCTCTTCAGCAGTTGATGTTCAGGTTTGATTAATCTGTGTATAAGCTCTAATTGTGTTATTTTTCTCTGTCATTAATAAATCTAAATAAAATAGTTATCCTGACAACACTGTTTAAAACATTATTATATTTTGAACACATGGTATGTAAATGCCATTGACTGGGGGCTTTCAGTCCAAAAAAATCCCATAAGATGACATGTTGTAGGAGCACAGTGTCAGCTCCACTCACCCACCCTGCTTACTTGTTGTTTTTAATTATTTTCATTCAACGACAACAAAAAAATCCCATCATTAGGTTTATTTACAAAGTACTAAACAACTGTGTTGATGATTATGGATTAATTCCACCTAAGGAGGTAAAAATTATATTATAAATATGTCCTTTCCTGTTTGCACTGTAAGCTACTGTCAAAGTCTCCTTCAGAGGTTTACTAATTTGTAAAAGAACTTTATGAAGATAAGTTTTTGTTTTAAAAGAATTCCCAATGAAAGAACATATTCAGCAGAGATGCTTTGGAGGTGAGTATGTGGAGTTGGACAGCACTGCTACATGCATGAGGAGTTATACGTTGGTCTGCAGAATGTGGAGCTGATGGCAGAGAATAATCCTGATCCATTAGCCACACAAAATATGAATGATATACAGAAACAGGCAGGCAGCATAGTAACAGTTCCCATTTCCTTATGATTACAAAAAGCATTAACATGTTGTATCATGATGGCTTTGTCATAGCAGGCACAGCCAGACATGGACAACACAGCAATGAAAATGGGGTTTTCTATGACTTTGAAAACTGTTGGGGGTAATGTGGGTACTTTACTATAAATAAAAATGAGATAGGAACAGCCATTTTTAGTTAGTGTAGTGATTGCAGTATTACTTCTTAATATTGTGCCAGTTGAATAAAGTAATGAAGCATTTTACAGGAAAACAACGAACCATGTAACCCCAAGCCAGAGTTTTAATGCTGATGCTCATTTATTTATTTTTATGTATTTATTTTAACCCTCTGAGACCCTGCCTCTTCTTGTTAGGGTATCATGTTTTACCTGTCCTGCACAACAGTAATTCATTCTGCTGAACATAGACCTGCTGGCCTCATTCATAAACACCTCTACCACCTCAATATTGCCACAAAAGCAATTTCCACAAGTCTAGATGGCTGCCATTTTTATTTTCCAAACTTTGCCATTAATTCCAGATTTTTGTGGATATTTTTGGGATTTTCATGGGTAATTATGAGATGTAAACAAATCGGGGGAATTTTTTTTATGTGTTCAGGAATTCTTGGGGGAATTTTCCAGTTTTTTCTGCCAATTATTTCAGACTTTGTAGAATTGACCTTTTCATATTTTGTTAAATTGTCCCGGTAAGAATCGGAATACCCAGAATTATCGACTGACTGACACAAAATCATTTCTGCAGTCTGCACTAAAAGAACCTGAATGACTTCTTTACTATCTTGTGCAGTAAAGTGAATCTCACATCATTTAAAAAACTACTTCCTGTTCATAGACAGTATTTTGGTTTCATACTAATCAGGACCTACTTATTCCAGATAGGGGTAAAAATAGAAACATACACTGCAAACAACAGCTCAGTTCTCAGGTGGTAACTGTTGTGATGTCTTCTGTGAAGCTTTAACGGACAGAGATGTTTAATTAAATTGAAAAATTCTGCTAATTGACCTCTGGTTATTAGACTTGATAGGTTGCTGTCTCTAATTAATACATAACATTCATTCTTTAGGAGTTTTTTGCTTATTAGTGTTGTAAGATAACTGTTGTTGCTTGCTTGTTGTTTGACCTCGTACTCAACACAAAGCTGAAGAGATGATAAAGGGGGAGCCATTCACCTGAGGTCACAGAGGTCAGAGAAATGCTGAATTAGAAATATTTCTGGACAATGTCCCTGATAGACAACAGAAGTAAGGGTTATGAAAGACTGATTAAAAGGAATAACAATGCAAGCTCTTTAACAGAATGTCATTGCTTTCTCCATAGTGATGCCATTGTGACCAGTTTGGTGAACTGTTTGACCAGCTTCGTGTCAGGCTTCGTGATCTTCACTGTGCTGGGCTACATGGCTGAGATGAGGCAGGTGGAAGTTGAGGATGTAGCTAGGGATAAAGGTCAGCAAATTGGTTTTGCATATGAAATATCAATACCTGTTTAGTTTCTGTCTGTTTATATTTAATATGTTTGTATTTTCAGGGCCAAGTTTGCTCTTCATCACCTACCCAGAAGCCATTGCAAACATGATGGGCTCAACCTTTTTCGCTATAATTTTTTTTACAATGATGATCACACTGGGACTGGACAGCACGGTAACAAACTCAGACATTTGAATTTCTTCTCAGAAAGCAAGGAGTAGCTGATCGAACACCTTCTAATAAGTTCTTGTAATTGTCATATTTGCAAGTTAATAGAATCAAAACGTTACAATTTAGATGAACACCCTGTGATTGGCTGGAGACCAGCCAAGGGTGTAGTCTGCCTCTCACACAGTGGGATAGGGTCTGGATACATTAAACATATTTTAGCCTCTGTGGGAAATACAAAAAGTCTAAAGGGAGTGACACCTTGACAATGTGACCATAGAGCTGACAATAACAAACCCTTAAGGATTTTTACTTGGCTTTTTTCATTATCACTCAAAAACATACTCAGTCAAGAAACATTTTCGAGATGTTGCTTTTAAGATCTTCAAGGGGAAAAAAAGCTACATATCATTATCTTTTCATGTTTATTACAGTTTGGTGGACTTGAAGCGATCATCACTGCTGTGCTGGATGAATATCCCGATCTCTTCTCTCACAGACGTGAACTTTTTGTTTTGGGCTTGGTAGTTGTCTGCTTCTTGGGCTCTCTAAGCACCCTTACAAATGTAAGAATATCACGTTTGATGTTACAAAAACACACACATACACAAAATCCTGTCAATTTCTTTTGGTCACGTTTCCTGTTAGTATGAAGTGAGTCTCATTGCACCAAAGCGTAGTTACATCAAAGATCATAAGGATGTTGCTAACATGGATGAAAACTCATGAAGTGATTTTAATCAGTGAAATTTTTACTGACAGGGTGGTGCCTATGTTGTGAAACTGCTGGAGGAGTTTGGAGTTGGAAGCTCCATCATAGCTGTGGGTTTCCTTGAGGCCATTGCAGTATCCTGGTTCTATGGTAGGCTGAACAAAAATTATAATCATTATAGTCTTTACTTTATATTTAATAAGTTGAATGTGCAACACTGTAAACTGTCTTTGTCTCCTGTTTATTATTTTTATTTCAGGTATCAACAGGTTTAGTAATGATGTCCAGGCCATGCTGGGCAAAGCTCCTGGATTATTTTGGAGGGTGTGCTGGGTTGCCATCAGTCCAGCATTTCTAGCTGTAAGACATCAAACTTTAAAACTTTATTCACATCACAACATGTTGTTAACAGAGATCATACACATTGAGAAAAAAAGGTAAATCCCTCTCTGTGTATATAGTGGTGCAGGAATGAGTCCAAAAACGCGGAAGAGAGTTAGCATTTAGCACTTCCCCGTTTCCAAGGATCAAAGTATTTGGAATTTTATAAAAGCTTTTTGGCTAAATACCTGAAATAAGGTTCATGATGAACATGTGCACACAAAATTTGATGTTCCATTTGAAGCGGCAAAATGCATCTAATATTATCCTGCTTTTAAATTTTAGGGTGTTGCTGTGTTTTTATAAGGAAAGTTGCTAACACACCTCTAACAACAAAAATGGCTGGAGACCCTAATGAAAGCATTTATGATAATTTTCTAATAAACAATATATATACATCATCAACATATGATGACCAATAGGACCAACTTGATCAGGTTTCACAAAAAAGCTGAAATTCTCAAACAAGAGGTTGCAATGTGATGTTGTATGTTGGAAATATTGTAATTGCTTCTTGGTTGAACCACCATGTTGTAGTTCCATAGTAGCTCAATGATATCTCCTTACTCTTTTACATCTAAGCTTAAAATATCATGAAAGTTATCTTTGTTCAAGATTATCAAAATGAACAAAAGGTGTATGTTGCATGAAAAGTTTTTTTTTTTTTTTTACCACAGACCTTATCAGCAGTGATCCTGAACCACAGTGAAAAATCCCATATGCTTTT
Source organism: Cetoscarus ocellatus (assembly GCA_037902135.1). NCBI lineage: Eukaryota > Metazoa > Chordata > Actinopteri > Labriformes > Labridae > Cetoscarus > Cetoscarus ocellatus. The sequence goes on from JBAMNC010000421.1 coordinate 705,522, forward strand.
AGTCCAGAGAACCAGCACCATGCTAACTTCTGGGTTGGCCTCAAAAGTATCCCTGCATCCCTGCAACACTCTATTTATCAAAACTATAGTAAATGCTTTCATTGTTAAAGTTTTTTTTTTTTTTTTGAAGTTTTTGAGAGCATGCACTGAAAACCACTTCCCTAAATGTCAATATCTCTCCTCATATCACCATTCAGTATTTTTCTCTCGCATATGAATCCCTCTCTTTGGTTGTCTTTGCGTTGACATTTTCACATTATTACTCTTCAGTTTCTCCTCTTTGTATACTGTATTTCTCTGCCAGGTGTATGTATATCCAATTTTTCTATAGTTCAAAAGTTGCATTTACATATATGGAAATCACAAATATGAATACATTCTCTCCCCAGTATATTATAGTGAGCTCCCTGAAGGTGCCGCCCCTCACGCTGTTTGACTACAAATATCCAGACTGGAGCATCACAGTGGGGTACATTGTGGGCTTCTCTTCCTTCATGTGGATTCCCATCTACATGGTGTATAAGCTGGTGTGGACCCCTGGTTCCCTCAAACAGGTCAGTGAGACAAAAAGTTGCAAAATGCTGCTTTTTTTTGCAGTGGTTAAAACATTAAGCTAAAATTGAGAAAGTTCTTGTAACTGTGCTTGTAAAGCAGACACCTCGATCACATCCACTGATAGTGCAGTTTCTCTACTCAAACAGGACATAGGTTTGTCAAGCTCCTCTGTTCAGCTGCACCTTTGAAACTCTTGGAGTTTTCTTTGATTAAGCAGTGCATTTGGCCTGTTGAAAAGAAACTGCTTTTTCCATTTGAAGAGCATCATAAAAATCCTGTTTATCGTTAAGCCTGATATAGAAATGATTCATGCTTTGGCATCTTATGGTGCACTTTTTACGATCTTGATCATCCCTGCTGTTCAGAATGCACTTGCAAAGCCTTTGAAATAAATCATGAAGAAGAGCACATATTTACCCTGGTTTTAAGGGCTTATTGTGGACTTTATAGCAATTCATTGACAAGCTTTCTCTTATTTTTCCAATCTTACGAGACCCTATTCTTCTGCACTAAAAGCATCAGGCCAAAGACTCCTGATGGACCCCCAAACCTATTTTAAAACTCAGGGATTTTTTTCTTTTAAGGCTGTAGCACCACAGCTAATGAAATGCACTTCCTTTGTTTTACCAGTGTTCATTTTGGAAGCTATTTTAGATTTTGGACTTAAGTTGCTGTACCACTAGTTTCTATGCTGACATTGCCACAGGTGTTATGATAAAAAAAAAAAGATAGCATATTAACTGGGGTCAATGTGTTTACAGCTGTTGACACCAGCAAGTGTTAATAGCTTTTCTTGTCTATGCACAGAGTTTAACTAACACTCGCGTTGCTGGTAGATAAGCTTGCTAACTAGCATCATTGATGCAAAGTACAGTAAGTGGACATGGTACTTGTATACCTATGAAGTGGGAAAAGCAAAGTGTGATGTAATAAGAACAGCCCTGCCTTGATGTGCTATTTTGGCAACTTTACAATACTGCTGTGTGGCCAAAAGATTAGCCAAAGGAAAAATTCAGAAATGTAAAATTTTGTCAAATGATTTGGAACAAAGAAAACAAGCTGCATGTGTGAAAGCAGCATTAGTCTCAGTTTTGACTCATAAAATGCTTATGGGTAATGATGGGCAGTGGTACCTGAGACCAGACGGGCTATGTGTGATCCCTAAGCTTCTGCAGTCACATAACAATGTGTTCTTGGACAAGACACCTAACTCCAAAATGCTTCAATTTCTTCATCAGTGGTGTTTCAGTGTGTTTTGATGGTATAAATACTGATAAATAACTCAGCTGGAAACCAAAATGTAAATGGGTGTGATGTAATGTAGAAAGTGTAAATGAGTTAGAGTGATTTTCAGTGTACAGACACTGTTTTGAGAAGTTACATGACAATACAAGTGCTCAAAGTTGCATCCTCATCTCATTATGTATCATTATTTTAGAAAAAATATATTTTCACCAGCTTTTCATTACAAGGATTTAGCTGGTGATGTCCTCTTTTTAAAAGTCCCATGTCCTGGTGTAACTGACCATTGGCTGCTTAAACCATGCCTTATAGACCATGCCTTATCTCCAGTATCTTACCCTGTTTAACATGGTTCATCCAATTTACCATGCATCACTATATGAAAGGTGCTTCAGAAGAAAATTTACTCTGCTTTACTCTGCTTATCAAACTTTCTTGATTACAGCCTCATATACCTGCTCCTGTCTTCTTCTTCTGTTTGTTTTGCACAGAGGTTGGCGGTGTGTCTAAGGCCAGAGAGGACCATAATACCAGACATCCACACAGACAACCTAACCATGGTTACCGTACCATAGAGTGAAAAAAAACCTTTACACATGGACCACACTTGACAGCCCTCCATTCTGCTTGTTGTTCTTTACCGTCTCTGGGCTTTAAGTGATTTGTGACACAATCTGAACGTCATCTGGCATCATGACTGTTTCCTGATTACCATGTTTGACATGTCAGCATTTACTGAACATGTACACTCTGTTAAAAAAAAATAGTCAATGCTGCTAAATTTGTTACCCCGAGAGGAGCTGCCAAAGCAATACTCACACCTCACTGTTGGTCTGTGAATGTTCAGATTTACCTGGAACACGTGATCCCATTTTTAATGTTGAAGTTTGTGCATTTTTAGGAGTCACATTTGTACTGCAGCCTGCTTTTTTTTCCCCCCAACACAGAAACTACATGCCAAGGAAATCAAAACATGTATTTGTTTATGTAGCAAACTGCACATCTTATACTGAGAGATTATACTGAGATCAGCTCTGCATGCTGTTTTAAAGCCACAATAGAAACATTATAGTAAACAATGATCACACCAGTGATTTCCACACATTTTCATGTTGTTTTTTTAAGTGACCTTTTTATCCAGTCAATAAACAACATGTCCTACAGTCACCTATTTTTTCTTTTTTTTTTGATAGCTAGAATAACAGGCTCCAGTGCATTTTTTGACAATGCGAACTGATATCATACAGTATGTGTCTAAAATATTTCACATGACGGTGGCATTTTACCTCAGGTTAAAGCTCCTGTGAGGACTTTTTAGCTGATCATCAAAAAGACTGACATTTTTGCTGCAGCCTTTCCGTAAGCTGCTGAAGAAAACTAAACCAACAGCAACTAGACTGATTTTTCACCAATATAGCTTTGTTAAGGCTTGAAACCTCAGCTGGGGGGTGGGTGTCAGGTGTAGTGACTAGCCACTGCAGAGACAGCCTCACTTTGTAAGTGAAGGATGAGAAGGATGTGATTTGAAGTTTAAGGACACAAGCTTGTGCATACAAAATCCAAAACAAGTCAGCAGGGGGGTCAGAAGTATTTCTTTTTCCACAGAGGGCACCAAAAACAACACAACACAAAGCTCCTCACTGAAGTGAGATTAAATAGAACTAAACCATAGTCAGTTTGGCTTAGTATTGTCCTTGTCCTACATCGTTACCCTTTTATTTGCAAATGCTGTATTTCAGTATGTCCACAGTAGCTATGTAGTAATGTGTTCGTATAGGATTTTAGGCAAGCTGCTCGATATACCTGCAAAAAATGTTATGTTTTCCCCTCAAGTGTTGGTATTGGAGATTAGTGAGGCCATCAAAGTCAGACCAATTCTTTGATGTTCAATCTGCTGGTCACATTTACAAGTTATCTCAAACATTTATAAAGAGATTCTGACTAAAGACTTTGGTCTTCATCTGATAGCCTCATTCAGCTCCAGATGGCCTGTTTTGCCTTAATCTGCCTGAATATCATACTGTCTGTACAAAAGCTGTAAAGGTTGTATTGATAGTGTGCCTCTCCAATGTTTGTACTCTCTCTCATTCAAGAGTGTTTCACAGAGGAGTTTTTACGTTAGACATGAAAAGAACAATTAGAGAAGGAAGATGGAGTTTAGGCACACCAAGAAAATTAAGAGTAACAGAAATAAAGTCAAAATGTGTAGAATAATTACAAATGTTGTGATGTTTTTTTTTTAATTCTGGAGATGACTTTTTCTTTCATTTTTCCTTTGCTGTGGATGTTTATTCTTTTCCCGTAGTTGTGTTTTTTAATTAAATGAAACATCTATTATAAACTTTTTATTTTAACATTAATCTAAACTATTTACTTTTCAACTTTTTCATATATTCCTATTTAGTCTCAATATTTCATCAGACATCTTTACTTTTAATCCTGCCATTTTTACTTTTTCTTCAACATTTTGATTTAGTTCTAGAAATTATTTTTTAATATCACTTAAACGTTTTATCTTTTTTGATACATTTTTTTTCTTAACATTTCAACTGCTTTTGAAATTAGGGCTTTTTAAATCAAAGTCTTAAATTTATTCTTCAGATTGTATTTCAACCCTTCACTTACATTTCATTTCATGTTTTTCTCTCAACACATTTTTATGAATGTCTGCATTTTTCTTGACATTTGAACTTATTTTTTTCGAAATGGCATTTTTAGCATGTTGACTTTTTCCTGAATTATTTTTTTTCCAACATTTTGACTTTTTTTGTACTTGTATTACAACATTATTTCAGATATTTCATTTTCTTCTCAACATTGTGACCTTTCTCTTTCAGTAAATCATTTGAAATAAAATCTTCCTTCTCTTCTGATATGCTTCTCGTGCCCAACCCTAATCCTCCTCTGTACTGTTTAGATTTATTTGTTTACTCATTCAAATCAGTTTTGTTTTCATATGTGTTTCACCTTTCTTCAAGCGCTTTAAACTTTATTCAAAAATGTCATGGATAAGGTGATGATTGTTTAGTGATTTCAGTCCTTTCTGCCTGGTTTATGTATCCGTAAGATGTGTATAAATAAAATATAGATTATGTTACATCTGTTGCCTTTGTACATATATGTTTCTTTTTATTCCTGCTGATTATTGGTTTGGCATTTACAATATTTTACTTAAACTAGGAGTATGAGTGTGTAAGATACCAGAGGTCTGTTCCTGTACATATGATCATCTGTCTTCAGGTCTTTGTAATGGCTGCTGGATGTAGCTGCTCACCTCTATTAGATATTCTAATTAACAAGCTAATTTGCAATAATCAGAATCCATCAGCATACAAAGGGATGGAGCAGCCTTAACAAACACACACACAAGATGATTCTCACACCCAGCATCCTTCAGATCTTTGCTCATTCAACAGATTTTTACTGTTTGCCTGATCTCTTTAAGGATAGGGACAGGTATGAATCCCTACAGGAGCTCAGAGTGGATGGGAATCTCTCATTGAGCTAATGCTTGATGGATGTGGATCAAAGCTCTTTTGTGTCACTGACGCCTATTGAAGTAGAGAAGAGAAGAGCACAGGAGACACATAAAAGAGATGCTGCTGCTCAACACACGCTTCTGCTTTACCTCAAATCACAAACACTGTTTAACCCTGTAACACTATTATGTACCGTGGCAGGGCGGTCCGGCCAGGAACTACCTCCAAACAAGTGTCTATACCAGATTTTTTTAACCACAGATCTAAGCGGAATAAACAGACAATATGTCTGTCAATGATAAATAGATGACTAACTGTTTATCAATAGTACCGATGGCAGGGAATAAAACATCTACTTTAACTTAACACTATGCCCTATTTTACCCATGAAAACTTGATAGCCATAATCGTATAAATGTAGTTTACAGAGACAAACAATGGCCAAAAAATTCTGGAGCAGTTGCTTTGTATTTTTATTTGATTTCAACAAAGTCTGACAGAAATCACCACAGATCATAAGCAAGAGATGATCATGATACACAAGGACTTTTGACCTTGTACCTCAAACTTCTAACCAGTTCATCCTCCAGTCTAAGAGGACATTTATCCAAAGGTTTTTGGGGAAAAAAATCCAAGCATTTTTTATTCAAGCAGGAGGTAAGAGTAAGAGAAGACATATGTGCAAGTTCTCAAGATACCACACTGCTATGCAAAGGGTTACCACAAAAATCCCTGACCTAGACTTTTGATCTTTGACTGTCAAAATCAAATCACTTCATACCTTTGTCATGGTGGACATCAGGCAAAAATCTGAAGGATATGCGGGATAAGCATTCTTGGTGAATTCACCTGTTTACATTATAAAACAAATATTGATGATGAGACTTATACCCCTGACCTTTGAACCATTACCCCAAAAATCTAACCATTTGATTCTTTAGAGAAAGTGCAAGTTTGCAAAAAAATTATAAGAAGAAATAAATAAAATCCCTAACGTGGTTCTAGAGAAAGGATGACCAAGAGGCTCCATGATTTTGACCTTTTACCTATGAGCTTGAACATCTTATAACATTATCCTTGAATCCATGTCGGCTGTCATGACTCAGACATTGAATCATCAGACTAAAGGTCGTAAGTAAAATGTTAAGGTCATGGCACCTCATGTCATCTGTTAATTGTGAGCACAATATTTTTAAAGCACTTTGAGGGATTTCTGTCAGAAATGTCACATCATTTTTGACTGAATGTGACCTAATATGTTTGTAGAGGTCAAAGGTCAAGGCCTGTTGGCCTCATGTCCAACCCTTGTTTGAAAATAGGATATCTAAAAAATGCAACGAGATGACACTTTCTGTGAAGTCCCTCTTCATAAATCAATATAAACATATTAAAAACATGTTAACCATACCTTAAAATGTGGTAATAATGCCATGGTTAAAAGCACTTGTGCCAGTTCACAATGCTTAGTAGTAATCACAACTTAGTGTGTTATATTGTGAGTATAGCTATAAGAAAAAAATCTTCTTTCACTTTTCTTAAAGCACAAAACTGACTTATTATTGTCAGCTTTTAATTAAGTCAGGGTTGTATCACTTACAGTGTCTAATGATCACAGACAGTGACTTAAAATCACATTATAATGTATTAAAATAGTGTTACTTCTGCTTCTGCTTCATGATGTATTATAAAGGGGTTTCATTGAAAGAGTTATGGGATTTTTGTTCAAACTTTTCACAAATGATCTATATTGTACAATCAGGCTGTGGCTGGTCATAGACTGCAAAAACTATTCCACTTAGCAACTGTTGGGTTACTTTTGCTTTGGAGTCCAAACTTGCTGTAGTCACCATATCAAAAATGCTGCCTCACACTGACTTTACATAACAGACTAATTGCGATAGGTCTTAAGGCTGTCTGGTAGAGCAGCAGCACCAAGTGGGCTTGCAGTCATTTTAATCTCGTCACTAATTCATCATAAACTTCCTTTTTAAAATAAAATGGAATAAAAAAGATACTCCTTGCACAGAGTAATGGCATGACAACAGTAACTTTTTAACATGTTTATGTGTTTATGTGACTTCTGGGGCCTCAATGAGCCTCAGCTGGAAACTTAAAGAACTGCCGTATTTGGCTCTTCTGCACTGGCTTCATTATTCGTAATGAGAGTTGCTGCTTGTCCTCAGGCCAGTGTGACCCACATCAAATTGCGGAAAATGCACCACAAAGTCTCAAATCTTTAAAAAAAAAAAAAAAACACATCCACCTGTTAAGTCCAAATAAAAATCTAAACATCTGGTCTCAGGACAGAACTAGAGTAACCGCCTGGAACTTTATGCCTCTAGGAGGTTGGCAAAAGAATGCAGTACTGAGAAAGGACAATACTGGGTCAGGAAGAGGGGCTCGTTTTGTGGTACTTTATTTTATACCAATCTTTTAAGCAAGGGATGACCATGAGACCCAATGACCATGATCTTGACCTGTGGCCTTCAAATATTGCCAGTTCATCCATCAGTTAGATCAATATGTGTGCAAAGTATGGCCAAAAAACCTCAAAATATTCTGAAGACTTTGTTATTCACAAAAAAAGTGATAAAAATGAGCACAAAAACCTTGACCTTTGAAGTCCAAAATCGAATCAGTTCATCTTTCAGTCAAAGAGGTAATTCCTACATATTACTCCTTCTTAAAGGAAACCTGGGCAGTAATTTAGACGCTGTGTTTTTCCATAGTTCATTCTTCATGACAACATGAATTTAATATTTTGTTGACATCCTTGATTAATAAGTCATCAGTCTATCAGCACACTTATATTCTGTTTTCTTTGAATAAAAAAGTTACTGTCTTTTCATAGCTGAGTTGTTATAGATAAACTATTCCTCGTGTGACATGATGTAATGCCAATGATTATGTAACGTGGCCACATACCTGCTGTCAAAACAATGTTCAAAACACTGATGAATCAACAGCAGCACATAATAAAGCTGACATTCATAGAGCCACGCTCAAAAGTTTATCCCTGAAAGAGGACATTTTCTTGTTGGAGCTGAGCACTGTGACAGCATGCATAATTGCTTACAAGCATAATTAAAGAAAAAGTTGTTAACTTTGGCCTATACAAACAGGATCTTTGGCTTGTGTTGCATTAAAGGGTTATTTAGTCATGAGTTTTTCCAGGAAGCCTCAAGTTTAAATATCCAACTGGCGTGACTGACATTTCCAAATATTTATTAAGCCTCTGGAGCAAATAATTAAGAGCAATAAGTATAATGTTGTTCAGTCTGGAGTTCTATAGTATATGAAGGTAAAGGCCATATACATCAGTCATGCAGAGTAATTATATAAGGATATAACCTCAAGGAGCTTGACCTTTATATCTTCTCTTCATTGCTCTTTGACATTTCAGAAATGGAAAATGTGATGGAGGCCTCACACTTGTTTGATGGTTTCCAGTAAGACAAGAGACTATATGTACTTTGTGTGTCCATGGTTAACTGGAATTTGTAGTCAGGCTGCTGGTCTTTACAAAATGCTTAAACAGTGACAGGATCGATTAATAAAACCCTCTTGTGTTTAATATTTGTATGACTATCAAAAATTTTAATGGGCAGTAAACTGTATGGGTAATGCCTTAGTGGGGAGTCTATAAATGATGATAAATCTGTGAATTAATTTTTGGATGAAAAAAGCCTAAATTTATACACGTGTTCATGATAAAATGACCATCTCATGCTGTCTTCATACATTAATTATTTCAATAACAATGGTGTTTAAGTTGTCATGACTCAGTTATTAAAGACATTCTTGATGTTAATATTTTCTTCATAAGTCTGCAGTCAAAGTGAAAGGAGAAAGCTGACAATCCGTGGAAGTAGATGCACTGTAAATACCCTCTCAACCTAACTTTGGCTCAACCTACAGACAGAGAGGCTCAGTAGAGGCAGGACTTTAGGCCATCTCTGACCAATAGCAACACCTTGCTTGCTGATAGCACTGCCGATCATGTCCCTAACTAGCACTTGTATTATATTTTTAGACCAAGGCCCCCTTTCTAACCAGGCTGTAAATATGTTTATTTATGCTGTAAAAAATCTGTTTCCTGCACACACTCATACAATCTCAGTGGTTCCTGCAATCAGCCTAAATCGTACACTTGATGAGCTGCAGTTTTTGGCAGTTCTGGCTTGGCTTTTGGCTTCATTTTCAGCCCTGGAGTTTGCTGCTTGGGGTTGACCAGGCGTCAACCCTCTGGCGGTTTAAATGAAGACAGATGCAGAAGTGCCAAAAGCTGTAGTACCCAGAGTGTTCACCTGAGGCTGGCTGCAGAAACCTGACACCCAAATGATTGTGTGGGGAAATAGATGTTTTTTCTGGCCTAACATCTATGTGCTCTCACTGTACAGGGGCTGATTTCTTTATATTGTGCATGTTTTTCTTTAATAGAGTGGTGTAGGAATGAATCCAGAATGCAAAATTGAATTTACATTTACTATATGGGATTTAGGAAACCAGTTTCAGACAAATGCCGGATTTAAGGTTCATGATGAAAAAAAATACATGAGATTTTAATGTTGGCTGGGAAATAATAAAATACATTTGATGTTACCTGCTTTCAATCTTAAACCATTATTGTGTGTTAAAAACAGTGGTTGCTAACTGATGGTTTTCAAAAAGAGGACTCAAATGCAAGAATCAAACATAAGTGTCTTTATTAAACAAAAAGGCAGCATCAAATAACAAAACTATTCCTTTACATAAAAATAAAACAAAACAAAATCGCAGACACACAGAGACTTTTTAAACAGAGGGAGCTAATTAAACACAGGTGAGACTGACAAGACACAGGTGAGACACTCACAAAGGTGGACACAATTAGGGTAACAAGGGCCTAACAAGAAACAATGAGGATTGGGGGGTAATGAAGAAAAATATGAACACAAGAAACAAAAGGTTTAAAACATACAAAAACGAAAACAAAACCAAAAACCAAAACCAAAACCAAAACTACAGCAACCAGGACACTAACTGCTAACAAGGACTACAAAAATGTCCGGGCACCCAATGGAAAGCATCTCTGATTGTTTTTTGATAATGAGTAATTCATGCACTAACGACTCAGCCATGAGGACCAACTTGATCAGGTCACTTGATTATGAGGAATCTTTCAAACATGAGGTCACTATAAGACATTATACACCGGAGACACTTTGCTTCTGAGTTGAACCGCCATGTTGTAGTTCTTAAGAAGTTAAAAAAATCATGAAAAGTAGGTTCTTTGTTGAGATTATCACAAAGAACAAAACATGTAAGTTTCATAATTCTTTGTTCTCAATAGACCTTATTATCAGCTATGATCCAAAACACTGTGAAAAATGTCATAGGCTCTTTGCAGGCTTGCAGTTGAGGGAGCCAGCATGATGCTAACATCCGCATTGTCCTACAAAAACACATCTTCCCTTCATCACTTACTGTCGGGTCCCCTAACATTTTGTAGTCCTTGTTAGCAGTTAGTTAACAACCGTCATTTTAAAAACACACAACATTGTTTAACGTTCAAAAGGAAGCAACGTCAGATGCAATTTATTATTTCCCAACCAACATCAAAATCTTGTTTGTTTATACATCATGAACCTTATTTTAGGCATATATCTGAAACCAGTATTCAAAATCCCGTATAGTTTGGGTTTGAGAACCAGGAAGTGCTAAATGTGAACTCACTTTTGCATTTTTGGACTCATTCCTGCACTACTCTATTACAAGGTCTCCAAAGGCTGCCATGATAAACCACAGTCTCATGGGTTTTTCCAGATCATTGACAGTCAATGGGGTTGACTCTCTTAAAGCAAGCCTCAAGTGGCCATATGAAGTACTGCATATTTGGATGACTCTCTAACTCTCTGCTGGCTGTATTATCTATGTCAGTCATTTTTTTAAATAAGAACACAGGCCTACATATGTACATTATATCAAATTTGAAACATTACCCCTGGTGTTATGCATCCAACATTATTGGTACACCGGCCCTTTAAACAATTATTCGACATTTCTGCTCCGGTGCCAAACACTTACCCAGCGGCCTTAGGACCCAGAGACCGGAAGAAGCAAAAGAAGCACAGAAGCAGCGTCTCATCCTCACTCAGCATCATCATCATCATCGTCATTACAACCACCATCATCCTCCACCCTCTGAGCATTGGTAGGCGTCTTCTCTGGGTCCTGACTCAATATTACATCGATGCTGCACCGCCATGATGTCAAACCTCATCCCGGCAGCCTTGGTGCTGGGTTTTAATGTGTTTGTAAGAGGAGATATGGAGGAGTCCAGCCTCAGCGAGAGACCGTATGTGGTGCTACAGAAACAGAATTTAGGTAAGGCCTTTAGATTATCCAGCGATGATTACTGTAAGACTTTAACTCGTCCTCTTCTCTATTCGGGGACACAACCCATTGGCCAGTACACAACACAGGTGCATTAAACACTAGAGAGCAGTGGGTTAATGGTGGGACTCAGTCTGATCGTGTTGTTAATGTCATGTGATTCTGTCCTCACAGTCACACTGGGGAGTGTCCTCGCTGTGGCTGCTGGTGCTGATGATCATCATGGCTGTGTGTGTCTACAAACCCCTGTCTCGACGGTGAGAACCTGCCATGGGGGAGACAAGAACCAGAGGATGATACCCGAGCTGGAGGCACCATACAGGAGAAGACACCTACAGCCATAAAGGGTGCTATCAGAAAGAGACTGCAGTATCAGTCACTGGACTCTTTATTTGCAGTGAAAACAGACACACACCTACCTGTTATATAGCCTGATATGAATTTCATTTTCTATGAAAGCTGAGGTGGAACTTCTGCCTAACTTTACTTCTAAGTGTTTTAGATTTTGCACAGCTATGGTCACGTTAAAGCTCCTGGGAGGTTTTTTTTTTTTTTTTTTTTTAAATTCTGCCTAATTCTGAAACTTACACATGTAAATGAAGACTAAAAGCATAAAAGTGTTGGAGCACAAGGTCACTCTCACAAGCTCTACAAGATGACCAGGTGGGAGAAACAAACTCATGGGCAGGGTGATGAGTAAAATATCTCCACAGGTCTCCATAATGACACACCATGCTTACGCTCTTCTTATCATCTGGGTTGGAGCGTCTGTACAAGACAGCTCTCATGCTTTCTCAGTCGGACTTGCTCCTTCTCTTCCCTAAACAAACTGCTTTAATGCCAGGAGAAAAGTTTAAAAGAAACAATTTTGGAGGGGGGGTGTCTCCATGTCTTGAATTATATCAACAAAACTGAACAATCTAGTCTGACTCTTGTGTCAGCAACAATGGGGTCGGCATGCATTACAACATAACCACTGGAAATCATTATAAACATAATCGCATTTCAGCTCACATCACGCCCTGAGTCACTACCACTGAACTCATTCGTTCATTAAGACCATGTGTGCAACAGCACAGCTATGTAAACCAGGCTGTATGCCAAGCACAAAGCATTTGTTTTAACAAATATAAATAATGAAGCCCCTGTCTGCCCTCTGGTACCATGTTTTCCGCTGATCAGGCTGCCTTTTTTTGAAACCTTCAAAGCCAGCAGAGAGAGGATCACTTTGTTAGGAAGAACAGAGGTACAGGTCTTCATCGGGTAACTCAAAATGTTAAGGAAGGATGTGATCAGACTGTCAGCATCTAATGACAGAGGTACAGTGTGGTAACAGTGCATAAACCCATTACAATAACAAATTCATAAAGTACAGGAGTGTAAAAATCAACATCACTGATTCAATTAGTGAGGGATCCCTGCAGATTAAACTTTACCAAATGATCACATTTATCTGGTGATGTTAACTTGGGGAAAAGGCTCCACTGTTAGAAAGCTACTCATTTATCCAGTGAAGTTCTCAGATCTAGTTTCAGAAGGTGGGCAACATATTATAGATGATTTTATGTAGATTAATAAAACGTCACCTTTCTCTTTGAAACATACTGTATTACATTTCTGTTAGACCTTTATTTATTATTTTGACTTCAGGTTTGAATAAATTCTGAGGCAGCTTTTCTGCTATGCTTTCAAAGCTGTGTATTTGTATTTTCTCCCTTCTGCCAGGGAATATGTTCAGTCATGTTCATTGATCCAGCCAGGACACCTGTGACAATGTAGTAAATGCATTGGGATAGCAATGTGAGTTCCAATCACCTGAGACACAAGGTGGACTGAAATGGACTGAAAAATGTTACGTTCATCTGGCCAACATCCCATAGAAATTCTTAGGGAAGAGCGGAAGCTTTCAAGAGGAACTGGAAGGTGATTAAACAAATGTTTTGTCTGTCACATTCATTAAAGGAGAGCCTAAGGCTTGCAGACCCCTCTCACTCAGCACACATAACCCACATAACTCCTCTTCTTCTTCAAAAGGACACTTATAACCTGTTATGATAGACAACAAATCTGCCAAGTCCAGCTGCATTGCAAGGTTATTTTTATGGCCAAACTCTACTTCAGCTTTTTTATGTAAATGTGTAAATTGGAATATTTTCTCTGGGATTAATAGCTGATTATGTTATTTTTATTTATAGTGTCCAATTGAAAGTATGTCTCTTTATTTTCTTTGAATGTTACAGGTTTGGGCATTGGTATATCTAAAATGTTCAAATTCATGTATGTTTAAAACAGGAGAGCTCAGCTGTTATAAATCATATTTAAGGTGGATTAGATGCTTTCTGGTCAACTCATTAACAGGGGTTTGTAGACACACACAGCCACTGTTAGAAATATTAAGGCAGCAGTACTAAGTAGCTGTTAGTGTAGCAATTGGGTTAATTAGCTAAATACAGAGTATTGAAATTAGGAATGAAATATATGTGATCATACAAAACTACTCATCCAAAAAATTGTCCTGCTTATGAACTGCTTCAACTATGAGATTTTCAATCAAGATATGAGTTTTGTTCCATGTTAAGCAGCCTCACTACTGAACTATCAGATATATTTTTGTAAATCAAAACAAACAAAAATATTTAATCCTCAAGGAAATAAAGTGCTTTTATTTTGGAGACAACATTTAAAAAACATACAATTATTTCAGAATTTCAACTTTAAAAAAAAAAAAAAAAGAAAATAAACCTTTGCAGCTGGAACAGTGCAGCACAAAAATATGCATGTATTAAACCAAAGCTAGCCTTTTCAAGTCCACTGTTCAGTCATTGGCGGTTTTAGCTGAAGCTCCTGACAGTCAGACGCAGCATTGCAAAAAAACCTCAGATGAGTGGTTGATGAAATCAGTGAAACCAACTATAGTGGTTAATGGCTGTAACGCAGTGTCACACTGGTACATACTGAAACCATAAACTTGTTTTCTAAAGTACAAAATTTAAGAAATCCAAAGGTGAAGTCTGAGTTGCACCATAGGAAATGGCCACCACCTCTTCTCTTGATGAAGCTTTCCCTTGGCACATGCTGAAGAAACGTCTTCAAATGGTGAGCATGCTTCATCTTCTTTTCTACTTGGAGGTGTGTTGTTGTTCATGGCTACAAAAGGCAAATGCACTGCCTCTAGGGATTCTGGGTAATCTCTGCAGCACTGGGTTTGTAACCTTGACTATCTATCCTAAAAGGGTCTAATCTCTACTGTTCTTTCTGCTCTTCATCAGTCATGGTTAGCAAAAACAAGTTCTTTTCAGGTTGAAGATCCGAGACAACTGTTTGGTAATATCCCTGTTGCAGCAAAGCTCTCATGTTTCCATGCAGATTTACAGTTTCCCTCAGCAACATGCTTTTTTCCTCCATCTGCAGAGTGTACATTCACCAAACACAAGGGCTTACTTAAGAACTTTGACCCAAACCAAACTGTCTGGATCAATATCAGTATGGCAAAGCTTGATATGAGTTAGTCTCTTCACAGAGGCATTTCATCGGGCTACAAGTTCTGTTTCATAAATGAACTAATAAAAGTGATGGGAAAATACGTTAAGATGAACCCTGAGATTTCTGCTTTCAGTGAGTTCATGTTTTCAGCAATATGACTGTGGGAAGACCTCACAGTGAAAACACTCAAATCTGTCCCTTTAGACTTATTGAATAGAAACTCTATTGAGTGGTGCAGTCATGAAACCCAACACAGCATAGTGAATCAACATTTGAGCACTCCTAGTTAGATTGTCTCAAATTCCACAGGATTTTTGAAAAGATTTTGGTAAGATACCTGAAATAAGATTGCTCACTTTGATTTTGGAGTTCGGCAGGGGCACTTAACATCAGCATTTTTGATCATCTTAGAAAAACAATGTTGGACTTAAAATAAACCATATTGCCATACTACCATGATCCCCTGATGCCACGTTCAGGGTGGGAAACACCAATGCTGTGACCATATCCTGGTGTTACATTCAAGCCTGTATGTCACATTAGTGCTGAGATTCTGACAACTGTTTTTATTTTATCGTTTTCTAAAAATATATATATTTGAATCCTGAACATAATAATGATCATATCTTGTGTATAAATATGATATTAAGCTCACTAGCAACCATCAGATCAAAGCAATCATTAGTAATTAGCCACGTTGAAGCATTTATATTGATAAGCAACAATACAAAAGATAGTTTTATGTTACATGACCAGCGCTGAGGGCTGCAGGGCACAGGTCTACTGATTTTAGTCTCTTTGTATGACAGGTTTCCATCATTTAATCTCCAGGAACAAGGACTTACTAATGTAAACTTAAGTTTTTGGCACTGTGGGCTTTTCTACAGCCCCTGAGATGTTATTTTAATCACTTCAAACAGTCTTACCCAGAACATCACTTAAGGTATTTATACACCATTATATTAGAGAATCCTTCCCCTTACTCCACCCGCAGGAAGAAAATTTACAGATATATGAGCACTTGTGTTATTTTGATGTGTGTGGATCAGTAATTTTTCTGTTGCATAGGCAAGAGACAAGAAATTCATCATCAAAACAGTTGTTAGAAATAAGCTAACATTAGCTTGTTAATGTTGTTAATTGATCATTTTTAGAGTGAAATGTGGTCCAGTTTACTCAGTTTACATGCTCTTTATGTTACTATTTAGTAAGGAAATACTAAAATAAAATCAGTCGTCAGAATCTTGACAGTTACTTGCCACATAAGATGGAATATAAAAGTATGATGTGACAAAGATTAGACGTACCCACCCTGAGTTTGAGAATGACATAAAGCTTAAGAACATTTTGTCTGGAGGTTGCCATGATGTAGTTTCTTTGAAGCCTGACTGTAGCAATTTAATTAGATCTGTTTACTCTCCAATAATTATGTAAGTAGTGCAATTTTGTGGAAATGATCTAGATGAAAAAACAAGTATTATAAACATCTTCTAATCACAGATAATATTTTTAACAATTATTTAAAGCCACTGGAGCAGTCCAATGCTAACTTGCAGGTCAGAGTGCAAAAATGTGTCAATCCTGCACCATTCAGTATGCTTGTTTTATTGTAATAAGTTGTTTTCATCTTAGCTGTCAAAAGAACAGAATTAGATAAAACAGTGTTCTGGACCTTGCAGTCCTTTTTACACTTGTACTCCCACAAAAAAAAAAAAAACCTGACTGAAGTTTTCACACTTGTACCTTACAGCTGGAACTTTTCCTGCAGTTTCCCTGTCTGACAGTTGAGGGATGGCGGTTATTTGGGGGCTTGCAGGAAAAATTCAGGGTGAAAACTCATCTGATGCATTCACATATGCAGCAAAATTGGAAATTTTGAAGAATTCGATTTAAGTGTGGATAGGACTTATGTGAGTGTCACTCTGTGACGTCCTCTTAAAAAGTCATACATCTTTGTTTAAGAAACTGTAAATACTCTCATTTCACCGCCGGTATGGCCAACAGTGTGAGAATGGGTTGCTGCTCTGCCTCTGATGTAGAAAATTATTAAAAATGAATAAAAAGACGTTCCTTATCTAACACAGAGTCCAAAATTTAAGCTTGAGGATGAAAACACATTTATGTTGAGATAGAAATATATAAAGGAGTATGCTCTTACAAAAAAATACCTTTTGGAAGTATTACCGAAAGTTTGATATTGCAAGAGTGATCTGTTACAGAGAGAAATCTGCGGTTGCATAGATGACTACAGTGGTTCGGGAGGAGAGTTGAGGTGTGGTGGTTGCTTCGGCATCTGAAAAAAGTTGTATCATTATTATTATTATTGTTATTGTTATTATTCCCTCTGTATCCCTTTTACTTCTCAGTGAGTGAGAGCTGAAGTATCCTCTCCAGCTCCTCTTCCTCCTGCTTCCTCATCCTCTCCTCTTCAGCTTGAGCCTTTGCAGAGAGCTCCATGGCCAAGCGGAGATCTGAGTCTGGGCTGGAGGCAGAGAGGGAGCTGGCAGGGCTAGAGGTGTCTCCGTAGTCCACTAGCACCCCCTCTGGGACACTCCTGGGATGACATTTAAGGGAGTAAATGAGAACAAGGAGTCCAGTTGAATTGATCTTTTTATCAGAGGGGTTCACTGAGTGTCAATCAGACGTGTTTAAGTATCAGCCATTATCAGACCTGTTAGAAGCTCTTAGAATTAGGAGGGACATTGCTTCCTTTATCGTTTTCTCTGGCAAAAAATATTGTAGACTATCCTTAACCAAAGGAGAGAAGAAAGTATATTCCCCACAATTCTCTGCATTTACCACACTTAAAACAACACAGCTCTCATAAAAACAAAATCATAGTAGGTTTTAATGCTATCTTTATTAATTGAAACAATATTTTTTATTTAATCAAACTCAAAATTATGCGGGTATAGATAGAGTGTGAGTGAAGAAATATTCTAGATGCCTTACATATAAGAATTGAAATTGCTTTTTAAATTTATAGCACCTTCAACTAATTGAACAATCAATTATTCAAACATTTAAGTTGCTGTTTTAATATTTTATAGATTAGTACAATGAAAGTTTAGTCACCTTGTAAGTGTTATTTCTGCTATTTTGTTTGGATTACAGGAAGGCTTGTGAATCAGGATCATTGTTTTTCTCATCTCTTTTAAGAAAATTCAGAAAAAGAAACATTTATCAGTTTGAATGGAGTGTGTTTATTCCAATTTGAATTATAGTGACAGAGGACTGTCTCCATCTGTAAAACAAAACATCTTTTTTTTTTTTTTTTTTTTTTTAAATCAGCAGGATTTTTTTTGCTGCTTTTACCAAAATGGGGAACTCACTGGGAGACAAATACACCAGGAGACATATACAGTATTTACTAAATTGTAGTTTTTACACAGTAGATATAGGTCAGATGGGGCCGTTCACCTAGAGCAGTAGTTGTCACTCTCTGCATTTTTTTTTATATCTTAAACCTGTTTGGTGGACGATACATTTTGCATCCACCTCACACACCCACATGGAGTCACTAAAATGTCGAAGCAAAAATTTATCAAACTAAAGCTGAGGCTGTGAGGGTTTCTCTCCCAAAGAAATTTGTATTTCAACTCAAAAATCAATAGTATTCATTTACTCTTTTTATATCTTCTTGCTATGTCTACTCTAAATGTTATTAAGACACTGACCCTGTTAAAAGGTAAATCTTTTGAGCTTGTTTCTTTGAAAACTGAAAAAAAGGATTTACCTCCCTAGTCACAAATTTATGGTCTCAAAACAGAAAATGTGTCACATTGAAATAAAAGACAAGCAGCCTGTTGAACCACAGCCTGCACTGACTTAGGCATAAATCCAACATGGGAGAGAAAATAGTCAATCAAATATCAGAATGTTCGACTGGCACCTGAGTGGCTTAGTGGAAATGTAATCAAATCTCTTTTGTCTCTCTCTGATGTTTGTCCACTGAGATCAGAAAAAGGTGGAAGGAAAAAGACAGGTTGGAGTTGAAGGCTAGGAAAAGACAGCGATGGACTCTGACTGACTCTGAACATCAAAATACTTTTGTCACTTGTAGTGCTCCTGTTTAATGCAGACCATAAAAGCTGAAAACCTCTAAGCCAGATGTAACATTAGTAAGGTTTTAACAGATAGTAAACAGCACCCCCAGAGGAGGAGGCTGCTTTTGGCTGCTGTGACTATCTGCAAATCTGAGAAATTCAGTTCAGTTGAACTTACATGGTATTTATTACAATTTAATAAATTATTTTTTATTTCATATCTTAACTGTTCATTCCATGTTCCATTTTTCTTATATCTAAACTGTCATTTTTACACTCTACATGATATTTTAAGCTACAAAGCAAAGAAAAAAGCACTTCTGTTACAGATACATATATTCTTTTATTCGTTTTTCTTTACCAAAAAACTGTTTTGGCAGTGGTATCTTTAATGTAGTAGAAACGGCAGAAATGACACTTTATATTTGCTTTAACCATACTAGTCTTCAATATCTCTAAAAAGCAATACAAATAAAGTTCAGATGTTTTACTTATTGATTGATGATAGGGTGGTAAAAAAATGAATAAAAATGAAAGGCTGATATTTGCATCTCTTTAATTCAGTTGACCAAAGATGTTGGGGGTCGTATTTTTTCTCTCACATAGAAAGATGGCATCAAAATTGGGAGGGACAAGCCCATAACAATTCCTGTCTTTTTACTGCATGTAGTAATGTAAGAATATTATCCTACCTGTCACTATGGCTGCTTGGAATCACATCAGCTAAGTCTCCATCAGCATCATCAAACATCCCCTCCTGTAAGGTCACACAAATCAGAGGAATAAAAGGATATGGCTAAGTAAAACAAAAAGGGAGCAAACAAAGTTGATGAGACCAGATTTTTGTGTTGATGTGAGGAGATTAAGGGAGATGGTTTTGACCTGATTTGGGATGCCTCGAGACTCCAGGAGACTCTGATGGATGGCGTACTGCAAAAGTTCCTCGTCGTTGTTGGACACTGGTGTATGTCGGCTGCCTCCTCGACGGTGATAATTGACAGGCACCTCAAACACTGAAGGACACACTTGGAACGGAGGCAGTGCTGTAAAAACATAAATCAGAAGAAAATCAGGTAAAGACAGAGGCAAAGAGTTGTCAAGATACCAGATTTTAGGCTTGCTTAGTGTGTTTAAAATGTCATCTTTGTAGAATGCATTGCTGATAAATATTGTAAGAGAGAAGAAACACAAAACAATTAAAACCCACTAAAATTATGTTGGATGCAATAATTCCAGCCATACCCCCACCACCCACATTCTGTGGTAAACACTGAAACAAAAAAGTTTGATACTGTTGCCACAAAATAATCAGTACTAGGTCCCAAATGCCAAATTTCTTGTTTTTATATTTCAGATCTCTTCTAGAGCTGTTACAGAACTGCACTGTTTACAGTGTAGCCCACAATATCTTCACCTCTTTGTGTTTCCCCTCTTCCACTCTTTTGGAGTGATGGACTAAAAAACCCCACCACTCCAAAACAACGGCACAAAATGATTATTTTAACTTGTACAATCTGGATTGTTCATTTTTTTAGCAACAGAACATGAGAATCTTTACAGAAACCATAAGGATTGACACATTAACTATTTTTTATCTTTGTTTCTAAAATGCAATGCCAATGCAAAAATTTTGGCTCAGCCTCTTATCTGAAAAAATTTACAAGTGTTGTCTTACAACATTTTCTACAGCCTGTCACCTCTGCTATCCACAAGTTCTATCTTAAGCTATGGCTCAAAGTCCACTCCAAATTCTATGTTTAACCTACTTCAGTTGAAATTTAACTTTGTTTTATACGCCCTGTGGTGTGTTTTAAAGGTCTCTCTCCCATGATAGAGTACGTCTATGCACAAGACAACGAACGCCACAGCATAGCAACCTCTCCCTCTCCCCCTGTAAACAAGTAGTTGCCTCAAATGGCATAATTTTCTACTTAAAATAGTTTGAAATAAGACGTCTCTCTAGACCTGTGGGGTAAAAGTAGCTGGTCCTGGGTGTATTTAAACATTTTTTGTGGAGAAGAGACAAGAAAGCACATTTAGTATTACCAGAGCTTTGCAGTGTATGTACCTGCGTTGCTCCTGCTCTTTGATTTTGCTTGCAGCAGCTTTTGGTTAAAATTCACATATAGATCTACAGAGTTTCTGAAAGCCTCGATACTTTTCAATAATATTAATGTAAACTGTATTTTACAATGTAGTGTTATTACTATTACACTGTAAAGTATCTAGAAATCAAGAGCTTTAACACCAACAAGGTGACATGTTGTTACCAGATTTTTACCTGCAGCTTCCTCTTCTTCTCCTGAAGATGTTGGCGTGGCTGCTGGTGTTGTGATCGCCTCTTCTTCAGTGCTGCATTTATTGACATTACCAAAAGTGATCCTGGCATTTAGCACATGGAAAAGTGGAATCTCTGCAAGGGAGAAACATACAACAGAAAAGATGTAAAAGCAGGCATCTGTCAGAGAATGACTACATCGCTTCTGGAAAGTGAGACAAAAATGTCTCAAACCTATTTTCACAGGAAACCCAGGAGGAAACTTGAGCGTCACAAAGTCTCGTAGACGAGCAAAATGGGAACTAGTGCGAGCCATGAGGTCAATAATGGGGGTCACCTGCTCCACCAGGGACAGAGGATGTTCCTCGCTCATCCACAATGTACCTTTGAACCTGCATGGAGAGAAGTTTACACCAAAAAGGCTCTTGTACTTTTTTTCCCCAGACAGTTAAACTTCAGAGTGTTTCTGTAGCTGTAGAGCAGTATTTCCTACTTTTGTGTTCGAATGCTGAGTTCAATGGGTCGCCCAATGTCTCTGTTCCCAAGGTCAAAGTCAGGATCAAAATATTCCTCTGGAGTAATGGCAGTGGGATTAGTGGCAGTGGCGTACTCCAGAGTCAGATCCTACCGAAGCAAAACAGTCATATTAAATCCAGGTTTGGACAAAATATTGGGAGTGCACACTTTCTGATTTAGCAAATATCAGATATGCTGATATAAGATACTGAACCACATTTATCATTATGTAATAGTTTAACATAGTTTCAGTAGAAGTGATGAAGCTGATGAGCAACACATTGAGTCCGTTGCAAGAGCTAATTTCCAAGTGTTGTCCCTAATTTGGCTTTTAAAATACAGTCTAAGATATACTCAATAAAAGCACAATAGGAAACAAGCAATTGTCCTGAGACAATACAGACATTGGTTTGCCTTTTGACAAACTGCCTTGCTACCCTTGTCAAAAGTCAGTCTGGAGTTTAATTATTTCTGGATATTTGTAGGTGTGGGCACAATCAACAGCCTGATCTGTTTTTCAGCCATTGTTGCCTCAAGTGTGGAGAATGATACAAAAATCTTGACTATTTCTGCTGTCTTAAAACTGAAATGCTGGTCCAGTAACCTGTATTTCCACAACAGCGGGTTACCCGTGTACTGAATCCTCAGATGTCAAAGAGAAATAAAACACCATTCCACACAATAAAAAGGTAATCAAAGTCCATGATACGGCAATACTTAACCAATCAGAGATTAAATATCTGAGGGTTTTAAACCATGGCAATCAAACGTAGTCATGAACATGAGATGCACTAAAATTCACTAAAAACATTAATTGCAGAAAAACCCACTGCAGGTCACTGCAACCGTGCACACACCCATATGAAGCTACTGCCTGCCAATACTAATACTGTGCTGATAATACTGTGCATCTCTAAAAGTGACATTTTTAATTGAGTAATGCATTTATGTCTCACCCCCTGGGCACTTATGTGCTGCTCCACAGTCCCCAACAGAGACTCCAAGATGTTCCTCTCACCTTTGGAAAAAAAGCCAACAACAGTTTGAAATAAACCCAAAACATGAATCTATGCTGGACATTACAAATGCTTCCTACTTTTTATCCTGGCTTTTTCCTCGTCTGTCAGATGCTCCGTCCGTGTTCTGATTACAACATTGACATTATTCACACTAAAAACCTGAGAACACAAGCATATTCTTGCGTCACTGATGGCATATCATTTAAAGACAAATAACTGTAATGCTTTGTTCTTGTTAAAATAAAAGAGTAGACATCACTTCCACAAACCTTTGCTTCAAAACCATTGACTACCTCAGCTTTGTCAGTCCTCCAGCCCCAAATCCCAGACTTTGTCCTGTGAAATAACAAAAACATGTAAAAAAAATATCTCATTACATCAGTCAAATTAAGAGCTCAAAAGAAGACAGATTTCACATTTTACAGAAATCAACAGTATTGCATTACATTGATGTGTTTTATTGTATTAGAAAAAAAATCCTCTAGGTCTCAATTTAATATTTCGAGCTCTAACAGAAAAGACCATCAATTAGAGAAAATCATCAGCTTGTTCTAAAAAAATAAAAACATATGACCTAGGCATTATAAAGTTATAGGCAGGGCTGCTGTCACAGCAGACTTGATTACATTTAGGCTATTCATTTAGGGCAGGTCCATAAAACAGTCCTGATAGTAGAGCTTTGCATCTTCACTAGTCTCACGATTCGATTTGATTACGTTTATTAAGTTAACGACTCAATTCGATTCAATATCAAGATGCAACACGAT
This sequence comes from Cetoscarus ocellatus, assembly GCA_037902135.1. Taxonomy (NCBI): domain Eukaryota; kingdom Metazoa; phylum Chordata; class Actinopteri; order Labriformes; family Labridae; genus Cetoscarus; species Cetoscarus ocellatus. The sequence continues at coordinate 729,282 of JBAMNC010000421.1, forward strand.
GCAACCCAGTGGGCAGTATCCTTGCTTTTACATATTACTGCACCAGGTTGCTTTTTAGATAAAAAAAAAAAATACAAGCAGTCAAATAAATGTGAATTTTTATTCACTAGAAACGTTTTTTTAGATCAACTGCACCAAAATTGTCTTTTCATTGTAAACCGAAATAAATTCATTTCATAGGTTTCATCTTCCTCTAATTGTTTTGAAACAAAACTGATACTGCAGACTGACAACAGCCTCTGAAAGATTAAAAAAAATAATTGACTGTCTCTGCATCGATGCATCTTCATCTAAGTCGGCATCATTATGCATCGATTAAAAGACTATTTTTGATACCACTACCAGATAGGGGATTGGGCTGAGGTAATTTTGTATCCCCCAGGTAAGCAATGGTGGTTTAAAAAAGCTTTAAAGAAATGTAGGAATGCTGATGTTAGTCTATTAAATCCTTAAATGATGTTTAAAATATCTGTCTGATGTTTACGGTTTGTGTGTGCATGTCCCAGTAATAAGAAGTGACTCTTGCCTCTCAAAAGCGATATCCTTGGTGTCCAGGTAGGTGTTGACAATAGGTGTTGTCAACCTTTTGGCAACTTCCTGTTCAGCTGGCTGCATAGATTCAAGTGTGACGTCCTCCATTTCTTGTGATATGTTGAAACGTTCTGTGTCGACTACTTCGTCATCATGGTTCACCTCCATCAACTCTGCACAGGAATCTACAAATGCAGTCAAGGCTTAACTATTTCTACAAGTAGTGCAACTCGAAGGGAAAACAAAGATTTTTTTACAAACTGCAAACTCTCATAAAAGTTGGGATGCTGTGTAAAATGTAAACAGATCAAGAATAAAGTGATTTCCAAATTCTGTCCATCCTATGATCAGTTGAATGTTGCACAAAGATGAGATATTCAGGGTCTTAATCGATTTGTTTCTTTTTAAAACATACACACTTTGTGAAGTTAATAACATTCCCCAAAAAAGTCAGGACAGGTACAGATAAAGAATGGGAAAATTTGTGGGATGCTCAAAAAACACCCAGAAATTCTACAGGTTAGCATTTTACTTGTTAGCAGGTGATAACGCCATGACTGGAAATGGAAAGAGCACCCCTGGAAGGCCCAGATGTTCACAACCAATGATATCACAAGGTTCTTAGCTGTATGAAAAGCTGCACTGACAAGAGGTCCAAACGTTTATGAACAACATTCCTGAGCTTGTAATTGCAAAAAGAGATTTCACTATCTACAGTCCATAATATCATCAAAAGACTTAAAGAATCTAGAGAGAGATCTATGCACATAAGGGGATAGGCTGAAAACTAACTTTAAATGCATGAGAACTTTAATCTCTGAGACACCACTGCATTAAAAACTGGTGTCATTTTTTGATGGAAGTTACAATATGGGCCCAGGAGCACTTAAGAAAGCAATTTTCAGTAACACAATGCACCATTGCATCCACAAATGTAAGATATGATTCTGCCATGCAAAGCAAATACCATCTATGACGACCAGCCAGAAGGGTCTCTGGCTCCTCTATGCCCAGGGTCATCATACATTGACTGAGTAAATGCTGCAGTCTGACAAGTCCACATCTGAAGTTGTTTCTTGGAAATAACAGCTGAAGTCCCTGCCTAAAGAGGAAGAGGACCATCCAGATTGTTACCAACTCATGGTTCACAAGGCAGCACTTGTGATAGTGTAGGGGTGTATTGTGCCCATGGAATGGATAACTTGTTCATCTATGAAGGCACCATTAATACTGGGAGTTATGAACAGGTTTTGAGCAAAATGCTTCCATCTTGACAAAATATTTTCCTAGGATGTCTGTGCCTATTTCCGTAAGAAAAGGCCTAGACACACTGTACAACTTCATAGTGCATGGCTCCACTGTAAAAGACTGCAGGCACTAGACTGACATACATGTTCTCAAGAAATGTCTCCCAGTATCGCGCATTGACATGAAACGCTAAATACAACAACAGAACCTCTGCATCACCAAGCAACTCAAGATGCTCATCAAGCAAGAATGGGGAAAAAAACCACTTTAAACACTTCAGCAAAAGTATTTTCAGCCAGCAGCATTAAATTCAGTGTAACTGCCCCACCATGTCAGTTTGGTGAGAAGCGTCAGTATCTTCATTGAAGGAATGAGGGCGCTGTTGTTGTGCACTGCTCTCATTGTTGAGGTTGCTTAATTAATTACCTGCATGGAAATTGGCAAGAAAACGCCAAATGGCATGCTGTAGATGCTGAAGGAGGCAATTGTCAGTCTCAATCAAGTTTTTTTGAAGTGTGTAAATATAAAAGTTAAATATTAAGAAAAAAATGTGTAAAGATAGTGCAAAGACAGTGCGAAAAAAGGAAGAAAGTTGCAGGAAGGTGAAAGAGAGTATCAAAAAGTACCTCAACAGGGAAAGCAGCCAACAAGGTTTGTTTCTTTATATATTTAAAACAAGGATATTTGTAGATACATTTATGTTGTCATATCATTTCTTTATTGTATGCTTTGTGACAGTTGTTTATTTCAAACAAATGACTTTTGTTTAAGTGTATTTGTGTTATTTATCATATCATTTGTGTTTTTAGAACTAGTTCTCACAGGTTTCATCAGAAATAAACCCTGCTGTTAACTAAAGGTCTTGTGCTGTGAGTGTTCACTGGGAGGGATCTACATTCAAAATGTCAATATTTCCATTAAAAAAATGTATTAAATATTTTGTCTTTGTCTCATATTTAATCAAATATGGGTTTAAAGAGCTTGCAAACTGCTCTGTTTTTATTATGATTTTACACAATGTCACAACTTTTTTGGAAATATGAAGTGTATCAAAGAGTGTAAATATACATACCATCTCCTCTAAAGATGTAACTTCTCCGCCCTCTGATCCATGTCATGTTTTCAAAGCCAAGAAGAGTGGCATCTACTCGCAGGCTGGCGCCACTTTTCCATATGCGACAAACATCACTCGGACAAACCCGGGACAGAAGAGGGACTGTGAAGTAACGGCACATGAATGTCCCATTGTGGAAAGAAAAACATGCATGCATAGGAAAAAGACAACAGTGTGACTCAGTCCTAAAACAAAAACAAAGCTTCACCCAAACAAAAGGCAGGTATGCCGTTTTTCCTGAATGACCTGATTAAAACATTTGGTCTGGCAAGTGTTGTGTGTTTAGTGTGAATTTTACTGCTGAAAAAAGCAGCTCCAAAAAAAGCACTTTGAGAGATAAGTTCTTCTTTTGAAGACTTATTTTGCTTTATGCCATTCTCTGCAACACGGACAGGTCAGCATGCATAAACATTTTTTAATCAGCACATGCACAAACATAAAGAACTTACTCCAACTGGTGAATTCCCACTTCATTTCCATATAGAAATCTGGTGACTGTCATGGACAAAATGTGAACAGAGGTTATGCTAGTTATAGTTCCCAGGCACATGTGCAAATAGATAACAAGAAAATGGAATAACATTGAATCAAAACCTCTCTGATCTTTGACAGCAGCTCAGGCACTCCTCCCAGAGCAGTGGAGGCTTTGAGGTAGTCTCTGCGCTGGAGTACTAACTGAACCATCTCTGGATCTCCAGTGCTGACGGCCTCCTGTAGCACTGCAGATAAGCAGACAATTATAAACAAACCACCAAACCTTTTAAGGTCTTATCATCTGCTCACATACAGTAGCAACTTTCCATTCAATAACCTCAACAGTGACGGTAATGACAGGGGAAGTGAGACTGTTTTAGTGCAGTCGGAGGATTTGGTTTGCATCTGCACAACATGCTCCATTAACAGCAGATGATGTGAAAGGCTCTTCAAGTGATAAAATAACCCACAAAGCTCTGAGAGTACACCCACTATACCAGTGAAGGGGAGATAATGGCATTGTTTGTCCCTTAAGTTGTGAAGCAGTCCAGTTTGGTTTGGTATGTTATGGCACACAATTATTTGCATTTCAACTGTAAAGGGTACCAAAACATCTGATCTGTGCTGTCCCTTTTTTGCATCTCTCTGCTGGGGTGCAAAATGTACCCACATGACCCTGAATCATGGAGCTACATGCACAACAGTACATTGATATTTCTGAAGATTGGTATCCCAATACTGAGGCCACAATATGATACATATCATGACTTTTGTTCTTTTGTTGAAGGCACAAAAAGAGCAAGGACAAGGTTTAAAAGATTTTAGAACTCAAGACACTTAAATTTCAGGTCTTAAAGAAATTTAGGATCAGAACATTTGCTGTATCATGTAGTTTGGCTTCTTCTACCATCTTTTAAACTGTACCATTGATAACATTACCCATGCTGTCACAGCATCTGGGGCCAAATCGATTCTGTAGAATTTGTATCGATACGTTTATCAGCAGGGAGTATGTGGCGATATTTTGCCGTATTGATGTTTCGAGCACAGGCCTACAATCTTGGAAGGCCAGATCTGTACGGGGATCAGCGGTGAAGAGAGAGTGTAGAGAGAACTGGATACTAACATCAGGTTAACACTCATGTCAACCAAGTAAGAGTCTGGCTGGCTGGACATGCAAACAAAATCAGGGTTTTGGAGATAGGTATTGAAATCTGGCATCTATGTGGTACCAGTGACAATATCTCCAAGAAGACCCAAACCAAGCTACAACACAGGTTTAGGTGAGTCATTTGTGACCATAGTCTAAACGTCCAGGCCAAACATCCTGAAGCTTATCTGCCTTCTCTGTTCAATTACCTGTCCAATATTTCTCTTTGAAAAAAACATAACAAAAAAAAACAGATATTAGAGGCACCATAAGTATAATCAACATGGACTGTAACAGGAGCAAACACAATCACAGCTCATTTTTCTCTTTAAGTACTCATTCTGGACATTGTTGCAAAAGTATTGATTTAGCATTGGTATTAAAAAACAACAACATTAAACCTATTCACTGTACCAAACCCTAACAAACTGTTCTGGACCAAACCAGACATGCACCATTGTGAACTGTGTTTTCAAACCAACCTGTCCAGTTGTGGGTGTTTTCTTTCGTCACTTGAGCACCATGTCTCAGAAGGACCCTCACTGACTCCAGGTGGCCGAGCGACACAGCAAGGTGCAGAGGAGTGCGACCTCTGGGATCAACAGCCTCGATGTCATTCTAGGAAAATAAAAAAGAGAAGACACATTTGTCTTCCTTCAGTTTGACTATTAAAATGAAGACACTGCCCTTTCCAGAACCATGCTGCTACATGAGGTCATACAGTTGTAGTGTAAGAGCATAAAGTGTAGGTCATCACTAAAAATCATACAGGACTGCGGTGAGCAAGACTGAGCATGATATCTTATCCTCCAGTGAGTCATGCACATGACAGAGGTGTGCTATTAATGAACATTAGTGATGATAACAACTGGATCATAGTATTTATACTGCAGTAACACAGCATATACTGTGATGAGTTACTCTGAGGTCAAACAGTGGTGTATGCTTTAGGGCATGGGTTACCAACCTCTAAATTATGATCCACTGATACATCTTAAAGACACTTTGAGGAGATCATAGATATACAACGTCCAATTCTGACTTTCCTTCATGTCTTGAGGTTTGAGTATAAGAAAGATTTATAGATGGTTGACAGCATTTCAGTCATACACAGATATTTTGCCAAGACAGATTAAACTTTTCACAAATATTGCCTTATATGCTTTATATTTTCATTTTTTTCTGCTGGCTTCTTGTCCATTTAAGAATTAATTTTAAGATTTAACTGATCACTTACAAAACATGTAAAGGTCTTGCCCCAAATTATATAGCTGACATTTTGACCACTCTTAAGCCAGTCCACAGTCTCAAATCCTCAGGCAGAGGTCTCCTAGTTGTTCCTAAGCCGAGATAATGTGATGTCGTCTTTTAACATGACTTAAAACAGTACTTTTAAATTATTTCTGCTGAGCTCAACCATTCTTCTGATATCTCAATCAATCAATCAATCTTTATTTGTATAGTGCCAATTCATAACAAGTGTTATCTCAAGACACTTTACAATAGAGCATAAAGCTCTTCACTTTATGGATACACATATATGCATAGATACATATATAAAATACTCATAAACATATATATACAAATACATACATCCAACACCCAACATGAATCCATATAGCCAATCATGAATCCCTCCATCACGGCGGCAATAATATCTAAATTATTACTCTATTCATATAGTATGTAAACTGCCTTTCATAATGTATATGTTTATTACATATTCGAGCTATCATCAGCTGTGCTTACCTCTGTGTTTGTTTTATTTTATTAACATCTTTCATGACCTGCTCTGTTTAGCCTAAATTGTTTTGGTTTCATTTTTACTTGATTGTTCTGCGAGTCTCTGCCTCAGTTACAGTACAATGTAAAATAACACGGTATACTACATCAGGGTTGGGCAACTGGGAGCCAGGGGGCCACATGCAGCCCTCCACCTTACTGAATAAGGCCTGGGCGTCATTTCCCAAGATCAATCATATACATGAGAAAAACATGACAGAATCAACCAAATGTGATTCAATTTGAGATACAAGTATAACACCATGTACCAATTGAGATAGGAGATAGAGATATAATTATCTAGATTGTTGGTATATGTTTTTTTTGGAAGTAATTTAAGAACTAACTTTGCTGTAATTGTTTCTAAAATCCCTTTAATGAAGCATAAGAATGATATCAGGAGGCTTAAATTGGCTCTTATTGTATGTATACTGGTTAAATCGGCTACAATTCTTCATCCGGCTTATTTAATTATGCAGTATTATTTTTGTTTGAGTTTGAACACATTGATGCTGGTATAATCAATTTTAATGTCGGTTTATATCTGTAACTTTAATTATGTATATAAATATTTTACCCATGAAGAGTAACCAACAATTTGTAAATATGTAGCCATCAGGCGGACAAAAAGTGTTTTAAGCGGCCCTAGGAGGTCACAGTTGCCCATACCTGTTATACATAGTCCATAAAATCAACAATATCACGATAAATATCTCCATGTCGTAAAACCGCAGTCATGTTTTGTCATATTAAATCAAGGTAAAGCTGTGTGTAATTATTACAATAGTTAACAACATAAATGTAACCATCATTTTAATGTAAAATTATGGTCAGCTAGAGTAAAACAGAAAACCTGTTGATTTTTTTTAATAATCACAAATTAATATATGTGAAACACTGCGGGACATCTGTCAACACTACTGGCCTACTTTAAGGATGGCCACCGAGATTTATCATGTCTCTCCCGTCTTTATCCCGCTAGCAAGCCCAAGAGTGAATGTTTGCGATGGACACGGTGATTGTCAAACCTGTGGCAGGGTTATGATCTCCTCAAGCTTCCTGTAGTCATTCCCCCAGACCGCGGCATGCAGGGGAAACTTCCCTTGGATGTCTTCGCTGACGTTAGCCGTGGACATCTTCCTCTTTGTGGAGTAGCTCAGTGCAGCGTTAGCCTGCTTCTAATTTTCACATCCATTGGACTAGACTTCGAAATCCACACGCTTGTTAAGTCCTACTGCACAACAGGGATTCACGTGTTTTTCATTTCTCATACACAGGAACGTCGACGCATTAGAACCGGTGTTCAACTTTTCCCCGAGCCTTCTCCTAAATAAAACTTTTGAACAAGGAAGTGCCTGAAGTAGTGCCCAATATTGACAGGGGTGTCCCATTTAAGAATACATGCAAAATACTTAAATACCATTCAACTAAAACAGCTGTCTTCGCATCTATAAGGGAAAGTCATTTTTTCAGAGTAACGTAAATCACTATAGAAAAAATACGGATACGTGATAAGTAAATAAAACGTAGTTTTGACGGTAAGGAAATAGTCGGTTCCAGTTGGGCGGAACCATTTTACTTGCACTCGTAGGGGTTACCTGGTATTCAAACAATAAATATAAATATAACAGCGCGAGCTTGCCGCAAGACTGTAAGTATAAAATATGAATTTAAGCAGAATTTAGCGTTGTATGAATAAATCCAGAAACTGTAAGTGCTGTTTTCTGTTTTAGATAAATAACTATTTTGCAAGTGGCATCGAAATGAGATCGACGTGTTGACGCTTCGGGGAGATAGGGGGAGGTTGAAAATGTGATTCTTTACCTCCAGCTCAATTTTTGAGCAACGCAATCGACGACAGGGGTTTTAGGCTATACTGATATCACGTAATGTCTTTAAAGGGTTCTGTTGGTTATTTACTTCACCAGTGAAAACTTAATATGAAGCTGTTGCCATATAATTGACTTACATTTGTGAGAAGATAAAAAATGCATTTGGCGGTTGACCCGCCCTCCCTCGAGGATGACCACAGCTGTCAAACAATGCCGATTTATCATGCGTTTGTTGCTTTAAGCAACATATAATGATCTGTGTAAAACAATATGCTATAATAGTTAATCTCCACTGGAAAAAAAAAAACACAAAGGTGTAGCACATATTTAGTTTTAGGGCGCACTTCAATTGTACCGTGGCGAGTGGGTATACATATCAAGCTCACCTCCTGCGCCATCTGTCAAGTTAATTTCGGGCCCTCAGTTTGGTCTTGAAGGTGTTAAGCATGGAAAACACTGAGCAAAATCTTCAAAGTGTGTTGCCTTGTGGTCTATATTTTTTCCTAGCTTCACAGCTTAAAACCTAGTGCCTCGATTCTGATTTGTTCATGCAAATTAAGGGAGAATAAAATGCCACTGTAAAAAAAAATTAGAAAGAAGTTTACCTCCTGTAAGGGTAAGCTCTGGGCATTTTGTGCGCAGAAACCTAGGTCACAGTGGCAGCTGCCGCTGGGATTGCTGTAGCTCTGTTTAGTCTGCTGTCTGCCACAGACTTAGGAGTAAACTACCAAACAGGAACAAGCTAGGCAGCTAACCAGCAGCTAAGTCAGCTAACTTGGGGAGGCAGCAGTTTACCTTACACCAGGGAGCAGTGGTACAATGATTATTACGGAAACTGAAGCCATAGCGGAAAGGCCAGCAGCGGTTAAATGAGGCAGCAGGTCGTTGTTTAGGTTTTTTTTTGTAATCCGCTAGGTTTGGCTAATGCGGAAGGCACCCCCACAGATTGATCAATGGTTAGCAAAACGTAGAGACATAGTAGTCTGTTCTTTTTAAAGGCGATTCCCTTTTCAGAGGAGGATGTCTAAACGCCTGCGAAACACCGAGCTCTGCGCGGACTGCAGCGTCCCAGGTAAGCTAATTCGCACCACCTCTGAAGCATTTAGCCCTTTAGCCTCGAGTTTTTCCACAAACATTCGGTACTTTACTGATCAACCAAAGCCCCTTACTTCTCTTATTTTGCTTAAATCAGATTACCACTGCTAGCCCATGCTGCTCTCACCCCTGCAATGGATCAAACATGCAGCCTGTGCTGTGTTTTCATAAAGCAAGTTGTCGCTGACAGGTCCTCGGGTGGAGGATGCAATAAGACCTGAGGCAGCTGTCTTATTAACTGTTTCCATCCGGCCAACTTGCTTTAAATAATCAGGCAGGCATTTGTTATGTGCGCCATCGAAAGCAACGAACACCATATGTGTAAACATGCAGGACTGACGGAGTTATCATCCTTTATGATACGAGACCCTGAAGAATCAGAAGCGGTGTCACTTTGGAGGTAGTCAGCAGAGGAGTGACTGCATCACAGGTCTGGGTGATGTAGACCAACAATTATATTTGGGTATTTTTAAGGTGAAAAGCAGCGCACATTATGTTTACTTCAATAATATATTCTACAAAGATACAAAAAAGGTGGTCACTATACCAGGGAACAAACATTGGATGGGTGCAGAAAAAAAATCAAAGTTGACATCGCTTTGCTGCCATAACCACAAAAATGCAATCTTACAATCATAAAAAAATCAGTATCGTGTCATTTATTGTAATGCAGAAATAACAAACCAGATGTGACAAATAGATCATTAGGGGAAGACCTACTGAAAGTGATAGAACTGCTCCAAAAATGTGGCATTAAAAGAAATGAAAATCAAAAGCTAATTACAGATACATAACTTACTAACGTTGCTACATTGTTCAGAAAAATCTGTCGGCACACATGGACCGTAGAAGCTGTTTGTGGTTATCAGTAAAGTATGCCAGGTTTGAGTACCATCTTATGATCTTATGAATCACTAACAACTCCCAATAAAATATCGACTCACTAAAAAACAATCAGAAGGGTTTGTAGATTCCTGAAATCCTCGAAAACAATTCAAGATTAGGAAGGTGCATGAATTTTGAATAGGTAGCGTAAAATTGCCTGAAGATGTGATTTATGGTTTGTCAGTTCTTTATAAGGACTCAGGCAGACAACAGGATGCAATGTCTACTTACAGCTACCACTTTAAAAATATTTTTTTATTTAGGAGTAGAAAATTGCAAATTATTTTAATAGTACTACAAGATTCCTCTTAAATTTTGTACGTTTAGACACATGTAAAGAATTTCAGTGTGTCTGACATTCTTGTACTATTTTGCTGTTTATTCAAATAAACTTTGACATTTAAGTATTAACAAATGAACAAAGGGAAGCTTTACCAAGGAGAGGTACAGGTAATAGAGAAGGGGACCCCCCCCCCCCCCAAAAAAAAAAAAAAAAAAACTGTTTCATCATAATTTAATAATTTAAATCAGTAAACTTGGACCAATAATTTTAAGGACTAATACACATTTAACGGCCACTGTGAGATGCTGGAAATCCTTAAAACACATTGAAAGTACTTGATAAGCTCTGGAATATGACCTTTTATAAAACTTTACAAACCTTGCATCTGTAGCTTCTAAGTGGGGGCATCAGATGTCAAATAACATACACAGTTCCTATTGATGCACAACATTATTTGCATGTTTTTATAGTCAGATAAAAGCTTAACATGTTGATTTTTTTAGCAGATATGAGAGTTTCTGCAGATACTGCTCATTCTTATTGGCCACATACTGGATACTGGTTGCAAAAGGTGCCTACTTTATGAAGTTCATTTTTGAAATTTAGTTTTCTCTGAATAAACAAAGTATTTAAGCACTAATATCTACCATAAAAAAAACATCTAAATTGCATATAGTAGAAAGAGATTTTGTCAAACATCTGTTCTAAAGCAGACTGACAAAACTGAGAGGAACAGGTCAGCTTGTAGTGTGGGTGAGACGTGTCCCTAACACAAACATGTTTGTATACCAGCACCAGAAATGGCTTAAACAATTTGGAAAAACTGGCCAAATGGATATCAGAAAAAATCCGTCACTGTGCATCTTTAACTGCCACAAACGATATTTTCAACCCACAACCAGAGAAGCAAAAACTCAAAAACAAATCCTAAAGTGACTCTAACGGTCCGAAAAGTAGAGTGACACTGATCTGATGCATGGAGACAGAGACCTGCAGAGAAAAGCCGTATGTGGCAAAAGAACAAATGTTAGATTTAGATTTGGATTGCCTTAAGTGGTGTCAGGTCCGAGAAAAAATCGGAGCTAAGTTTCAAAGTTAAACTTAAGTCTGTGAAAGCATTAGTTACATTGTGTTTGAGATGCTGTCTAAAGTCCCTTTTATATAGAAATGACGTGATGTTTTTTCAGCAGGCACAGGAAGGAAGCAAAACAGGATGCAGAGTGAATTGACCGCATACTTTCAATGCAAAAGAGTTTTTTTTCTTTTGTGGCACCGTTCTATATCGTAAATGTAATATATTGTAATAATAGACTGTAAAATAATTAAAGCAATAGCCCTAATATATCTGTTGCTTAGTAAAAGCCTGAAAACAGTGAAAAGTATTCCAAATATCCACTAATGGTACGTTGTCTCTCATCATGTCATTGAAGCTAGTTAAAGCCCTCAGGTCTCACAGCAGCTGGCCTGGATTGCCCCCCCTCTCGTACAACTGCTACCAGTTGTTGGGCGTGAATATTTTTAGAGTTTCAAGATGTGGGATTAAATTTAGCAGCACTTGTTGAGGAAAGAGTAAAACAGGCCTGTCAGCACCACCTCTCCTGTCCTGGTAAGTAAAAGAAGGAGACTCTGGAAAGGACCAGGTGCCAGAATTTGACCAGCAAACCTCGACAGCTGTTCATCCTGCGGCTCAGCTGCTGCTAAAACACTCTCAGTCCTCAGTCTGTCACAGTGCCAGCAGCCTCTCAATCTGCTCTACAGCTTACTGGCTACCTCAGAGCTGTATGAATTTACAGTGACTGATTCTGACATGTTTGCTGTCAGAAAAATCTTAATATGACAGCAGAGCTCTGCCACATTGGTTTCAGATGGAAAGTGTGAAAGGTTAGATAAACATTTATTTTAGTCACAGAACTGCCTGTATCATGTCTGTCTGTGTCTCAGTGTAGCATTACACCAATGTGCAGCACTTTCATTAATGGTAGCACGTTCCTGATCAGTTTGATGTATGTTATGAAAAGCGGAAGATGTGTTATTTCACAAACCAAAGCTGAGGTGCTTCAACCTTTAGCTTCTAGTCTGCACTTCCTTTTTATACACAGTGTTACTTTGTCTTATCCTGATGTTAAAAATGATTTTACTTTTATATTTAACACATTATCTTCCACGGGACTTCCTCTTATTTTGATGAGTTTGATGTTTAATGTTTCTCATTTTAACCTTATTGTAAACCTTCTTAACTTCCCTCTACATTTGCACCCTCCAGTTTGTATGATGTTGGTTTTGACCGGCTATTCATGCTTTGCAGTAGGGCTGGGACATATTGCCTAAAATAAAATCTTTAATTTTTTTCACACATCTTTAAGATTTTCATCACATTTTCCTTCTCAAAGAAAAAACTGTGTTGCTTCAATATGATCAGAATACCGATGTTACAGTAAACTGAACATCCATAGGGGTCAACATCTACATTTGCACAAGGGTCTGTTTCTTTGTTGACATACACTGTGGGGGCCAGATTAAACAACAAATAAAAATATAAATATTTTGGTTGAATTAATATAATAGTATAATTTGATAATACTTTGGGGTTTGGAAGGGAGCTTTTGGGGTCCTGATGTGACCCCTGGGCCCCAAGTTGATGATCATTGCTCAAGAAGTTGAAGAATATGCTGTAGTTTTGTCGTGTTAAGGTGTGCTGTTTCTCTGTAGAGTTTGGACATAGGGAGACTTGTCTACATTAACGCTGGGAGCTGCACTATATACACAGAACATAAACATAAAACTCTCTGATTATTGTTTGATTTCATTGAAAAAAATGGGCATTGAAAATGTCAGGTTATAAAAACAGAGCTATTTTTTTCAGTATCTTTATTCTCAAACAATGCCACAACTTTAAAGTTGTTGTTGTGTCTCTGTTGGAAGAAAATGTGTTTGGGGGGTTGTTAACTATGGTGCTGAGGGGGAGCAAAACGAGGGACATAGTAAGTTGCAGAAGAAACAATCTTAGTTTTTATTTTAAATCTTCCACAACAAGAAATTCAGTTCAGACTGAGTTCAGCCTCTGGCAGCTAACATTCAGCTGTTTGACTCTCTGTCTCTGCTTTATTTATTACCTCCGCCAAGTTATGTTTCTGCTGACATGTTTGTTTGTCTGTGTCTGTCTGTTTGTCTGTCTGTGAGCCAGCTCTTCACAATGGATTTTGATTTCATTTTCAGGGAATGTTGGTAATGGCACACAGAAGAAGTGATTGATTTTGGTGGTGATATGAGTATGGATGTGGATCCAAAGTTTTTTTAAGGATTTGTTAACATTTTGACATTTGACATTTTTCCTAATAGTTCACACAGTTCTTAATGGATTTTGATGATATTTTATGAGAATAAGTTGTAATTTGATTTTGGTGCTGGTTCGAATCAGAATGCAGATCCTGGAATTGTATTAATTATTTCTTGACATTGTGTGATAGGGCAGTTTTCCTCATTTTCATTAATAAATGAGCTAAGAATGTCAAAAGTGCCTTGGCAGAGGTTTGTGCTCTTATTGTTATTATATCTGTCACTGAAACAGACAATGAAGTTATCCATGTTGCCAGGGAAAATGCATTCATTCATTTTCTATACCGACTATCCCTTTCGGGGCTGCGGGGGGCTGGAGCCTATCCCAGCTGTCAGTGGGCGAGAGGCGGGGTACACCCTGAACCGGTCACCAGTCGATTGCAGGGCAATATATACAGACAGACAACCATTCACGCTCACACTCACACCTAAGGGCAATTTAGAGTGACCAGTTAACCTAATGAGCATGTTTTTGGTCTATGGGAGGAAACCAGAGTGCCCGGAGAGAACCCACGCATGCACAGGAAGAACATGCAAATTTCACACAGAAAGGCCTGCCGGACCCGGGAATCGAACCAGGGACCTTCTTGCTGTGAGGCACGTGCACTACCTGCTGCGCCACCGTGCCGCCTGTTGCCAGGGAAAATGCTTTATGTAATATGTGATATTAGTAACACTGATAAGAATTATTTCTTCATTCATATAGTATGAGCTGATTCTTAATGCAGCAAAAGAGTATTTACTATCAAGTTAATTTTCCCCTTGTCCCGGCATCATTGTCCACCCCTACTCACTTGAAGCTTGGAGATCAACAGAGGACACAACTCAGCTTGCTTTTTGTTGGTCCTTTAATTAAGACTGGGATGCAGCGACAGTCGCAGTAGCAGGCTGATAACCTCTAAGAAAGTGGACAAAAGAATCAGGCTGTCTTTAATTGGTTCAAAATCATTTGCCCCATTAATACCCATTTTAAATAAATCATGAAATTATTTAATTAAAGAATTAACTACTCAGATGTATTAATAAACTTACTCAATTATTTAAATGATTTAAATCATTTCAATTAAATCTTACAAAATCAATAGGTTTTAAGCAGTTTTAAATTATTACACCCACTCATTTTAATTCATGCTTCATACTTAAATATTTAAACTAGGGGTGTCCCGATCCGATATTGATATCTGATATTGGTCCAATATCAGCACACATCAAAAACTGATATCGCATTATAGCAGCCTGCATCTAAAATCTCAGATACAAGCAGTCCATTCTATTTTATTTTTTATTTATTTAATTAAGTTGTAGAATATGCTTAGGTTTAAGTTAAACACAGGGATTATTTTGCAATTTAAAAATATATGTTTTTGTTTTTATTGGATTTATTGAGGTTACTTTTCAGGAACTTCTAATTTATTATTATTTATTTTATTTAATTGTAGTATATTCTTATGTTAAAGGTTAAAATGTATTTTTGAGTTTTTCTCATACCTACTATTGCTGACTACTGTTCTCTGTTTGAGTAATCTCACTTGATCAAGCCTTTATCTTACAGTCCATACTACAAAATAAGAAATAAAAGTATGTATGATTCCTGCTGTTATCGAATCGTATCGATATCGGTATCGGCCAGTACTCAAGGCTGCAATATCGGTATCTTATCGGAGGTAAAAAAGGTGTATTGGGACACCCATAATTTAAACTAATTCATCATTTTAACCAATTTTAGCTACTTTAATGATTAAAATATATTCCAAACTCGATATTAATGCTTATGGTCTATATTCAAATCAATTCTAAATCAGATGGTCTGTATTAATTTAAACAATGAAAGGGAATAAAAGATAAATCCTAAAATATGTCAGACCTCAAACCACCAGTGTCACCACATTTTAAATGCACAATAAACACTAACATTTTGATCTCAGTCACTAAATTAAAGTTATCCTATTTATTAATGTGATTAAATTAAAGTTTTCTCACCACTGGCGTCTCTGAGGTCTCCATGCAGTGATGCCACCAAACACTGTCTGTGTGACAAAAGGGTGACACACCTGATTCTGAGCCTACGCACAGCCTCAGCACTACCATGCCCTGCTCTACCTGCATTAAGGAGTCTGATTTGATCCTGCAGTCACTGTCTTGTGGGAAAGATATAAATTACTGCCAAATAAATCAAGACCGTGACATAAACACAAATGCAGAATGTCTTTGGATTATCCTAACGTTTAGTTTAAAAATCTGTGATATAGAATTGCACTATCACCACTGTGACACATATACGTTGTTGGGATACATATCTCACCCCAGACACTCCCCCGTTGGATACTGAGAAAAACCTTGATTGATACCAATGCAAAACATTGATACCATTTCTGATTTACAAGAACTTAAAATATAATGGGAAGTAAGAAAGCTTCAGTTCTCACTAAGGTTGCGCAGCTTGAGGTGAGCAACTACTTCAGATATAAATTATTCTGTGACATAAAGAAAACAGAACAGAGGTTCTTTTTTACCTTAAAAACAAGAACTATGAGGCATTTTCATGAAATGCTTTGATATCTGGTGGTATACACTATTATGCTTCAAGTTGCAAATATCTTATAAGTCATAGATGTTTATGTGAAAATCATATGAAGAAGTACTAAATATATTCAGGGAATGTTGGTATGCTTAATATATTTGAAAAAAGTGAATTAAAATGTACGTTAATAGCTTAAACATAGTCCTTTCTGCAGAAAGAGCAGACCCTGTCGGTATGTATGAGTAATAGTATGAGTTTTACATTTAAGTTGTAGGTTTTGTTTTAATCATAGATTCTGGTTAATACTACATGTGTGTCCTTTTTGTGACAATGTAATCATAATCTTTTATTGAGAGTTTTCCAATCTTTTAACAGTTCAAGGTATAAACATCTGACTGCAGCTTTTGGTCGTTTTAAAACAAGAAAATACAAAAATAGATGCCAAGATTTTGTATATTTGTGGTTATGATACAGAATCAAATACTTGTATGCAGAGAGCAGGTGACAATGGATACATTTCTTACTGATTCAGTTTATGACTAAAGCTAATCAAAGATGTTAAGAAAAAACATAAAGATCTTCCCTTAACTGTCTTCAATTATTTGCAGTTCACCTTCAAGCTTGTTGGAATAATAACAATTTTCTGTTGTTGTTTTTTCAGACCCCCGCTGGGCCTCAGTAAACAGAGGTGTGTTGATCTGTGATGAGTGCTGCAGTGTTCATCGGAGTCTGGGTAGGCATAGCTCTCAAGTACGCCACCTGACGCACACACCATGGCCCCCTACACAACTACAGGTAAGAAAAAAATAACGCAAACAAAACAAAAAAAACCTGTGGGAGTACTGAATACATTCCTCTGTAAGAGCACAAACATCTTTTTTCAGAGCTTCCACATGTCCAGGAAAACCCCCAAAGTTACACCTTATTGTGTAGTTATTTATTGAACTCATTTATTGCTGAATGCGCACAATCTAGCATCAAAATAAATTACTAATTAAAGAGGTACTAGCAATCACAAGTATCAGACTTTTGTTTGACCAGTCTTCACTTGTCTCTATGTTTGTGATGCCCTCATTTGTCAAAGTCACTGACATTTATATTCAAGGAGAGGTTTTATTGGGTTACTGTCTGTAACTTTTATGGTACATGAATCATTGCAAATGTAGCTATCAGCAACAATGCAGAGTATCCTAAAGGGAATGTGGAGATCTGTCATGCTGTGTTGCATGTTGGGCCTTGTGCACCATCTTTACAGCCTTTATGCACATTTCTAATTCTTTTGTTTGGCTGAAATCTGCAAAGTCTGACATAGTATGTAACAATTGGTTTTTAAAAGTTGCTAAAGCAGACTACACTTGAGTTGGTGAGGAAGGTAATGTTTTTTCCCTCATTTCATCTGCGGGAAATAAAATAAAATAAAGAAAACGGTTGATGGACTGAAGTGCTGCTGCAAGACTTGAATCTCACCACAAGGAGAGTATCTTACCTTATTATGGAGTTACTAAAATCATAATCTAAATACTAAACATGCCTGCCCACTTCAAGTAGATAATTATTGTTTTAAAGCTTTCTGTTTGTCTAATTTTGGAATCATAGAGTATTATCTTAATTTTAGAGCTCACTTACCATGGTGATTTAGTCCCCCTGGCTTGTAAATCTGCAGATGCACCATCCATCCTCTGCAAAATGCCCCTGAGCTGTTAAGGATTTCTAGTATTTTAACTCATCTAAGTGTAAACAACACTCCAAAGACAAGGCATTTAACTATCTCCGGAAATAAGAGCCTTGTTGTTCATTGTGATGAACATTGTGATGTTACTTTCACTCCCTTCTTGTTCATCTTCAGCCTTCAGATCATTTTTTCTACCTGTAGATATAAAACATGAGGTATAGTAAACAAACTAAAGAAAATCCATCAAGTTGGTGGCCACGACTCCTAAGGTCATTTTAACATTGTTAAAGCCCTCAGCCCATGCTATTGTCAACTCTACTGACAATAGCATCATCCGCTGCAGTGAGACATCATATCAATTACTTAAGTGGTCTATAATCTGCACATCTTTTGAGTAGACTTCCACATTGAGAGACACATCGGTGTATGAGCATCATGTGTTACTGTTGCACCAGCTCAATTGTCACAGAAAGTGTCCTGGCAAATAATCTTAAGAAAAGAGTGGTATAATACATTTTTCCCACTGATGCCATTATTCACCAGTTTAGACTACACCAGTCCCCTGTCCTTATCCAGATGATTCTGCTTCCCCAGTTTCACATCAGATACCACTGAGCTTTATTGATTCTGTCTAAATATAGAAAGCATTTGTTCAGGAAGAGGACAGCTAACAGCCAGTCAGCATTCCACCATCTGACAGACACATTTTACAGGTTTCTTTGTCATTTGACCCCTAGATGGTCCAGACATTATACAGCAATGGTGCAAATTCAATATGGGAGCACTCTCTGCTAGACCCTGCTTCTGTGATGAGCGGCAAACGCAAAGCCAATCCTCAGGACAAACTGCAGTGAGTCATGACTGTCACAGAGCCTGTTTTTTTAACTGCTGCTTATTTGATAAACACAAAATATGAATACTGATCTTCCACTGGGTCATTTAATTTCCTCTGTGTCTTTTTTCAATACTCTGTTCACCAAAAGCCCGAACAAATCAGAGTTTATCAGAGCCAAATATCAGATGCTGGCTTTTGTCCATCGCATGCCCTGCAGGGAGGATGACAGCTCGACAGCCAAGGATTTAAGCAAGGTGAGGAGACAACTGAAGTACCTGACTGCAAAGAACCTTCCTTATAAGCCTTATCAGTTCATCAAGACATTTTTCCTTCACAGCAACTTCATTCGAGTGTACGAACAGGGAACCTGGAGACGTGTTTAAGGTTGCTATCTCTTGGAGCACAAGCTAATTTTTTTCATCCTGTAAGAACTTCTTTCTGATTTACAAAACAGAAATGACAGCTGTATATTTACTTTCTCTCAACTAATGATCATAATTCTTTGTCCTGTGTGTCAACTTCCCTGAAGGAAAAAGGAAACACTCCATTGCATGTAGCAGCAAAGGCAGGACAAGTATCTCAGGCTGAATTGTTAACTGTTTATGGGGCAGATCCAGGAGCCCCTGACAGCAACGGCAAAACTCCCATTGACTATGCAAGGTGAGATATTTTCACACAATTCAATTGATGATCAAACACCGGCCACTAATATCTCCTTAAGTGGTGTTGAAATGTAACTTTGCATTGCACCTGGATCCACCTAATTGCCTCTCTATAATCTGTCAGATCCATCTGGCATAGCTCCAAGTCAGAACAATTGAGCTCAGCCTGCAAAGGCACTGTCCAGTCAGCAACCCTTAAGGAGAGACAGGCATGAGCCACTAGTGGGACCACAGTCAGGAGCAGCTGCAAGCCTTCAAACAACGGCTGCTCTTACACAGATTAGCTTAAATGCTACCTGCTCCAGGATAAGCTTTATCAGAACTAGACAGCACTTCTTCCCTGAAACCCTATCTCCATGAAAACTTCATTGTTGCCCCTCTCCTGACAGGTTTTGGTAGGTGTTTGCCTTATGAATTAGCTCACCTTATGTTCTTTACTCTGTGGCAGTGGTGCCTGATCAGCCCATAATGTGACCGACAGATAACCATCCAATTTCATTCTGAATATGTTTTTGACAGGTTCTGCCCTCCCCCAACATTATCTAATGGCTGTCACCTAGATGGACTAGTGAAATATAGAATCAGTGCATATTATATGATGAACTGTCTATCTGGTGTGTCAGGTTACTGTAGTTAAAATGAGCTGTTTCATTTGTGTCTTTGCAGGGAAGCAGGGCACCACGACCTGGCAGACAGACTGGTGGAGGTCCAGTATGAACTCACTGATCGATTGGCTTTCTATCTGTGTGGAAGAAAACCAGGTACATAAAGAGAGAGAATGACCCCCCTCTGGTTTAGAGAGCAGTATGCCTTCAGATTCAGAAATCATCTTATGGCAGGGTTCATGCATGATTCATGAACCAGGCACATCTGGCCAGTCACAGCCTATGAATGACATGATGTTGATAAATGTGGCAGCTAAAAATGATCCCCATTTGACTATCATGACTCAAAATATTTACGGTCTTATCCCAGAAATTATGACATGGCGTAAATTAATATATAAAAGAGAAGTTATTTTTCTGAGTTGGACAGTGATGGTGTAACTGGTGAAGTAGGGCTGTATGCTGGTGCAGCAGGTATTGCTGTTGCCTCACAGTTAGAAGGTTGCTGAAGAGCAGAGTATGTGAGAGTTAGAGTGGGATTTAAGTCTATCCCACACATCCACACTGATAAATGCTGAGCTTTGTGTGGAAATGACTGGACCCCCATTTTTCTGTGTTACACATATTTGATAAAAGAGGAGTAATTGTGCTTAGAAATAACAGATACAGCTCTGAACGTAACTGTAGACAACTGCAATTTTTTGAATCCTGATTAAATCCTGCAATTTGTGTTTTTTTTGTTTGTTTGAAAAAAAGATTTTTGTTTGTTTGTTTGATATATTTATATATCTTCCATCTGTTTGACCTTCTCATGAAATATTTTTGTTTTGGTGTTTTATCTGCAGAAAATGAGAACTATTTAAACTACAATTATGCATTATCTTTAAATGTTTTATTAAAAAAAAACGTTATTTTGAGGTCACTCTAAAATATATAGTGACCACTTTGAAGCCAAAGTATGGAGGTCAGTTTACAGTATTTAAGTGTTTGTTAACTTTCAAACAAATGCCTCACTTTCCACTTTATGACGGTCTGATTTGTTCAACACTGTAGAGGCCATTAAACAAAGCCCACCAGCTTGAATTTTGGCACCAAAACTTGCATAAATTAACTACTATGTAAAAAGTGTTACTGGTTAGTATACCAAGCTGTTGCAAAGTGTTAATTTAAAGTTAGTTTTTTCAGCAGAGCAGGGATTGCTAAACTTTTCCTTCATTAAACTTATTTTGTTTAAAAACAAATGTGTTTTATTTCTTTTACTTTCTTAAAGTTATCATTTTTCTTCTACTAAAACATCCAAATGGGAACAAAATATCTTGAAATTGGTTAAAATATTTTGAACAATAATCCAATAATATTTGTTATATTCCAACATGAACCTGTGAATAGCAGAACCAGTGAAAACATTATTGCAGTGCTACTATTTTTTCCGAGCTGTAAATGTGTGTTTGATGTTAAAAGCTTTCACCTGTGTGGCACTACAAACCTTTAAGTATCTATTGTGTGTGGAGTTTTATTTGTTTGGTTGTTATTGATTATGCATTTATCCATCCATTCATCCATTATCCTTTCATTTCAGGGTTGCAGGGGTGATTATGCATTTAGTCTAAACTATTCCAGTATAAAGTGTCTCCACCAGTCATAAATATTAATGATGTTGTTGGCAGTCATTCAGATTATTCCTGTTGTTTCCACAGATCATAAGAACGGGCAGCACTTCATTATTCCGCAGATGGCTGACAGGTAAGAAACACAAGCAGCATGTCGATATGAAGTGTTGTGTGTCTGAGTGGAGAGGGTTTAACCTGAAGACAGGGAGAGCAGAGTGAGGCGTTTGTTTATGGTTGTGTTTCAGCTCTAAGGCCTGTTCAGACATGCTGGACTGTCTCTTATCTGTGAGAGGAAACAGACACTAAGAAACAGCATACGAACACAAAAACTAGTATTTTAGGTCAAACATTTAAATACATTACTAAAGGTGTCTATTAATAATCTCAAAAGCAGAACAATCATTGTTTGGATGAACAATAGATATACTCGTCTGATTCAGACTGGGAAATATATGATTGTGTTGCAGGAGGTTGTCAAAGCAGATGAAGCAACAACAGAATAAAAGATGCACATACCTGCATATCAGTGCAATGTCGACATCAGCAGAAAGCTTATTATTATTGTCAGGTATTAAAATAAAACAACAAGCATACAGTGTCTATACTGGTTTGTTTCATGTGTTTTTAAGGCTCATCTTAGGATGGGCACTGCCAGTCAGCTCAGAGTATAAATGCTTGAGTATAAGGCAACTATTTACTTGCTTATGATCTGTCGTTTACAATAAGAAAATAGATAAATGAATAAATATTGACATCATGTACAAATTGTCAGTTTTTCCAAAAGCATCACTTTTCACGAGATGAAAATCGCTGTATTTTTAAGTTAATTGTGTTTTTGCCTGCGTTTGTCTATTTGTTTGTTAGCAAAAGTAAACAAAAACTACTGGTCAGATT
The DNA here is from genome assembly GCA_037902135.1 of Cetoscarus ocellatus. Taxonomy (NCBI): domain Eukaryota; kingdom Metazoa; phylum Chordata; class Actinopteri; order Labriformes; family Labridae; genus Cetoscarus; species Cetoscarus ocellatus. The sequence goes on from JBAMNC010000421.1 coordinate 751,811, forward strand.
CTGCAGAATTTTTCAGGAGATGTCAATAATGGCCCAACTTAAAAATGATTAGATTTTGGTGGTGTGCCGGAAAACCGCGATCATTGACCAAACATTTTCGTTCAATAATTGTTAAACTAATGATGATATCAGCATGATTTCAGGTGCTAGTGGTAGGTTTTCATTGTCAAGGAATCATATGAGGGTTACTTCATTGTGGAACTATTGGTTATAGATGTAACAGCAATATGTGCGCTACCTTGGCAGAGGTTTGCACTTTCCAAATGCTGTCTGGTGAGATAGTGTAATGTAATTGGTTATGATACTTTCATTGATTTGATATGTAAATGTCATTCTCAGAGACATGAGGGGTTCTCAATTGCACTGCTTTATGAAAAAATAAAACCATTTAACTATAAAATTAAGATGAAAATGTACTTAATGGACGGCAGAGATTTAAATGACAATACAGTGATGACAGATGTATAAATGCTCTCACATTGTAGAGAGCATAGTGAAAAGTAATACTGTCTCTTAATCATCCTTTCTTTAATGCTCTCTTTTGATGGATAAGGAACATGTAAGTATCACTCAGAATGAGATCATAATATTTTCATAAAGCATAAGCTACATTTGCCTAATGAAGGTTATTTTCTGTATGCAGCAGTTTAGATTTGTCCGAACTGGCCAAGGCCGCAAAGAAGAAACTTCAGTCTGTGAGTATTTTTCTTGAATCACTGCTGAGACATTTTTCCCTTTAAATCAAGTCAAACCAAGTCATATTTTTTGTTTTCTTGCAGCTAAGTAATCATTTATTTGAAGAGCTGGCCATGGACGTGTACGACGAGGTGGACAGACGAGAGACTGATGCAGGTAACACCAAACTATCTGGTGAAAACTGTTATTTATAAGGAACTTGATGTGCCTCCTCTACAGACTAAGTGTATTTTCATGAACAAATATGTTGAATAATGGCTATAGCTCGATTTTTGTCAATTTAACTTGACTATGTCTGAAGGTCTGACTCTACTGCAGTAGGTGGAAATATGTCCCCTTTTATCTTGTCACTATGGACTGTTTCTGGTTGACTGCAAGGCCAGTTTGACTCTGATTGAGATATACACATAGGGTTTATTGTTTTCCAAACACATTATTTAGTTGGATTGATATTTAAACACATTCGATGCATGTTAGTTATGTGACAGCTTGTGCGTGTGTCAGCTCTGGCTTGTGATGTCGTTTCTGTCTGATAGTGTGCTGTGTGTGCTGTGTGTTGGCTGCCGGCTGTGACTGCCTCTCTTTTCTCCATAAACTTAACCTCAATGAAAGCCACCAAAGATATTTGTTAATTAAAATGTCAATTTTTATTGAATTATAAGTAACTGAAAGTATTTAATTTAGAGTATCCTGCACTTGCCACAGCGTGGCTCTCTGGCAAAGAAACAAATCTAATGTGGTCCTCACAGTTACCGAAGTATATCAGTTATTATTATGTGTGTCAGGTTGTTGTGTTTTTTTATGTTGTTCTTATGTTGGTGTTGGAAAAGGTCCATTTGTGAGTGTGTCTCTGTGCACAAAATTAAAACATTAAACCACTTCCTGGAAAAGGTCCCCAAACCGTGGTACTGTTGTTGGGGGGTAACAGGCTAAAAAGTTTGGGAATCCCCTGCCATTAATCCTCAGCACATGAGCTATGCATTTTACATGCTAGACACTATGCCTATGCTGCCAGTCTGGTGGCTCTGATTATGTAACATGTACCCCAAATTAAAAACCAACACACACCACAGTCATCAACCAGCCAATATACATCCAGTCTTAACAGCTGTCAGCTCAACTTTGAGTGACTCAGTTTGATGAACGGTTCTTCCATCCAACAAGTTTATTAGTGCTTTCAAAGTACAGTTTTAGTCAGTCTAACATAGTAATATGACTTTTTTGCAGGATTTAAATGTTCTGACTTGCACAATAAACCCTTTCGATATTATCACAGTAGTTCTTGCACCTCTGATCTGGCACTTTTCGTTGTTATCTTGTTTTTTACAGTGTGGCTGGCGACACAGAACCACAGCACCTTGGTGACAGAGACAACAGTGGTGCCTTTCCTTCCTGTGAATCCAGAATATTCATCAACAAGGAACCAGGCAAGTCAGCTTTGTGCAACCCCCAACATGATACGTTTCATAATGTCTGTCTGCATGTACTTACTTTAAAGTAATATTTAATCGTGTGATTCTGTTTTTTCCTCAGGGCCGACAGAAGCTTGCAAGATTCAATGCACATGAATTTGCCACTCTTGTCATTGACATATTAAGTGATGCAAAGCGCAGACAACAAGGGAACTTAATATCCAGCCCTAAAGGTCAGAGGACTTATGATTATTTGAGTGAAACATCTTCCTGATGCTTACTCAGGCACATGTGAACATAAGCTATTTGTGCTTTTTCTTTCCAGACAATGTTGAATTTGTCCTCAAGAGTGTGGCCGCGAGGCACGGCAGTGACAGCCAGGACAATGACCAGCCGGACTATGACAGTGTGGCGTCTGATGAGGATACAGATCAAGAGCTGCCCTCCAGTAAGGGTGACAGGACCAAGGTATCACGCTGTTGCTTCGACACTTAAATTTTTTCCAAAACATTCAAACTCATTTTCAGAAACTGTGGCTCAATTTTCACAAACTCTTGAAGCAAACAAAGAGTAAAAAACTCCACAGCTCTGAAAAATATGATCACTCCTCTCAAAACTGATTAATTCCCCTTAACAAAGCACACAGTGGTTCCAGGCTGATGCATGAAAGTGCATCAAAAAAAACAACGATGTGATAATTTCCAAACATTACCATCAGATTTTTTCATGTATGTATTTCTCTGTCTGGCCATGTTACATCTCTGCTTTTCAGTGGGAACAAGTGGCTTATGTCTCATAGGTGTGTTTCTTTTAAAAGTTCCTGTGGGTTACAGTAATGAAAACAGCAAGTGTTTTTGACTTCAGCTGATGTTTTTCCATGTTGTGGGTGTGTTTTGTAAGCTGTCACGGGGTCCTTGACTTTCCCTTGAGATTAACTAAATATTGCGTGTTTCGTACATATTGCAGAACAGTTGGTCAGGGCTTTTCTGTGTGGAGTTTCATGTTCTTCCCGTGCATACGTCGGTTCTCTCCGGGCACTCAGTTTTCCCCCAGCAGACCAAAAATATGCTCATTAGGTTGATTGGTGACTCTAAAATTGCCCTCAGGTATGAGTGGGAGCGTAAATGGTTGTCCATCTCTATGTGGCTCTGCGATCAAGTGGCGGCTGACTCAGGATGTACCCCACCCCTGCCCAAAGTCAGCTGGGATAGGCTCCACCCCCCCACGACCCCAAAAGGGATCAAATTTGAGTAAAATCAGTAGAACTGTGCTTAGAGTTCAGCAGTTTGGAGTCATGTTGATTCAAGAGCTGTTGCATGCATAATGCCTTTTTGTGTGCATTTATTTACAGTTAAATCACACTTGTGTCGTAGATCATTTCACTTTTTTCCTTACAAATCTCTCTGCAGAGTCTGGACTCTGACCTCTCAGACGGCCCCATAACCATGCAGGAGTACCTGGAGGTTAAAAACGCACTCACAGCCTCTGAAGTAAAGATTCAGCACCTCATGAAGGCCAACAGCAACCTGAGCGACGAGCTGCGGCTCATGCAGAAAAAGGTATCCTCCGCGTCCCATCAATCCGATCACTAACCCCGGGGGCCGGACCGAGGGGGGGCCACAGTGGTCAGCAGAGCTCTTCTCCTGTGCACTAGGATGGCTCTGTGGAGGAGAGGCCAAGCTGTCTGAACAGGAATGCTTTGCAGAGAGATCAGGCTGCTGAAACACCCTGCTGGTCCGCCCTCTGTTAGGCCAGCATGTTTAACTTCTTCACTGGAAATGTTCTTTTCTTTTGTTTGTTTATTCAGCTAATAATAAAAGAAAGGATTTAGGATAGATCCTCTATTTTGAAAAAAAAAAGTTAAAACTAGCTGTATGATGTTACTAACATGCATGTTTTTAGACAGCATGTAGTCATTCAAAGTGTTTTTAATCCCTTCATTGTGACTAACTAAAATTGTATGAGTGTGCCTTGCTTCATCACATATATTGTGTTTAGTTATAGTGTTTCAGGATTGTTCTTATGATAAATGTTGCCTTTTTGTTTGATGTGATTTGTGAGATGTTAGAAAGTAACTTTTCAGCTGTTTGAGATGATTTTATAATGTAACATCAAACTGCTGATTTATACCAAAGAAGTAAACGACATAACAAAAGTGTTTGCAGTTAGTTTTGATTAGCATGAATACGATCATTCTGCCATGGATGTGTACGGCATGTAAACTTTTTTTGTTATCTTTTTATTGTAGTTTTTTTTTTATTTTGTTGACTTTGCTATCATTTCAATTCATGAAAACTTGAAGACCCTCTATGGCATTTCAGGCTACTATGCTGTTTTTTATTGATGTGTTGTAGTGTCTTGTTAGCTAATTGTTGTACAGCTCATCACAAAAACAGAACAAAAAAAACTATTTTAGATGTTACAGAGAACAGGAACTTCAGACCTGTCATAGCACTTAGCAGTAGCATTTTAAGTGTTTTAATCCAAATGGGAGTCTTGTCAGTATGGTAGAATATGTAGTTAGTAACTGAACAATTCTGCTCCTCAGAAAGTCCCATTTATATCTCTGCAGGGAGTTCCATCAAATAAGTCCAGTTTTTCAGCTCCCAAACTTTTGCATCTAAAACAAAATCCTCGGTATTTTGTTTGTCCTTAGATGCCTCTTATCTTCTCATTATTCTTTAGTCTGTACTTTGGCTCCATCTTCGACTGAAGCTCCATCTGTTTTGCATCAATCTTTTGCTTGCTTATCACTTGCCTTGCATTTTTGAAGACATGAAATAATCTGTCACATATAGAAAATTAAACCTGAACACATTAGTACAAGCATGCTGGCTTTAGCATTCATATTTTTGAGGATTGATTCAGATATGTAATGGCATGGATGAGAACACAAACACATCTTTGCTTTGCTCAGAGCTCCTCTTAGTGTGTTGCTGCCCGTCTCTTCCAGCTTCAATCTCTGCAAAGTGAGAACACCTCTCTCAGGCGGCAGGTCACTACCAATATCTATCAGGTCCCCAGCGGTTCAGACTACCCAGATCCCTCCAGCCCCTCAGCCCTGAAACGCCGGCAGTCTGCGCGGGCTAGTCGGCCCATGTCTATGTATGAGACCGGCTCAGGACTGAAGCCCCTCCTCCCTAAAGGGGAAACCTCCTACCCAGAGGAGGCTCTCCCCACCCTGCAACCCTTCCCACCTCATGTAAGTAAGACCTGATCCCCATTCTCCTCCGCCATTTCTCCTCTCCTCTGCCCTCTGTCCTTCACTCTCCCCCTTCATGCTCTTCACCCTGTCCGCAGACCTTCCTCCTTTGTGTCCCTCCTTTCTCATTTGGGTAGCTTTTTGCATCAAAGAGTGTCATCACAAACCACCCAAACAAACTCATCTTGTCCGTAAACATATTCACCGCTCCATTTCATTTTTTGTTGTTGTTTACTGGACTGCTGCTTGTTTGTCAGACAAAATCGTAGTGTTACATGTTAGGAGTTGTTTTCATTTTATCTACTCTGAAGGTTTGTATTGTGTTTTATGTTGATGAAGCATTAAAACTACCATACAAGTTCTCTGTGTTTTTGTAATGCATGATACTTCTTACCAACACGTCATCTTCTCACCTGTTTGAGTTCTCTTGCAGATTTTTTATCATTTTTTTATTAAGTTATTTATCTTAAAGTTTTGATTCCTTTATTTAAATAGATAAGCTCAGTCTGTTTTTTTCAGGACACAAACTATAAACTTAATTTTCTGGGATGATCTTTTACTAAACCAAAGTTGCCCTTTGAGAATTGATTTAGCTCAATGTGATAAAAAGTTTAATGATAATCTGTGATGATTATTGCTCACCCATTTCCTGCACAGGTTTTGAAAATTCCTGCAGACACTTTATGGACCGTTATCTTGATCATCCCTTTTTTTTGTTTGTACACAAGTTTGTTTTTTTTTTCATTTTAAGCCCATCTATGTCCTTTAAATGTGATCTGAACCCTGTCTTTAGACGGAAAGGGCCGCTTTTGTGACCACATCTTCATCCCTCCCCTCATTTCCATCCACCCTGTCCTGGCCGAGGGACGAGAGTGTTCAAAAGGTTAAGTACATCCTCACTCGGTCCACATCTTGTGGTGAAGACAGTATTATCCTCACCTCCCTCTGTCTTCCATATGCTGCTCCTTATTTGCCACGCTGCATGAGTCACCTCTATGCCGGTTGCCCCATCCATCAGACACACTGCCTCCATCAGCAGCATCCTTATTGTGCAGCTAAACAGCTGAAAATGTGGTTTGTTAAGTCAAAATCTCTGCCTGAATGCTGAATTTTGGGCAGAAAGTTGAGCTTCAGATGCTGCACCTGCCACTTTCTACACATGCTTCCTTTGCTATATAAACCAGTGTAGCAGACCATGTTGTGAGATTGAGTAATTATGGTGTTTAATGTTTAAAAATACTTTAGTCTTAGTGTTCTTTAAAAAAGTTAGTCAAAGTTCACATCTATTATTAAACATTTTCATGGTTAAAGTTATGCTTTTGTCTTAAAATGCTATGGACCTGATCTACTAAGATTCAAAATAACGAGTGCTAAAGTGTGTGTGCAAACTAAAAAATTGCACGTGCAATTAGTGGGCGTGTTCTGGGTGATCTGCTATGACTGGGTGTGCAATTGATAACAGGTGCAATAGTGGTGTGGACCACCCTCTTTAAAGGAAGATTTTGCGTGTGCTACCGACTGTCACCATGGAGCGTTTGGGAGAGCAGAGTGGCCGTAAATCAAAAATGAAGTTTGAAGCCATGGAGTTGGAGGCAAATAAACACACTTGCAGTAACCGTTTTTGCAGTCTGTCATTTTGACAGACAAGGTTGTCACATGTCCCTCATACAATATTTTTATCCGTCATTTTTAATTTTCCTTTCTGATTCCAATTAAACATAATCTAAATGAAAACATTCACATAGTTACACAGCTTTATCATCAATAACCTCTCATGAAGAGCAGTCTTACAGTTACGCACACACAGACTGCGTGGGTGCTCTTGCCTTTTTACTCACTGACAGCGTCACACTCTTCACGCACTGACAGCTCCTAAATTCGCTGTCAGTGCGTGGAGAGTGTGATGCAGTCAGCTCTGAGTGACAAACGGAGTGGTTCTCCTTTATAGCCATGAAGGAGATCTTTTTTAAATAGGTTAAATGACCTCCGTGATGTAGACCACAAAACAGAGAGGGTTTACTTTACGCGTGTGTCTGCATGAGTATGATGGCACACTGGATCGTCCCTCTTTTTCCAGTCTTTCATAATGACAGACAGCCTCCAAATCTTGCCGTCATTCATCAAAAAATTCAGTCAATGATGGAAAATATTTGGTTAATGTTACCCCTGTTTCTCGCCACAATGACTGCAGCCCTCTGTGCATAACGCTGTGCCTGTTTGCACCTGCCTTTCAAACGTGCTAAATTCAGACGTAAAAACACTGCGTGCAATTAGTTGCTGGTTTGATAAATCACATTGCAATCAATTCTGATGATCTGCATGTATTCTGCGTATTCATGAAGGCAAACACGCTAAATGGATTGCCCGTGCTATTTTGTTCATTTGACAGACGCAATCCTTAGTGCACCCTGTTAGTAGATAAGCTTTCCGCGTGCGCTATCAAGTTTGCACGTGTTTTTATACATGCAAACCTTTAGTAGATCAGGCCCTATGTATAAAGAAGTTATTTTTTTCTCTGTCTCTAAAAAATACTTGGCTGTTTGAGCTGCGAGCTCCAACCACCATGAATTTACAATGGAAGAGTATTAGGGTCAGAGCATGTGTGTGGAGTGGGGCGGTGAGATTTCCCGCTCCTAGCTCGCAGAGCTGTTCTTGCACCCGCTCCGCCGCCCAGAGTGGATGCGCACCACTCCACTCATTACCGCTTCGGTCATTACCGCTCCGCCACTCAATCTAATATCTACCCGCTCCACTCAAATCACTCACCGCTCACTCTACGAAAATACGGAAGCACATTGCATTCACTGGATAAAAAAAAAGTTAGAAGATTGCAGGTGACCTACATTGCGATCTGGGAGCTTTTGCTCTGTCCGCGGTGCTGATCCAAGTTGTCAACATCCAGTTTCCGACAGAAAACAGTGTGGGTAGCTGGACAATCAATTACACGCAGATGCACTCTGTGTGAGACATGCTTCAGTCGCTTGGTGTGAGCGGTACCAGAGCAAAATTGGAGCGGGATGGAGCGAAAGATAAGATGCCGCTCCAGCTTTTATAAAATAAAAAAAAACACTCCGCGCTCTGGCCAAATTCCTTCCACTCGTGCTCCCTGCTCGCTCCCGCTCTGCTCACATGCTCTGGTTAGGGTCATGTAAGAGAAAGAAATAATGAGAGGTGGAAAGATATTGTTATTACTCACTCTCAGAGAGAAAGTTGAAATGGCAAGAAAAAGTTAAGTAACGAGAAAGATCCTCATGAACAGTTTTGAAAGTGAAGTCAAACTTGAGAATTTATGGTCCTCTTTGTCCTCAATATTTCTACTCTCAAAATGTAAAAAATAAATTAAACTTTTGTTCTCAATATTTCAACTCAATTCACAGAACTGACAGCCTGTCTTAATGTTATTCTCGACATCTGGATGATGTTCTTAACATTTGAACTTGATCTCACTTTGAACTTATTTTGGCTACGTTCTTGAATTTTTTTTTCTCAACATTTTCATTAAATTCTGAACATTATATCTGACTTTATCATCAGTATCGACGTTTTCACTTTGACATTTCGTTTTTTTCTTGAAATTTCATATTCTATCCAAAAACTATCCTCGATATTTCAACTTTACTCTTGTCATTGAAGCTTTATACATGATGTGCATGTTTAACCCGCCAATGCAATGACAGCCTACAAACATAGTAAACTACAACTGCAATACCATCTATAGCTTTCAATGGCATGATCCCACAAACCTAAGACATTTTTAATTTACAGACATTTTTCAATGAAAATGTCCAGTTTTGCATATGAATCTAATTAAATAATATAACCACACACACTGAAAAATGTGAGTGCTCAATGAAAGGATGTGCAAATACAGTTATGCACTGTTGGCTTATATCCAACAACACAACATCATATCAAGGTGTAGCAGAGGTTCAAGTCCTGCCTATAAATGTTTAAGCATCAACTTACCCATTTGACAAAAAATCCAACCCTAAATAAACACAAAAGGAAAATAAATAACTATGCATTCTAAGTTGTAATTAGTGATCATGTACAGCATGATTTATTTTTCAAAAATATGTAAGTTTTTTTTCCTCATTGAAAATGACCTCTTGCGCCCCACCTGCAGTACCTCTGGAGCCCGACTAGGGGCTGGAGCCCCACTCTTTGGGATGCACTGACCTGTGCCAAGGTCAGACTACACGATTTTTTTTTCATCTGTTACGATGGTCACTATGTCAGATTAGTCTATCAGAGCCATGAAATCATACAATGTCCGGGCCTAATGTATGACTTCATCGTTGAAACGAACTGCGCATAATGATCACTGTGAAGACATTTTGGGGGGCAGCAACTTCAGCTAGTTAACATCTGTGATGATCTTAGATTTATAGCACTCCGTTCTCCCATTGGTCAACATCACTAATGGACTGAACAAATCATAGGAGGCAGTGCAAAAGTCCCAGACCAGTACATTGACTATGACACAGTATGTGAGATGAAACAACAGATGGCCCACAGGCCTGGAAACTCCAGGACTGTCAGGTGGGACTAATGTTTTGCTTGAACGGTGTTGTCTGACCTCTGCATAAGAGTGCTGCCTGTACACACTTTGACCCACTCTGCCCAAACCTTTAACGCATTTTAATGATTAAAACACTTCAGCAAGTTTATAAGTAAGTAAACAAACAACACTGATCCCCAAGATTAATTTTCATTTTATAAAAAATTTTAGGATGCTAATACAGTTTTGTAAACCTAAGATTTTCCTCCTTCAACATATGCAACAAATCCCTGCAAATGAAATGGCTGGGTAAGTTGTGTAAAATGTGTTGTAACTGCTACATCAATACATCTCATTTGTGGGATTATTATGTTTAAAGCTGCAGATTTGTGATGTTTATTCAGTTTGTGGGCTGTTGTTATGTTAGTTGATATAACTGCACAGTGAAAAAAGACAATCTCTTGAATTATTTTTAACAAAATACTTGTCCTTGAGTGAAACTCAAATGCTGATCTAGAAGTTATAGTGTTAGAGTTGATATTTCAGAGAAGTAGAAAAACATTGATCAGAAAGTTTATGAGCAACTCAGTCCCTGATGCAGGCCTGAGTGCTGCATACTGCTAGATTTAATCAGGCTGATGCAAACAAATGTACATGTGCATAAGAAGTTTGAGCGGGTTTGAGAGAACATAGTTGTCTTTGCTTCCTGTTCTAAACTTTATTTTGAGTCTCAGAGCTCTTTAGCTTAAAGTTACAGAAAAAACTTCTTAAATCCTCAGTGAGATAAGAGAGATATCAGACAACAGGGTTTGTCAAACTGTTAATAGTTGTGTTGAATTTATTATTTTTTTCTAAACCCTTCTCTTATCCTTAGACAAAGAACCTCTCGGGCTTCCCCTATTCAGTTTGGAGAATGTGTTAAGCTCTTATGTCATGATTCTGATGTAATGTTTCTCACCATATGATTCTCATTCCTAGAATAAACTTGATTTCGATTGTTTAATCAGCGATAAGCAGTCACTCATGCATGGGTTTGGAGGCTTTAAAAACAGAAAGAAAAAAACAGGGAGAAAAAGTTCCAATGAAAATAACAAAATCTGAGCTCTTCATAATTCCTTTACTAACACTTAAAGGCAATGGTTCTCAACTGGTGGGCCGAGACAAAGGACAAACTACCACCTGATGTTTTTATGCCTCTACAAGATATACTGGTACTGTACACTAAATTTACAGCAGTGGGTCAGAAGAATGGTAGGGGTGATTTAGGCATGGTTCATCATATTAGACCCAATGACCTTGGTCTTTGAACCATGACTTCCAAAATCTAATCAGTTTTGCGTGGAATCAGGGTGAACATGTAAAGATGACAGAGGAAGGAATTACAGAGATATCCATTTCTTAAGCAAAGGATGATCATGATCATTGGTCCCCCCAAAATTGAATTAGTTACTTATTGAGTCAGATTGAAACTTGGTGCAAAATTTGAAGAAAACACCCTCAAATTTCTCTTGAGATATACCAATTACAAGCAAAAGATAAAGATGAGGCCCAATGACTTTGACTTTGGACCTTCAAACTCGAATCAGTCCATCCTTATGAAAAGTGAATTTCATGCAAGTTGTCAGAAAATCCCTTTCAAGTGTTCCTGTGAAATCACATTCACAATGCAGGGACTGGAAATGAAGCTCCATGGCCTCTGTTCCATCTTCTGCAACATTCAGTGAGTTCATACTTGAGTCAGCGTGGACATTCAAGCACAGTTTGATGAAATCCCTCAAAAGTCCCATTTTATGCAGAATACACTTTTAAATATTATTAATATAGAAAAATGTTTCCATGGCCTATCTTCAAAGTATCCAAACGTGAGAAATTTGTACTCTCTGCTCCACCTTAAAAAAAAAGTATGTGAAACACTTTGATCACAGTTTTTCCTTAAGATGGCATCAGGGGACATGACCCCTTCTCCAGCTGGGAGGTGCACTATAATAGGCTGCAGTGGAAGGAAAATGTGTTGGCATGTCTGCAGCTACAGTGAACATCAGTTCATAACACTCAAAAAACTGAAGCCACATTCACTTCTTCAGACACAACTCATGACACTATAGATTAAAACAGCCTGTTCTGAGCAGGACTAAAATAGAGAGGTTTATAGGCATGCCAAATTAGAGTATCTCTGTGGTTTTTTGTAAGAAACTTCAAAAATATGTTTTGGGGACTCCAGGGACCTATTTAACTTTTTTTTTAAGAGTCAAGGATATGACCTTTAAAGCACTCTTGAAATATTGTGTTCCAAGTAGAGGATGAATAGGAGGCTTAATGACCATGTCTATTGACCTTTAACCTTCCAAAAATAGAGGAAAAAGGGTAAGCTAGAATGTGAGTGGACATTTGTTTAATGTTTAGAGAAAAACCTTTGACTCAGATGTCATCCCATACACAAGAATCTGACTGTATGCACATCTGTATAACCCAAAATCAGAATGCTGGCCCAGGCTGTTGCTGGCTGAACAACAGCCTAAAATATGTTTTGTGAAGTATGATGTGCAGAAACTCAACGGAGAGATATATACACATATGATGTTTTATTCCCTTTTGCTGTGATTGTGTAAATTTTGGATGTGTTCTTGTGATCTTATCTTAGGGTAATAAAACTGTTGTTCCCATCATAATTTCTTAATTTTTTTTATACATCTCGAAAACAATCCAAATTTTTTCTACTTGTATGAAAAAATGAGTAAAATAAATGCATACATGCATGTCCTCTCAAGGCTTTCGTATTGATGTGCTTTATAAAGAGTATGTCCCATCCCTTTGTTTCCTTATATGATTTTGTTATATCTAAGACCCAAACTACAACCTCTTTCATATCTATTTAAGGAGGTGGTGGTGGCTCTAGGGTTGGACCAGTTGAGAACCAATGCTTAAGAGAATGCTGTAAACAAATTACATGCACAAAGCTTTAATGGCTCGTATCAATCTGATTTGTCTGCACCGCTTTCTCTCTGTTCCAGTTTTTCCCACAGCAAACATGATGGTCCTCAGTACAGATAAATATGCTTTTACTGAAGAAATTAACATGAAGCAACAAAGCTGTTATCACCTCACAGCTGTTTCTGCTTTTTGAAAACTATGACAAAAGACTACATATTGAGAAATATTCTAATTGTAGTTTTTTAAACCATCTCTTCCTTCTAGGCCTCAAAGTTAGAGAAACAAAGCAGCATGCCGGAAAGTGACTACGACAACACATTCAATGACTCAGAGATGGATGATTCAGGGTAAGAGATCTCTTAGCTGTACTCTGAAATTCATTTGCGTATATATTTGTAAGGTGAGCAGTTGCAATCATGGGAGTAACAGTAGATATGATCTGTTCTGATCTGCTGTTCACAGTTACATCAGGAGAATGAGGCTGAGGAGCAGTGGCTGGATGGGCGAGGGCACCTCCATCCCTGAACTGGCTGATGTGGAGATGGAGTCAGACCCCACCCTCCCTAGCACAGAGGACGTCATCCGCAAAACTGAGCAGATCACCAAGAATATCCAAGAGCTGCTGCGAGCAGCTCAGGAGAACAAACATGAAAGGTGAGGGCGTGAGGAGAGAGAGCATCTTATTTTATCAGCGTATTATTGTTCTTTATCTCTCATTTCCTCTCTGCCACATTTAGCCCACAAGTTCTTCTTCCATCCATCATGATTCTGTTCTGTTCAGTTTTGTTTATCTCCCATCATTTCCTCTTTTTGTTCATCATCTTCACTCTTCCCCCTCTTTCTACTTCCCCTCTGCTCCACGTTTGTGATGTTTTGGTGTCCCTCCCCCACTGCGAGCAGACCGTGTGAGCGTGAGGGTGTGCGCAGGCTCAGGCACAGCCTGGGATGTTTCAGCACTCTGGTGCCCTGGGCCGAGAAAGCCCCCCCTCCCCTTCAGCCGCTCAGCCTCCGGTCCCCTGACCCTTCCTCCTGGTACTCTGGCCTCTGTCCCTGCCTCCCAGGCACAGTTTCATTTTCCTCTCCCTCACACAGTTTCTGCCTCACCCTCTCTGTCTCACCTGCTAACATGCTGTCTCTCTCTTTCCCTGTGGCGTTCAACCGACTGTTCTTCATTCAAAACTTTTTTTTATTCTTGAAGGGGCAGTAGGATTGTATGAGGTACATGTCAATAGTAAATACATTAGTCACAGTGATGATGGTCAGCTCTGCCCTTAAAAGGAGAGAACTGGTACAGACTGTACAATACTGCAGATGGGATCAAGAACTTTGAGTGATTAATCAAATTTTAGGCAAGAGAAAACAAAAAAACAGTGTTGGGGTGATTGCTCATTGAAGTGGACTTATTTACATTGCTTTACTTTCCACGAGGAAGGCTTTTAGTTTTGGTACACTGTATTACCCAGGTGTCCAGCTACCTGCAACAAAGTAGAACTAAAACAAAGGGGCTTGCTAGCATTTAAGTAAGGAATTGTTTTTAAAAAAGTTTGTAGTTTTTGCACCCCTAAAATCCACTTAATTACCCAGTTCTTGGCTCCATCTGCAGTGATGTAAAGCCTAACCTATGTGCTGGTTCTCTCCCCATAAGGGCAGAGCTGATCATCATCACTGTTGCTAATGTTATTGCTTTTGACATGGGGCTCATACAACATTTGAACTATCTCTTTAAGCTTAGACTGAATGTGCTTCATCTGTTTGAGTGTGTCTCTGAAAATAGGTCCCAGCTTTAAAAACATAGGTTGTGATGTTTTGAGAGGTGTCTGGCTGTAGACCTCCACTGTCAGGCTTCCTCCACTGTCAGCCTGCAAGTAACTATCAACTATTAATCATTTTACACCTCCTATGTTTAGAAACTTTCTTATGCAACTGCTTCCAATGATTGTGTTTTATTTAGATTTAGTCATTAACATCAATTGGATTTTTTTTTAAATTCATTTTAGCATTTCAGCATCTAGGCTCCTGTATGTGATACCCAACCTACACTTTATGTAAGGACTGAAAGAATTAGATTGCAGATACAAGGATGCAGGATTAATTTTCTTTCAAAGAGCTGATGCTGCATGCCATCAAAAGGAGCCAGTGAATGTGGTCTGGGCTTCTGATTTGGTTGACTCATGGTAGCCTCCCTTTGGAGGTCTCTCAGTCACATTCAACTGAGAGAAAACTCAGATCAAGGATTCACTGGACGGATTACGTACAGTACCTCTTCTTACCCTGGGAATACTAGAAAACATCACCGAGAGGAGGGATGTTTGGGTCGACTTGCTTAGTCTGCTGCCTCTGCAACTCAGCCCCAGGAGGAAAATGGATGGATGGATCACTCCCGGTCTTGTGATATTATTGCTAACTTTATTTGTGTAGCACCTCTAGAGATCAAGGTTCTACAAAGTACTTTGACAGAAGCACATAAGAAACCAAAGAACCCAGACACCTGAAACTAACAAGAAAAGAACACCACGATTTCAAGCGAAAAAAAAACAAAACAATAAAACAACAGAAAACTGAACGCTTTTAGGGCTCACATATGAATAAATGATTTTTATTGAAATATGCTGTATATGAGATATGTCTTGCCGTTTATGTGTGACATCATCGAAGAAGATTTCTCAGGGAACCCTGGCCTAAACATAAACATAGTTTTAAAATCTGCAAATAGACATAAAAAAATCACTTTATACTTCTTTTGAAAGTCTTGTTGAATGGTGGCTTGAGATGTCCCTCAGGCATCTATTCGACAGGACTTAATTTGTAATTTTATTCCATCATTTACTGGCCTGACAGTGGAGGTGGAGTCATAGTGGAGACTGCAACAGAAGAACCTGACAGTGGAGGTCTGCAGCCAGTATCTTGTGGGGATGCTTTTTATTAAACACATTGCAAAGTTTGTCGATGCAGCTGATGAGGAACTTTAATAGATGTCATGTAAAAAGGGTCAGAGAATAGAAGTGCCTTCGCTCACAGAAGTTTTTGTCAAAAAGCATGTTATACTGCAGTCTAAAATGACAACGCATGGTGTGTTTTGAATACTACAGCTTATTAGGTGTAATGATGTGCATGTTAGAGATTCAGGTTAACTAATAAACATGTGATTGGATTTGAATATGTTTTATATTTATGATATGATGAACTAATGGACAGTTGTCCTCTCCTCACAGCTTCATACCCTGCGCAGAAAGAATACATGTGGCTGTGACAGAGATGGCTGCCCTCTTTCCTAAGGTACAGAAACACTTCTGTTTGAATTATGCTTTAAAGAAACAGACTGAACAGTTTGCCTTCTTGAAAATGAAAAGCACAATATGTGCTGTTTTAAAGATGTTGCGACAGGGTTCATAAGCATCTTTGGAAACAGGTCACCTATTTTGAAGCCATTGAAAGACAGAAATCAAGAGAAAATGCTCAATGTCTAGAAAATCTTGTTTTGTCCTGTAAAATTATTATAAAATAAAAAAAATAAACAAGAGAGAACATTCTTATGTAAAAGGGCCAAATTTTGGGAAGAATCACATTAAATTGTTGTTTATGGACAATATTATTATTATTATATACATAAATGCTCATACAGTAATAGGAAATTTAATTCAAAAGGCAAAAAGTGTCAGGGTTATAAATGAATTATGAAGACAGCGATGACTTTTATGTACAGAGCTGTTTTAAGTGAAGAGGAACGATTGAAAATAATGTGGAAAACAGTATTGAATCTATGAAAGAATTAAAAAAGCAGAAACAGGACTCAACATTGAGAAAATTGGTTGTTAATATAATGTAAATGCCAAATCATTATTATAATTATTAAGTTAAATAAAGTCCTATTAGATGTGTGTTTGTACTATTCTGAGATTCACCCATCTCCTGTTCAATTACTTATTCATTTACCACTAATAACATGCATATATATTTATCATTTTTCCATAAATTTAGTCCATACACATAGGATCCTGTCTAATTACTTTTTTATTCTGTACCTTACTCATATTACTCTCTTTATACATGTTTTAGTCCAAGTACACACACTCCTGTCTATTTCTTATCTTTTAATACTCTGACATAAGTTATTGTGTTAACCTGATCAGTATATTACTTCTCTTAAAACAATAACTGCTCAAAAAAAATTCAGTTAGAAGTGACAGCTGAAAGTGATAATACTACTGTCATTAAGTTGCATTACCAAGCTGATGTTTTGATGATGAGAATATTTTTTCTCCTGAACAGTGAAATTATTGATTAAAACAAAATCTATACAACCGTCCATATATCCGTAGATTTTTATCTTGGTAGTGGTGTAAGGTGAAGGATTCTCCAATATTATGGTGTGTAGATAAACCTGAAGTGCCAGAGACTGTGAAGTTTTAAGTGATATAAATAATACTCAGGATACACAGGAAAGGCCCAGAGAGCCCTACATGTTTATTTTTTTTTTTTAGGAATATCTCAGTTTTTTTCTGTTGGCTATAATGAAATGTCATTTTGTACACATGAAAATCAGCCAGTTGAAGCTTCAGCTCCACACTGTGAGCAGTGAGGGGTTGGCTGTATTGCCTCCCAACGCAGGCTGGGAACGTGACTGAGAGCAGTCTCTGGGTACAGTGTTGAGCAATCTGAATTGTCTCTAGAAATTGACAAAATTATTTCCATAAAAGTGTGAGTTCTGTACAAGCTCAAATAGATTTTTAGTATGAATACACCACAACTTTTAATATTTTAAAACTGCATGGGTGTTGTATTGTTTTCATTTACAGCTCCCTGATAAATGGATTTTTTTTGTTTTATTTTAAAGGTACACATTCCAGTGCTTGTCAAAGAAAAAGAGTATGATTTGTTAAACAGATTCAGGCCATCACTGATCCTTTTGGTTCTAAAGCTTCAGCCTTTACTGGCAAAAATCTGTTTCAGTTTCCATCAGTATTTAGATCTTCTAACCTTCTTCTGCAGAGGCCGCGCTCAGAGACAGTGAGAGGCTCTCTGCGTTTGTTGACATCGAGTGCATACAGGCTTCAGAGTGAATGCAGAAAGGCGTTGCCGGCGGAGGGCTGCCCGGGGCCGGACATGCAGCTGGTCACCCAGCAGGTCATCCAATGTGCTTATGACATTGCCAAGGCGGCAAAGCAGCTTGTGACCATCACCACAAAGGAGAACACAAACTAACAGCACTTACAGGCTGCAGAGCAGTCAGCATCTCACCTTTGTTCTTATATAAATATTTTTAATGATTCTGTTGTCTTTTTTTTTGTATTGTGGTATATGCATGCACGTTTATATTTTAATTTATGAATGATTACTAGAATATTAAAAGTTAACTTTGGACAAAATGAGTTATAAGGGAAAAGTTCAAAAATGCTACAAAGATACACAACTGATGTTTTAGCACAATCTCTCGTGAGGTAAAATTGTGTAGAGTTAATTTAGTTTTCCTTTCTTATACACTCAGTGAGTCAGTTTTGTTTACTTAAAAAATATTAATTCATATGAAAAACTAAACCAATTAATTTATTAACATTAAACATGATTTAAAATGTATGTGTTACAATGCTTTTGAATAAACCACCATCTTCAAAATAAAGATTAACTTAGAAAAGGCAACTTGAAACTGGGACAACGCTTGAATCTGAAAAAGACTGAATTTTAGGCTTAGAATATAAAACTCTATCTGAAAATGAGAAATTAAAATGAATATTATAGAACTCAATTAAGATTGTATTTAACTTGGATATTTTTAATTCAATGTTGAAATTTACAAATTTAAAATTAAATGTCAATTTTCAATATCATATTTTAGTTTTTAAAATACATTTTTGATTTAAACAAAACTGTTTTTCACTGCATACTGAAGAAACCAAATTAACTCTTTCAGTAGATTTTTTTTTTGTCATAAATAATGTAGAGCTACAATGCAGCAGCTAGTCAGCCAGGGAACTGTTACGTTTTCTAAATTTGACTCAGAAAATTAAATCTTTAATCAGTCCACAATGTAAATACCTTTAATCAAGAGATGAGTTAATACAGCACAACAAATCCAGCTGACGATATTGATTCTGTATCTGTCCAAAGCAAACATGGATTCTGAAAAGCCATAGAAGACTCATGAATCCACTGTCAACGAGTGCTAATGCTAACACTCTTGTAGCTTCAGTATCTTCCTGTCATTCACTGCTCTGAGCAGGTGTCATCATCCTGCCGAGTGTGAGCTCCAAACTGACCATTTTACCAGCTTGAACTGAATGTTGGGAACTTAATTCATGCACATGTCGCTCTGTAATGCTAATGTTTCTGCATCCAAGAAGCTATTTATATGTTTGTCTTCTGTCCAAGTGTAATCCAGTCTGCAGTGCACTTGTTGCAGCTATAAATGTATGCACATTTGTTAAGTCAGTGAATGCAACACTTGTTCAGGGGGCCAAAGTTATCTTCTTCACCAGTGCCAAGATGTTGTACACATTTTAGATGACTGGCTGTGTTCCTGACCGGCTCCACACACTGGGGGTTGTATTCTGTGATGTTGTGTGCCATTGCAGTGCTGGTGATGTCATGCAGAGCTGATAGCCATACTGTACGTATGTCCATGTTGTTTTGTGCTCTGTACCATTGCTGCTAGTTCTGTATTTAAAGTGCAACAAATGGGATAGAAGTGTAGACGTCTCCTGTAAAAATGTGCAACCCTCAACATGAGTTCATCCTCATCATTTTAAAGTCTGTTTAAGGTAAAGCCCCTCTCTGTGCTCGAGTGGAGTGCAGGGATGTATGTGATGCAGCTGTTTAGTTGCTCTGCAACAAATAATTATTTTATAAATAAACTTAATTTATAACAAGGATTGTCATATTTTGTATTTGATGTTTCCAAGGTTCCTACATATTAAAAAAAAAAATAAACGCAAGACCAGATGCTTTGCACAGCAGAACAAATCATTTTAAGACAGGTGAGGTGTATTAACCTTTTCCTCTATTTGTACAAATGCTGACTGTTAAAACTACAATACTGTATAAAACTAAAAAATGATCTAAGCTGCCAAATATTTGAGTAATAATAGGATATAAAGTTGCACTGCTCTCCAAAATGAAAAAGAGATGAAAAGAGACTCAGACATGAAAGCCAGTGCACATGCATGAGGACAGAGCCATTGTTTCTTTCATTATGTTTCCTTTAATGTGTGATTTGTTATCAGTTTTTTGGTGTTTTCAAAAAAATCGTCTTGGTCAACATGAGATCCTAAATGTAAGAGCGCTCACAGGTACTTTATGTCTACTTGACACATAATGCTAAAACTGTGCGTTTCTATAGTTTTATTGAAAATGTTTTACAAATTAAGGACATAATGTACAGCCCACAGTACAAAAATATTTATTTTCTATGTATCCAAACAACCAGCTATAAATGACAAAAATAAGATGGCAAGACATATTTCATGATGTCTTTGGCTTAATCACAGATCCCACACTGACAGTCTCAAGGTGCATTCAAGGAAGTGCGTGAGAGCTTTGTGATTAAAAAGTGAAATCTGTAAGGACTCTTTTGTGACCCAACAGCAAATTACACACTTTGTGTGTGTCCGCATATCCGAAGACTTTTCCTGTGGTCTTAACCAGTGAACACTGAGGGGTGTGATTGTCTAGTTCCAGCAGCATTCTTGTTTTAAAAAGATGATAATCAATGCAGGCATGTGCACAATTTAATTTTGTGGTTGTTAATAACACATTTGATGCTTTGCCTGTGTTTTTCAGTCAGATATTCACGTAGAATTAATATTAATATCAACCTTTTTTTTTCCAGGCAATTACTGGCGTCACAGAGAAGCATCCCTTTACTGTTTTTGTCTCAGAATCTTAAGCCCACATGGCCTCACACCGTAGACCACTACAGTCTGTGAAGGCTCAGTGCTTTGGCTTTGAGGAGTTTGGGATTAGGTCGTTAATATTTCAGTCAGTCCAGAAGGATAGAGCCATGTTTTGAAATCAGTCTTAAAAAGTCATGTTTACGTTTAAAAATACGACGACCCTCTACATGCTACCTCTATAAGAGTCGGGGAAAAGTTAGAAGGTAATTATTGTTAATTTACTCAGAGATGATATCTGGTTTTTAAAGTCTAAATTACTCATATGGGTTTTCTCCAGAGACAAAATCACATCCTTCCTATTTAGTTTCTGTTTGTGTTTCAATGAAAAAAAAACCACACCAGAACAGGGAAGTTTAGACTGCAGAGGTGTAATAGATTTTAAGAGACACTTCTTGAAAATGTGGAGCAGTCTCATCACTGTAGACCGCTCAGGTCCAGGCTGACCGAGGTCTGCTGTGGATCTGGAAGGAAAAGAGATATGACATTTTTAATAAAGTATTTTGTGACATGTTTGACAAGACTTTGCTAAGGATATTCAGCTTTTTTTTTTTCACTGGCCCGCATTTTATTACCCTTTCTTGGTAACCCCTCTCAGTCATCCTCTGGATCTCATCCCTCAGCTCTTCCTCCTGGATTTGAAGAGCCTCCCTGTTTGCCTGCTCCTCTTCCTCTATCCTGCACTGCTCCTCCAGCTGCATGAGGCGCTGCTCTTCCACCTAGAGTTGGCACACCAAGGTTGTATTAGATTTGGCTTTCATTCGGTGTAGTCTAAGATTTATTAGTTTTGCATTTACTTTGACAATGCTAAGTTTTAATGTAAGTTTCAGTGTTACATTTCGTTTGGTTTTTTTGTAAGTGTCCTTTAAATTGGTCAGATGAATACAGCATTTCAAGATTCAAACATGGGCAGAGGCCCCCTTGTGAGCCCTAGAGGTACTGCAGGTAGGCTGTCAGAGGTGAATGATAAGGATGGGTGGTAGTTCAGTATTTTGGACGTGAGGTTGCAGGAGGTACGTGTCAGTAGTACATACATAAGCCACGCTGATGGCTTTTTGCTCTGCTCCTGTGAGGACAGAACCAGCACAGAAGTTTGGTTGTACACTGACTGCCGTTGGGGCAAAGAGCTCAGCATAGTTTATTGAATATTTGATAAAAACAAGCAAAAAAAAAAAGGTTTTGTGTGATCGTACACTGTACTGGACACATTCATTATATTTAATTAACATTTGTGTTAGCAAGCTCCTCCATTTTTGTATCTTTCAAAATTTGTGCTCAAGGTGGAAGGACATGTTGGTTTTGCTGGGTGCCACAATAGTACCAAAATAGAAACTTGCAAGCAGAAAAGTAAAGCATTGTCAATGCGTCAAAGATTACTTCAATCTAAAATTAACTAAATTACACAGAGTTCTTTGGCTAGCAGTTTATAGCCTAGCCTCCATGCTGGTGATTAGTTCTGCTCCTCTTTCAGGAGCAGAACTAATCACAATCGCCGTGGCCAATGAATCATACCTCACTTCTTTACTGAGGATCATAAGCTAAATTGAAAGTAATAAATTTGAATTTATATTTTAAAGAATCATACCTTATTAAATGTATTTTTTAAGTCATCAAACAAACAAAACACAGACTTAAGATTTTACGATTCTGTTAACTTTTTATCATTTATATAGTTTTACAAACAGAACCAGTGTCACAGTTTAACTGGTCCTAAAGTAACTGATCAAACTGTGAAATTTCTTACTGCGACACTTTTGCTTCTTGAAATTCACCAGTGCCTTTGGAGACTTTAATATTACAACAAAGGAGTTTGCAGAGTCACGAAGCTAATAAAAAAAAAAAAAAATTATTACAAAATAAAATATAACTGCAAAACAAAGTGTTAACATTGAAATGAGCTGTCCAGGAAAAAAGGAAGTAATTAAATGTGAGCCTCAGAGTATTGTTTATAAAGCTTTAGTTTAGGTATTAAATAGTTTTATAAGGCAGCTGCATTACATTTACAGGTGGCAAGCAAATCCGTACTGAAACTGATGTGAGACAAATTGTACAGACAGGCTGTGTTTTTGCTTTAAAGAGGAAAACTAGGGACCTTTCCCTTTAGTTTATTTTAGTTTATAGTTAGTTTGTAAACTCAATTTAAGTTATTTGGTCTTTTTTTTAAGGAAAGCTCAGTTCTCATTTAGATTCCAGTCACAAGAATTTTCCATCATCGTCTTCACTATTTGTGAATTTTAATTGACATTGATAACCTTGTTGGACACAATTACAACTTTAAAGTCAATGAACGGAGGTAAGCTCAGGAATAAGGATGGGAATTGATAAGATTTAATTGATGCTACTGGCATTATCTTATCTGCAACTATTCCCATATCGATTCCTAGTTGGCCTACACAGGTTTCCAGTGGCAATGTCAACCACATCACTCCATATACGACTGCTTTTGCAAGTTGCTGGTGTTTCCACCAACATAGTATTAACCATTATGCATCTTTCTGTCAAAAAGTGAATCCGCTTCTGTTTTCTGTCTGCTATTGCTACAATTTTGGCTTCTTAGTTTCTGCTGACTGCCTTTGATAAGACTGTGACAAACTTGATTTACAAGGCATGCAAAAAAGTGGAAGGAATCGAAAAGTGAATTGTTAAGCAAGGACACTGATAACATCAGTTCCTTGAAGAACTAGTTGATTCTCAACTAGAGTTGGTTTTCCATTCTCAGCTTTACTCAGGAAGATGATTCTTTAAATAAACACTTCAAATAACATAAATAACTGCTAACCTGGGCATCAATCACTTGGATCCTTGCAGTCCTGCGATGCTTTTCTTGCTCCATCTCCCTTTGTCTAATCTCTCTCTCCTGCTCCAGCTCCTGAATCAGCTCCTCTCTTCTCCTCAGAGACTCCTCCTGAGCCTCACGGTTCTTCTGCAGCTTCATCTCCAGCTGCTGCTGTCTCCCTGCAAGCACCTTTCAAGAAAAAAGAAAGGAGAGATGTGGTTTGTAGTCCTACTTTCTTTTTGAATGACACTTTCAGAAGGTTCAGTTTGGTGTGACACCAGCTCACCTCTTGCATGAGCCGCTCTCTGGCTTTCCTCTCCTTCTCCCACTGGGCTTCTCGTTTCTCCCACACCCGCTGAGCCTCCTCCCTAAAATGGTGGAGATGCTGATTTAATTGAGTGGTAGCTTCTTCCCTCAGAGTCAGAGCTTCATAAATCCTTTGAACAAATCATTTCATAGGCTTTTTTTTTAAACAATTATACTTTAATTGGTGATCAATGGCTCTTCAAGGGTTCTCACAATCAATATACCAATACAGTCATCTTGATGGTAAGGGTTTTCTAGTTTAGAAAACAAAGGACTCAATCTTCCAGAACACAACGACAAACTTACACCCCCTCTGACAGATTTTTGCCTCTGTGACATATGCAACTGCCAGACAGTGGAAATACTGTATAAAGGGATGGAAGCAGGTTTTGTAGTAATGTGATTGGTAGAAACTGAATGAGTAAGGGATGATCATGAGGCCTGAAAAATAAATTTCTAATCAGGTCATCATTGATCAGTCAAAGTGGACATTTACACAAAGTTTAACGTAAAACTGTTACAGCATTCTACAGATTTTCTGTTCACAAGCAATGAATGATCGCGAAGCCCAATCACCTTTGATCTTGTCCTTCAAATATAATCAATTTATCCTGAGAGAGAGGAACATGAGTGATAAGTTCTCCACAACAATGAAAGAGACAGAGCTGCATAGATAATGTGTGGATAGATGAGTATGTGCAAAGCTTTAAGAAAAACCCTTTGAGCCTTCTTGAGATATCTTGTTTACAAATAAAAGATAAACATGGGGCAAAATTGTGTTCACAAGTAATGAATAACACGAGGGTCCGCCATCTTGACCTCTGACCTCCAAAGTCGTATCATTTCAGTTTCTGTGGCCATTTGTGCATCTTTAAGCAAAGGCGCTCAAGAATTCTTTAGATATTGTGTTCTCAAGCAAGGGATAATCATGAGGCACAATGACTTTTGATCTTTTACTTCCAAAATCTCCTCAGTTCATCCTTCAGTAAAAATGGACATTTGTGCAAAGTTTGAGGGAAATGCCAAAAAGCATTCTTCATATACTGTCTTCACAAAGAAGGAATAACTACTTGGATATTTGTTTCAAACCAAACGGTTTATCTTTTAGTCGGAGGGGACATTTGATCAAAGCTTGAAGAAAATTCCAATAGCTGTTCTTTCAAATCCTGCTCATTAGGGAAGGATTGGCACATGCCCCGCCCCCTTGGCCTTTGACTTTATTACATTATTGAGTCAGGATAAACATTTTTGCAAACTTCAGAGAGCCTATATTCTGCTTTTGAGTTTTTTTATGCTGTTTCGTGTGTTTGACATGTCTCCTCTGTGTGATGGAGCACCTCTTATGAACAAGTCAAAAAGTCCACATCATGAAGATGTCTTTCTCTCCCTCTCTATGTGGTGCAAGCAGCTACTTCAAACATCTGCTCCCTGCCTGAATAGACCTACTAGTGTGACATCCTACCTTGTTCAGTTTAAGCCCACTGGCTTGCAGTAGTAAGTCCACTGCAGAGCCTAGACTTTAGAATGAATGCAGAGTTGTTGACAATACGGAGCCTAACAACACTGGACTGATCAGTAACAAGAGAGTTGACCAGTGAACCAATCAGAGTGGGCTGGGCCCACGTGGGGAAGGAAGCCTTGAGTGTGGGGGATTATATGTGGCTTTACCACTTTTGACCACTACAATCCTATCATTTCATTTGAGCCAAGTTTGAGGAAAAGCCCCTCAAGTGTCCTGAGATATTGTGCTCTTAAGAATTGCCAGAATTCAAGGCAGACTGACTTAAATACGACTATGGCATTGGGTGTTGCCAGTGTGGGGGGATAAAAGAAGCCAGTTCAAAGACACGTAAATGTCCTACTTTGCTGCAGCACTTTAATGTGCTCAGAGGCATTGTGATATGAACCACACAGGGAATAAAAGTCTGCCAAACTGCTTCAGATTCGCTGATGGACTCTTGTAGTGTTCATCTATCTTGGTTGAGGGCACTCTTCCTCCTTAAAATAAGACCTTACCAGAAAGGTAAAGTGAGCCAAACTGCTTTATTGTGCTTTTGTCAAAGTAACATCATTTAAAGAATGACAAAAGACCTTTAAAAGGGTATGGTTCAATTGTTGGACCTTACAGCATGTTCAATCTCATCACTCACCTGTATAACATTTCAAACTCAGCCTCCCTTTCCTGCTCCAACTGAAGCTGCTCTTCAATCACTCGTTTCATCCATGCAGCATCAGCAACTGCTCTTTCCCTCCGCTCGAACTCCACCCTCTGGTCCTCCTGCTCTCCTTCTAATAAGGCTGCTAGGATCTGCCTGTCCGACTCCTGGTGGGGGCAGAGATAGTTAGATTTAAGATTTGACAGGCAAGTTGGAATATAAAGATAGGAAATGTACAACAACAAAAGCGGATGAAGAAGACAGACCAATTCCTCTTGAACTTGGCGGGCTCTCCTTTTCAGCTGAGCACGATATTGACGGACCAAGAAATGCCTGAGGAAACACAACCTCCAATGCGTGAAACATCTTACTTCTAGTTTAGTGTCAACAAAAAAGACAACCTTATTAATTGTTTAAATTAATAAAGCACGTTTTAAAACAGTTACAGATGACCAAAGTGCTGCAGATGAAAATTAACATATAAAAATGACATTTTTAGTCATATCATAGGGGGAGAGAAAAACAATCCCACAAAAAACTCACACACTCACTCATGCAAACATTAACAAGCAAAAGAGCAGTTGTTGTCTTAGAGTTGGTATTGGGTTTGGAATTTGGTGTCTGACTGATGATTTTGTAACTAGGTATTTTCTGTTTAACAGTGGTATGATATATTGTTTTCTAAACTTCTCATAATGGAAGCATGTAAACAGAGAGAAGAATGGGACCTAAGACTGAGCCTTGGGGAACTCCACATGATGAACTGACTGTTAAAGAAGTGGAATGACCTATATTCTCTGTGGTCTTCTTGATTTTTTTAGTCAAAAGATTAACCATATTAGAGTGGACACCAACCGCATGCTGCGGGCAGTTGCGTTTATGGCAAGATCAACTGCAATTAACACAGTCAAGTCCTCCAAAACGGGATATCAGGACAGACCGGTTTCCTGAATCAGCAGTAAATAGGCCATTATGAACTTTATTTAAGGCTGACTTAATACTGTGAGCTACCCTGAAACATGTCAGAAGATTGTCAAGTTTGATATTTTGGTGAAGGTACGGAAACAGTTTGAGCAGAACAACTTTCTCTAAAAGTTTAGCTGGAACACTTATTTTGAAATAGGGTCCAGGTTGGACTTTTTA
The DNA here is from genome assembly GCA_037902135.1 of Cetoscarus ocellatus. Classification (NCBI taxonomy): domain Eukaryota; kingdom Metazoa; phylum Chordata; class Actinopteri; order Labriformes; family Labridae; genus Cetoscarus; species Cetoscarus ocellatus. The sequence goes on from JBAMNC010000421.1 coordinate 778,817, forward strand.
TAACTGCGGTGACACCTACCCCATCTCTGACTTCTTCCGTCTTTCCTCCACCTTTTGTCTCTCCTCCTCTATCTTCTCCAGCTCCCACTGTTTTGCCAGAAGAGCCTCTTGCTCCTTTTTTAGACAAGCCGCCTAAGAAAAGAATACATCATTTTTAAAAATTGCCACATAGTTTTAACAGTAACATTACTTTAGATTGTATAAAGTATAATCTTAATTGCTCAAGAAGGGCAATTTGGTTTGCAACAGAAGTTCACAAAGACTACACATATCATAAAAACTGCACATTGCATATAAATGTATACTTACAATATATAACTACCACCATTGTCATCATGTAAAACAGGCAGCATGATATGAGAAAATGTTTAACCATAATGCAAGTGCCCTCAGCTTATATAAAAACCCAGCTACTGATGGACCAAAGATATGTTTGATTTGGCCCTCAAAACATATATAAACCTCCTGTTGGCTCACAAGGATAACCTTTGCCTCCTGAGAAGACCTTTCATGGAAACATGACCAAAATTACTAAAGTCGGTGTTTTATTAAGAGTCCCAGCACACTTGAAAAAAACTATAAATTCTCATTTTTATAAAACTTTTAAAAGACCGCTTATTTTACTCCTTTTCAAAGTTTTACACTGATCCCAGATGCCCCCAGAAAAATATTTTGAAGTTTCCTGCCCCTTTCCAAACCCCTTTGGTTTAGCCTTCTCAGACCAGGCTGTTTAAGTTTAAAGCTGGAGATATAACTACAGTTTGTCCCTGCATTCATGTTTGAGTCCATTGGCGTTATGAGCATTTCTGTTTATATACCTGCCTGTATGTTACACATGTGACTGGAGGATACCACTAGAGGAGGCAAAAGACCTCTGGCTGTATGTAATTACCTGTTGTATCAGTAGTACAATGCAAAACATGGTGGTAGTTCTTAATAGAAAAGTAACAAACTAAACACCAATGATCAATGTCCTCCACAAATCTTTGTTGACAACTGATGACCAGTTGTCAGACTTCACCATCAACATTGTCTGAACTCTGTTTCTATGATATTTTCCTCCATGCTGTCAGAACTGTCCCAGTGTGTGGGTGTAATGAGTTACTGTGTGAACTGATGACTTGCTGCTGGCCGTGCTTATAGGTGTCGTAGTCAAGGTACCAAGAAAAATGGAGGGTGTGCCCTTTAATTATTTACTTTTATTAATCATTTCATCGAATAATACTTTTTCAGTTTATATGTGAGAAAATACAGACAAGGAAACCAAGCTAACACAAGCATATCTACAGATCAAGTCAACCGTGGTGTCAGCTCCAAGTCAACAATGTACATGGTCACCAGTTGAACTACAACACGAACCTTACTTCCCCGTTTCCCAACTTCTTAAGGAGAATTTGTCAGTCATCAGCAGGATGGGCTGTCAGGTTTGTGTCTGTTCAGTCTCCCACATTTCTTAGATGTTGATTGTGGACTACATTGATCTGTTTGTCTTTTAAACTTTCTGTTATAGTTTTTCTGCTGCTGTTGTCAATCTGGCATTTCCCCTCAGCCTTTGAACTGATCCTACTGGTGACATGTAGACTCACAGCTCTTGACTGCATCATGTCAATTCGGGATGATGTGCACAACTGATGCACTAAAGGGGGCGCGTGGCAGCCTTCATGCGTACACTTCTGTGTAGTTAGCAGCAAACATATCTTCAGCTTAGGTCCCCATGGGCTGTGCCTGAGCACACCCCACTCAGGTAGTGGATGTGGCCTCGACTTTCCAACTGTGCTATTTTTTTAACTGTGGCTTTACTATATGTTCCTTCCACTGGAGCCGGCTCTGGGCTGGACAAACACTTGGCTCAGTAATTGTTTTCCCACCTGAGGGAAGTGGCATATCCCCTGATGACATCATTGGGGGAAACTTTTGAAATGGACTGTTTAAGCACACATTTTCTGAAAGGTGGAGCAAACAACAGAGGGGGAAAGGAGGGATTTTTCCTCATGTTGAGGTCTTAAGACAGGTCATGAACATACATTTCTGAAGGAAAACTATTAAAAGTGTATCTTGCATAATTTGACTTTTAAGTGAGAAAAAAAGTGGAATATGAAATATTTTTTCCTTTATGTCTTAAATGCTAATTTGTTGAAGTGAGATTGTTATTTTATTAAAATGTAACAAGCCAAGGAGCTAAATATTGATTAAATAATATCAAGTTGTTCCTAAAAGGAGACAGACACATGTGCATCTGGACTGAAAACTTTTTAGTGTTTAGGGAAAAAGAAACACTTTGCTGACCAGTTTTTTTTCACTCTTTCCTGAGGAAGCCATTAAAGTACCCCAAAACAGATCTGATGAAGACGGGCTTAGCCAACGAGCCATGTAACACCTGAGACCTCTCATGGGTAAAATGGAATTTTTTGAGACTTTTAAGGCCTTCTCTTAAAAAGTCAAATCTAAGACCTTTAAAGATGTTTTAATTAACAGGAACCCTAAAATTGCAATTACTACATACCTTCATATCTCTCAGCTTCAGCTCTTCCATCTGTTTCCGAAGATCCTCCGCCCTCTGCCGCTCTTCTGTTTTCCTTTTCTCCTCTGCTTGCTTCATCCTCTCAAGAGCTTCTTTTCGGGCCCTCTCACATTGGTTTTCATAACGTCTCGTTTCCTCTTGCACAGCTGTTTCTTGCTACATAGTCAGAGACATGGGTTACCTATGAATGCTGTCTAAATGTTCTTAATTATGCACCATGTTAAAGTGACTGGCTAGAATAGATCTTAGACCCGATACTGTGTGAACAGATAAGAATGCTTTAATTAAAAATTGATTTGTAACATGAATAATTGGTCAGGTAAACGGATGGTGAAACTGAGGTGTTCAATCAGCTTCCTTTAGTTAAGTTGGAATTTAATTGTACACCAACAATCCACAAATATGATGAAGGATCTAAAGGTTAAAAAAAACACAACACAGGATTGGTAAACCTTTTTGAAGGTCAAATCCAAGCTTAAGCATTTCAGGGTGAATTTCAGTACACTCAGAGTGAATAATTCACTCTCTTATCCTATTTAAATAAATATTATACTAGGCAGAATTTTTGTGTTATGTAACCATAACATATGGAAGGAAAACAAAACACAAAATAAAATAAAGAGTTCTATGCCACCAAATATGTCAAAATATGAATCTCGTCCATAATCCCCCAAAAGGAGCCTTCATTGTAACACATTTACAATGTCAAGCACTTTAAAGCACCTCATCAGAAGTTTCTACACTTCAATCCTTGAAGGATCAACTTCAAAATTCAAGCATTTGTAAGGATCTCAAGTATCTGTCCAAACCCTGCTTATAATTTATTTACAGCCCAAAACACCAGAATTTAAGAAAAATAAAGCAATGTTTCAGACAGATGTGAAAAACTTCTTACCTGTTTCTTCTCAGATATCTGCCCCTGCCATTGGCTGACAACATAATCTTTATGTAATGCTGACTCTACCTGCGAACAGATTAAAGGAGCAGGTAGTGACGATGAACACAGATACCAATGAACTTGAGCCGTAGCTGAAAGGATACCGGAACATTTCTTTCTCTCAGGTTAACACAAAGTCATGGAATATCCACATCACCAGCTCTGTTGGCTTCCAGATCAAAGGGATGACCTGACAAAAGTGCCAATTTTTTCCACTCAAGGTAAAATGTTCAGGTGCACAAGATAGTCAATAGATCAATAATCAATGAATGTTTTCCTGCCACTTTATGAACTTGTCTTGCTTTGAGAGCAGAGCGTAGTTACAACTGAAGACATTAAAACACAGGAAAGCACATGATACCTTAAAACGAGAATTATACAACATTAAACTAAAATACATCATTTAGAGCTTAGTACAATAAATATGAGGTGCCAGTTATAGCAAGTTAAGTAAAGTGCTGAACGCTGAATCCAAACTGTATTTCAGAACTTTTTAAGAAGGTGAATGCTTCATGGTACAAAGGATGTGGTCCATCTTCTATAGGGCTGGGTATTGCAAGGGTAGCTAATGAAACAATACATGACACAAGGTCCATGATATATATATATATATATATATATATATATATATATATATATATATATATATATATATATATATATATATATATATTTAAAGAACACTATAATACTACATAATGATATATCACGATATCTGATTAACAGAAGAATACAAAATGGTTCTGCGATCTGCCTCTATATTCACTCCCTCTCCAGCCTATCAAATTTCACTCATGTTAACCTCATTCATCTCAAAGGCACCACCACAAGGTGCCCTGATGTAACACCCCACAAAGTCAAATCAGAGAAATCTGATTGTGTCATATCTTTTATCCATAAATGTACTGATTTCTGAAACCAGCATACCCCTAGTTAGATTGTGTGCCAGGGTGAAGATGTATCATCATACAGATATTTTGTCCCACTCCTAGTGTTTTTGTCCTCATCACAGGTATTCTGTAACTGAGCCACAAGGTTAAAGGAAAAGTTCACTATTTTGAAGTGAGACTGTATGAGGTAGTAAATACATTAGCCACAGTGATGGCTGTAAACTCTGCCCGTGAACCACTCAGAGGCAAGGCTGTACACTGCTCCAGTAGGGACAAGGAACTCGCTTTTACCTGAAAAATAGCTACAGATAAACAGCTTTGGAAGATTGTATGCTGACACATTCACAACACTTTAATGTCTGCACAAATCACAGTGATGCCAACAAAAATTTTGTTTTTCTAGCTTAGTTTTTCTCTTCAGATATGAACATGAATCATGTTTTTATCATGTGAACATGCCATGAGAACCATTTTTCTTTATACAATGAAAAAGGAGTGTGAGCCAAAGATTTGCTATGAAGAGAAACTTCCTGTTACCTCTCCTGGTTTTATCTGCTATGTACAAATATAAGCTTTAGTAGCACCAAAACAAAGAGGCTTGCAAACAGAAAGGTTAAGCATTGCAAATGTGTCCCTGGCAATGTTCACTTAACTCGTCACAGCTTTTGTTTTAGATTATTTTTGTCTTAAAATAAAAATATATACACACGTGGGCAACATTGTTGGTACCCTTCTGTTGTGATCTGACACTGATGTACCTTGATCTTGGAGTTCACCTCTAATCTCTTTGGAAGTTGTTCTGGGCTCTTTGGTTACCATTCATATTATCCGTCTCTTCAATTTGTCATCAATTTTCCTCTTGCGGCTACGTCCAGGGAGGTTTGCTACAGTCCCGTGAACCTTAAACTTCTGAATAATATGTGCAACCGTAGTCACAGGAATATCAAGCTGCTTGGAGATGGTCTTATAGCCTTTACCTTTAACATGCTTGTCTATAATTTTCTTTCTAATCTCCTGAGACAACTCTCTCCTTAGCTTTCTGTGGTCCATGTTCAGTGTGGTACACACCACGATACCAAACAGCACAGTGACTACTTTTCAGTCTTTAAATAGGCAGAGTGACTGATTACAAGCTTGAAGACACCTGTGATGATAATTACAGGACACACCTTAGTTTAACATGTCCCTGTGGTCAAATCATTTTCAATCTTTTCTTGGGGCCATCATCATTTTTGTCCAGGCCAGTTTTATTATTTTATTTTTTAAAATGATTCTGTTGTGGGTCTGCTGTTACTTTGATCATTAATTTAATCTGTAAAAGTTTGACAGGTAATATATTTTGCACATCTGTTTCCAGTTTCTCAAATTTAACATCCTGTGCTGAGAGTAAATCTTTTGTAAAATGTGTGCTCGTTTTTATGGTTTCTAAAGTGTATTTGTGTAACCAAAGAACATGTATCACTAAACTGACCGCTTAATCTTTGAGGTATAAAATAAGGAAGTCTGTCATTACTTTCATAGTGATTTTACATTTTTAAACATTGCTACCTCTCGCAGCTCCGGGTTGTTTTTCTTCCTGTGTTCCCTGAGAAGCTCTTGTGCAAGCTACAGGAAAAAAAAGAAACAACAGATGTTAAAGACTGGTGGTTAAGTCAACAAACTATGATGCAGTGCAGAGAGGGAAACATCTAAGTCATGGCAATAACCTTCTTTCTTCTTTCCTCTCTTGCTGTTCGAAGCTCTTCAGTTTTTTGCACCAACTGGCCCACCAGTGATCTTTGGTCAGGCACCACCGCTCTGAGCGCCGACTCCAGCTGGTCCTGCTCCTCTTCATGCATGGCTCTGAGCCGATTCCTGCTCTGCTCTAAGCTGGCCTTCTGTTCCTCCTTCAATCTCTGTTTATGGTATGCTGACATGCTGAACAAAAACAGAGGTAAATAAAACTTGAGATTTTTCTGTGGAATGTTTTTAGACTAATAAAAATCACGAAGAGCGTATACAGCTGTGGCAAATCTGACAAGATTTTACCTGCATGGTGTTTTATGATAAAAATGAAGAGACAAACAGAGCAACAACAATCAATGATAGTTTTTGCATACCGTGCCAGTTATAATGATAAACGTATGTGTGGGAGGAGTAGTCAACAATGTATAATTATAATATATAGTGATCATTCTAATATTGGTATTAGCAACATCAGTTTTTTTAAATTTAAATGTATTGATTCATGAATTGCTTTATCAACAGAGGGGCAGTGAAAAAGACACCAAGATATATATTTTTGTCATGTAATTAAAATATTTCTCCAAAATTAACCAACATTAATTTCGATTTTCTGCCATTTATAAAGGGAATAGAAATACCTTTTCCCTCTGTTTACTGACATGGATTTATTTCAAAATCGCTGTGTTCCTAAATTCAAATCGGTTGCGGAAATGAAATCTCAAGTTTCTGTCAATTTTAACTATCTGGGGGAGTAATTAGGGTTGGAAATGATCTCTTTCACTTGTCTGCCACGAGGACATAACCTGACATGCCAGATGGACCATTCTATATATTTTACAGGTCCCTCTAGGAAATAAACCATGGAAAGTATTTGGGAATAGGCAGAACCTTTCAAAAGCATCTCTGGCAGGTGATTGGACAATCGCATTCATTACAGGCCAATCAGATAATGCAGAAGGTGGGCTCTACTGCAGCAGGGTGAAGGACAGAACATGAGCCATGTGACATCAGAACATGTGGAAAGTGAAGCGAAAATATCATTTCTATTGAGAAGTTTGTGCTGTTATTTATTTTACATTTAATAAATAAATGTGGTCCAGATCTGATCAAACTGTAACTGAAGCTGTTAGCATCTATGCTAATCTCTGTATGAGCAGTCACTTCCTGCTCTTCCTGCCCCAAAGGACTCTGATTGTGCCGTGCTGTTTTGGGCCACTCACAGTCTTTGTAGACTGAAGCTTGGCAAGATGGATCTGCCTGATTACAGACACTGAATCAGGCAGGCTTACTTGGACAGGTGGACTAAAAACATCTACCAGCAGCTTATTCTTTATTACCAGACTTTGTGTTTCATGTTGAGATGCTATTGCCTGAAACTGTGAACTTTTTTTGATATAAATAAAATCACTTCAACACTAAATAAAAACAGTGCTTCAATTGTGAAAATTTTGTCAGAGATATAATTTTTTATTTAATCATTTAACATAATTAACTGTTATGTTTATTTACCCTCCACTGTGGCCTGTGGGTCGACCAAATTTAACCAGCACTTCACAAACACCTGAATTTGTCTGGTGGTACTTCAACATGCCCCTGTCACTGTTCTCTCTGGACTACAGACGTGATATTTAGACGGACTTTAGCAGACCTTAAAGTGGTCTACATAGCCTCTCAGTGTAAACATGTGAACATCAACATTGTTTTACTGTATTCCTGATTAGTTTCCTTGGCTCTCTGGTGTTGTGAATCTTGTATCATCGCCGTCATGCAGGTGTATTAGGTGTAGTTACCTCTGCTCGTAGGACTGTCTGGAGCTCCACTCCGCCTGTTTGTGACCGCTCACACTCTGCTCTCTGAAGTACTGTGCATGGAGCTCCCACTGCTGCCGCCACCGGGACTCCTGCTCCCGCTGCCGGGCCTGCTGTCTGGCCAGGACCCGGGGCCGACTGGGCAAACTGGCCGAGAGGGTGGGCAAAGCCATCGACCTGAAACATCAGTGTCGTGCTACATTAGCATGGTTAACCTCATCCTTGCCTTTACCAGTGTTACACTTTAGATCTTTTGACACTCAGTCTGTTTGAAAGGTCGAAGGTTTGGTCCACAGATTGACATAATAGCGTACCGAGTTAAATCGATGTTAATCTCATAGCTGTTTTACACGTAAAGTTTTTCGTAAATGAGAAACCAACATTCAAGCGTGTAGTTCACGGCACTCTGCTCACTGCCAAACACTCACTTTAAGTTGTAACGGGACGTCATAGCTCAGTAATATTACCTTTTTTCCTTTCCAGATGTATATTGGGTTGCCTTTTCTGAATCGTTCTGGTAATGTGTCGACGTTTTGCTCCTAAACTAAGAAAAATCGTTTTTAATCAGCATCGCAGCTGTCCTTAGTTACCGACACACTTCCTAGTTACTCCCACGCTACGGAAGGAGACAAGGGTCAAATATGTATCTCTTTGTTACCTTGTCTCTCAAGAAAGTGACGGATTTTTTTTCCCTGTTTGTTCACCAAAACTAATTTTCGACTAAATTTCATGAGTCAGAACTTTTCAGAGATCGAATAGGCCCTTATTTTGAATAAACCATATCATGACTCCCACGGTAACAGCAGGCAAGCACTAACCCCCACTATGGATGGGATTATTACACTAATAGATCATGTCAACAAAATAACATTCATTATTACAGGGACATGAGAAGATAAAATTCATTTCATCAAGATAATATGTGAATATAAATCGATTTTGCTCTAGTGATCAGTTATCAGTTTGATCCTATTGTCAGTAAATATAAGTTGACTTTTCTGGAAAGATATTTTGATGTATGTAGAATAATGTAAAATATGAGCTATATTAATTATAATTATATAATTATTACCACCACAACGCTGCTTTGACCAACGACTGAGTCTGGATCTGCGTAAGATTTACTGCCTGCGAACACAAGTTCTTTGTTCTTGCACTCAAGTAGATGGGGTTTTATATATATATATATATATTATATAAAATACTGATAAAAAGTAAATAAATAAATAAATGAAGAGTTTGGTCTAGTCCAGTTTTCCTGACCTCAGAGCCCCTTTATTTGTACCAAAGAAAATTGAGTTCCTGCACAAAAATGTGATCAATTTCTTTGCAAATTACCAACAATTTTGATTGTTTTCATCATTAAGGTAAAAAAGCCTTATTAACACGTTTTGTGCAAACACCCTAGAAGAAAGCATGTGTTAAATGTGTAAATCATGGTTTTAGTTGTAAACAAATTTTTGTCAACCTCAAAGCTGTCAGCGCCTGGTAACCCCTCTAGACCCTCTGTCTTCTCCCCCTGGGGAGGGCCGAGACCACAGGTTGGGAGCCAAGAGTCTAGGCTTACTCTTTTGTCCAGATAACATTTGGACAAAACATTTGTTACGAATGTAACCAGTGAAGACTGATTGATTGACTGACTGATCATTGGGTTGATTGATTGATTAATTGACTGACCTTTTAGCTTGTCCTTGAGGATAGGTTTGGAAATGTATGTTTTCAAGTGGAACACAATAACACTACATCAAAAATAATGCTTTTGACTCTTTTAAAAATATAATATTCTTGTTTTTTTGTTTTATAAACATATCTATCAATGTAATTCAGAAAAAATATACCTTTGTCTCATAGAAAAAAATCATTTTGATGGTTAAAATACAACAGATGATCAGCATTCTTCAAAAGGTAAGACTTTACTTAGAGTCAGTAAAATGCAATCATTTTGAAAGGATTTAAACAAAAACAAAAGGATCCAATGTAACATCGTTGGAAAACCAGGTAAGATGTGATTGAGGATGTGCTTTTCTTTTGGTTATATTTGGTCTCGCATAAGCTCAATTTTAAAATTTCCCCTGTGAATGCTGACTTATGTCATCAAAATGATTACAATTAGCTTTTCATTTATGTACATAGCCTAGTTGTGTATCAAGTGTGAAAATAACAATTGTAGCTCAAATTACCTTAAAATTATAGGAGAAAATGTGTGTTACAATTTGCCCTTGTCTCCCCTACATCTTGTAAAAGTCCCAGTCTGATCTGATACCTTCAAACACGTTTAAGACTGTTAAGTTCCACAATAGTCCATTAGTTGGCAGTAAAGCAGCATGAGTGTGATCAAGCAGAGGAGGGCCGGTGTCAGCTGATCTCAGCACATCAGCTGCTGGCTCCTTGTGTGTGCTCTGGACTTGACTTTTGCAAAGTTTATTCGCTCTTTACCGGACATGAATCATAAACCTGGAGTGAACAGCAACAAGATGACCACAGGACCTGTCCTCTGGATATTTCACCAAGTATGGGCTCAATGTGATTGTGTGTGTGTGTGTGTCTGTGTAGGGTATGATGACACACACACACATACACACACATAACTCTTGGTGGTGTACGTGTTGGACTCTTTAGAGGAGGGCTGACAGGCTGCTGCTTTCTTTGCAGAGGTAGGAGTGTGTCAACAGCTCAGAGATGGCTCTACTAATGGAGCACCAGTTCAGACAGCTCCCGGCTGACAGACAGGTGGAAACAAGACCGTTTCTGGAGGCTGTGTCATACCTTCCACCCTTCTTTGGTAAGTGAACTTTCCACAGAATGAAACAGTGTGAAGATACCTTTTACATCCCCAGATAGGCAGTTATGTGGAAAAAGATGTGGAAAACTTCTCCTCATATGTCAGAGGCTGCAAAAAAATGGACACATTTTCTTATGGTTGAGTTTTACAGGATGATCAGAGCAGTAATGGCCAGATTGAATGCACTGACTGAGTCCCATTTGTGTAGATTATAATTTTGATCATTCAAATTTATAATACTGTATTGCTTAGTTAGCACAATATGGACGACTTGATCAGATCTAGAATGAATGGGAATTCGTGATTAATTTGTGACTATAATTGTTTGATAAAGGTTAAATTAAATACATTTTTATGAAAAATGGCATAGAATGCGCAATGTTACATGACAAAGTTTTTTTTTTTAAAGGGTGAGTAAGTTCTGCAAAGGAAATTAAGAACAGTGGGAAATATTTTCCGTGATAATCTGATCATTTTACAATAAATAAATAAATATCCAGCCAAAGGGACAACACTTGAGAAAATTCTATAAAAATACCCCAGATATCTTAAGAAAGTTAATGACAAAGTCCTGGAAAATTCACAAAGAAAATGTTATTTTTAATCCAGGATGTTTCTATGTCTAAAAAAAAGGTTCACCAAAAATACAGTCAAACAAAATACCTAAAAATGCAGAGGCTCATTCCTATAATTTCTAGAATATTACCCTTAAAGATCAATTTCAAATTTAATTAAAAATCTTACACTTTCAGTGAATTTTTTTCAGGCACTTTCGGGAATTTCGAATAATTCCCCGTGTTTCTGTCTCCTGCCATAATTATGTAAGATGTCCCTGAAGGAGATACCTTTCCATGAAAGTTTCAGTCATATTCCCCGGTGGGATGATTTCACCTTTAGTCAATAAACACAGATCCTGCTGTGAAAAAAATCTGCCACAACACTTAAATCAGGCATAATGACTTGATCTTGCACTTTCCAAATGCTAATCTTTTTTTGTATCAAATTTCTCTCCACCTAGCTCACCACAGTCCTTTTTCATGCATAATTTAACCTGCTGGCCTGGGTTTAAAGTTGTGAAAATGGATTAGTAGGGTGTTGAGTTCCCTTTGCCCATTCACGGGCACCATGGTGCATCAGGGCATCTTTGTGCCGCTTCATTCTGTATTAATATGCCAAAGGTGGCCCATTGAATTTGCCATGTGAAACCCTTGAGAGGAACCAAGTCTGATGGCAATATAAAACTCTGTCTTCCTCTTTACCATTGTTTTCTGACCTACAAATGTTTTGGCCAATTTTCCTACATGCTATTAAAAACCCTGTGCACTCACAGTACATTCACAACAGTAATATGAATTAGTTTGTCTGCTTAGATCTCCTGTAAAGGCTGAATGGACAATGCTGCCACTGTCCTTTACCTGTTTTGCTAACATTTCACCCTTATCATGAGTTATAGTTGACCAAATAAACACCAAATAAATAATAGTTCTAAAAAGCAAGAACATTCAACACCTGCATGTGTCTGAGGAACCAGGAAAAAAATTATGCTGACTTGTTCCTGTTGGTGGTGGGCATCTCTTTTTCTAAATATTCTGATTACAACTTTTGGCCATGTTTGGGCCTGGGCTCCAAAAGCACTATCAGAACATGCTTCACCTGCTTCCTTTGTTCAAAACTCATGGGATTTGCATACGTGAGAAGTGGTGAAAACATTTATGTTTGTGAAGTTTTTCCATAATGCCCTGTTCGATAAAATTACATCATGCAAGTGGTTTCTTAGGGGATTTTTGGTTACAAAGAAAAGCATTACAAGGTGTTGATATTGTTGGGATGAGTAGTTTTGATTTAACAGTGTGTAGTTATTTTTGGTTCCTTAAACTCCTACTCACACAGTATGTAAATATTCCTTCACAGACTGCCTTGGCTCCACCATTTTTGCACCAATCAAGGCCGACATATCTGGAAATATTTTAGTAAGTGTGATCATTTAATTATGTGTATCTGTATTTGTACATCAATCTACTTCTAGTCAACTCTGGTAAGATGAACTGTTTTAACTTCTGAATAGAAAATTAAGGCAGTTTATGAAAGCAACCCAGCTCGATTCAAGACGTTGCAGCATATTTTGGAGGCAGAGAAGGAGATGTATGGAACAGAATGGCCAAAGGTTGGAGCAACGTTGGCACTTATGTGGCTAAAAAGGTTTGTCACATTTCAGCTTTAGCTATACATTTCAGCTTTAAAGTAATGCTGGTATGTATGATAATAAGCCCTTCTTTTTTATGATCAACCAGGGGTCTACGTTTTATTCAAGTTTTCCTCCAGAGCCTTGCAGATGGTGAAAAGGATGAAAACAACCCAAACCTCATTCGAGTTAATGTTACCAAAGCTTATGAAATAGCCCTGAAACGATACCACGGCTGGTTGGTGCAACAACTTTTCAAGGTAAGTCCAGATTTATTTTTAACCTTTTAGTTTCCTCTTCAGTTCAGTCAATGCTTATTTTTAAAACACCAAAATTTATAAAAGTACTGATCACTACTAAAAAGCTGAACATGGAGTGTAGGATAAAGTAGTAAATACATATGAATATAAGTACAAAGATGCATTTTTTGTTGTTGTGTATTTGAAAATAAACATCACTCCTGACAGGCCCTGGACACTCACACAGCTGTTTTAAGTAACTCTGTTTGAACAGACCATTTCTGTGTTTGTACAAAGTGTTTTGTGGGCAGAGTCTGAGTGGTGGCATAAAGTTTGCTGGCAATAGCTTACATTCATGGAGATCTGGACAAGCTGGATGCTTTGTTGTGTGGTTCAAAGTTTGTCAGCAGAATACAAGTTTTTCCGACAGAGAAGGGCTAACCTTAGTAATGTGGGAAGAGTTTTTTTTACTCTTTGTTTGCTCGGTGGTTCAACCTTCAACTAAAGCAACAGTGAACAGGTACCTCCATGTAGTTTGTGGTGAGTGAGCCACAATAATGATAACAGAGAAATCTTTAGGAACACAAACTTCTTGAAGCATACTTGTGTTCTTCACAGACATGTCCAGGACACTAAATACTGAGATGCACCAGATATTTTTGTGTAGTGTGGCCAGACGTAATGTAACCTGACACCAGATGGACTATTCAGTGTATATCACTAGTCCATTTGGGAACCACCAATAGAGAGTGTTTGGGAATGAGCAGAACCTTTCATATCCAGCAGGTGATTGGATGGTTGCCCCATCACATTCAGTATGGACCAATCAAATAATGTAGTAGAAGAGTACTACTGCCTCAGTGTTCAATTCAAAACGTAAGCCACTACATAGAACAAAATACTGCCAAAACATGTCGGAAGTGGAGCGAAAATATAATTTCTATCAAGCAATGCTTTCACAGTGGATGTTTGTTCTTTATTTAATAAAGAAAAATGATCAATACCTGATAAAGCTGCTACTGAAGCTGTTAGCATCAATGCTAATCCCTGCACAAACAGTCACTTCATGCTGTCGTCATCTTAGCCCCCATCTCTTTAGCTCCATGTAATGCTACCAGCATGCGTGTGCATCTGCTTTGACATAACCATGACATTAACTCCGAAATGTTCTATAGACCAGCAGAAGCTGAAGATAGGTGGGGTTATGGTGTAAGTTTCTGATGTCATAAGTTTTAAGGACCAGTTAAAATGATTACAGGTCAATAAGTCCCCCTACCAAAACAGGCTCTAGAGATTTCACAGGGTTGGGGAGATGTCAGTCAAACAAATTACACATCACAATCCTTAGAAGAGGTCTGATCCGGGCTCTTATGTTAACATCTGTATGGGTGTCCGGGGCCTTTCACTTTCAAACTTTCAGACATTTAACAGACTTTCACTGAAAGCATAATGTCCTCCACCTCAAATCTCAGTATCGCTGATGTTTACCACTGACATATTATCCTCTTCTTTTTAAAGAGAGGTCCATTCTTGGAAATTTTCTTGGTATTAATAAAATGATATTATATTGAATAAATTAGAATAAAACCAGTGACAATTCAGCATTCATTATATTGCCTGAAAGCATTTTTTCCAGTCATTTGATTTACATTAGTTTTGTAGATTTAGCAAAAAAAAAAAATCCAGCTAAACAATGTGATATAGCATATTTTTATTTCGTTTCATTTAGTTATTTGGCCCTGTAACCTCTGATTTTGTTGTGTTTAGTCATACAACACTGCTGAGTAAAGTCTATGTAACTACAATTTTGTTGCTGTCTGGCACAAACCTCCCATCTCCATTTTTTATGATTTTCATTTTTTTCATCAGTGCTATTGGTCACCTTTAATGTTGGTGAGTCAACTGATAAATTTTTTAATCAAAAGTACAACAACAATTTGTAATTAGTCAATCAAACTTTCCTCAGATTTCACATTTCATTAACACTGAATTGCAGTTCAAAGTGCTTTACATGTGGGCAGAAAAATGATTGACTTAAGTTAAAATTTTTAATATGTCTGGTGTAGGATGTCAGGAAGGATTTGGAGACTAATTCAGACTGAAAGTACAAGAAACTATAAAATCAAGATGATTGACTCAAATGTATGAGAAAGAAACACGAGAAAAGCAAAGCAATAAAACCATGAATCAACAGACAGGAAAAATTTAAAAAGTTAAAAATACATAAAGCCCATGTTAAAATGATTAAGAGAAAATTTAGATATATATCTGTAAAATATTTTTTAACTATATGATTATGATAAGAAATATTGATGGATACTAAAAATACAATAAAACATCAAACAATACATTAATCAATGCAATATTCATTAACTCAGAAGTAGAGTCTTTTTTTTCCCCATTTCCTGAAAAGTAGCAATTTTGGAGAAAAGAGGTTTGTTTCCAACTGCAACAATATGCTGAATATCCTACCTGACCTATAAAAAGATGCTGGATTGAGCCCACTTGAAGAGCAATTTTTATGTCTCTGACTGATTGGAGGGTGACCTAAGAGACACTTTCTTTCCTTGAACAGAGACAGGTAGTGTTTTTTTCAGCATTACATACCACAGTCTAGTGGAAGAAAGGGTCTAATCAAGTCTATGCTAGAAAATACAGTAATGATCAATAAGACAGTGACTCTAAGCATGCCCTGCCAAATGCCTGAGCTGAGAGTTAGAGGGATAAGGATAATAAACCAGAGAGATGATATGCTACATTTATAACTGTAACAAAGCATGAATGATGCCTAGAATTCTGTGTAATTTGTGCATTTGTATTTGCTCTTTTAGGCGGCACTTTTTGCAGCTCCATACAAGACAGATTTCCTAAAAGCCCTCTCCAAGGGTCGAGACATCAAGGAGGAGGAGTGCTTGGAGAAAATCAGAAAATTCCTCATTAATTTTTCTGCCACTGTTGACACTATTTATGAGATGTACACAAAGATGAATGCTGATCTGGATTACACAGTGTGACTGCAGGATGCTTTGCTTTCATCCAAAGATCCTCTAAGTGTATATTCTGCTGTATACATCATGACTCAGTTTGGGTCAGCTCACTGTGGGGTTGTATTTTTCATAATCCACTGCTTCAGATCCAGTAATTTTGCACTGTTTCTCTACTGTGTGCCTCTATGCTCTCTAATTGTCCTTTATGGAAATGACACATGACGGCATGCATTTTTACATTACTCTCAAGTTAGAGAGTAAACAAAGGGCTACCTAATATTTTTGAAGTCAGAAATGATGCAAATGAAAAAGATAAGGTTTCTGCTGTTGTTTATGCAGTGAGCCACATCACATCTCATCAGTACTATTAATGTCCATATGAAATCAATATCCAAACAATGTCATGATCATTTATATCATTACACCATGCATGTGTCTTAAAGAATAGCAATAATTGATATGCAGAAATTTGGAAATGATGAAAAAATGATATTTGATTGTTAGTATAACACAAAAGCAAATCAAAAAATGCAGAAGTATGTCAGTGTTTTAGTCTAAGGTTTTTTAAAGCACTTTTCTATTACAAACAACAAACTAAAAAAAAGGGTGCAATACTTCAGACACACGGACTGGGACATAAGGGTTTAAATGTTGTTGTTTGCCAGGTATTGGCACAAAGGTTGTTAGAATATAAAATGGGGCTGCCTTCAGCCCAAGTGTGGCTGTTATGTTTTTAAGAACCCAGCATGTAATTTATCTTAAAGAAACAGATACACACCTTGAGTAGACTTATTAAAAGCTTTTTTCGCCATATATTGATGCAAATGTAACCTGACACACCAGATAGACAGTTCTGTATATACTGTGCAGGACATATTTCACAAGTCTATCCACAAGACAGTCTGGGAAACAGCTCTTAGAAAGTGTTTGGGGAGGGCAGAACCTTTTAAAAACACATCAGTATCAGAGGAATGGATGTGTGTCCTGTTAGCCACAACCATTATTGGCCATTAAGATGATGGAGTAGGTGGAATTTACTGCTGCAGACTTAAGTTCATAATGCAAGCCATTACAAACTCTTCCAAAAACTAGTCGGGAAAGGGATGCAAATATCTTTTCCATGAAGAAATGCTTTCAGTATATTTCTTTGTTAGCCATTTTTACAGTCTTCCAGCCACTTCTCATTATACTCACGCTCATAGCTCCTGCCTCTTTGTTATCAAAGGGCGCTGATTTGGCAGTGTGTCTGCAGACAGAGGTCAATCACTCCGGCTTGGAGCTTTGCAAGATGGATCTGCATGGTTACAGACATTGAATTAGGTGGATTGCCTGCATTGCAAGGTTAACACAAATGTATCATAGTAAAGCTCAGTTGTCTTTACACCCCAAGACATTCACACTAAAGATGCAAGGATGAGATATTTGTGTCAGCTTAAGCGGGATGTGGCTTTTGTGCAAGAGAGCACACATTCTCACCTCTGTGTCTCTTCTAAAGCTAACTCAGAGGAAGGTACAGAGAGGGGCATACTTTTATCTCATGAAGCAAACATTACAATGGCGTAAATATCACAGTTTGGAACAGTGCTGTGAATTAGGTGAAAGAAAAATATTAAAGACTGTAATTAATCTGATCTTTCTGAAACAAATCACTAAGATGGTTTTGTTAACCATCCATCCATCCATCCATCTATACACAGTTTATCCCTTCAGGGTTGCAGAGGGCTGGAGCCTATCCCACCTGACATTGGGGCCACACAGAGAGACCAACAACATCCTAGTATAATTGATAGTTTGAGGCTGTGAGCTACCATTATGGCACTGGTTTTCTCTCTGCACAGCTCCTGCTTAAACCTGTGATAAAAGTGTCACAAAAGTCAGTTTCATGGCATAAAAAATAGCAGTGATGGTACACTCACGGGCCACTTTATCAGGCACACCCAGTCAACTGCTTGTTATGCAAATAGATAATCAGCCAATCACATGGCAGCAACTCAATGTATTTAGGCACATAGACATGGACAAGCAACCACCTGAAGTTAAAACCAAGCATCAGTTTGGGAAAGAAAGGTGTTTTAAGTGGCTTTGTACATGGTGGGGTTGTTAGTGGTAGATGAGCAAGAATGGTTTGAGATGATAGAGAGGTGACAATAACCTCCTTGTTGCAGAAGACTATATCTAAACCCACAGCATGTCATCAAGATGCACATGGACCACAGCAGCAGAAGACCACACCAGGTTTCACGCGTGTCATCAAGGAACAGCAAATTGAGGTTACATTTGACACAGATTCACAAAAGCTTGACTATAGGAAGATGAAAAAGTGTTGCCTGGTCTATTGAGTCTCAGTTTCTTCTGCAACATTTAGATGGAAGGGCATAAACAACATGAAAGCACAGATCCATCCAGACTCATATCGACAATTCTGTCTGGTGGTGGTGTTCTGTAATAGTGTTGGGGGATATTTTCTCGGCACATTTTGGGCCAACTGAGCATCATTTAAATGCCTCGACCTACCCGAGTATTGTTGCTGACCATGTCCATCCCTTTATGACAACAGTATACCCATTCTCTGATGGCTGCCTCCAGCAGGATGGTGTCATGTCACAAAGCTCAGATCATCTCAAACTGGTTTCTTGAACATGAAAAATGAAAGCTATCCTCCAGTAGCCCCAGAGTCAAAGACCTCCAGCCTTGGCTCAGCTTCCAACCTAAAATTGGAATATTATCTTTTACCCTGATCATCAGTGCCTCATGCACTATATCACAAAAAGATCAGTTAACTTTGAATAGTAATTGTGTTGTTGGCCTTGGTTCATCAATGTTTTGTGTCATATTCTAAAGAGACTGTTTGACATTCAAATGCAGTTGCAGTGTGTACATTATCAAGAAAATAAATCCTGTATATCCTATATTACCCACAATTTACAATAAAAATTGGAAACATTGTCTGTTATGTTATTTGCACAACTCTTTGCATCAGATTTTTGTGTACTCTTTGACCCACTCCTTCTGTGATCTCCACCTTTTTTGTAATTTGCCTGAGGGTATAACTTAATTTCTAATTTATCAAGTTCAATAGAAATTATTTTTATTTGCACTGTCAAGTTCTATAAGGGTTAACTTGCAGATCTACCTAAACTTGAAAGGCTGGGGGTGACAGAGGAAGCAAGAGAACTCAATTCTTTGTTTGTTGTTTTTCTTTTCATTTTTTTTTCTAAAGAATAGGTTGAAAACCTGAACAAAAATAAACAAGTGATATATCAATTTCACATAATACATTGAAATCCTCAACCTATAAAATAAAATGATTTGTCATTAGTTAGATGTTTTAAATTAAGGTTTGCAGTATTTTAAACATTATATTTAAACTAAAATTTCACCACAATAAATTGAAATAAATCTTAATCTATGATCCACAAAGTAGTGCATGACATACACAAAGGGTTGCCTGCTGCATGACAATTTAAGAAAACAGCCCCATTCACGCATATAGTTAATTTTAAGGTTTCTCTCACAAATATCATTTAAATTTACTGTCATTCATTAAATAAAACAAACAAACTAACTGCTGGTGTCTCCGAAGTCTCCTCTGCTCTGCTCCTGCTCCTGCTCCTGCTGCACATCTCACTTCAGCTCCTTCCTGCTAATATAATTACCCAGCATGCTGCTCACCTGTGCATGCTGCACTTACTGCTCTCTCTCTACCTTCCTTTGCAGCAGCACAACCAATTAGCAAGAAGATCTACAGGACTACCATATTTTAAACAGAATAAACTATTTAATACATACTTGAACAACACTACATGTTATTTTTTTCTGTTTTTTTGCTCGACATGCACCTCACAATAGTCATTTGAATCCAAACTCAGCACATCTCAGCTTTTTGTAGTTCAAACCACCAATTCTGAAAAGGCATCCTCAGACTGTTGGGAAAAGCAGACGGTAAATTCAACAGTTTCAGGACAGCTCAGAAACTCCTCCTCTGAGGTTGGTCACTAGAAAGCTGTGGAGCAGCTTTTAAAAAACTTCATAGAACTCATGGTGTATTGTCATATTTTCTTACACTCTAGTCATTAATTACCTCATAAATTAAGATTTTTCAATGAAAAGTAATACTTTAGGTGATAGTGGGAGTTAGGCAATATCTTGAATACCTGTCAGTGACTACAGCCTTAATGTTGAAGTGGGAATGTGGAATGTTGCATATTTTCTATGGACTGTGGATTTTAGGATTCAAAGCTATTAACCTTCAACTGTGATCTATTGCTGGGCCAAAATAACTCTGCCGACACCTTTGTTTTGTTTAGATTATTCAAACTTGTGATGCTACAAAATTTGTCATTTTTAACGAGGCTCCTTAATGCCATAGAGTAAACAAGAAAGTTAAGCAATGCTAAGAGAAAAAGTAATACCTTAAGTCATGACAAGATAAAATAACATAATAATGTTAAAAAAAATTCCTCATTATGACATTTAAATTTGTAGACATAATACAGATTGTAAAAACAAGACAGGTTCTCATAAATATTGTATTGATTGTAAAAAATTATGAGAAAGAGACACAGTTATGTGATAAAAGTCAAACTTATGAAGTACAGTCATAAATACAACACAAGCAATAAGGACATAAAGAAGGTAAAATTAAGAGATGAAAAGTTTTAATTAAAAGACAGAAATGTCCTAACTATAAAGAAAGTCATAAATATGACATAATCAGTAAAAGGATATGAAGAAAGTAAAATAAAGAGATAAAAAGTCTCACTTATGAGCTAAAAGTAAAACTTAAGATGTAAACATCTTTTTAGATAAAATTTGGTAAATATGAATAACTGTTACAAATAAAAGGTAGATTGTAAAAATGATGAGATGTTAATTCATAATAATGAGATGCAAATTTAATGTAGTAAGACAAAAACGTCACAGACTGAAAGACTTACACTTTTTAAGTTATTAAATAAAACGTCCTATACTGCTGATATAAACAGTCATGACTACAATATAAGAAAATAGAAAATATGAAATCAAAAATCCAGAACTAGAAGACATTTTGGCACACTTTTGCTGTTTTCATAACCCTTATTTTGGACGTTCTATCTCATATTTTGCTCATATTTTACCTCATTTTCCTAAATTAACTTTGTTTGTTTAGTTATTCATGAAGCACTTTTTAAAGAATAGTTACAAAGTGCTGTACATGGCAGAATAATTAAATAAAGCACAAGGCCACACTAAAAACAATGCATTTAAAACATAATAAAAACAAAACGAAAACATCTCACCAGAAACAAAAAGCATGCCTGAAAAGCCCGCTTGCACTATATTATTATTATTGTTAAAATAATAATAATAATAATAATAATAATAATAATAATTCCAAATGAGTGCCAAACTTTAATTTTATTTTAGTTAGTGGCAGATGAGGGCATCCATACATTGTTAAGAACATATAAAAAATAAATAAATAAATGAATAATAATAATAATAATAATAATAATAATAATAATAATAATAATAATAATAATAATAATAATAATAATAATAAACAAATCCCACCCTAAACATTACCGCCGTTAACTTGGAGAGCATCATGAAGCCCCGGCTGTTTTGTAGACAGCAGCACCTAGTGGCCATGTTGGATATTGCACCTGACATTTCCTCGACGGTTTTCCAGCTCTCAGGAAGTTTTGTAAGCGGTCACTTTGTCCCACCCGAAAATCTGCGTGAAAGCATCCGTTGTTCTCCAGGTTTTTACTGGAGCTCTGACACATGAATGAGAGTCAGACCAGAAATAGGTTTAAGGCAGTTGGTGTCCCCTAGTTGATGTCGGAGTAAAACCTGAAGAGGCAGCAGAACAACTGAACACCTGGAAGAAAACATAGTTTAAGACTGAGAGAATGGAAAAGCAGTAGACTGGTTAAATCCTCAAAGAACATGAAATAAGACTAGGACATTATATCAAGGTAAGTTACACAATTTATCTTTAGTCTTCTCTAAATAGAATACATTTTACGCTTCAGTCGACCATAAGTTAAAAAATACTTAATCAGATTTGAACTACTATAGTAGCCTTTTTTTATAATCAATACTCAGCATTCACAAAGAAAAAATAAAATTAAGTCCTAGAGATGTTTTCATTTATGTTGAAGTTACTTTTACATTTTAATGTTGGTGTTTTACATTTAAATTGTTTTTTGTTGTTTGTTTGTTTGCACGTGTTTTGTTTTCTGTTTGCTTTTAATTCTCAGATTTATTAATTTCTTTATAACAGGTCTTTGATATGACTTTGGAAAATTTGACATCTTTTATTTATCAAAACATCAGAACTTCTTTCCCCTCTAACACTTATTTAACTGTATGCAGATCGTTCAGCCTCTCTCTCTCTCTCTCTCTGGATAATGTCTCACATCAGCAGTAACAGAGCAGGAAATCCCCACATCTCTGGGTGACAGTTGGGGTCACTGACATCAAGAAACTCCCACAAAGAGATTTCAACATTTTGCTTCATTTTGTGGATCATAAGTGACCTTTGCTTGTTAATTCTTAATGATTCCCTGACGTCTCACAGACAAGTTCAATACTCCACAGATCCCCTCTGCCTGCAGACACCTCCACCTACAAACCTGATCCCTCACTCTATCTCTGTTAGAAGAGTTTACCAAGAGCAGCCTCCCTTTGTTCCTGCGTTTTCACTATCTAATGTCCACTGGAGTGTAAAGGCATGATAATCCTGACAATATGGCAGACAGTGCTGTGAGTCATGCTTTCCCTCAGAGGGACCCCAGCCCTCATGTTTGTGTTGCTCCTTTGCAGTGCAGTCTGGTATACGTAAGTTGTCAGCGTCATGAACAAACTCAGGGAAGTGTGGAGGGGCACGTGAGGATGTCCTGTTGTACATGTCCAGTGTGTTGCAGCACACTGTGTATGTGCAGAGAAATCAGAGGAGCTTTGACTTAGTTGTTGTATATTAATTGCACAGAATGTTGTGTTTCATGGTGGTACAAGACATGGGTTCCCAGATTTTTCAGCTTTGGGCCCCAGAAATAAACAATGTCAGAGACTGGGGCACCCACTGTCCTTCGAGGTGGTTTGGGTATCTAATTCTGGGTACTGGTGCACACACAAACTTAGATTTTGAAGATTTTTTTGGCACATTTATAAATTTTAACGTTAATCTTGCATAATGGCTGATTTAATCTAAACTGAATCATATTGTATATGTTTACTCTAGAGAGCTGACCATACAATTTAAAATTGTTTAACATTTTTCCCTTGATTTTTTAAAGCTTTTATGGGACCCCCTTTAATGGCCCCTCATGAGGTCCTGAGCCCTACTTTGGGATCCACTTTGGTAAAGTAGGATCGAGGTTTGGTTCATCACCCATAGATTAGGCAGGGCCTCTGAAAGGCTTTGTTAATGGGCCCTCCTCAGATGAAAAGTCCTTGTACAGACTAACATTTTCCTTCTGGGCCCTGCACCAATCAACTTTGGAGCTGACTAACAGACATCCATTGCAGGTATTAGGTTATACACTGGCATAACTAACCACCAGTTTTACATCCAATGTTTAATCTGTTTCAACAAGTTTGCATGGGCAAAGGATGTCCCCTGATTGCATTTTTGAAGCTTCTTTTTCAGAGACCCTCCTGGATATTGAAAATTGGCATGCATATAACCATGTTTCAGCCATGTTCAGAATAGGCTGTTTTGGTGGGGATCTTCATAAGCTGATCAGACCATGCCCCTGTTAGGAAGTGGCTTCTGCTTTCAATTTCTGTGCTCTACTGTTTACTGTGGGTGTACAGACATGCTTCTCTACTTGAGCTGCTTGTTGCCCAAACAAACACTTTTCTCATGTAGTGTCTGCTGTCTAAGGAAGTGGCCTATCCCCCCATGGCATTACCAGGGGATTTCTTTCAAATAAACTGTTGAGTACTCATTTTCCAAAAGGTGGGGCAAGCAACAGAGTGAGGGGAGTATTTTTAATCTCATAATGAGAGTGTTTTTAGTTGTGGCTATGGCATAGACATATTTTTTTCTATGAAAAATACCATTTAGAAGTGAATCTTGCATAATATGTGACCTTTTAATTCAATGTTGTTAAATATCCACAATGCATTTCAAAATAAAGGCTCACACTGTTGTAGGAGATAGAGATTTAGGGTTTTTTTTAATAGCCAACAAGAAATTAAAATACATTTTCTAACTGAAATAACAGTTTAGAATTAATACTCATTCCTTAAACTTGGAATGGAGCACGTCTTTGCTGACCTCCATGGACCCATCAATGACTCTAGGTCCAAAATAATTTCTCCTTTATGGGGAGCCTTGTCGTTATTAGGCATCAGAAACATATACTCACACAAGATATGGACACACAATTAGTCATACATAGTCAGGATACGTTCAAAAACAAAAACAAGGTGAAGGACCCAAATGCAGATTCACAAAAAAGGCTTTATTGTAAACTGAAACAGGATCAGCAAACCTAGATACCAATCCTTAACAAAAAGTCAAAGTATAAAACAAAAAATCTCATATGTAGTATCAAATTACAAAACAAAAATCACTAACAAAGTAACAAATCAACACTGGTAGAACAAAGAAGAAAACTCTAGCAAAAAACTCAAACTATAAATCAAAGTCACTAAAAAGGTTAACAAAAAACTAACTACAAACACAAGGAAACACTAGAAACACTGAGGATGCTTGATGCATAAAAAATAAAGAAAAAACAGGGAGAAGAACCCAAATGCAGATTAAACAAAAAGGGCTTTATTGAAAATCTAACAAAAAGGGATCAAAAAACTCAAAGTAATCTTTTACTAAAAAGGTCCAAAATACAAACAACAATCTCTACTAAGTATCAAAGAAACACAGGCTCAAACAAAGGAAGACAAACACTAGAAACTAAACTCAAAGTACAAATCAAAATCACTACAAAGTTCAAGAAAAAACAGAAACTGTCTACCAAAACAGGAGGGACACTGGAGGAGCACTAACTACAAACACACTAGGGGACACTGGAGACACGAGACTTACTCAGGGAGTGTGGCATGGAAGACTAATGACCCAACACAGGGCGAACACAGAGGCTAAATATACTGGGGAAACATCAATCACAGGTGAGACAGTCACACAGGTGAAAGAAATCACAATCAGAGGCACATAGAAGGGAGGGCAGGAAAAAACCACAAGGAACACAGGGATTTCAAAATAAAACAAGAAACACAAGACAAGACCAAAACATGAACACAACATGGGTAACTTAACTAAATCCAAGAACAGGGTAGTAACAGTAAAACAGGAAACACAAGAGGCCTAACAAGGAACAAAGCATACAAAATAAACAGAACTAGCAGTACCATAACAGCATATATTAAACCTGTTGGATTTTACAAGTGAATGTTTTAACTCAGCTATCCATTTGCAAAAATCAGCCTAATGACTGTAAATAAATGATCCTTAAAAGTTTAAGCTTTGCAACCTTCTTCCCCTGCTCTCTTCTCTGTTGTCTTTTCTTCCAAGGGCTTTTGAATTCAAAAGGTAGGACATCTCACTGTAGCTTGCCTCGCAGATGTTTTCAGCTTGTCATGTTACTCAGACATTAAAGCAAGAGTTTTCCTTCTTGTCATGTGAGCAGATAGACTTCAGAATGGAAAACAATATAAACACTACCTAGAAGTCCTCTTTGCATTTGTATCCAATAGAATTACCTAATAAATGATCAAGTATATATTTTTGTTTTTGTAGCTTTTAATATATTTTTTAAAATTCTGTAGTTGATGTAAAGTAAGCCCATAATTGTGTCGGTGTTTGCTAACATTATTGTGGTGCCAAGGCAGATATGGTTCAGCAGGTTAAGAGAATATACACAAAAAGGTAATAACAAGGTTAGGTTAGTGTAAAGTTTATGTATATCAGAAACACATTTGCCACATTTCCATTAGGGCCATATTTTCCAACCGTTGGGCCCTTCCCATATCATGGGCCCCATTACAACACAGTCTGCACTAACTATATTTATATTTATGGTGCAACAAAATGTACTCACTGGCCCACAAGAACCATGTTGGTGTTGGCATCTGTTCTCTCTTCTTTTTGTCTTAAAATAGCAACACCCTGGATGACAGGGCTCTTTTATACCTCTCAGGACTCACAGATTCTCTTTTTTTCTGTACCTTTATGCTATTAACTTGTGTGATCTCTGCACTTTTTCTCTGTCGGTACAGGAAGGCCTGATGCTTCAGCATCATTTCCAGTCACCCCTGAAGAGGAATTTGGCACATCACTGTGATAAAAGGGATGAATGAGGTATAGAGGCTCGAAAGCATGATTAAAATCTTATCTAAGCCTTAAATGTGATATCCCACTTACTTATGGTTATGATGAATTTCCCATTGTTTCATTTTGTCAATATTACTGCATCATGTCTTCCTTTATCCTTTCTGCTTTAATGAGTAAAAATATATATCTCCAAGGCTGCTTCACCAAGAGGGCTTAACTCCAAAGGTTATTCTTAAGACCTTGTTCTTGACAGTGTAAAGGTCTCTTTAATGTTACGTTTGCTGTTTATTCCAGGGCCGCTCTGCTATACTCAGAAGGTGCCACCTTGCTTTGTCCAAGGCTGACACCCTCAGCTCTGCTCTTGCCAAAGCTGCTCCCTCTGTAGACGATGGCAGTGTCTCCCAGCCTGAGAGCGACACAGCGTTTCCCCTGTGTGAGATCTCAGACCTGTTTGAGGGTGAGGATGGCTCTCCGTCAACTCAGGACACGAGTCAGACTTCGGCTCAGGAGCAGGTTCAACCAAGCCAGCCCACAGACAGCAGGCAGAACCTGCGCATGAAGTTCCAGGGTGCATTTAAGAAGGGTATTTCTAACCCTATGGACCTGCTGGAGTCCAGCATATATGAGTCCAATGTGGTTCCAGGCCCAAAAAAAGCACCCATGGATTCACTCTTTGACTATGGAACCTACAGGAACACCACCAACCAGAAGAAACGAAGGAAGAAGCTCCCCAGAGGGTGAGAAGGAACCTTGTTGTCATTAAGCTTCAATGTTTGTGGTTTCAGGATTTCATAACTGTGTTTCCAGACCTCTCTATGAAGGCCTTTACAGTCTGTTATAACAGAGCTGAATGTAGGCAGGACATTAGGGCTGGTTTGGAAAATATTCATAAACTGGAAAATCTAAACTGTAAGCAGAGGTGTGCCACATGAGGAAATATACACGTGTACATGCACTAACACACACAGTGTGGAGTGAGCAGTGCCTCATTCACAGATCTAACAGAGAGCATGTTGTTGGTCAGTCTGCAGCCGTTGAGGTAATATTTATGCTGCTTTACCTGTCCCCTACACACAGAGGTCTACTTGCCTAAGTACTGCAGGGTGTGGCTGACGGCTCAAAAGATGCTTTGTCCCTCAAACACACCTTTGGTATTATTTTGTCAGGGAAATATATAAAGTATTCAAACATTATATGCATCATTATACATTAAAAAGTAAATTCAAGAGAAACTAACACCATGCTATGTTTTGTACCTTTGTAGTAAAGCTGAAACATCCTGTGATGATTCTCCGAGCCTGGAGCCCCCAAAAGTGATGAAAATATTCAACCGCTCTCTCCTCTTTGACTGCGTGTCACATGGAGACAGTGGGGCCCTTGAGGGTCTGTTAGAGTACCTGCAGAGCCAGGAAAAGAGGCTAACAGATGAGGAGTTCAGAGGTGAGACAAGAGTTAAAGAAAGGTGTTAGTGGATTAGATACCTGTGTGTTGTTTGTCAAGAACAGAGATGGGCAAGCGGGCTGAGTATATGTCATAACAAATTGTAAAATTCTGTCAATAAGACAATTACAGCAACTTGAACATCAACATAAGAAAGAAGTTAATAAGTTTATAATTTTTTTGTGGAATAAAATGTAATATTTTGAGATCTCAAAGCTGTAAATTTACTAGAAAACCAAATTCTTAAACTCAGACTTTATCTTCAAAGTTGATACTTGGAAAACTTGAACATGTAAATGATTTTTCTTGTAAATTTAAACCTTTTTAAACTAAAAAAAATGTGAATTTGGTCTTTTTTATGTATCTGTTTTTTATTTCTAAGAGTGGCCCTATAATGTCATGGTACATTTGTATACTTAATTTTCGATTAAGTAAAAAAGCATGCATCAGATATAAAAGACACGTGTTTCAGGTTTTTATGTTGTAAAGCATTTGTCTTTGTGCATGGCATTGGACAGAACATAGACTAGTCCTTTAACCTAAAAATTCTAAGACATTTTGTACAATTATTTCTTGGACACAGTCTCTGTCTCTGGTACAAAAGGTCACATTAAATTTCTTATATTTCCTTTTTGATTATTCTGGAAATGATGGGTAGCTTATCTGCTATCTTGGTGATCATTGGCTGCTCCTGATTGGACACTACTATGAAGAAAACAAGAAAAGAAGAAATTGGGTAAATCCAATCTGTCAAAAGGCTGTCAGGGAGGGGTCAAAAGTGCAGTCTAATAATAAAATTGCTGTTTTTTTCCATCAAGAAAATAAGATAAAAAATATATATCAGCAGTTATAGATTGTCACTGTTGATCCACGAGTAAAAAAGATCTGAAAACAAAAAACTGCATTTTATAGCAAGATAAAAACTTTTTGGAAGAGACATATTTGACCTAAACCCTTCTAAATATGGACAAAAAAGTGAGCTTCCAAAAACAACCTTAAAAAGATTCATTGTACCATTATAGCCATAGAAGTCAACAATGCCAGTGATGCCAGTGTTACTGCTTGTGGTTGCGAGCAATCCTATGAAGTTTGGAGGCTTCATGAAGATTTTTTCATGTTTTGCTCATGTTTACAATAGCCAGTATTTGAAAGTTACTGACAAGCCAATCTGAGCAAGAATGGGGGGGATGGGCTGCACAGGGCCCAGCGGCTGCCACTTACCGCCCTAGTTCCAAAGCTACCACTGAAAATTTACACAAGGAAACAACAAGTAGTTTGTGTCCCTTCTGATAAATATGACATAAAAGCCTTGTCACTTTCCTAAAGGTACAGTGAAAGTCATCCATTAGAATCTTAACTCAGCCTCTGCCCATGAGTCTACCTTGACCTTATCTTGTGACCTTTTATGTTCTCTTTGCCTCTTTTTCTTCTGTTGTTGGCTTGGGGGATGTGATAGGGAAAAGGTGGAGTTATGTCAGTCTTTGTCTTGCTAATGGCATGCCTCACGAAGCTTCCTGTGTGTCTAAGAAGTTTTTTTTAGGTTTATAACAAGGAGCAGAGAAAATTCACAGCAAACTGTAAACTCTTTGAGACTTCAACAGGACTTTTCTGTCCCTTTTAAAACTCACTAACTAAAAATAGCTTTAAGTTTGCTGATCCCCTTTGCATAGTTTTATCCTATATGAACCATGAATAATAAACTATTTCCAAGTGTGGAAACTCCACCCATATCCTTTTTCTGTTATGTATTCACTCAGAGTTAATGTAAAGAACAGATCATGTAGATTTAAGTTTTAAATAAATGGGCAAAACTATCGCCTATAATTAATGAGGGAAAGGGAGTGGTAAAAATAAGGCAATATCAGTTTATTAAGTAACTAAATATCAAGAAAAATTATTTAAATGTTTGCTAAAAGTAGGATAACAAAAGACAGAAAAGCAAAGTGTTCAAACTAGAATAAGTGTCTGTTAATACAGACAACAGTCTGTTAACTTTAATTGAAAAGTGAGTTTCAAAAGCTAGCTATAATTAAAGCAATTACTGCTCTAATTGGTTGTTTAGATTAAATATGGTTTAAATAGTAAACTAGCTAAAACCAAAAAATAAATTATGGTGTACTTTAATTAGCTGCAAACAGAAGACTGCCGAACTGCTAAAGGTTGACCAAAAGTAGCTTAATTAAAAGAATCATGAACTGTTGCTCAAAGTATTTTGGTAGTTATTCATTTATCAGGTTGTAAGCATGAGGTTATAGGCTAAGAGTTTGCTAAAAGTAAAGAATAAACTTTTATGTTGTTAAAAAAAATGAACAAAAGTTCTCATGGTTACTTAAGTCATGGAAAGTGAGTTGATTCCTCCAGCTTACAGTAAAAAATTTACACCTCAAGCAGTTTAACTAAAGAAATGGATGGCTGTTAAAGATATTAGCTTAAAGCCCCACTGTAAGATTCCGGCTTTCTGCTCTCTAGTGGCCTCTATGGACATTGAGTGTAACTGCACTGTCGTAAAACAGAGCGCCTCACACCAATGTGCATTTGTTGACATACAGAGGGAGGAGAAGCGAGCTGGCAGGACATCCCGAGAGACAAATAAACCATGTGGACTGATAAGGTACAGTCTGATCATGTTTCCTTTCGAATAAATCCTCATGTACTTACAAGTCCAACAATAACAGGGCCAAATCAGCATCGGTCGGACATCCCTCCTCGTCTGTCAGCTCACGCCAGCAAATGAACGCTGGGCCGGTGTTTATCCTTGTCCGGGCATTTAGCTTGTTATTCTCCCACTTTCTTTTTTCGTCTCCTCCAATAAAACTTTTCCTTTCTCCGGGTTTTTCGCTGCTTCCACCATGATAACAACTCCACATTTGGCTTTCGCCTCAACTTCCGTGTTTTAACGAATCAGGAAGGAGGGGGAAGTGACGTATGCTGCAAAGCAGTCAAAGCAGTAAAAATTTGTAGTTTTTTAATGTGGAAGGGTTCCTACCATCCACCTCGAAGTTACATAGTGCCAGTGATGGCGATACAGAGCCCCTCAGACCATGACAGAGGTGTCATTCGGTTGAATGCCACCTCTATCTGTCATGTTGTAAGGCGATGTACCATCACAATGACTCTAGAAATATTATATTAAGGTGGAAAAACTACATAGTGTTGGTTTAAGTATATAAAATAAACACCTCAGACTGTTAACTTAAAGCAGGCTAATGACTAGAAAGAGACCCCAAAAAAATAAAGGATGAACCTTTCAAATTGTTTAAGGATAGTTCCCTTAGTTAGTTGAAAGTGATGAAAATAGGGTGATACCGTTAGCTTAAAATAAAGAAATGAACAAAAAGAGAAAAGAAAAGAAAAAAGAAACAGGTTTGGCTGTAATCCAGGGTCAAGGTTTCACACCATTAGCTCAAAGTAATTTAGTTTCAGTTGTTTACACACACACACACACACACACTATATATATATATATATATATATATATATATATATATATATATATATTTATATGCTTTTATTTCAATTAGTTGTTTTATCCTTCAAGTTTGTTCATTTTTTGTTTTTGTTGTTGTTCCTCCAGAGCCATCCACCGGTAAGACCTGCTTGCCTAAAGCCCTGTTGAACCTTTACGGTGGGCGTAATGACACCATTCCTGTGCTGGTGGATATTGCAGACAAGACCGGAAATCTCAGAGAGTTTATAAACACACCTTTCAGGGATGTCTACTACAGAGGTGTGTATTAACATAATCATGCAAACTCACAGTCTTAGAAAACTCATTTGGAAATTTCTGATGATTCATTTTCTGATTTTTATTTCAATTTTAAACAAATGTGAGTTTCTCATCTTTCACTGAGAAGTAGCAGGCAGACACACTGTTCTGTTCAGATTTACTTCGGCTCTTCAGGCTGTTGGGTAAGGCTCTGTGTTTAGAGAAAGATGTTTGCAGCATGCACCTATGCACACAGTGACTTTTTAAAGCTCTATGTATGTGTCCAGATGGTATCTATTTGACTATCCCTTATGCTGTTGTGACAAAACACAAGGAATCTTTCACAATTTAAAGAAAAAAAAATTTAGGGAAATTTTCTGTTATTTTGTCGTCTAACCAAAACCCTGATGTTTCTATAAACATGGTCTAAAAAATGCCCTTTGGTCATTCTGGAAAATATTATTATATGATGTCATAAACGTGTTTCAGGGCTTGTTCATGTGGATTTTTAAACCATAGAAACAGCCTGCTCCTAAATGTTACCAAAGCTCCTCAGAGCTTATTCTCTGTTTTGATGACCTCCACCCCAAGCTCATAACTTAGCTCCAGTTGCTCAAAAGAAAAAAACGTCAACACAAATTAAGGACGACATCTAATGGTGCTCTTAAATCCTTAAACCATTGCTGTGTTTTTTTCTTTTTGTTTTGTCTTATCAGGCCAGACAGCGCTCCACATTGCTATAGAGCGACGTTGCAAGCAGTATGTTGAGCTGCTGGTGGAGCAGGGAGCTGATGTTCACGCTCAGGCGAGGGGCCGCTTTTTTCAGCCCAGAGATGAAGGGGGCTACTTCTACTTTGGTGAGAAACGTTAACAGCTCATATATCTCATGTGGTCAGAGAAGACTTCCTTTGTCCACATCTGCAAACCATTTTGGAAATTTGTTTTGTTTTTCAAGAAATTTTGACAATCATCATCTAAGTTTAAGTGTTAACTGTTCTTGGCCAGGAACAAATATAGAAAAAAAACCCATTCAAATAGGTCAATACCATACACAAACACACAAATTAAATGTGGGTAGCCTTTAGTTTCTCAATAATGTTTGAACCTAACTGCAAAATTTTAGAGTATAAACAGGGATGGGGATGAAGAAATGCTTTCATCAATGACAGCTCCATGTGCCCTGTAAAACAATTAAGTCACTAGAGATGTCAAAATAATCTTTTAATCAATGCATCATGATGTAGACGTAGATAAAGATGCATTGATACAGTCAATAATCGTTTGATCTCGAAATGACAATGGAAAGACTCTTTTGCTGCAGTTGATCCCAAAAGCCATTTCTTATTAATAAAAGGAATTCATATTTTTCTGACTGTAATTCTGACTTGTAATTTTAGGTAAAATGTAGCCTGGTGCATTGTTATGGGAAATTAAGCATACTACTCACTGCCTTGCATTGTGATGTATTGTGACACTGAATCGAATTGAATCATTCATTTAATAATCCAAATCGTAATCGAATCAAATCAGGAGACTAGTGAGGAAGCTCAGCTCTAGATGTCACACTCTCACAAGCGACTGTCAGCACAAACAACAAAGACAGAGTCAAAGAAGTGACCATGGCAGATCGTGAAGTTAAAAGCAATCGGGATATGGCTTAATTTTACACAAAATCAAGCCAACAGTGCAGCAGTGTCTTTAGCCCACTCACAGTGCATCCATTCAGAAGAAGGGCAAAGAAACTCCATCACGATTACACCTCAAGACATTCACAGTAATTCCACAAGGACATTGTGTCAATTCACAATGCAATACTTGAGCACAAGAGGGCTTGACTCAACTTTACAAACAGGCAGACACAAACAATCACAGTGCTACTATCCCCTACTGAGTCCACTTACTCTCCTCCATCAGTACTACCCTCTGATACTACCTCTGGAGATGGAGCAAATGTGGGGGCAACATCTAATAGAAAGTGACTGGGAAGGGCAGAACCTTTTATGAAAAACTAGAGGGTGACTGAATGTTTTTATGTCACATTTTGACAAGCCAGCCAGTGACTTGTGGAAATTAATTTTCCAACCAGAAACAATCATTCCAGCTTGAAACTCTGCAAGATTGATCTGCCTGATGAAATACATGGAATCTGGCAAATCCAGCTGCATTGCAAGGCTAGGAAACACCAGCATAATGCTGATTATTTGTTGACAGAGCAGTTAACTTAATATCAGGAGCATCATTTGTTTAAGAATGCTGACACAGAAAACCGTCATAGGCTGACTTTTCCCATGTGAAAATGCCACAAGAATCAATAGGATAAGCAATAGAAAATTGCGCTGATAAGAGGAACCAAACATGGCAATCAGTTACCATCCCTATTTTAAAGATCAATTTCTACAATCTATAACCTTGAAACAAGGAAAACTGAATGTCAGATCTGCTGCATGGTCTTTTGTTTTACAGCACTAAATTTAAACATACATGCACCATCAGTTACTACTCTTACAATGTATGAGCTATAATCAGCCTCACATGTGGACAAGACATTTAACAGTTCCAGGACACAAGTATAAAGTATTCAGCAGAACAGCTTCCAACGTGCCTTGGATCATCTTAACTGCGAATTTAAAACCTAAGGAAGATATCAGTGAATGAGGTCCATTGCTCCTCTGAAGTCTGTTTGGCAAACAAGTTTACTTTAACCTCAACACCATGGGCAGACTTTTACACTCAGTGTTTACAGGCTGTAGCTGAGTTCCTGCTTCATATGCTGATAATAGCGTGGTGTGCCTGTGGGTTTTATGACTTCACTCCTGTGGTTTCCTCACTGGGTCTGAGTTTGTGTTGCTCAGAAGTGGCCATTCTGTCTTTTACATTAACAAGGCAATACCAGAGTTTTGTTGTGTGTCCTGCGGCAGCTGCCAACATAAAAGAGTTACAGCCTTGTAGACGGTCCTGGCAGAGACACACTGTTGCCATGGGGAAATGTAGTGACATTAGACCCACCCTGTCTCCTTACTTTCACGTGGCAGGTTTTGGCTGAGACAACACAGTCAGAATACAGTTGTGGTCCAGAGGTGAAGCCAACCCGTCCCTAAATGTTTTTTAAAGCATCATACTAGGAACTGTGGTGCTCCAAAAACACATGCAGACAAATATTATATCATATGTTAATAGGGCATATTTAGTCAAAGATAAATGTGTTTTTAAAAAGTAAACATCCTCTATTGACCCCTTTCTGGGCTGGACTTCACTGCCTTGTAGGGGAGTATACTGTAAACAGATCTGAAAGGATGGAAAGTAATTCAGCTAG
The DNA here is from genome assembly GCA_037902135.1 of Cetoscarus ocellatus. Lineage (NCBI taxonomy): Eukaryota > Metazoa > Chordata > Actinopteri > Labriformes > Labridae > Cetoscarus > Cetoscarus ocellatus. The sequence continues at coordinate 813,632 of JBAMNC010000421.1, forward strand.
AGTTTTTACAATACCAGTATTCTCATTAGCACAATCTCATTATTTAATTGCCATTAATATGATGGATGAATTGAGTAGATTTATAGAGATCTGTTTTACTGGTACTTGAGTAAAACTTTATTTAAGAAAATGTAAATTTCGCTGAGTACAGTTTTTGTTTTCTCTTTCTGGTAATCTGTATTTATATTTGGTATTTGCCTTTTCTTACTAAATCAAAGATAGTTTGCACACACAAAATTATGACAAACAAAAACATTTTATGACATATTGAATATCTAGTATTTAAAGGACATTTTGAACAAAGATTTTTTTTTTGTTACTCTAACTTATTGTGGCTACTTGTTTTTTCACCAAATTTTGCAAAGTAGCTGTTCTTTAACTCCTGGATGTAAGAAGTACATAAATATTTTCTGTAGGTAAAGGTTCCTTCAGTTTGATAGAATTTCACACAAGTACATCCAAAAGTAGATTTCTATGAATCTTCTTAAGTAAAAGTAAAAAGTGCTTCATATAAAAAGTACTGTAAGTGTATTTTGAGCCAACTGTTACTCTACAACCACAGAGTAGCAGTTTGTTCTGATATATTATCGCTGTCAGGCACAAACCTCCTATCTACATTTTTTAAATGATTTTCAGTTTTCTCATAAAACAGTGCTATCGGTTACCTTCTTTGTTGTGAGTGTTTTGAAGTTTTTATGTTTTCCTTTCTAAGGTAATAATAGTTTTTCACTGTACCTTGTTTTTGGAAGGCGCATTGAGTTTACACTTGTATAAATTGTGCAATACAAATAAAATTGAATTAGAGACTGAGCATTAACCCCTCATCATTTCAGTGTTGTGTATCCAGTATTGTGATAGGTATCAGTATTAAAGCTTAAATTTTGATATTTTGATCATGGTATTTGATAGAGAGTTTAATTTGCTCTGCTCTCTTTTTTCACTCAGATGCTTTGTAAAATGTAGTGAATACAGTACAACACTTCCCACAGAAATTACTCAAGTAAAAGTGCTGATAATAAGAACTTTTTAAAAAAGTGCAAGTATTCAAACCAAACACTGTTATTAATGTGTGTAAATGTCATTGATCTCTGCACCTCTGCTTTTACTTGAGGATAAAATCTGTGTGCTTTCTCCATCCCTGCCAGCCGGTTAATGTAAACTAAACTGAACACTGCCCTCTGCTGGTAACAGTGGAAAAGCATCTTCATATGTGGTACGTAGACATACATACAATAATGTATGTGTTAGGTATGGCTCTGTGTCCTTTCAACCTTGAGGTGGTAGTGTTACAAATAAGATTTATTTTAATGTCATTTTCCAAAAAGAGTGAAAGAAGGTAGAAACAGCGTGTAATGGGTGCTTTTTTTACCCCACCAAATTTTAAGAATACTTCATTTGATAACAGTCATGTGTTATATTCCTCACTCATCACAGAGAAGATGATTTCTATTTGCACTTAGCACGCTTGTCATTTCCAAATCCCAGCGTGTCCGGGCACAGTGTGAGTAATTTGCCGCGGAGCTTTGCAGCGAGGTGAACAGGAACCTGGCAGGGCTGACGGCTAATGGGATTTAGACTCACGCTAACACTCTGCATGCACCCGTGCAAATCCATGAAGAGGAGCGTTTCTATGTGAGGTGACAAAGTAATCTGTCACCCATGGCAACGGCTCATTTTCAGCAGCTGCTTTTGGCACTCTGGCCCCATCGCGCCCCTCCCTTAAACAACTGCTAATTGTGCTGTTTTCATAGCAGGGATATAAGTCAGATCTTTGATCCATGTTTAGTATGCTTTGCGAAAACATACAAATGCCAGCTACAGTTCTTAATTAACTCTCCTGTTGATTTGCTTATTTTTAATCTGAAATACAGTTCCCCTTAATCTCCCATGAATTCAGCATGAAGTGAGGGTTTTCTCTCTCTCTGTCTTTATGCAGGTGAGCTACCTCTCTCCTTGGCTGCATGCACTAACCAGCCTGACATTGTGCACTACCTGACTGAGAATTCACACAAAAAGGCCGACCTGCGACGCCAGGATTCACGTGGAAACACAGTGCTACATGCCCTGGTGCACATTGCAGACAACACCAAGGACAACACACGTTTCCTCACAAAGATGTACGACCTGCTGCTCATCAAGAGTGTCAAGCTGTACCCAGACTGCAACCTGGAGACTGTGCTCAACAATGACGGCATGTCACCTCTCATGATGGCCGCCAAGCTAGGCAAGATAGGGGTGAGGAAAATTAGACATCAGTATAAGAAAAGCCCTCATCATTTTATCACTACAGGTCAGAACCCTATACGTCCAGGTTAAAGATCAGCAGCTCAGCTTCTCCCTGTTCCTCCAGGTATTTCAGCATATTATCAGACGAGAAATCAAAGATGAGGAGGCTCGTCATCTGTCACGTAAATTCAAGGACTGGGCCTACGGGCCAGTGTACTCCTCCCTCTATGATCTGTCCTCACTGGATACATGTGGAGAGGAACCATCTGTGCTGGAAATCCTTGTCTACAACAGTCGCAATGAAGTGAGCTAAGTTCATTTATCACTTTAAAGGTCACATGTGATGCTGAATACCTATTAATGTTTCTTTTACAAAAAAAGGTGTGTTTATGGCTGGTCCATAAACCTCAACAACATGAGAAAAAATCCAGTCTTTTCTTTTGCTGGCTCTTCTTTACAGGAACTGTGTGCTCAAACTATCCATTTATACATTTTTCCCAATCACGGTATTAAGGGATTTGTCACACACCTAAGATGGGAGACAATCTCAGAACCAGGTTGATTTTTTAACAACCAAGATTTGTTGATTTGCCATCATGTATGTCTATGTCATCAGAATCGTCATGAGATGCTTGCCGTAGAGCCTGTCAATGAGCTGCTGAGGGCCAAATGGCAGAAGTTTGCTGCTGTCACTTTTTACATCAGTGTGGTTTCCTACCTCATCACCATGATCATCTTCACCCTTGTGGCCTATTACCACCCAACAAAGGGAAAGGTGGGTGTGCTAAAATAAAAAAATAATAAAAAGTTTGACAGAGTAGCTTCAATACTTTGCCACTGATCAATGATTCTTGATGGGAGAACAATGAACGTTCCTGTGCAGCATGGGACACAACACAAACATACATTTTTACAAAAAGAATAAAGATAGATTTGCTTTTTGAGTACTATTTATACTTTTTACTTTACTTATCTTTTTATTATACAGACCAAGGCTGGGCAGTTGGCCCAGCCCATACACAACACACTTCTGAACAAATGTTGAGCAAGTTACCCAAAAACTTTTAGTTGTTACGCTTTTAAAAGAAAAATAATTGATTTGCTTATTACTTAAAATAAAAATAATCAGTCACTCTAATTGTAAGTAACTTTTTACTGCTGCTTCCTTAAAAAAACAACTTTGTTCTTAGCATCTTTTAAAGTTACAGCTCAAAATAAAGATAATTCTTTGAGCTGTTAAAAGTTCATTTCAATTACCTCTCATCCTTCATGCCGCGTTTAACTTTTACCTAGTTGCTGTGTGTGCATGCAGTCATAATAATAGCTTACTTAGGAAAAAGAGTAATTTATTTTATAAGCATTACTTTGACCAGTCAGTTTGATATCATCATCTCAGACATTGTAATACCTTGCAACATTTAGCTGTGACAGAATAATGAAAAGTACCAAATATGTTCTTTGGATTTTCAATATTCAATTTTTAATTAAAGGAAAAATTTGAAGTCTTTTGTCTATGAGGTTGTCGACATTTTTAAATTAGACTATCTCTCTGTCTAATATCTTAATGCCAACAACTAGTTAGCATTATGTGACAAGCAGAGGTAATCCGCTGCCGAAATCACTCAAAGATTAAAAAAACATATAATTTCACCCTCAGATATCTCTTATCACAAAGGCACAAGTTTATTTTATCTTTATGCAAGATGATCTGGATATATATTACATTTGGGTAAAATGTGAATAACAAGCCAAGTAATGTGGATACTTACTCTTACTACAAGCTAAATTGCCAGAAAGAGGTATATGATACAAAACTGAGTAGAACAAAACATTAAATAAAAGTAATCTTTGAATTGGTCTATCTTTCAGCCCCCGTACAGCTACACAACATCCTCTGACTACCTGCGAATGGCGGGTGAGATTATTACCTTGGCATCAGGAATTTTCTTCCTCCTGACTAATGTGAGTTAATACATCCTGATGTCTCAGAATTAACCCAGTAACCTGTGTTTTTGTTGTTAATACAGAAATGTTTCTCCTGCATTTTACAGATTAAGGATCTCTTCTTGAAGAAGTGCCCCGGCATGAAGTCTTTATTCATTGATGGATCTTTTCAACTGCTGTAGTAGGTCTTCATCATCCTCCTTTCTCACTGTCTTGCTCACCTCTGCACTTTTAACTCCTGCTGACTTTTTCTTGAGGCATATTTTAATGAACTCATCTGATTAATTCCTTAACCTCCTTCCTGGCATGTTTTTATAGTTTGCATCTTTAATTAAACACACAATATAAACACAGAGCAGAGAATGCCAGGCACCTCTGTGAACCTTGTTGATGTAAATCATTAGCAACGTGGCTCTGATGTCTTCTCTCTAAAATGTTAAAGATGCTAGCAGGCGTGTCTCTCTGCTCTTATGTGTTGCCTCAGCATCACAGACGTTTCCTAAAAAACATGTTTCCCTTCCCTTTCTAGCTTCATCTACTCTGTGCTGATCATTGTCACCGCTGTGCTCTACCTATCTGGCATTGAGGCCTACGTGTCTGTGATGGTGTTTGCACTCGTCCTGGGTTGGATGAACACTCTTTACTTCACCAGAGGCCTGAAGCTCACTGGGACCTACAGCATCATGATACAGAAGGTTCGACAAAAGTGGACTTTTTAAAGACAGTCAATCAATCCTGAAAATCACAGTACAATATATCTAAATGATGCCTTTATTTTTTCTTCACAGATTCTGTTTAAAGACCTCTTCAGATTTCTTCTGGTGTATGTGCTCTTCATGATAGGATATGCATCAGGTAAGCCTAACTTCATGACTGGTGTAACTTGACTGGTAAAAGCTTATATGACAAAAAATGGTATGTCATTTAAATAATAATATAACAGAATTTGTTGATTTCTCAAAACACTGAGCTTCATTATTAATATAGAATGGTACAGAGGAAACTTTAATGTTAAAACAAAAAAAAAAGTGTTTTCCTGTTCCCAGTTTTTCATCAAATAAAGGAAATTAGCCATTTAATCTTAAAGGGTAATTTCCTTCTGTTTTTGGTCTGAAGATAAGCTGAGTACAATTCAAACTTGTACCTTAGGCTGGACTGTCTTCAAGAGAGAAAAAAGTCTACTTTTCCCACAATTTTGTACTATTCCTATACATGACCTATAATCTAATGCCCTCTGTCTCTGCTCCTAAGCCCTGGTGTCCCTGCTGACAGTGTGTCCGCCACCGGGCACAGACTGTGGTGGAGATTGCCCCACCTACCCAAAGTGTAGAGACCCAGACACCTTCAGCAACTTCTTATTGGACCTATTCAAGCTGACCATTGGGATGGGAGAACTGGACATGATCGACAGTGCTCAGTATCCTGCCGTCTTCCTCATCCTGCTGGTCACCTACATCATCCTCACCTTTGTGCTGCTGCTTAATATGTTGATTGCTTTGATGGGGGAGACGGTGGGACAGGTGTCCAAGGAGAGCAAGAAGATCTGGAAGCTACAGGTGAGCTGGTATACAAACAGATGTTAATGGTGGACTGTGTTAATATATTTAAAAAATGACCCTGCACCTCAGAGCAGTGGTTCCCAATAGGTGGGTTGGGTTGCTGGTCACAGCTGTTTTCAATAATATTCAAGAATATTCATAGTAAACAACAATCATGTCTATGATGTACAGAAACCCTTTGTGAACATTAATCCATATGTTTATCTTACTATTTTGCTGTGAAATCAAGTACATTTGTTGTTTTCTTGATATCTCTACTGAATAATTTTTTTCTCAAGATCTCTATTTAGTTACTTTGATATCTTGGAATAACAAAGCCAGTTTACCCTTAATAATCTGTTAATTTTCAGCAGTCTTTAAATAACCAACAAAAGCAACATGTTATCACATAACACAGGGTAAAATAAATTGTATGCTCACATGTCCACACAGATCTCCTTTCATAAAAAAGCTTTTTGATTTGTTCTGTCCCCTTGATCAGTCATATGCTTTGGTCCATCCCAGGTCAAAGCTGCAGCTTGTTTTACTATATACATTGAGTGGCTGGAAAGTTTCAGAAATTTATTTTCAAGATGATCCAGAGGAACCAAGTAAAATCCACTGATAAGGAGGGGTTTTTTTTTCATAATTTGAATTATTTTCTGTCTACCTTTTGTTGCATTCAGCATACAGATTCGTTTTTTACAGAATGTTTTTATATACAACACTTAGAATAGCCAACCAGCTTAAAACGTAATGTCACATGCAACTGAGATAAATAAAAATGCAAAAAAAAAATTTTTCCCTTGTAATTGATAAATAACCTGAGGCAGAGTATAAATTGTAAATCAATGTAAATATTGATATGGTACAGGAATCATGAGATCAGCAAAGTGGCGTATGCTGAATTGCACTTAAGATTTTATATCTTAGCACTACAATCCACGAATCCAAAGTAGTTCTCATAAAACAGAAACGTGTCAAACTCATGAAGCTGCTACATCCTCTCTGCTACAGAACATGTGTAAGTTAAACTTGATGGTGTAATTTCTCTACAAGGAGACCCTGTATATTAGGACATATTGACCTTATTAGTTGAACTTTGGTTTCTATTTATATTCATGTTGTAGAAAGAAACACACCAGACTGAGTAAATTCAAAAAAATGAATTCACATGAAGGCAGTTTTTGTTGTTCAAGTCGCTTTGCACCTTCTACCTTACAGTCCCTGGCTCTTTGAAATTAATAAGACTTAAAGGAGAACGCTCCATCGGAAAAGATATTGTAAAAGGAATTCTTCAGGCTTTGGTTACATAGTACCCAAAGTTCATTGCAAAAGACTGGAAGCCTGGCTGTGAGTTTACATTTTTTGTTTTTTTCCAAACTGTATTAATCTAGTGTTTTTACATCAAAGAGGTCAAATTCTCCTTTTCTGAGTTTTGCATGCACTGTAGTGTGTTTTACATGTCTCCTCTGTATACAAGACAACAAAGTCCGAGGTATCAGGGCTTCTTCCCCTCCTATGAACTCCCACAGGATAGATTGTAGAAAGAACACAAAGCCATTGAATATTATGCTGAACCAACCTAAACTGAACACTCACCACAGAGGCCCACATGGGAGAGGGAACCTTAAAGTAACAGGACCTCTATCAGAGCCTCTCAGACAGAGTAAGATCTGAGGTGGATCAGGGGTTCTAAGATAATAAAAACTAACAGTTTTTTTAACATGAGCTATTGTAAACTTTTGCAGACATTAAATCAAATAATTAAACCTGAATATAACTGAAACATGAAACCATTTGAATGAGCTAAACCAAATCCTACCAACACAGTGACAACTTTGAGAAGACACTAATGTCATTTAAATAAAGTCAACATTTCATAATTTGTAGGATTACGAAAGTTTATTTGCGTAGAGGGGGACACTTTTAAGTCATATGGGTATATTTACTTAGATTTTTGATAAAACTGCTTGATGAATATTTAAATATGACTTCACAGTGGGCAACGACCATCTTGGATATTGAGCGCTCGTTTCCAGTCTGCCTTCGAAAGTCTTTTCGAGTTGGCGAGATGGTGACTGTGGGGAAGAACAGGGATGGCACACCTGACCGACGCTGGTGCTTCAGGTATTTTGCTGTCAAGGTCACTTAGTACCATTGTCAGAATTTGTATGGATGCGTGCAATCCATGAGAATGGCTTGGATTTTGCTGTTGATATTTCAGAGGGTTTACATTTATGATAAAGAGCTGTAGGCCTTGTGAAATTATTATTTTAATTAGATATCTATTTATTTAAATGTGTAACTTACAACAGTTGGTAAGGTGTTTAAAAAATGTAAAAGCACACCTTAAAAGTCCTTGAATTTTATCCCTAAAAAGGTATACCAACCCCTATACTATGTTGCTTTAAAGAAAACTGTCAATCTTTATGGGGATTTGTTATATCAGGGTGGACGAGGTGAACTGGTGCCATTGGAATCAGAACCTTGCAATAATCAATGAGGATCCGGGCAAGAATGAGACGTGCCAAGCCAACGGGCTGCAGCAGAGCGTCAGAGCCTTGAGGAGAGGTGAGACTCTGGCTGTGCTCTCATGAATATATCCATACACAAATAAGTATATATTCATGTGGAGACAAATACTTATTCATAGAGATAAAAAAAAATCCCTCTTCTTTTTATCTCTCTTTCAGACCGCTGGTCCACGGTGGTTCCCCGAGCAGTGGAGCTAAGTAAGGGTCCGCGTAGTCGTGATTTGGTGGTAGAGATGGAGCCACTGACGTCTAGGCACTAATGCGGGCTTTCGTTTGATGAGACAGCAGAGGGAAATCAGCAAGAGTGGGATCACTCTGCAGGGGACTATTCGACCAATAAGTGGACTCATTTGCTCAGATCCCATGTCCAATCAAGTCTAATATTACAGCCAGTCAGTGTTAAGAGCATAAACACATAGACACACTGGATGTAACATAAGAATAGAAGAGAAAAAATGCTATGAAGGAACCTACATAAAGTTTTAGGGAATAAAAGGAATGCTTTAGTGAAGGGTTCTTGAATTATACTGAATTCATGCATATATTCAAGCAGTACAAAGCATGAATAAAAGCTTGTATTTATGATGACATATCAATAACACACATGTATACACCTGTATCAAGCATAACGTCATACATTTATTCAGTGACTTCCAGCCTATTTTCTATGAGACACCTCATGTTTCAAAAAAAAGTAGAGCCTCTTAAGGCCCACCTGAAAAAAGTTATATATTATTGATAAAATCCAGAGACAATGGGCTTTCAGACACCCATTCTTATCAAAAGACCTCTGAAAAGGAATGCAGTAAGTGTGTTATCATTGTTTTAGTTGATATGAAACTGAATGATAACCTAATTTTGACACCCTCAGTAGATGACTTTGCTCCCTATTATTTAAAGGTCACATATTTTACTCTATTTCAACATGTTTACACTGGTATAACATATTTCAGTAGTTCATTTCTGCAACAGCCTATAGAAAGTGTCTGGAATGGGCAGAACCTTTAAAAACATATCTGGAAGGTGATTAGACAGTAGCTCTGTCAGTCACATTCAATATGGGCCAATCAGATGTCATAGTAGGCAGGCGCTACTGCTTCTGACAAAATGTGAGCCAATTCTTAAGTAATTTCTTGTCAAACATGTTGGAAGAGGAGCGTAAATATAGTTTACATAGTTACCATGAATATATGCTCTTAGTGTTGTTATTTGTTTTTCCATTTCCTGCAGAAATGTAGTCCAATTCTGAAAAATATGCCAATCTCTGTACAAGCAGCCATTGTTTTTAGACATATGCTTTACACCTTCATCAAACTAGAAGCTCCTGCCTCTTCCTCCTTCCTAAAGGACGTTGATTGGGCAGTGCCTCTGCAGACTGAGCTCAATCATTCCAGCTTGAAGCTTGGCAAGATGGATCTGCCTAATTACAGAAAAATAATCAGATTGACACAGCTAACTGGTCCCAGATGTCCCTAAGAAAAAGACTTTTAGGTGTCTTGCCTAAAACTTGTCTCAAAATTGGATTTGTGGCATGCCTTTAAACCCTTCTGCTCCGAACAGGCTGTTTTCAGTTTATCTTTATGAGCTGTGCCTGACCATGTCCCTTTAAGGAAATGGATGTGGCTTTTGCTTCTCGGTGCTTTGCTCTTGTTTACTGTAGCCACACAGACATGTTGCTTCAACTTGAGATGCTAGTAGGCTGAACAACTTCCTGTTCAGGGAATGTCTCCAATTTAGGAGGTTGGACATATCCTCAAATGATATAACTGAGGGGAAAAATTAAAGCAGACCATTTAAAGCTGCAGTAGGTCAAAAGCCAGAAAACGGTTGATTTTGAGTTTCATCTGAGTTAGGTTTCGTTCGTCTCTGCCCTGAGCCCCTCCTACCAGACGAGCACGCGCACACAGCATTTTTTCGACAGAGTCGCTATCGAGCTGCTGCTCAGGCTTCAACCATACTCTTTACTAACGGTTAGCAGACAGCTAAACTGTTAGCAGCATTCAACTTACCGGTAGCCTGGCTCTGTCTGAGTCTGTCCCTCCGCTCCGGGGCCGCGACTCTCTCCCCCCCTTCTTCTCTTTCACCGGTATCAAATCTGTCCCTCCGCTCTGGCTCCACCGTGGCACTCTCTCTCTCTCTCTCCCTCTTCTCTCTCACAGGTAGCCTGGCTCTGTCTGAGTCTGTCCCTCCGCTCTGGGGGCAGCAGGCCCCTCGCGCTCTCTCTCTCTCCCCCCTCTTCGCTCTCACCCTCCCTCCTCTTCTCTCTCACCGGTATCAAGTCTGTCCCTCCGCTCCGGGGCAGTGGGCCCCTCCCGCTTCACCGTGGCTCTCTCTCTCTCCCTCTTCTCTCTCACTGGTAGCCTGGCTCTGTCCCTCCACCCTGGGCCCGGAATAAGAGACCTGTTTGCCCCCCCCCCATTGGCGGGCATGTAGGCAGTTGTAGCCAATGCTGGAATAGCCATTGTCGCTTGCTCTCGCCTTCTGCCGGCGGCACGGGAACATGCATATGCAGTAGAACGGCCAATAGGAACGCAGTGGTCTGAGCTGACCTTTGATTGGTTGATGCACATCGTCCCGCTTCTGATTCTTTAGAGGCTGAACACAGAGCCATGGTGAAGTGCAGAACCTATTACTTGTCTCAGACCACTTGACTTACATTTTGCTTGGAGAATATTATAGAATTTTTATTCAATTATACTAAAACAATGTTGCCTACTGCAGCTTTAAGCACACATTTCTGAAAGGTAGAGCAAACAACAGATAAAAAAGAGGATTTTTCTCATCTCAGGGGATTCTTAGAAAGGCGATGTGTACATATATTGTATAAAAATCCTGAAATAGTGTATTTTGCTTAATATGTGACCTTCAATGCATGTGTTTGTAGTGACATTTCTGTAATATACGTGTTTTATGAAGCCTGATTTGTCATCATGTATATGCATTAATTCATGATTTTTCATACATTTCTACATGCATTCATTCATGATCATTTTTCAACCCTACACTAAAGGGTAATAAAAAAACCCATTAGCCCTAAGGGAAAAAAACCCAAAGAAACATTCAATTGTTCAGTTTATCGAATAGAAAATCACATAGAAAATCTATGAAAACCTGCACTACTCCTCGTTATTACAGATATCAGAGTCTGTTCACTCAGGGATTGAAAAGGTTAAAAATATTTCAGCACTTCAAAACTCATTTAAGTCTTACAGAAACAGAACCATTAGTATTTCATGAAGGAGCCAATTACTGTATAATTGCATAAGCACTGTAACCTAAAGCCTTTATATAAATGGTGCTCATAGATTTAATAGCAAAGGATACGTTATAAATAACCATAAAGCTGTAGAGTGAAAAATGCTTTTGTTTGCTTGCTAAGAATTGAATAATATATTCTTATTTAAATCTTTATGGCCTACAGTGTATAGGAAATGGAAAAATGTATTTGTGATGTACATTTATTCAATATATTGATTGATATTTTGAAAACTATAAAAGTGTCAGGCTTGGACTGCCAGCAGAAGCAGCACAGCGTTCATTTGAACTGAAACAATGCACTATGACAATTTGTGATGTGTGCATTATTATATGAACACAAAGACATTGTTTGGAACAAGATGGGCATGATGAGCAGGTTAGAGTTGTCAAGCAAATATGCAAATGCGAGACAATAGCCCTCCATGTTATGGTTTGTCTTTGAATTTTCACAGTTATTGTTCCTTTGCAGCTGGGGTATTTGCATAATCAACTCTCAGGCCTCCCCATTATGTGCCTCCCCTCGATTCTCTGCAGTGTTTTCTTTGCAATTGGCTCTTTGCCCTATATAGCATCTTGTTTATGCACAGCAACTGTATGTATGCATGTATTTATGTTTTTGTGCTGCATGACAGGGTTTGATTAAGAGCAGATAGAGCCCACAGTTCATCCTCTATAATTCATTACTATTGAAGGTCACAGGCCATTGTTCTCTATGTTTACATTGTTTTATAGAGACAAATGTCTGTAGAGTTTTATATTGTATGTATATTGCTGCACAGAACAATAAAAACTAAATTTTCTGTAAACCCATAAGGCTGCATGCCTGCATTTATATGTCAAGAAATCTTTTGTGTCCTATGTTTTCTATTAAGTACTACATTACACAGATAATTACATTTAAATGTCCAAGAGATGATGCATAACAAAAAGAGAGAAAGAATGAAAGATGTAATCGAAAGAAAAGGAAGCATATTGTATATCTTTTTACTACTCTTCAGTTTGGAATAAAATCGATTCAAGGTTCCACTGACAATACTTCATTTCACATGATCATGTGATTTGAAAAATTCTGCAGATTAATCCCATTCCAATATCATCAAACTGTCATCCACTGTAACTTTGTAAATGTGATGAAAACTCGTGCCAAAACCTGCCTGTGTTTTTAATTTTAATTGTTGTTTTAAAACTTTTTGGAAAGAACCTTGCAGTAAATTATGAATCAACTAATAAACCAAAGAACGATGTACATTCAGAATTCAAAAGCTACGAAGACCAACTAGAGGCAGAGTGATAAACATTAACTCTATCCTCATTTCATTGAAATGATTGATTTTCTTTGCAAAATCAATAGCAAATTTAATTAACTGCAGTATTTTTAGTAAATCTAAAACACACATGCATGGTTTATGGTTCATTTTGTAGAAATAACTTTATTTTAAGGAGGCTTAAAAAAGAAATAAAAGAAAGACAAAAGAAAGAAAGAACTGATTGACATGGATATAATTTCAAGTATAGTTCTATTTCTAGCCTGACAGGTTAAGTTTTATTCGACAAACCTTTATCATCTTCTTCTGTTCATTGTATCTTATCTTCAAAGATAACACATGTATATCTTTTTAATTACTCTTTGCAAAACTCGGATTTTATATCATTGACCAAAAAAATTGCGTCTTATACTACTTTATTTATTCTTTAAAGGTCCAGTATTTTATTCCTTTTCAACATCTATACACCAAAATGGAGTCAAAGCAGAAGTGCTAAAACCTGCAGGTCCTTTGGTATCCCTGTGAGGCTGGTTGCAGGAAACCCAGAGGTCACATGATGGCGTGAGGGAACAGCCTCAGTAAACACAATAACAGCCTGGTTCAAGAAAGGGCTTTGGTCTAATTATCTGATATATCTAAAGGTTTTTACTGTGCTGGGGGCAACTCTTTTTTTACATGATACCCATTTTAGCTTGTGTGGCATCAGTATTGGTCAACTAACCTTGATCGTGCTGCCACAACTTTAGTTCTCTGTCATTAGGTTGATTTTTTTCAGGAAAAATTGAAGAGCTTATAATATATTTAGCCTTACATGATTGGTAAATTACAGAAGCTTATGTTATTAAGATGAGAGAAAAATGGACTGTGAAATAATTAAAATGATCAATTGTCACTATTATTCCTTTGAAGTTATTCCATTGTTTGAATGCTAAAAAAAAAAAGTCAGAGTAGCAAACCTGGCCATGATAAGTTCAAAGGTTATCAGAACCAAGAGTGGCTTTAATAAAAGTGTGTTAATGTCTAAAAATTATGTTTATTTCTTAAAAAAAAAACATTATACTTGAGCATTGTACTTTCAATTATTCCTCTTTAACCATAAACCCCCAAAATATATATTCACCAGCCACATTTTAAGGTACACCTGCTCAACCACTCATTAACAGAAATAATTAATCAGCCAGTCAAATAGCAGCAACTCAGTGCATCAAGCTTTGTACACATGGTCAAAACAAGCCTGCTGAAGTTCAAACCAAGCATCTGAATGGGGGAAAAAGATGATTTAAGTGACTTTGAACATAGTATGGTTGTTGGGGCGAGACTGACTGGTGTGAGTATTTTAAAAACGACTGATATACTGAGACATATACGCACAATCATCTCTAAATTTACAGAGAAACGTCAGATTAGAGGAAAAATCCAGTTAGTGGCAGTTCTCTCAGAAAATAATGTCCAGAGTGCTTTGACATGACAGGAAAGCAACAGTAACTCCAATAACCACCAGTTTAAACCAAGGTAGGCAGAAGACTTTCTTGATGCATAACACATTGAATCTTGAAGCAGATGGGCTACAGCAGCAGAAGACCACACCAGGTGCCGCTCTTGTCAGTTAAGATCGGGAAACTAAGGTTTCAATTCACATGGTCTCACCAAAATTGGACAATAAAGCAGTGGAAAAATTTTGCCTGGTCTGACGAGACTAGATTTCTAATGCAAAATTCAGATGGTAGGGTCAGAATTTGAGGTAAACAACATGAAAACATGAATCCATCCTGCCCTGTATTGATGGTTCAGGCTGCCAGTGGTGTAATGCAGTGGGATATATTTTTTGGCTATTTTGAGCCCCTTTGCACCAAGTGAGTATTGTTGAAATGTCCCAGTCTACCTGATTATTTCTGCTGACCATACCCATCCTTTAATGACCACAGTGTACCTGTCCTATAATGGCTACTTCCAGCAAGACAATAGGGCATGTCACAATTCACAAATCATCTCAAAATGGTTTCTTGAAAATTGGTTCACTGTACTTTAATGACCTTCACAGTCACCAGAGTTCAATGTAGTAGATCGCCTTTGGGATGTGGTGGAACAGGAAATTCATATCATGAATGTGCAGCTGTCAAATTTGCAGCAACTACGTGATACTATCATGTCAAATAGACCAAAACTTACAGGAATTTCAGCACCTTGTTGAATCTATGAGACATAGAGTTAGGGCATTTCTGAAGACTAAAGGGAGTCAAACTTGTTACTGGCAAGGTGTACCTTATAAGTGACAGATGAGTGTATGGTAATGTCTTATTGTGGAAATTGAAGAATTTAAGGCTAAAGATCTCAATTTTACTGGCTATTTATACCATCCTTCCCCATTGGTTTGGATCACTCTTGAATAAAATCATCACAAAGATTGAGCATTATCTGTCTTCATCATCACTTGTAGTTCCCTTTCTGGCCATTTGGTGGCAGCAGAGGTCTTGACTCCTCTGCTATAAAGCACGTGAGCTCTCTCTGTGGCAGATACTTCTCAGGCACTTACTGTAAGGCACAATAAATATATTTTAATTAGTGCTGTGCATATTACACTGTCATTGCTAAATGTTATTGCTATATTTGGTGATAGTTTGCAGACTGCAGTTTACCCAGTAATAGTTCTTTTTTTCTGTGCTCTTACTGACCTCCCTCTAACACCTGGTCTGTAATTACGGGCTTCGTCCTTCCTAATGAAACCACAAGCTGGCAACAATTTACAAACTGCTTAATTTCCCCTCAACCTTCATCATTACACTGCACCTTTCCTTTTCCTCTTTTAAATGTCACAGTGCTGATTTCCACTCATGATAAACTAAGGCCTCTGCCCTCACCTCCTCTCCTCTCTGTGAGGCGGGCAGCGCTGAAGGACACAGGGAATCTCTCAGCACCTCAGAGAAGAGGCTAATCCTCTTTGCCCCAACTTTAACTGGGCCACTAATCCTCCAGGTTTATCTAAGCAGTGAGCACCTAGCGCTGCTGACAACTTGGCCTGCCCCCCTCCCTGCAGCCTGTTAAGTAGGGCAGGGCTCGGTCCTGCAAGTGTCACTGTCAGCAACTCTGGAACCGCACACTTTGCACAGGAAGTGTGAGCTGTTGACAAAATGGCTCACTGGAGTGTGTGTGTGTCTCAACAAACCCAGTGACAGCCAGGCAGGCTCATGTTGTAACAGCTTTTATTTAGTAACCACACACAAGGGAAAGTTGACAGACCCAGCCAAAGGTCCTAGGTAGAGTAACTAGCTTAGATATTGGCAGAACAAATTGTTCAGCTATTGTCCATCCAGTTAAGCTTTAAAGTGTTTAGGCTGATGAGTCTCAGGCGGATACTGGGCAGACAACTCATTCTTTATTCACTTAACAACTCTTCAGACTGTCTGATGGCTTCAAGTACAACATTTATTGTCTGCCTGAGGTTCTGCAGCCCAGTAAGGAGAGAAAAACCTCTTAACATAATAGGCACACTCGTAGAGTGGCTACACAGAAGATAGCATCACCCCTCGACAATAGCAAAATATTTTTATTCAGTGGGTTTTTGGACTACTGCTGAAAATAAACTGTTACAAAAAAGTTATTGATAGTTACACATTTGTAGAAAATTTGCACGTTTTTAAGCGTAAACATAATTGGCTAAAGTTAAAAGCTAATGTTAAGCTAAGTTCACCACAGTGGACTGACTTCAATGTCTCCACCACTAACTCCGTCCTCTACTATTAAAGACTTTCTTCTCAGTGTGACCAGATCAGATTTGTGGTCATGAGTGTGTAAGTTTTTAAGCACAATCCAAAATAATATGACTAAAATATGTCTTTCTGTTTTTAATTTTCCCATTTTTTCTGGATGAGATACATGCGTGGCTTGGGTGAAAACAGGCAAGCTCTCCATTCTGTTTTCAGGGCCTGACTTGTATCTCTCATGCTGGTAGTCAGAATGTTCTGACTTGATAACATGCTCAACAAAATAAAAAGTGACATGCCACAGCAGCCAAAATGCATCCATTGTAAAACAGTGGATTTTACTGGTGGAGATGCGTTGCGAGTGCAACACTACCGGATGTTTCTCATGTCCTAGAACAGTGTGGCCCATGTAGGACCTCCAAGTTACTGAAGCGGGACCCAGGGCCCAGCCCAAACCATGGAGAGTCAATGTGTATGCTCCCTTCTGATTTGATATCAATCAGGCAGTTATACACATTATAATGTTTATCATATAATTAATACTGTGCATTTAAATACACTACTTGGTCATTTCTTTCAAGTATGAATTGAAATGTGAAAAAAGTGTGAGCATCATATGGCCAAAAAAGATGGCTCCATTACTTTTTCAGGACTTCTTTATGTTTAAGATAAACCAGAACACTGATTTGTTTTTAATTCTGTTAGATATCTTGAAGATCATTATTATGACATTTTCCATGATGACTAAAATATCTTCTTAAATACCTTATTCCATGTAAGAATGAAGCACAGTGCATTTGTGTTACAATATTTCAGCATGAATACACACATTTATTCATGCCTTTTCATGCATATATATCTATGCCTAAAATTCAGGAAAATTTTTAGAACCTGAACTTAAGTGTTACCAAAAGAAACATTTCATTATTTTAGTTGGAAATCAGTGTTTAAGTACATGGTAACCACAATATTGCAGTACCAGTATTGAAAAGGGCAAACAAAAGCCAGATGTCTGGCTCACAGTTGGGATCATTTTGACAGACTAATTCTACAATACTGATGTGACGGACAATTTTGATCATCCTTTCTTATCGAATGTACAAGCTTTAGAGAACAAACAGCATCACTTTTTCTGCTGCAAGATAAAACACTTTTCATTTAAAGAATTTCAATTGATTTTCAGTAAAGTTGATGAAAGATTGGTTGTGAACAGCAAAGGATCATAATTTCATTAAAAACCTTAAAAAAAAAAAAAACAAAGAAAAAAACAAAAGAGGCCATTTATAACTGAGAAAAAAATTCTAAAATCATTTTTAAAATTGAAAAAAAAAAAACTATCATGAAATATTTGATTATATGTGTTCATTGTTATTCTCTAAGGTTCAGTGTTTTGACATCATTAACTGTTTGCGTGTGGCCCTTCGGAGAGTGGAGTAGAGTCTGTTACCACCAACATCTGGACATGAAAATTAGCACATTTTTATATCATCAGTTGGAAAGAATAGTATGACAGCAATAGACTTGAATGTGGTCTTAAAATAAAGAATTGAGTGTACTAAAATCTTTATTACTTTTTCAGAAATGATGAATAAATGTCCCTTGTATACTTCAAGGCAGGACTTTAATACCCCTGTTACAGTTAAAGGTTATGCAGCAGGATCTAAGCACAGTGTCATTACATAGGCAATAAAATCAGATTCAAATTTGGACAACTTCATTATTCCTGTAAGGTAAGTTGTTTGATAATATGCAATCGCATTGGAAATTCTCTGTTCATGAAACCAAAATATAGAGGTAAATACTTGTAGTCTTATGATATGGTTGTATTGGGCTTTAGGTGGGCCTAAAAAGATTTCACAAGTTATGTTTTTGATATGTTTCAAAAGTTTTTATAGCAAAAAAGAATGTTTAAATATCTTAACCTATGTTCATTATACCTTATTTCTGACATCTACCTGATAATTTGTTCAAAAATTCTATAGACTTCAAGACGATGGATTCAAACACGCTAAAATGCTAAATCAACTCAGTCATTTAGGACTCATCTCTGCCCCACAGCCAGATTTTAAGGCAAAGGAGGCCTTGGATTGGTCTCCACTGAGAGGTAAAAGTTAACCCAAGAAGCAGGTTGTAGTCAGCGCTAATTTCCTCACTTCAAATAATTCCTTGAAATTCCTTCCATCACCCCCAGTGAAATGTTTCACTGATGTGTGGTATTTCTAACTGGAATGAGCAATCACTGGAAGCACTGGGAGACAAGGAGCTGCAGACATCTTGGTGAGGTTGCTTGTGAGATGACCTTTGAGTGCATGTGAGATGAAACGAGGCTGCTGAACCCGAAATGATTCAGAGTGTCTAAACTGACAGGCGAGAGCACACGCGTGCAGTGTAGGCCTGCTGCTGCCTGGCCTCTGTAGGCTTCTCTCATGATTTATTGTGAAATTGCCACAGACTCAATGTGGCGTGCAGGTGAATGAGTTTTGCTAATAAGAGAAGCATTTCTGCTCCACGGCGCTCTTTTTCTGTGTGAGCGAGTGTGGATGAAATCAGTGTGCAGTCTCCCAGTAGCACACGCTCTGGTGGAGGCGGTTGGCTCATCAGTCTACGACTTATCTGATGTTTTAGTGGGTGGAAAGGTGGGAAATGAGGAAAGAAGGGAGGCAAAATTTCAATACTGGGGTCTTGGGGGTACAAGTGTTGTTAAACATTTAGATGGGTTGGAAGTGGTGTTCTTCATCTTTGTAACACCTGAAAAAAAGTCAATTGCAAACAATCTTTTTGTGAGGAATTTTAGTTAAATGCCATTGTATCGGCCTTTGTGGACATAACAGTACCTCTCATCTATTCTAATAGTCCAGTATTCATGTAAGAATCAAGCATCTATCATAGACAAAGAGAGCTAGTCTTGAATGGAAAAACTGCAGTTCCTCAGCTGTTCACTAGAGGCTGGTTGCTGAAGTACCAGGAGTCCCATGCACACCCCAATGCCAGAATATAGATTATTTACAGCAGGAATTAAAATGTTTACAATCAATTTTTTTTGTTTTAGTTGGAGCTGTCCTCATTTTTTTAATTATTATTATTTATGTCCTCACATTGTACGTGGGTGAGTTTTTTTCTGTGACATGTCAGTTTTAATTTATCAAAGATTTGTGATGTATGATTTGGTGTCATTCAGAGAGACAGGATTTTCTACAAGACAGCTGCAGCTAGGACAGTCAGGACTCCAGAGGTTTTCACAGGGCTTGCCAGATAAAGCCACCCAACATCTTGTAGATGTAGAGATTTATCAGTTGATAGTATATGGGGTGTCA
This sequence comes from Cetoscarus ocellatus, assembly GCA_037902135.1. Lineage (NCBI taxonomy): Eukaryota > Metazoa > Chordata > Actinopteri > Labriformes > Labridae > Cetoscarus > Cetoscarus ocellatus. The sequence goes on from JBAMNC010000421.1 coordinate 833,415, forward strand.
CAACAAAACTTAATTTCACAGCAACGCTTCATCCAATCCTGTGATGCTTTCATGTTTCATTGTTGAGGACGAATTTAATTCAGACAGCAATCATCCTCGGAAGGAAGATTTTGTTTTCATGATGCACTTTGATAAATAGTGGAAATGTTGAGAAAAAAAGACAGAATGGTAGGATTTAAGTTGAAATGTCGTAAATAATGTTGAAATATAGATTTTAAAATAAAGTTTATTCTTATTTCCATTATCCATTCATTATCCCTTTTCGAAGGGGCTGGAGCCTATCCCAGCTGACCCTGAGCGAGAGGCAAGGCATACCTATGGGCAATTTAGAGTCTTCAATTAACTTGACAAGCATAACTTTGTTCTAAGCGAGCAAACCAGAGTGCCCAGGGAAAATAATGCAATGGTGGTAGGGGTTGTTGAGAAGTGGGGTTACTTCTGGGTACATGTCGAATAAAGGCTAAAAAATACATAGTTAAAGTAGTAATGTATTTTTCATTGTTAAGGTTGTAGTTTATGTCAAAGTAAAATAGTCACATAAAGCTGTCGTAACCTATTCAGTCAGAAAACTCATGTTTGTATTTGTTTAAGACATTAATCGCTGCAGCAGAACAGTCTGAGTGACCTTTGACCTTAGCATTCCTCACAGGTGTATCTGACATGCAGAAATGAAGAAGTGATGTGATAGTACCTTAATCTCCAAATCTGAGTTGACAGGTAAATGCTGTGGTGGAGGAGGTTTGAAAGCAAGGGTGCAGTGCTGATGCAGGGCAGAGCTGGCGGGGGAAAGCAGGAAATAACTAGAAATTTACTTTTAATAGTCAAATGTAGGATTGATCAAAAATCTTTGCCATGGAATATTTTTTAAAAGGCTGTTTCAGCAGCATTCTGTGAATTAGTTTACCTTCCTCCCTAACAGTGTTTTGTCTATTTCAGGCTCCTAAAGTGTTCACACAGAAAAATTCACTTCTTATGCATATGTTCTTATTGATTTTTTTAGTTCACAAGGAGGCATGAGTGTTATTTCAGCCTGTTTCTTAACTTGTGAAAACTCCTCACAGTGACTTTGAATGTGATGAAATACCGTTTTACTGCTCAGCATAACAAACTGAACTTAAAACATTTTAAATAATCCTTAAACACAGATTAACACTTTGTGCATTTTAAGGGAGGTTTAAGATGAAGAAATATGAAAGTTAGGTTAAGGACTTTTTAAATAATAACATCCAATACATAGGACCATAATGTGACAACTGGATAAATGTAATGTTTATAAGAATTGTAAATGTTTTTTGTGATATATGATTTTGTCCATCCATAGAGAATCATGGACCAAAACATTTTCAAATCCAGAAAGGGTTAATTTATTTGCATACCCCTCATACAAAAAAAAAGATCATTTTAAAAAGCTGATGTTTCCCTTCAACATGGCTTGAAAGTGGAGGCTTACAGGAAGGACACCTCGTCTTTGCCACTTTAGTAAATTGCATGTAAAGAGACTTAGCCTTTGCCTCTGCTTAAGAGCAGTTTCTCCAAGTCATGCTCGAGGAGATATGTCAATCATTCTCACAGTAGAAGGAGTGCTCTTCCCTGTTTTCTTCCTCTCTTTCTCTCTCTCTTAGTTGTTTGATTCCAGAAAGGTCTAAATTTTGTCTCCAATAAAAAGCACAAAGGACACATTATTCATGTCAGCTGAGGTGTTAGTGATGACTCAATACTCTCCTGCAAAGGTGAAGAAGGTCAAGCGAACAACAGGATTGTGGGAGCAGCATATGGCGCTGATGTGCAAAGTGTCCTAAGACTAATATGCTTACCTTCATTACTGTAAAGTCTCGACTAGAGTCTTAAAAATTAATGATAAACACAGTGGAGCTTCCAGGAATTGTGGGGCCCTGGAAAAGGAATCCCAACAGGCCCCAGGACCACAGCCAAAACTGATCCTTCACAACTGTTACAACACCGGCTCTATTATGAATTAAAAAATGCAGCTCCAAGTGAGGTTGCTAGAGACCCATGGCACTAGTTAATATGGTTGCCAGTAAAAGAACTTGCAAGCTTTGTCCCAAGGGGGAAATATCCACAGGTGGACGGTAGCCGGTACATAGCAGTACAGCCCAAAAAACTATGTTGTTTTGACAATATGATACAGTAAGAGTCTCTACAGTGTTTTCCCCCAACAAAGTCCCTGAGTTTAGAACTGTTTTTTGAAGCAACGAAGGGATAAGTATCCTTCCACCACTTACTCCCCTCATTAGATCAGGTCAGAGTGCTGCAGCGCGGTCAGGTATCGGTCACTGGAGTACAAATATATATCTAACTCCCTGGATATTACGAAGATGAGTCACTCCTGTATTTACCCCAGATGCATAAAAAAGCAAAAAGTAATGGCCAAATTTCTGATATCAACGCTTTCCATCTTATGACATGGGCCTTCGCTAAATGTGGCTCGTTGTTTAAAACATGGACATCAGGACTCCTCTGCAGCGACAAAGCATTGTTTTTAAAGTGCCCATTTTACTGATCAGGACTACGACGGATGACAGCAGTTTGAAGGCTTACCATTATGTTGGAGCTCCATTGAAAGGTCCAGGAGATGCCATGTTATTAAATCCCACTCGTGACAGCAATGGGCCTCCAAGTTTGCAGACATGGGCTTACAGTTCCTGCAGCTGCAGGGAACTTGTGATCCATCCTGCTCCTCCGTTCTCCATCCCCTTTTAACTGTGACTCCATCTGCAAAAGTTCTTCCTCTGTGTACTCCGGTTCATAAGGTTTTTCTCTCTAACTCACAACTAATGGCATGTTGTCATTTCTAGAGTCAAAATCACTAATATTAGTTCAGTTTTTGCCAAGTCTGATGACCTGACCTGACCAGCTGATGGTGGAGGGATACATAGCCCCTAGGTCCTAACATACTAAAGTTCTAAACACAGGGGCTTTGACAAGAAAAAGTTTAGCACTGTACAGAATCTTATTGTCGCATATTGTTGAGCCAACTTAGTTTATTGGGTAGTTTTAACCTATAAGTGAGTTAATTACCAGCTACTGTCTGCCTCAGGATATCTCACTCCAAGGCTTACAAGTTCCTTTAGGGGCAGTCATATTTACTAGTGCCATGGGCCTCTAGCATCCCCACTTCAAAAAAACCCAAACTAACCCTTTCATATCTTCAGATATTCACACACAAATGACTTTGGCTTTCTTGTACTCTGAACTGTGACCTCAGAAATGGGTTTATCTCCAAGTTAAGGTAGACTGTATGCAAAGTTTGACGTAAATCTGTCAAAGGGCTCTTGACATAAAGAGTATAATCGTAAGCCCAGCGCAAAGCATTACGGAACAAAGCACAGGTGTCTACCCTAATTTTCACATGATGCAGGTGTCATTTTTACACCCAGCACTCACGCTGTTTAAAGAGATTGTGCGCTTCTGGGAAGTGGTCAGCAGCAGAACTGGTGTATTTCAAACTTGAGGATGCAGAAATTGACTGTGTCTTATACCTGGTCTAAAGTTTAAGTCCGTAGTGCAGTTTTTTCCACTATTTTGAGGAATCACTAAAGAGACTGACACAAACCTGCAAGATCAAAACATTCACTCTACTGAGCTTGTTTCACTCACATAGGAAACACAGCAGCACACCTCTGCCGTTAAGCGTGCTGACCTCAGAACTAACTCGGTTTAAAGTTTAAAGTTTATAACCGGACTTAATGTTGAGAGACATCTTGTTTTTTTTTACAGTACTCCTCAGTGTGTTATTACGTTCAAGCATGTATAACACATCCAGAGACAAGAAACATACACACACACAACAGAGGACCACTTACACAACTTAGACAGAGCAATAAGACCTATTAGAACCCATTATTTGTTTAATTGCAGTTGTTAAAGTTCAGTGAGTCAGTAGACTTCAGTATGTTGCAGATTATGTATAAAGTTCATCAGAAAACTTTACCAATCAACATCCATAAACGATTTGAAAAAATAGAAACTTGTTATAATTTATAAGGACTTGAAAAATATATATAAAAAAACAACAACATTTAGATCTAAACTGAAGGAGGGCTGTGGTACAGTGAGAAGAATCAATTTATGGATCATTCTGAACAAAGAAACTAAAAAAAGGTAAATCAAATTTTGTCTGTAAAAAAAGTTACAAATCCAGTATGTTGAGTAAATACAGGGAAATGTGTTAATCTGTCTTGCTATGTTTGTTTTGTGGCAAAATGTGAATTAACATGTGGTCTTTTTTGTGCAGCTCTTTTAATTTGTATTATGTGTTTAGTTCATTAATATCTTGTGAGAGAGGGACAGATTCTATAAGATTTTCTTCTTTCTGCTCCTTTTTATTCACATGTTTGACATTTTTTGTTTGTATTAAATGTTTCATTTAATAACAGAATTAAATAAATCCCTAAACCAAAAAAAAAAAAAAAAAAAACCTAAAGAAAAACTCAATTAACTATTTCTTATATCACTGTGTGAGTCCTGATATTTCTCTCCCATTCAGCACCTTTCTTTTAAAGATAGAGAGAGCAGAGGAAGAAAGAAAGAGAGGGTTTGACCACAGCAGATCATAGAAACAATGCAGCCATGGAAGTCATCTGCTTTATTTACTTTTGTCAAACAGTAAACCATAAGATAGGAGAGGTCAAATGAAAACCAATAATCTACGTTAAAATAAAAAAGATTTCAGTCCTGAGATTGACAAAAGCAGGGAAAAGACAAAAATATCCTGTGTAGTTGTCGGGATGAAGGGGGGACAGTGGCAGTTTGAGCAAATTGAAGATGATGGTAGAGGGGAGATTAGGGGAGATTGCAGAACTGCAGAAGAGGGGGGAGAAGGTAAGCAATCACTGGGATGATTGGCTGTAGGCACATTCAAAAGTTGAAAACCCCACGACTAAAGGATTTTACAGCTTTTTTGTATTCAGACTTCTTTCTTTGAAATCTAAGACTCGTATATTATCATTTTCACAAAAAGCAAGGTATTTTTTTTAACATTTTTTTATCCTGAGGAGACAAAATCATTTTTTAAACATAAATACAACACTGCAGGGAGAACAATAAGAGGGATGCTTTATAGATTTCCCATTTCCATATATATGATTTTCTCAAGGTTGCAGCACCCTCAGACTTTGGCAGCGTTGGTGCATTTGAGATCATTCAGGAGAAGGAAAAAAACAGTCCTGTTTGTGCACAGGAACAATCTGAGAGCCACACAAACAGAGAAAAGAAAACAGGAGGAAAAGAAAAGCAAAATCCCCAGACTTTTGTGTTTAGATTGGAAATGGCAATAAACCCAGCACATAAACGAGATGAATATTTGGAGGCCATAAGCTTTTTCAGCTGAACATACACAGTTTTGATGCTGGAGAAATAAAATTGCTGTATGCTTGAGGAATTAGAACCTGCTGCACCAAGCTTGGAGAAATCAGCTCTGGGGTTTTGCCTTTTAAAATAAAATACTGATCTTATATGAACTGTGCTGACTTTTACCTGTGTTTTGAATACAGTGAATGCTCAAAAGATCAAGACTTGCAGTGGTCATGCGCAGCCTTGTTAATCAATTTCAGATATCAATAAAGTGTAAACATAAACCACATGTCAAAGTCTGCCATAAGGACTCTGGCCTGGGCTGTCACTACATCACTATGCTCCCTGAAAAATGAAATATTTCCTCAAAAATCTTTCATTAGTTATTCTCAACTTCCTTGCAAGAAAGAAGTACTTAAACTGGGCGGTTGTATTTCTATGAAAATGTAACATGGAGCATTAAGTGCATTTATGTGTCTTTGTTTTAAATATGTCACTCTTTTTCAACAACTCAACATTGGTCCCAGGTGTCCCCGAAACATATTTTTTAAACTTCTTCCCCAAAAATCCAACAAAATATTAGATTTTAGATTTTACGTATGAACCCCTCTGTTTCAGCCCTGCTCAGAGCAGGCTGTTTCAGAGTAACTCCTCGTGAGCTGTCTGATTATGTCCCTTTCAAGAAGTAGATTTAACTTCAGCTTTCCAGTGCTGTGCTCTAATGTTCACTATGTCTACACATGCATGCCGAAACATGTTCCCTAGAGCTGACTGTGGGCTGAGCAACTCAGAAAATAAATGATAAATAGTAGATGGACCTCAGCTTACACAGAGCTCTTTTAGTCTTTCTGACTTCATAGCACTTTTTACACTGCAGGTCACACCTAAACATTAACATCCACTTACACTCACATTCACACTGATTGCAGTTCATTTTTAATTAGCTTCGTCTGTATCAGCTAACACATCTATGCCCTAAGTGTCTTGCCCATGGAAACACTGACATGTAACAGCTGGAGCTATGCTCAACCCTAAACCTTCAAACTGATAAACTCTGCCCACTGAACCCTTCAGTTACCTTCACCAACTGAATGTTTCTCATTTGGGGGAGGTGGCATACCCTCTAGTGACATCATAAGGGAAACATTTTCAAACAGACTGTTTGTAGAGTACAGGTTTTCTGAAAGGTGAAACAAGCAAAACAGGGAGTGGAGGGATTTTTAAATTAGGGCTTGTAGACAGGCCATGGACACATGTTAATTTTAAAAAGTAGTAGAGTTCAACTAAAACATATTTGCAGTAAAAACATTTTGCGTATAGCATCTTGGCTCAAACCTTATCATCCTATGCAGTTGTATTTTACACCCCGAATCTGAGCAGTGGCTGACATCTTAAACCCCACTAAGTCATTAAGAGTGTGGAGTTGCAGCATTGAAAGTAAGAGCACAGAACTGATGCAGGTGAAAGCTTGCAGAGGGGAAGCAGAGAAACTAAACTAGAGGCCTGGAAGCTCTGCTTATTGTCATGATGCTTGTCAGGTGATTGAGGCTATGTCTACACATATGTCCGTATTTCTGAAGAGAGGCTTTATCTTCCAAGGCGTAGATTTTCCAAAACTCTGGGTATCTCCGTGTGGAAAGAGAGAATGGCTTGTTTGGCCTACAAGGTCCCATTCTGCACCAACTACTTGGAGCCTGTTCAGCCCAAGACTGCTCCCTCCCAAGTGCAGGACCAGCAGACTGAGAAACTCTTTTGCCCCATCAGACTGTACAGCTCATCAATAGGGGGGATGAGGAGTAACAGGAAGACAGAGGATGGGGAGGAGCAGTAGCAAGCCAGCAGCCATATATTTTTATTTATCTTATTTTATTTTACTTTATTTTATTTATTTTAATATGTATGTTGTTTTTATTTTTATAATTTTGATATCCTGTGTTCTTTTTAACCTGTTTGCTACTATTCAATGCTACTGGAATCTTACTTTCCCTGAAGGAGTCTTCCCAAGGGATTAATAAAGTTCCATCTAATCTAATCCAATCTCATCTAATCTAACACTACGCAACATCCTCACTGTTGTGCACCTTTCCATGAGTTCTTGCGCACATTTCTAAAATATTGCTGTTTTAAGTGATTGCTGACTGGCCTATCTGCATGATCACAAATCTTTTCAGTTGCTCCCTCACTATAAAACAATACAAAGACTGCCGACATTTATAACACCTTCTGTTACTGTTTCACGAGTGACTGTGTTGACTGGTGATCCATGGTTGCCTGTGTCTGTGGTTGTCGTGGTAACAACAAATGTTGCAACCAACAAAAGTACTAGTAACAAAAACATAATTTTTTCAAGAGTATCAGATATGTCTCTTATTGAAACGTAAACAAAAAATATTTAGGCATAAAGTTTGCAAAAAAAAATAATAATGAGAATTATCATGAAAATTCTAACATTGCAATAAACTGTGTGTAACAGTGTGTGTATGCATTTTTGCATTTACGTGGGAAGGAGGATGTTATTAAAAACTGTCATTGTTGTCTTTATGGAGGAGGAAAATACCTGCCAATGTGGAAATAGCCGAAATAAGGATGCATATCAGATTTTAATCCTAAGGAGAATATAAGGATCAGGAAGAAAAAAAAGAAGGGGGATGTGCACACAAATCAGAGTGCAGAGACAAAAGTTGAATTATCAACAATAATACCATTAATAAAATGGATTTTGGGGAAAAAGACAGGATGCATTGTGGAGAACAATCTTGAGAACAAAACTTTAAGATTCACATTTCAACACCATCTGGACATTTTGTCCTTATAGAGCATAATGATTAAAACATATTAAATATATAAATAATAACTAAATATCTAATATATATATATATATATACACACACACACACACACACACACACACACACACACACATATATATATATATATATATATATATATATATATATATATACATAAACATATATGTATATTTCATCCCGCCTGGCTTTCAGAAAATTGGCACACGTTGTCTGCCTGCCTGAACTAGCTCAAGGGTGTCACCCCATAAATGATGGTATATTAGTTTTCTTTCTCAAATTGATTGACAAGTAGTAACTATGGTCACAGTGAGAATAGCACACAGCTTTTAACAGTGTAGACCTCTTGCACTGAAAAATAATTAATGTGGCCCTGTTGGTATCCAAAGATTCCCATTCCTGATCGAAATGATCTGGTGCTCACAGGAAACCCATCCAGTTTTATTCAGCAGCACTAAAGCAAAGACCACGGGCTTTAAAAAAAACAGAAAACCTTTAACTACGTTGTGCATTCCCTGCTCTGAGGCTGCTGGGTAAACTCCACAAGCCTCTTCAAAACCATCTGTATTATTGATTAAAGTATTTTCTTGCTAGGTAGGAGCCAAGTGGCAAGGGCTTTATCTGCTGCAGACGTTGAGGAGGGATGCTGGGAAGGGCTCTGATTTGAGAGCCCCAGGGGCCCAAGGGCAGCCAGGGGACAGAGCTGACGTTTGACCAAAGCGCTGTGGAGGGGGACGCCACCCCTCGTCTACCCCCCCTCTGTCTCTCTCCCCCCTGTTATCTGTAGGTTAGAGAGGCAGAGCCAGGACTCTGCGGAGTGAGCAGCTGCCTTTATTTTTTCCTCTCTGTTGTTTTGAATCTGAGAGAGCTGACCCCACTCTGATCGGGACGCCCTGCCCTCCTTCCTTCTCTGTCGCATTTGCGGTGCGTAATATGCGAGCAGACCTTTGCACTGGGTAAAGGTCTTCATGGACTTATTGGGATTTACTAAGGGATTTTTACAACCAGCATAAGTCAATTCCCCTCTACTTTGCCCTCAGGCCATCCTCGTGCGCATCTCATCGCCCTTGAAAATGTGTTAACAGTCGATCGGTAGTAGCCACAGAGATAAGTTATAGATCTAAATGACCTCCTTCAGATGAGGCTCAGATGGTGTGGTTGTTCATTTCCTGTGCTACTAAACTTTAATTATTACCAAAGCATTAAATTAAGGGTAATACATTAATGTATCACTGAGCACAATTTGGTAAAACAGGCTCAAAAAGTGGTTTCATAGAGGAATGTGATTTCCTCTGAGCTTGAATATGAATATGAGGCCGCAGAGCCGAGGAGGGGAGGCAGAAACCAGCACCAGGAACATGGCAATTATCCTGATTACTGATGCTTCGAGGCTTCTCTGACCCCAAAAATCCCTCCCTGTATCTCCCTCTTTTCTGTTTTTTTTTTCTTTTTCTGTTTTGCACAGATCTGTCACATTGCACGGGGCCCCTCAGCCAGGCAGGGAGCAACCATGTATAATCCAACAGAAAACAAATCCCCTCCATCAAACACAGCCCGGCTTTTAAAGCGGGCCTCCAAGCACAGGCGCCATGGTGTGCTGCGGAGGTCCTTTGAGACGCTGCGGAAGGCTGTGATTTAGCAACCCACCCCTCCTTCTTACAAACCCATGCTGTCCTCCTCTTCAACGCCAGCCAGCCAGCCAGCCAGCCAGCCTAGTCCTAACCTTCAGTTTGTTTAAGCACCACTGAACCCTGTTGGCCCGGACAGGGGAGGGAGGAAGGGGCTTAGATAATGACGTGCCATATGCCACTCTGCCTCTGCAGCTGAGTGAGCTGTGCATGGATCAGCTCAGGCACAAATCTATTTGAAATTTAATTCTATTATCCTAATATGGGGGCTAAGCGTCCATTGTCCAAATCGGGAATTGTGGAATGGAGCGGAGTGGCAGGGCAGAGATGCTTCCCGTCAATAGGAGCTCATTGATGTGTGTAAAGGAGCTAGGAGGGGGGGCAGACAGATTGGAGCCTGTGCAGAAGATAATGTAGATACAAGGAAAATATGGCCGAAGTAGCTGCAAACTCCAGTTTCAAGTAAGTTGGGACATTGTTTAGTATTGTAAAAATAAATTAGTAGAATTATTTCAATTTATAATTGCACGAAAATAAGGTATCCATCGTTCAAACTGATAAACTATACCTCTGTTTTCTAATATCCACACATTTTTAATATACTGACTACAAAGCATCCCTAAACAGTTGGGACAGGGGCAAAAAAGAATTGAGAGGTTGTAGGGCACTAAAAAAATAATTTCACTGGCAAATAGGCTAAGTGATAACAGGTAATTTCACCATGGGTATGCATAAAAGGAACATTCCTGAAAGGCCCAGATATTCATAATCAATTGTGCTGCAAGATTTTCTACTTTGTGAAAGATACTATTGTACAACGGAGGATAAGGGCCAAGTTAAAAATAAATAAATAAATAAAAAATAAGTTAAAAAAAAAATTAAGAGAATAAAGTCATATAGTTAAGAGAATAATCTCATAAAGTTATGAGAATAAAGTTGTAAAGTTACGAGAATAATCTCATGAAGTTAAGAAAATAAAGTTGAAAAGTCATGAGAATAAAGTTGAAAAGTTACAAGAATAATCTCATAAAGTTGCAGGAATAAAGTCAAAAAGTTACGAGACTAAAATTAATAAATCTATTTAAATTAAGCTAAAAACAAACTTTATTCTGAAAGGTTGTACCAGAAGAGCAGCTATCCGCCTACGCAAAGAGGATGAAATGAGAGCGTCCTTTTGATTAAGGTATGTTTTTTTGGTAACTTTCTGACTTATTCTCATAACTTTATGACTTTATTCTTGTAACTTTTCGACTTTATTCTCGAAACTTTAAGAGATTATTCTCTTAACTTTTTTTTTTTTAACATAACCCTAATCCTCTGTCGTACTATTGGCAAATCTTCCCACTGTTCTTTTTCCTTTTTTAATGGTTTCCTCCAAGTGTATCTGTTAGATTTAATGGCCTGCCAATAATCACTAATGGTTATCAGCAACATACAGAGTCAGTGCCAGGTAAAATGTTATCGTCAAGTAGCACTGTTTTGACAAAGGGACTCTCAAAACTAGATTTGGCCTTATTTTGCAAGTGGAGAAAACTTATTGAGACCATGAGTGCACATAGGGCACAGGGGTTGGGGTTGAGCTGATGTGTTGGGCCACCAATTGAAATAAATTGTAGGGAAAATAATGAATGTGTGATAGCAAGAAGTCAGAGATTTCACCATCTACAGTAAAAAAAAAAATGATTAAAATAATAAGAGAATTTGGAGAAATCTCAGCATGTAAGGTGCAAGGTTAAAAACTAATGCCCATGACCTTTGACCTTCGGCAGCACTAAATTAAAGATAAGTGTCATTTTCTTCTGACTATTGCAACATAGCCTCTGAAAAACTCCAGAAAGCCATTGACAGTTCGTACAGTAGCTAAATCAACAAATGTATAACTCTACCAGGCAAAGCAAAAGCGGTATACTAGTGACGTCCTGAAGTGCTGGCGACCCTAGACCTTAGCTCCTCTGAGGTGAACTGATCAAAAGTGAAAAGTTAATTGTTATCTAATGATTACACTTTTCAAATTACTTTTTAATTGATGGCTGTCAGGTCCTGCAGGCTTAAAGGGATAGTTCAGGTTTTTTGAAGTGGGGTTGTGTGTGAGGTACATGGCACGAGCCTGAACGTGTGCCACAGCGTCACAGCTCAGTTTTCTTTCTGCTCAGAAAAACTTGGGACAGATGCTAATGCTATACATTGCTGTACATGGTTTCTCCACTTCATTAAAAGAACTGTGGGAGAAAACAAGCCACAAACACAGCATGGGGTCATGACATGCTACAACCAGTTTGTTTGTATCCACTAAATTTTCCACCACTGCTTTAATTAGGTACTATTTTGAGACATGGCACAGCCTACGTGTCCTTCCCCCAGCAGCACTAACTAGTTTGCTTCACAAGAGGAAACAAGTGCCTCCACACAGGATAAGCGAATGTTTTTTTTGCAGCAAATGTGACCGCCGTTTACTTTGGATACTTTGGAACACTTGTGTGAATTGGAGAACGCGAATTCAGACAACAGGTCCGAATTGAAAATGATTAAATCTGCTCTGAGAACTGGAGGATTGGAGAAACACACGGTACCTGTTGATTCAAAAGAATAAATCTTGAGCCCACATTGTCAAACTAGATGAAAAAAGAGTGTGACTAAGAAAAATCACCTCAGGATGCTTCATAATGTTCAGGATCCTATCAATACTATCGGCTATTATTTGTTTGTTTGCTGTAAGCAGCTCTTCTCATGCAGTGCCTCATTGTTTTAATGGACATTTAGAATTGTATGGACCAGATTCACTGTTTTACAAACTCCAAGGACAAAGTAGAGGAGTCAAATGAAAGTTCATCTTCAAAGTAAGTATTTGGCCATACTGCTTGTTAATTTTGTAAAGACAGAAGCCACGGTTTCAATGATAAGTCTACCTCATGATAGCACACTCTATGTTTGTTGTTGTGTCGGTAAACTGAGTTAGAGAAGATTCTTGTCAAAATCACTGTGCTTTGTCAGCAGGATAATCCTTAAACATCCATTCATTTGACTAATTGTTATTTGAAGTATTCTTCGTGCATTCGGAAAAATTCAAGTAAGAGCATAGTTTTATTCTTACGAGACTGTGCCATGTCTCCAAATCGTGCCTAATCAAGGCTGCTGTGTGGTGAAAATTCAGTGGATTCAAACAAACTGGTTGTATCGTGTGATGACCCCACACTGTTTCTGTGACTTGTTTTCTCCCACAATTCTTTTAATCAAGAAGTGAATCTGGCACCTTGTACAGCAATGTACAGCATAAGCATCTGTCCCGAGCTTTACTGAACAGAGAGAGAACTGAGCTGTGACACTGTGGCACAAGTTCAGGCTCTTGCTATGTAGAGAGCCCCACTTCAAAAAACCTGAACTATCCTTTTTAAGAGGGAAAAAGACCATCCAGATTGTCATCCATGTCAAGTTAAAAAGGCAGCATCTGTAATGGTGTGGGGTTGTTCAGTGCCCATGGCACAGGTAACTTGCGCTTCTGAGAGGGGGTAGTTAATACTGAGAAGTAGATATGTTTCCATCCAGACAGCATATTATTTCAGGGACATCTCTGCTGATTTCAGTAGGACCATGCTAGGCCACAGGCATGAGTTACTAGAGGCACTGCAAAAAACGACAGCTTACACTAGACTGACCTGTACACTGTCTGGATCCGAATGCCATTGGTATCGTACGGCAGGTTATGAAACAAAAACAGAACCTTGCACTGTTGAGAAATTTACGATGAGCATCAGGGGAAAAAAGTGTAAATAATTTATTTCTTTTAGATACTCAAGAATAAGTGTTTTCATCCTCCAGAGATGCCTTCAGAGTGTTGACAGACAGGTGATTAAACACAATAGCAAGCAAGCTTCTGCCTCAACTTTTTTGGAATGTGTTTCAGGCATCAAATTGAGTTTATGAGAAGATTTCCAAAAAATGATTAAGTTTAAAAGTTTAACTTTTAAATATGTTATCAATTGAAATAGGTTATGTTTTAATCATACTTTTCATGATGTCCTTACTTTTTTGGATCTGGGTTTTTTGGATTTAGGTGAGACATTCTTGCTAAAACACGTGAGACATTCTGATGTTGACTTGACTGTCTTTTTCACTCAGTTAAATATGACTGAGAATGTCCAGACTCCTCTCTGTACCCAGTAGGAAATCCCTTGCTATTAGAAACAGCTTGGATTTCAGCCCTATGCCTGTATGAATTCTATCCACTGGCAGTGTCCAACAGCCAGGCGTCACCTAATATTCCCATTAGCTGTGAGGCCTGGTGCCGCAGACCTCCTCTGGTGGGAAAGGCCAGACACCAGAAACTCCAGTGCCTCAAGTGTCTCCCTTCACTACAACATCATGTGACAGGGTTTAATGCTCGGATGCAGAAGCCAAACAGAGGGGGTTTAGGGACGGGATGTATCTGTAAATCTGTCAAAATATTTCTACAAGACAGAAAATATGCTTGGATCACACTGTGGCAGGGGTATTAAGCTGTTGAAACAACATGAAAAATATTCGCTGGAATGTTAAGGAGGCTTACTGAGCAAATTCAAGCCAAGGGGGGCTCTGGTTTCTCTTGACTGAATCTTTGTCAATCTTGAAGGACTGCGTACACCTTTAGGTTAGAGGCTAAGGGTTAAACTTGCGAATAAGTAATGGTCAAAAACAAACCTATTTTTAGAGTCCTTTTATCCTTTTGAGCAAACCTTTCTTTATTCTCTTATGTTCTCCTTGTCCTTTGGCCAACCAAAGTGTAAACATTTACAATATAATCAATTATGATAATTGATAAGTGATTTTAGGTTTTACAGTGAAGGAACGTCACCCATCATATTCAGTGGTGGTTTAAGTCATATGGAAGCCTGAATGGGCTCCTTCCCATGTTTAAAAGGTATCTAACCATGATTTGAGTGATATGAAAATATTTTGAGGCATTTCGTGGGCCTTTTAAGTGCAGAAACTTAAGATTTTCAGTCATATTTTTAGTGTAATTGCATGAATGTGTTTGTAAAAAATTACGAAAAGTGTCAGAATTTTACATCCACTTGCTTGTAAAAAAAACGAACTTGGTTTTATTTGTTATGCAACTGAACAAAATGGTTGCTGCAACATTTTAAAAGTTGGTGGTATAGGTAAGGAGTGAGGGGAATGGTCCAAGATATTGTAATTGCGCAATTTAGAGAGTGTGCAGGAATTTGCCTGAGGAATTGACAATCATTGAACAAATGTGTTGGTAATGTTAGGACAAATGGTTGAAAGTGACAAGGTCTTAAGTTTTAACACCAACTTGTTGATCACTGCCATCTTATTAGTGCATTTCAAATAGATTCAGGAGTTTGCTAACATTTTTTTGTAACGTTTTTAGCAAGTTATCAACTTTTTCTAAATCAATTTACTTTGGTCTGTAATGAAAATTGTACAAAATAAGTGTGCAATATTCTAAAAACTAAGATGTGCAGGTGAAAGAAGGGGCGTGGTCTAAACTCCCAGTATGTGCATTCTATAGCAATTAGCCGGCAAGATTTATGACAAAAAAAGGTCTTCATCCTAATTGTGCACTCATGTTGGGAATGCTTGGACAAATGAGTCAAACAGAGCAAGGGTTTTACATCCACTTGTGAAAACATCGGCAACAGTTATGTAGATTTCAGACAGTGTCAGGAGTTTTCTTGTACATTTTAGCTATGTTTTTAGCAACATAAATACTTTTTTTTCTAAATGAATTTGCTGTTGGCAATGTTTGGACTCATGAGTGAAAACTGACAGGAAGCACGGGGTTTACATCGTTTGCAGACCACACACACGAGAATTTACCTGCAGTTTTTATGATGAACAGAGTGAGTTAACTGTTTATGTTGCACAGATTGGCAGCATGTTAGCATTGAGAAAAAATAGAATTAGGTTAAAGTTAGATAATTTTGAAAACTATCACTTTATTGCTAAAAATACTATTGACAATTAAAAACATTCTCCTGACACTGTCTAAATTGCACAAATAGGATGATAATGTTTGGACATGTGAATGAGATTTGCAAGGGCCCCTTGCTCTTCACAAATTTAACCTGTTTACCCAAACATTGCTAACTTTTAAGTAATTTAAAATTGAATGAAAAATTGCTTGTGATTTTGAGTATTTCTTTTAACAATGAAATATGATTCTCTGGATTAATTTGCTTTCATCAGTAAAAAAAAAAGTTAAAAACTGCAAGCAATGCTCCTGACACTGTCTAAATGGCACAAATAAGTGGAAAATACTTGATAAGGGGCTGAAACCAGTAAAGGCACTTCACATCATTAGCCTATCAATCATTTTAGCTAGTCTGCTGTAGATTCAAAATATTGGTCTTTATTCAAACTAACTTCAGATTTACAGTGCTGAACAAATGTATCAGACCACCTGTTATGAAAACAAGAATACATAAATAGTTAAGAAATCTTTAAAAAACTTGTTTAAAACTGTAAATGCTATCATTATTCGACATACAATTTGAACATGAATGAGGAACTTCAAACTGCATTCACCTTTTTATAACCAAACTTAAGCCAGCTCACTGGGTTTCCCTAAGGAGTGATTGTTCAGGAATGCTAATAAATAACTATAATTACACATCTTGATCAAGAAACAATGATGACCTTCAGTATTTTTTTTTTGTAAAACAGTAAATTTGAAAATTCATGGATAAGAATAAAGTTGATATTTTAGCATTGAAAACATAATTCCAGCCAAAGATCTCCTACATAATATTTTATCAACCATTCCCGAAACAGATATTATGATTTTAATAATTACAGATACTGTTAATTTAGGGCAGCTGTGGCTTAGCCTTACACTGGTGCTGGTCTAATAAGCTCTCTCTATATATATGTGTGTGTGTGTGTGTGCGTCAAACTGACCTAAAAATCCTCTAACAGGAAAGTGTATATCAGAGTGCCTTAAATTTTCAGTTAGGACTCCCAACTTATGAGCTTCACTTCTAAATGACCTGCACAGTCATTAAATATTTGCAATTTAACCTTCATTCATCATCCTTGAGGAGTCACTGATTTAATGACAACATTTTATTTGTTTTCACTTGGTGCATCACTTAAGCAACCTAAGAAAAGGTTAAAAATGTCATGATCACTTTCTTCTCTGGTTCTCAATGAGCTGCTAAAACAAAAACCCCATTTCCAATTCCCCCAAACATGAAAAAATGATGACAGACCTCAAAGCCAAAATGTGGCCTCTCAATACCTTCTTAAAGAAATTTATTTAACACCTCAAAACAAAAAAAAAATGGATAGGGATTAGGGATGTGGTACATTGGGAATGTATTGACAACTGTAGTTTACATTTTTTTGGTGTAAGCTTAGAGAAAAATGTTAATACAGTCATAATAATTGCACTTCATAAATCTCGACTGATGCCAGTATTTCCCCACAACAAAGCTTTGTCTCCCTCTCTTTCTCCAGTTACCAAATTCAATTTAGCACTGAAATTTGACGGACAAAGGAAATGCTAATTTAAGACCAGAGGACTGCTGCACTGATCCAATTTTTTCTCTTTCACTTGAGTCCCACAAGGTAATAAAACATTGCAGTAATTTAAGTGCAGTACATTCAAGGGAATCTCACAGTCATAATAAATATTTCACCGCACTGAATCATCAAGTTAAGACTGTCCCGGGCTGGATCAAATCCCAACCAGGGGCGGAAATGGACGAGGGAGAAAAAAACAGAGAGCTTCGTCTGGTTTCATCTGTTGCCAGAGGACAGGGCATGATTGTTTTCATTTTGTTTTTGTTTGCAGGTTTAAAGAAGACTTGTATTTGACCTCACCTCTTTCTGTCATCATGAGGACATTAGACAGAGGTGAGGGACATAGGACTCTTAACTACAGGAGTCATGAGAGAAATGATCTCTACTTGTGCTTCAGAAATCATCCAAAGCCTTTAATTAAAAAAAGGGAGCAAAATCTGTAAAATATCTCCTGTACATTTCTCAGGTATGATCTTTCTGGGACTAATGAATCGCTGTTTCAGTCTTGGTGGTAGAATTCTTGTCATTAAAAAAAAGTCTGAGGATTTTGAAAAACAAATTAAAAAATGCACACACGCACATGCACTCAGAACAAACATACACATAAGGTTATAAAGATAACCTCCCAATCACATTCTTCATTGTAACATTTCTTTTTCTTGTATTTTTTGCAACATTTTCATTTTTAAATAAGTATTTCAAGATTTATTGTAGATTCCAGTGTTGGTTAGGAAAAAGAGCTCTCCAAACGAGGTTCTTACAGAACCAAAGCAGCAACTATGCCTTACACCAGGTCATAAGAGACTGCACATCAGCTTAAGGAGGAATTATTAAATCATAAAAACAAAAAATGGAAAAAAATAAAATTAAAAAAAGCATTTGAGACACTTTTCCCCATAGCAGCCGATGCATATAATATACCTACAAATATATAAAACAACAAAAAAATAGGTTCAAGTTTTCAAGTTTCTTAAATATATCATATCCAAACTACCCAATTCCAAACTTCAAAGTTAACAAGATTCAAGCAGTGCAATTTATGTATCAATTAAAACAGCAATAATAACTAATATTGTACTATCCTTTTAATACAACCTTATGATCCTTGTACATATTCGCCCGAGTACTGCCTTGAGTTTGAGCCTCCTCATGAATCAGTACACCTGTGTATCTGTGTGTGTTTGTCTACGTGAGTGTGTGTATTACAGAGTTTTGGATTTGAGAGCAGCCCTGGACGTCGGCCCTTCAAGACCGATTCAGTGACAACCTACACAGTAGCTTCATCTTTGTATTTGAGAGGGGGGGTACAAGTGGCGTATGCACTTCATGTCAAACCTATGATTCTCATAATCAAAAATGTTTAGGCAAGAAAACAAAAACAGAACAAAACAGAAGAACAATAAAATATAAATCAATCCAAAATTCCTATTGGCAAACCACACAATGGAACATCTGGAGAATGTTGAAATCCCTTTTCTGACACACTGGCAACCGCTACTGTACCACTGTTTTTGGGGGGGATTCCCACAGCTTTCACTGAAACCATCAAACCTATGGTCACACAGCACTTTGCTCTTCTCTAAGCTCCCACACTTGGTTAAAGCAGTGCCACTCAGGGGGAAAAAAAACAAAAAAACATCTGTGTTCTTGATTTTTTTTCTCTTGATTCTCTCTCCCCTCCTCTATCTGTAAACAGGGAGGCGGATGTGTGCATGCTGGTGGTCTAACAGACGAGGAACTGACACAGTCTCGTAGCCTTTGCCGAGCATCTGCTCCTTGATGCAGGGTGGGTGGATGTCGTTGATCAGGTACTCCAGAGACTGCAGGCTGCTGCTCAGCACTGACGTGTTGCACAGGCTCTTGCTGGGCAGGCTGCAGCACAAGCCCCCGCCACTGTCTATGGCAGGGTGGTGATGGTAGTGGTGATGGTGGTGCGGGTAGCCCATCTCTCTGTGCCCCGTGGCCGGCCCTCCTGTGGAGGTGCCCAGAAGCTCCTGGGGGTTGTAGCAGTCACTGTCGGGGGTCACCAGCACGCTGTTCCACGGCGGGGCAAAGTATTGACCCACTGAGAAATTACCATGCATGCCAACGCAGTTCAAGGGGGAGGAGCTGACTTTGTCCAGCCCACTCCCTCCACCACTAGCACTCGCTGTCATGTGGTAAGGTCTGGAGGAGGAGGAGGACACTTGGGCTGCCATGATCCCTCCACCTGGAACACAAGTTTCAGGGGACTTACTGATGGCGCCCCCCCCTCCACTCCCTCCACTGTACATGCGCAGCACAGCTTGTTGTTGATGCTGCTGCTGTTGCTGTTGCTGTTGTTGCTGCTTCTGCCAAATGATATAGTCCATACCATCTGCATACATCCCGCTCTTCATCATCTCAGTATTTTGGGCAGGCAGCCCAGGTCCTGCGTACACCATATTAGCTTGCGGGGCCATCCCCACCACATAACTCCCACCTGAGGAGCTAGATGACAGCCCCATGATAGTCGTGCCCTGCTTGGAGGGGCTGGAGTTTGATGGTGCCATTGTGGCGGTCCCTTGGCACACCTGCTGCAGAGCCTGAGCCTGGCAATGCTGGTTGATCTGGTAGATGATGCTCTGGATGGAGGGGAGGTTGGACTGTGCGGGCAGGGCTAAGCCTCTGCCCCCCGTTACAGGAATCACTGAGCCTGCTACAGTGACGTTGGGGGGAACAGACAGTCCAGAGCTTTCTGGAGGCTTTGAGGGCCCCGTGTGGTAGACCATTTGGCCGTGGCCATTGGCTAAAGTGCTACTACTAGGGGGCGGATACGGGGCGACAGCTATGTGGGCTGGAGAGAGCTTAGTCCGTCTGCCATCGGAGTTCTTGAGAACGCCTTTTGAGGGGACGAAGGTAGAGGATGAGGATGTTGAGGATGAGGAGGCCTTGACGATGGCAAGCAGGCCCTGGTAGCCCCCTGTGTGGAGGTGTGGATAAGGACTGTAGCGTTGCCCTGTGGTGTCATATCCGTTTACAGTCCGATTAAGGTGCTTGTGCTGGGGAACCCTGATGTTGGTGGGAAAGATCTTGATGGACAGAGGGCTGTTGGCCGTCTTCAGAGCATAGGCATCGAGCTCTGCTGCTGTAGGGTAACGTGGAGAATGTGTAGGCACCACCAGTTCACCTGCAGGACAAACAGAGAGAATAGTAAGTCACAAATAAAGATGTACATTTAAAACCAGTACTGATGTGGTACCAGTACCAAAACATCCAGTAAATTTAAAGAGAGTTCCATGGGTCAAAGTATTTACCCACATCTTTCCTTTATGTGCTTTTGTTCTTTTTAGACAGACCTTTGTTGTTGAATGCAAACTACAAAGATTTTTTTTTTTTTACAAGTTGTAATATAATAGTTTACCATACAATTCAGCAACATTGTAGTGTCCATGTTGACCACTCTTTTAAATGTTGTTGTCATGTTGACTTCTCACACAACTCAGCTTCTGTAACAGTTTGTAGGTTTAACTGTGTTAAAACTTAATTTGTACTCAAATTCAATTTGATAATACAAACTGCTGATGGACTTCGTCATCTGCAGACACACACTAAGGTGGGACAGAGAAGGATGAGGGCAGAGCTGTAAATGTGATGTGAAGATGTGAAGAGGACAAGATGAGAAAAAATTGGTTGTAATGAGAACAGAAAAAAGTAGATATAAAGTGGAATTATGATTATGTAAGAAAACATCACTACTAGTTGGCCAGTATTAGTGCTCTATTATTTTTGGTGAGAAACAATGCCACTTGTTTCAGTTGGACAGCTCTAGAAGCTGCATCTATCAGATCTTCTCCGTTGACGGCCCAGCTTTGCTCTAGACTTCCATTTGAACAACCTGTCACAACCTTTACCTAAAATCCTATTGTTAGTTATTCAGTTAAAATGTGGGACCAAATTTTAACCTTGCAGTGCAGATGGATCAGCCTGATTCAATCTCTGTAATCAGATAGATTCATCTTGCCGAGCTCCAACCTACAAGGACTCTGAGGTCCAAAGCAGGACAGCCAATCAGCGTCCTTCCGTGCTGAAAGCAAGGGAGCTATGTGCGAGACGACCGCAGGTAGTGACTGCTTGTACAGAGTTTAGCATAGATGCTAACAGTTCTAATAGCAGTATTATCATGTCTGGACCATATTTCTTCTTTTCTGTCTTTAAACATCTCTATAGAAAGGACAGTTTCACTCCACTTCCAACATGTTTTGGTGAGAGTTTGATTTACAAAGTGGCTTATGTTTGTCCTAAGATGGTGGCAGTAGCGCCTGCCCTCTATATTATCTAACTCGCCCATAATGAATGTGACTGACAGAACGACTGTCCAACCACCTGCTGTAAATGCTTTTGAAATGGTCTGCCCATTCCCAAACACTTTCTATGGGCTCTTTCCCAGATAGACTTGTGAAATATATTGAATGGTCCATCTGGGGTAACAGGTTAGCTTATGCCTTCCAGCTAAAGATACTGACATTACAGGAAACAGAGGCAATACCACTTTGACTGTGACAAGAGTAAACATCATTAACACTTTTTTTAAATAGATTTACAGGTATCAAGTCAGAAACCACTTGTGTTTTAAAGTATTGTATCATTTTAGCTCCAGTATCAGAAGAAATCCAAACACCTGGTCACAAGACAGATGAATGGAGTGTTATATGGTTGTGGGAAATTGTTTGAAAATGGTTGAAAAGGTTCTCCTAAGGTGCTCTTCAGCGGGAATCCAACTTTAAAAGTACTGAAAAGGTCTGAAGCCCTCAGAGGAGTAGATCATAGAAAGTCTTTATTTCAACATGTTTCAGTCATCTACACCCTCATCAGGACAGCAAGAACTGGTAAAATATGAATGAAATGAACCCTGCATGTGTAGTGGAACAGAACAGCAGAAAAGGGGTTTAATTACTAGACATACTGGAGGAACTGCCGGCAATGGCAGCCACAGTCAGATAAATCAACCAATTGCAATAAACACTGCTCTGCTGCAACTGTGAAGCCATGCAGAATTACACTGACTACATTTGAAGCAAACCGGGAAATGTCAGTGTTCTTCCAAAGTGGGAAAAAAAAGCAGGTGTAAACAGCAGAGTTTGTAAAGTGTAAATCAGGACTGACGTGCATTTATGTTTCATCATGCTGCTCAATTTGAGCTTTCTCTCCATCTCATTTTCACAATCTCCTGTGGAGGTTCATCCCTAGACAAATGGATCTTTTTTAAAAACTCATTCTGTCAAAGCCTGGTACCTTAGGCGCTGTTAAATCAGTCCATTGTGAAATTAATTCAGACTCTCTTTAGCATTGAATTGGGTTAGCCTTGGATACCAGGCGAGGAGGGATGAAGGGGAGGGGATAAAAGCTTGTTTAATTGCAGTGGCACATTTGAGATTTATAAGTGCTATCACTTACTGGGTCTTACCCTTGGCCACAAAAATTTCACATTCATTTAATCCAGGAGTTCATGAAGGGGCCCTCACAAGACAAAAAGCCTATTAGACACCTGTGGGGAATTATCGGCCTGGTTAAGGTGAGCTATATTAGATAGGAGCCAAGTTAGGAATGCTTGACTGCTGCGGTCTGCAAACAAGGGATGGGATTTGACTTAAGGATATCTGCACAGTGGGTTTTTTTTGTTTGTTTTTTATATAAAAAAATAACTTCCCATGGCCACATCACAATTAAAAGTTATATTTTGTATCTTGTAATGTAATGTAAATAATAGCCCATACATCATTTTTGTGTTGTTTTTTCCCAGCAGGTGGCAATATTGCTCATCACACTATGAAGCTATGTAATTTAAAGGCTGAGAAGACTAGCAGAGGAAGAAGAAGAATCAAAACTGTCTCTCTTTTGTTGTAATGTGTTGCTAAAAATTTTTTCCTATTTTTGCTCTACTTTATGGATTTTTCAAAATGACCAATGCTGCTACAATGTGATTAAAGAAGACTGAGAATAGGGAAAAGCAGAACATGAAGACAGCAATGACCTTCTCAACAGCTGTAAAGGTCAAAGGGACCCCAAACGAGGCTATGGTGTACTGCATAAGTCAAGACTAGTGAGACACAATTGTTGCTGGCATATTCACAGATTAACTTTTTAATAAGTAGAGGACCTCTATGAGGATGGGCTGCAAACTGTTGCAGATTATGTCAGAAGATGGGGTAATGTTTGATGCCGGTCAGTAGGTGTTGCATCTGCATGATCAAATCAAACCAGTTAAAAGAATCCCAGACCACCTCTATAAGTCTGAGGTGTCTGAAATCAAACCATTTTCAATAAGCACTGAAATGTGTGCTCACAAATCTTTGTGGATTATCCCTTGATACCTCAATGCCCAAAACGGATGTTTATGTTTTTTTAATTTAATAAACAGGGTCCATGAGTTAGCATGAAGCTTATGTACTAAGGTGTGCAGTTGGTCCATCTGTGGAATATGTTACCACAGTAAAGAAAGGCTACATTTCACAATGCTGATCTGTCCTAAGAAGAATATCATTAAGTCCGTTTTCTTCTTTGTAATGTTTTTCTCCTGCCTAATACCCAGTCAGTAGAGCCCTGTAAAACATGTACACATGAGTCCCTGTATCTCCGAGCTGCATCACCTGTGTATTTATCATGTATTATTTGAACGATTTTCCAGATTTGTGTCAGCAACTTTCAAATGATGATTTTGCTATGAAGACTACCTGAAATGTGTTCACAGCCGTGCATGAACTAAACATCATTGACAAAGCTCACTTATAAAGTTCTCTATTAAAAATAAAGTATGGGCCATGCCTGTGTTTTCTGGCCCTCTGTTAAAGAGCATAGTAAAGAAGGTTTTGTGCTGATAAATTGTTTTTATGGGTGATAAAAAAAAAGGACAAAAAAGTGTACAGATTATGTTATTAATTTAAATGTAAATGCTTTATATGGTTTGCCATATGAAACCAATTCAACTCCCATAATGAAGTTGGCAGTGTATGTGGTGGTGAGACTAGCTTTGGCCATCACTCAATGATCCAAAGTTTGGCCTTTGTGAATCGATGTGGCAAACAGGAAAATGGCAATTTTTCAAAAGCCCACCATGTGTCATTGTTTGGGGGCTGGGCAGGGAGGTGAGGGGCCGCGGTGAGATTGGATTTAAACAACATTATTCAGGCAATTTCATGGCTACTTAGCTCAGTGTAACAAAAAGGGTGGGGGGTTGGGAAAAGAACTCAATTTACAAGCAATATATCAGCTGCCACCAATGACTTGCAACCCCTTCAAAAATGACATTTTTATGCAAAAGCCAACAAAACGCACAAAAATTAACTGCCACAACTGTGCCGTCAGCAACTGTCCTGGCGGCCCAAGGAGTGTGCAGGGTACAGGCTGTGACTAGGACTCACTCCATTTCCTCTTGGATTGCAAAATCATTTTAAAGAGACTCCACAGCCAAGTGGTCACAATTCTCATTTCTGTGCTCCCATTACAGATAGCATGGGGAGTCCATTTCAACAAGCCTTTGGGTTTCCAACTGTGAAAATGATTAAATCTACAAGATCCATATCATAACAGAAATAAATTGGGAATTTAGCAGCAGAGGGTAGAGACTGAATATTCAGAGCCAAATTTACTGAGACCTTTCTCACTCAGCCTGTGAGAGACTGTTTTAAATTAGACACAAGATACGTCAAATTAACATTTAAATATGTAAAGTATCCTGGCTGTAATAACTTGGTTTTAATCAGTCCGAGGGAACCTGGTATCATACTAATGGGCAAGGCTGAGCATGCCAGTCTGGCCTATCTAAATCTAACTAACCTTAGTGCAGCAGAGCTGAGCCTCCCTGGTGACAGCACTGCCATTTTCTTTGATGTTCTGACTAGCAGTGAAAAACTGACAGAAGACTTATTTCATTTGCTCAGAAGAGAAAAACATGCTCATTTCAAAGCACATTGCTGATCCACATGCAAATGGAATGGCAGTGTTTTTTCTGATCTTCTTTACATGAGGGCAAAAAAGCCAGTCTTTGATCATCACATGGTCTAAATGAGGGAAGATACTTGGCTTTCAGGCATATCAAGGGCCTGTGCCCTGCCGCCTCTATGAGCCCCCAGCTGCAATCTGCCCATCATTCCACCTAATTACTGCCACATGAGGAAAAAAACAAGAAAAAACAGCCAGGAAATTCATTAAAGGGTGGCTAATTCCATTCCTTCTCTTTGACTGAGTCCATATTTTCCATGCCTGAGCCTGCATTTCTTCTGAGAGACGAGAAAGCCCTTGCCTCTCTGTCTTTTCCCAGCTTGGTCCTTGTTTGTCAATAGGCAGAGCCTTTGGCACACCAACCTGGCATCAAAGGGTTTCACACTTCACAGGCCACAGGGATTAGAGGCCTTTCAGGCCTACAAAACCCATCTCAGCTCCACAAAGGCTTCCGGTTATTAGAAGCCACGGGCATAAAGGAAGAAGAGGAGGAGGAGGCAAATGAGCATCTGGATGCTTCTGATTCCAGTTTCCTCTTTAAAAAGTTCCATGGTATAAATTTTACAGTAAACTTGATTACAGTAAGTATGGGCACAAAGCGGGCTGTAATTTCACTCTCATACACTGGCCGTGATACACACTGTGTGTTTGATGTGCAGGGTCTCCACATCTCTCTCCTCCAGAGCACTAAGTCTGTAAGTGTGGACATGGAGGTTAAAGGAGAGAGTCTTTTTAGGCAAGCGCTCTGTGACTTATTGGTTGAGGCTGCAGTAGATCACAGCTCTGAGCAGCAGCATACAGATGGTGCTGCCTGATAAACAGCCAGCTCTGCCTCTTTGTGAACCTTCTCAGAAGGTAGGGGCTTTACTGCACCTGTGCACACTCTGCAACACGCAAACAAAATGCATGATAACACAATGAAGAAATAGGCAAAAACACTCACACATACACACACACCCAAACCTGCATGTGCAGTTGTGTCTCATTTGGCATCAGTGGAGCATGTTGTTATCCTCTGCTCAGCGCTCTCTCATGAAATGTAGGGCAGGGACAACAACAGGTGCCTGTGCGGGCGACAGCCTGCAATGCCTCCTGGGCTAAATGCTTCACACTCGCTTCATTTCGACATGCGACAGCCTTGTAAGGATTAATTATTTCCCCTGGGGATGGAAGAATATGCTTTTTCCCTTCCTGAGCGGCTATGCTCACTCACAAGCACACAAAAAGCTAGCAGCATACACACTGAGAAACCAGGACTAGCAAGCTCTGCCTTTACAATAAGTAGGAAAAAACTTTCACATGAAAGGAATGTAAACAAACCAAGCTTATGATTGAACTGCAATGGAGATGAGATAAAAGCCGAGGCAAACACATGCATTAGTTCTGAGAGATCACGCGCCAGGGAGCGGAGATGGCAGGGAGGCAATTAATGGGCTGACCTTCGTCCTTAATCACCCAGTGCCTGGCACACAATGCCCATGTGTCAGAGCAGCACATCTCTAAATGCCACCCCTCATTAGCACCATGCACACAGTGAGAGACTCTATCTGTGCACTGTTACACTCTCCAGCGGGCAGACAGAGATAGCACAGGCTGGGATAGGATAACATGGCAGCACAGAGCCGGACTGAGCCGCACTAGGCCCTGATATGATCTAGAAATCCCATTTCACTTGGAGGATGGGCACTCTCCTTTTTCTCTCCATTTTTGATTGGCATGAAACTCCCTGAGCGCGACGTCCTTGGTGTACCCCGTGCTGTCACTGTGATTGCATATGTGTGTATGCCCACGTGTCTGTGTGTGTATCTGAGTGCGTTTGGTGAAGGGGGTGCCCAATTCTGAACACTCAATTAACACTCCTTTAATTAGCTAGCAGTACATTTTGAATTCTGATGAACTAATTTTCTTGGTGTGAGGGTGGAGGAGGTGGGGGAGGTGGGGGGAGGCCTGGTAAAGATGAGGTCCACTGGGTACAAAACAGCAATAAAGAGGGAACTGGTTAGATTAGACTGTAAAAAATCCATTAAATTCTGTGCACTTCTTCCAAGTGAGAGGTCAAATTGTGTTGATCACAAGAAGCAGAGGCAGACAGAGAGAGCATGAGAGCAGGGAGTGAGGTGAGGTGGAAAGGGAGAGGAGGAAGGGGGATGGGGTGGAGGAGTGGAGCAAAAAAAGGGAGAGGAGATAGGGAGTCAGCGGCTGAGCGAGAGAGCAGCACCAAATCCAGAGGACCATGAGAATGCTTTGCATTTTAATTAGAGGTTTAAATGAATAAGCAGAGGAAAAAGTCGGCGAGAACTGCCTGAAATGCCCTTGCTCCCATTTATTAGTGTTCCAAGTGTTCTAAAATTATGGGCAGGCTGGAGAAGTTTCTTCTTATTAGTGGAGAAAGCACTGCCACACATCAAAAAGCCCCTGACGTCTTCTCACTCACTCCTACAAGCTGCTATCCCTACTTATCACACACGCTTTGATCCCCTCTGACCGTGGATATTGGTGAGCAGTGGGGAAAATGAGCTTGTTTAAATGAAGGGAGAGGACCACTAAGATGAACTGCAATTAAGTTTTTACAGAACATAGAGTACGTGTAGTACACATTAACTTTGGTCAATCAAACAGATTTGTGATGGAGTGAGGGAAAGAAACACGAGCAGAGGTTAGCACAAAGATGAAAGATAACGTGGCCAGCTTCAGTCCAGTTTAGACCAACAGTTATCAGTACATTTAGTATGTTTGTACATGCAAACTTAAGTCACCTGGACCATTGTCCTTGTCCCTGCATACAAACAGCAGGGTAGAATTGACTTATTGACAGAACTTTGCCTGACCTTTCTACATGAGGTAGAAATTTGGCTCCTTATAACTACTTCGTATTGGGCATCCTCCCTGTTGATCATGTGAACAATCTATCAAGTGGCAAATCAGTAGTGCACCATCTTTATAGTTCTGTAGGTTTTGTACTCTAAATCAAGGATCATCAGCTACATTTGTACAAAGTTTATTATTGACATTTTCTATGAGGCCGGATTTTAAAAATAAATAAAAATTATTGTTTGGTTATATTTTTGGTCTAATCAGCATACTATTTGTTTAATATTTTTAGTATTTTTTTATTTTATTTCATGTAACAGTGAGATCAGTCCGTATTGCCTAGCCCTGTGTTAGTGTTTTCTGATAAACTTGTTTCAATTGCAATTTTCTGGGGCTTGTGTAAATGGCAGGAGAGAAGCAAAATAATACACTAAAAACCACAACAAAATTTTACCTCTCACATTTTCTGAATTTGATTATACTCTGGGGGAAGCTGTTGGGGGCCTGACGTGGCACCCAGGCCACCAGTTGATGATCACTGCTCTAAATTTTGGTACCTTGTCGTGATACTGTCAAGCAGGTGACAATCATATTAATTCAACTTAGTACAGGTTCAACTTCACATACTACCTTTTACCCTTTCTGTAGAATTAGTCAAGAATGGCTATCACATAGTCAATTAAATCCTTTTTTTGAGGCCATTTGGAGTGCAAGCATGGTTAAGCAGGGTACACACATAAAGCTTATCGGGCTGTTTTGTCTCAACTTTCCCGCTTACTGACCAAGGATGCAAACACCCAATCATGTTATGTCTCATAAGATTATCCTATAAGATTATCCTGCGGTCTGAGGTGTGTTAAGAGTGAATTTGACAGCTCCGAAACAGGTCGGGCCAACAATCAGAAATATTTAATTTGTTCAGTATTTATGACCAAAACTCTTCGTGTGTGGGGGAAGCCCACGACTCCCAAGTCATGACTCCATGAATTTTTACGTGGACGGAATGTAGCCAATCAAGAACCGAGCTGACTGAGGACCAAGAAAGCAGGTGTAAATAAAAATAAGCATGGCCAATCTGATACATAGATTTCGGCAGACCTCAGAAATGGAGGACCAGCTCACGTGTTCATGCAGACTCCAGGATTTTTTTCACAGTCTTTTCTAGTTTGCAGTTTTTCTGTCAAAAATAGTCCCAAGACCACCATCATCATCCCTCCTCTTGTATGTCCTCTTCCATGTTGCATGTTGTGTTTCCCGGTTGTTGCCATAGACATATATGTTTATGGCTGTTGCTGTGTTTTTTTTCTTCATTTTTGTTAGATCACATTTGATCACGCGAGATTTCTGGCTTGGAGGACTAGATTCTAGATCAGTGGTAGGACAGAATCATTATGTGTGTGGTGTGCTGTGTTGAGATTATCAGAGCACACCACACACAGTATGACCAAAACTGTTCAATGCCTGATTTTTTTTATCTTCATGTGTGGGGTCTCTAGCAGATAAAAAATCTCTTTAGATTTAGAAAGTCTTTATGTGTGTACCTCGCTTTAGACTCAATGAGTCTAAAGCGGGGTGCACACATAAAGTCACTGTTCTGTACTTTTGTCCACACGTTGAGCCTTAATAATTTAACTGGCACATCAATGAAGGACGCTGCCCCTCCTTGAAAAAACGAGGGCAACGGTTTTTGTTTTGTTGAAGAAAGTCCACTTTTTTACTGATGCGTTTGGATGATTTATTAGCAAACATATTTGAATTAAAAGGAAGGGGAGGACAGGTCATCGATGGGTGGTTTAGATTGTGATGAGAAAGTAGAAACCCTTTTTACAGTGCACTTAGGAAATAAGGCCACAACAAAAGGTCCAACATCACAACACTTTGAGACACTAATTCCCTGAGGACATCAAATTTGTATCAATTCCTCGACATGGCTTTGGAGGTGTGCAAGAGAGTGTGACACGGCGCATGCTTCAAAAATACAGAAAGGCAACACAAAATATACAACTTTTACCAAAAATAAAAGTTGAATTCCTGTCAAATCTTTTTCCTCTATTCTATTATCAAACACTCTGTGTGCTGCTGCTGGCAAAAGTAAAATGACAACTACTTTGCTGGTACTGAAGCAATGTAGCTTCAGTATAAAACAATTAAAAATGTTCTACCTGCTCTGTGGTTATCATGTTTACATTATAACATATTTACTAAAATTATAATAAGAAACTCAAAAGATGCTTTATAAAAATGTCTTTTAATGAGAGTTACTATTTATAGCCCATTCTTTGAGATTTATCAAACTTTTTTAGTTTGTGTGGGCCCAGAGGGGCTTAACCCATCTTGCTGAAGTAAATGGAGCTTCAAGGAATTTACGATGGGGACCACTGTTGTAGACAACAGAAAAACTTGATGGAGGTTGTGAATCTTTTAACTGAAGTTCTCAATTTATTGTTGTCAGTTATAAACATCACATCTAATGCCTGTCTGTTTCATTACCATCTACAATTCCTCACAGAGGCTTTGAATGTAAACTCAGCTCTTAGTTACACACCAAAATAATCATAACAAATCTTCCCTGTAACACTTCACATATAGGCTCTAGACTGGACCCTTTGCAGTATTATTTACAGTGATCTAACATTAATCTACCACGAGCAAGCACTTGACAGTATCACAAAGAAAACACATCCCAACTTTCACAGGCAGAGACCTCTAAAGAAACAAGACTCTTTAGCAGACAGCCATCTGCTCTAGTTGTCTGAGCAGAGAATTTATGTTGCTTATGTTTTATACCAAGAAACCGGCAGGACGCCTTTTCGGTCTCCATTCTCACACCACATTCCACCACTAATGGCCACTTTGAGCCCATTGTAATCAAGTTTATAATTCATTGCTCACGCAGACCTCAATTCTTCATGAAAGAAATGCTTGGCATGGAGAAAAGTTTGACCTGTCGAGTGTGTTTCAACCTCGAAAAGACAGATTCAAATAGCTTTGTTCGGCAGAGAAAACCTTGACCTGCGGCCATTGTTTGGCTCTCTGCAGATAGGATCAGGGTCTATGACATCCCCACCCCACCTCTGTTAGCTTGCTGTAAAAGGACAGGCAGGCGGGGGGAGAAGCCACAGGCAGCTCTGCGTCCTGAACAATACCTGCCTTGTGCTAATGGAGGTGTCATCTGGCACAGGGCTGATTAGTCAGCGATTACAGCCGGGCCTCAATTGCCGTGACAACTGCTGCAAACACAATGGGCCCTGATAGAGCCAGCTGTTTGGTCCTCTGCAATTAACCCTGCATCCCACTCGTCTCCGGCAGTGCGCTGCCTCTAATTGACTATCGGGCACACAAAGCAGGGGCTGCGGGCCAGACCCCCTGGACGTAGCCCCCCACCCCCACCCCACCCCTCCACAGAGGTAGAGATGATAATAATAGAGGCATCCTGTGGACTCGACTGCCAGTCAATCAAAGCTGCGGATCCCCACAGGAGCTTCCTGAGGAGCGAGAGAGCAGAGGAAGCACATGTATGAGCCAGTGATCAACAGGGTAGAGCAGCCTCGCAGGGGGCAGACATGTTGAATGTGCCCTCAGCCGGAGCGCTAATCAATTCAAGTACACGTGACGGGAAAGGAAACCCTGCTGCTAGCCTGATATCAGAAAAGACATTTTTAGGAACACTCATCTCCCTCTGTTCATCTCAAGGTTGATTTTCTGTGCACAACAGAGAAGGAAAAAAATCAAGGCAATTATTTGTCAGGCCTTTGCTATCTATAATTACAAAGATAGAAATCAAACTGCAGTGATTTCTCCAAGGATAGAACCCTCTGAATGTGCGGCTGCTTGTGTCATCATAATCATCAAACTAATGCATAATGTAAGACAGTGGAAATGAAAATGTGGTCTTTACCTAAGTCTCATTAGACTTGTCTGAACTCCCACTTTCTGTATTTAATTTGCAGATTAGCTAGCCTTTATGATTTCACAATTGGTATTGGCATTGTAGCCAAAGGGAAACAAGGGTGAGGTCAATTGATGGCTATAAATGTATCTAACTTGTTGTTCTTCTGTACCTTTGTCTGTTCCTGCCTCTTTCTCTTTGCATCTATGTTTATCACTTCAACAATCAAACACACTTTTGGCAGAGAGCTAACACTTACCAGGTTTAGAGAAAGTTATCCACCTTTTAAAATCTGTTTTTCCCCATAGTCTGTAGAAAGAACTGGACAAAGCCATGTGACATCAGTCGATAATCACAAGAAGCCTTTGGATTTGCTGATGCATATTTGAGGATGCTTCCATACTGCACATGTTATATCAACTGAACTTTAGATCAATTTACTCACAGTTAATATACTGTGTAAAGGTGGGACTTGAAGTCATCTGACCAACAGCATACCTGTCTAGATTTGTAGCCTTACCAATTATGCCCCAAATTTTTCAAACAGAAATCCTCAAAAAAAAAAAAAAAGGCACTATATAAAAAAATTCACCCTACATACAGTTATTTTTCAGCCCTTGAGGTTTCAATGGTTTAAAGTATCATGGAGAGATTAAAAAAAGCCCAATTAAAACAAACATTAATTCACTGCGATAAAGTGGCTTGATATAATTCTTTATATTACTGAAGAGAGCAAGATCACTGTCTAAAGTCCATGTTGGAGATTATTCCACATCAGTGGAGTGTACAGTAAAATGCTAAAAGTAGATTTTCTAAGTTCTGAGTGAACACACAGGACTGTAGAGCAAGTTTTGTTAAGTCCAGTGGCCCAGTTTGGCATAGATGTTGCTTAAGAAGGTGAATGCCCAATAGACAGTTTAGATGTTTGTCACATCTGAGTACCAGAGAATATTAACCAACTGTGTTAGACATAATTCAATGTCCAGTGTAGTCATTCATTTACACAGAAAAACAATGAAAATGTCCTGAATTTACTCTGCAGGTCTTTTCACCCAGATTATACTTTAAAACTTACCTGCTGCCCCCTAGTATTTTCCCTCCCCCCACCTCTTCATTGACTGGCATGCAAACTACAGAAAAACTTCCTGCTTTGACCGCAAAGTGTGAACAAGCAAGTCAGGGGATTATCTGCAGGATGGTTTTCCAAAGTATTGTCTGGAAAACATCTTTTTTTTTTTTTTTTTTCTCTTCATAGAGGTCTAAAGGTATGAGTTTAAGAGCACAGTGAACAACTGAAACAATAGATTTCAGGGTGGAAGCAGCAGCTTGTCAACAGAGAATATCACCATAATGTAAGAACTGACAACATTACTGTTACAATGCTTTTCCTACAGCTACAAGGAAAACTACATCCATTTCCCCTGCTGAAGTTTGCTCTTAAAACTTACAGAATGATGCTTTAATGTACATGATTCATCCAGCTGAATACTAGAATATTTATATGTGTAACTCCTTCAGTGCTGCTACCATTTAATGATGATATCTTTGCTTTAGATTTAGATTTTGTTTTAGACTGATAAATGTATCCTACAGATCTTCAAAGCAAAACGCAGTTTCCTATAAAGCTAGCTGCACAGGTTTTGCAAAACAATACAAAGTGCCATCATCTGCATAAAGTTAAATATTACAGTCAGTTATAGTGGAGCCAATATAATTAATATAGAATGTAATTGAAAGGGACCCAGAATCAATCCCATCTTGAGCTATGAACCTGCCAGCATGTTTCACAAATAGCAGAGAGGATAATAAGAATGTTAAAGCAATCTGCACACTGATCCTTCACAGGCACGCAGACATGGCCTCGTGTCAAAAAATGGATTTAATCATTAAAGAGATTTTATGGGAAAGAAAACTTGGAAAAAAATCCCAAATCTAATCTTTCATTTCATTAAACCAAATCTAATCTAAGATTTAATCAGTCTATTTCCTGCACAAGCAGAAGGAAGAAATTCCAAGTGGAGAGCCTAATTGTGTCTTCCTCCTCACACAGACTGCAGCGTGAGGTCACTCAGTGAGCCTGGTGCACGTGTGCAGTTAATACAGTGCACTGAAAAGACCACAGGTACACATACACCCTGACAAAGCAAGAAAAATGACTCCTTTTCAGTTTTTCTTCAGCTTGTTTGTCCATGAGAGTCATTTATAGTTTCATATATGATTTTAACATGTTGACAGACAACGTGTGAGATCAAAAACAGCTAATTAGGTTTCTTTTAAAAAGTGTTCCTTCACAGAAATGTGAGATATTGCCCCACCAGGACGCTGTCATGTTTACATTTTCTCGTTAGAATTTATCTCTGAAGCCAGATGTTACTGAATCAGCCATGAAAATTAATTAGCTGGTTTGATGTGGCAACCTCGTGCTCCTTCCAGACAGACCTGGCTTTTATGGGCTGTAGGGGAAATTACTGAGAATTGATTGATCCTGAAGGACTCCTCTGTGCACATGGTCTAGCAGGCAGACACACTCACACACAGTGAGAGACACACTCAATTTCTGCCAACGCCAGCCGACTCAGTATTATACCATCCAGATGAATCTGGCATCTTTTCTCTTTAAAGGTGGAATATGGACTTAAAGCATGTCTACATTCATTTAGACAAATCCAAAGCCATATTACCTTCAAGTCATGTACTAACATTATTTCAAATCTTTCAGACAATTTTCAAAGTCAGGCATATACTTTATTTATAGTTTAGTAACAGTCTGTGTTTTGACATGGTTGCTGCCAAGACGTGGCTTGCAATCAAAGCGCTAAAAGTTTCAATTTATAAATTGTTTTGGCACTGCTTCTGTTTTACTTATATACATTTTACACCTATTTAGGAAATAAGCCAATACTAAACCCTAAATGCAGTGTTTAACTTAACTCCCCAACCACTCCACCTGAAATTCCTCAGACTTCACCACTCACCCAGAGATGAGAGAAACCACAGTTAAGCACAGAGCCATGACATTTGACTAAAAGGAGAACCAAATGACCTGATAAAAATAAAGTGCATATTTTGAAATTTTGACCTTCGTTTTATATTATGGTTGTATATCTATTTTAGCAACATAATTACGCTACAAGAAATAACGCATACAATCACACCTTAAAGACCAACAAATGTAAGTTGCAAAAGATAACCAAAAAAGGCAAACAAAAGACAAGAAAATATGACAACATAGAACAACATAAACAAAAGCAAAACAGAAAGCCTTGACCTTTTCTGAAGGTGAACTTAAGACCAGTCAAATATATTCAATCTTCAACTGCTTTTTGCTGGATACTTAAACTAAAACAAATTATTCTCTTTATAATATTGTTTATTTTCACAGGGGCAGCAAACAATAAATGTAATCACACCATCTTATTTGCATCCGTAGCAAAAGGCTGGATGAATAAATTACACATGGTAGTAGAAAATGGTTTATCTGATATTTGTAGGTATAGAATAGGGCTGTCCCAAGGCAGACAGAGTCAAATCCGGCTAACTGCAAGTTAACTGATACAACTGGTCAACAGTTCATAAATCACTCAAAAAAAAAAAAAAAAGATAAAAAAAAGACAGTATTTATTTAATACAGAATCACAACATCAGCAGGCTAAATGTGTTAAGCTGGGATTGGAGCCTATCCCAGCTGACATAGGGTCTGAGACGGGGGACACCCTGAACTGGTCACCAGCAGATCGCAGGGCAGCATAAAGAGACTGACAAGCATTCACTCTCATCCACATACTCCGTCTGCACAGTGGACGTGCACATTGCGCACTGCACGACAAATCGCCCACAGTCTCTTCAATCAGTCTGTTTCCACAGCTTGCGCCTCGCTCCATCCGCAGTGCGTACCAGCAGCGTCCTGCTGCACCAGATCACTTGAAATATAAAGCGACTCTATTTTCAGCATGAGCTGCTTCAACTCTGCATCAATCACCACCAAGCTGATCGACCCAAAACAGGAAAACAATTGCTCAGAGCTTCTGTAATATTTTTAAATACACAAAGGAATATCATATCATATTAAAGGAAATAAAGAGATTTCCCTAGAATTGATCACTGTTAATGAGCAGATGTGTTTTCTCCCTTGTCTATGGATTAAAATTATCATAATAAAATGTAAATACAAGAAATTTAAGGCATTAATAAGCCATGAACATATAGTGTTAAAAGCTATTTATTTCTGTAATGTACTCACCCACGGTGAAAAAGAGAACTCACAGAAATCTAGGGCTGGGCATTGTTACAAACCTCACGATTCGATTCGATTTCAATTCTTTGGGTGGCAATTCGATTCAGTATCGATTCAGTAAGAAGTAGAAATACACAAATAATTAGAGTACCTGTTGACAATTTTTGACTTTTTTTATTTTGATGCCAATGTGAACATATGTGGTACGTCACCTCATATTTTTGAGCAAACATCTGAAAATAAAAATTTGCACAGTAATAACTTATTTGTGCATATGGAGTACAAAAGTAAAAAAACATGATAGTTAACACTATAATTAGAAATGTCCACCTGGTCTTTTTTGTCAATAAATGTGTCAGGAATTGTCCTTTGAATACATTTTTTCACCCTTTTTTCAGGAGAAAAAAAAGTAAACAATTCTTGCAAGTATTTGTCATTATTATGCTATAAATGCTTAAAACAGTGTGTAATTACAAGCAAAGAATAAAAATGGCATTGAATTTTCAACAGGATTCTCCTCATAAACAATGAATGAACATATAGAAATTTTTTTGAGATAACCAAAATAAACTTAATCCATTTTACATAAACTCAAACATTTATGTTTGCCTACAGCATTTAGTGTCCATGTTACAGCCTGTTATATTGGACCATGTTCAGGGTTTTTTTCTTACTGATGGTAATCCCTGAAGCAGTTCTTGTCCAGCTGAAGACAGAGATCCCAACATTTCATCCTCCAGTATTTCTAAAATTACTATTTATGGAATCCATAGAAAACTAACTATGATGAAAAAGAGAGTAAATGCCAAAAAAGACGATAAAACACGCGGAAAATACGTCGGAATATGGCAAAACACAGAGAAAATACGGCAAAAGAACGAAAAGAAAACACTCCAGAATGATACTAATGCCATTGTGTTTAATATTTTACATTATTTACATGGAAAATACTGATAAACCGCCGTTAAATCACTCTCATGTTCAGCTGTCAATCCTATCACTCTGCAAGCATGTCTTCTTCTGGTGGCAGCTGGATAAACACTGAAAAGCTGCACAGCACCCCCACTGGCCAGGAGGTGAATCGATTCAGAAGATTTGCTGAATCGATATTGAATTGGGAGGGAAATAATTGCAATGCATTGCTGAATTGCTAATTCTGTCCACCCCTACAGAAATCATAGTAAAAAGTAATCAGTGGAAAAGTCGTTTTCAAAGGTGGGTTGGCTGTACAAGCAGCTGTTTACATGTTGCTCTTCATACATATATGTAGCCCTTATTGCGTGACTTCACAATTCTCTAATGATTATGTTTCTTGCTGCAGCGCTCTGCAGCTCTGTGCTTCCGCTGCCTGTGGGCCGGGTCGTGCACCGACATTGCACTAATCAACCTAATGAGCATGTTTTTGGTTTGTGAAAGGAAGCCATGAGTGCCGGAGAGAACCCAGGCATGCACAGGAACATCCACACTGAAAAGCCCTGACTGACCCGTGGATTGAACCAACAACCTTCTTGCTGTAGGGCACTTGTGATGTATGATTCATGAAACAACTTTGATGCTTAAAGGTTCAGAAAATACACCATATGGGACACTTTTTTTAAGAGTCTTAAATTCATTACAAGTAAGAAGTGAAGATTGAAGGCACATTGTATTTTGTTATGCTAACAAATATCATTAAAATTCACAATTCTGTTGACAAAATACTTTTCATATGTTCTTAATTTTTCATTGTTCAAAACTGAATAAATGTGATGCACAATTAAAGTAAGCTTAATTTCTGACTTATGTATGCTTTGATCTATTCAGCATTCAAGCTACAAAAAAGTCTAGTTTCTTTTCTCTGAATGCCTCTTCATGTTTTTGATTTTTTTCTCCCTTTAACCTTCTCTAAATATTTCCTCTGTCTTCACCTGCTCTGTCCCCCAAACCTCATCTTTACACCCCCACATCTTCCCTTTCACACCCCCTCTGTCTGTCTGTCTCCCCATCCCTCCATGCCTGTCTCCTCTTCTCCCCCACCTTCGTCTCTTCTTCTCCCCTCTCTGTCTCCTCCATCTCCCTCTCTGAGTAAGTGAGTTTCATCTGGGGTGCTTGCCGGGCGAAATCACCTCAGGGCGAACACTTTATTATCTGTAGTCAAAGCGTCACCACAAATACCATTCTACACACACAAGTGTCACTTTCCATTTGTCTGCACTCTGGCTGCATTAGCAGAGCCTCGCCGGCCCAGAGCCTCGTCTCAAATGCGGCCGGCAGAGGAAAACTAACAGCGTGGGAAAGCGCTCGTCCTGCATTCCTGCCCCATTAACACCACTGACAGCAAAAGAGCAGACCTACTGCCTCTGAACTAAAACATTACTATCAGCACTTACCTTTGGGAAGAAAGCTTTCTAAAAGACAAAAACATAAAGATATTCAAACAGGCTTGACTTTCTATTTAGTTCTGGAAATCATCACATGCATGCATAATGCTTTTATTCTAAATGTAGTATGCCAGCGGAGTACAGATTAACCTTGCTGGTTAACTCTGATATATTCCAGAAGTGTTGTTAGTGTGCAGCTCCCCCGTAAATTGGAGAAATAACACAAAAAAGTAAGAAACCAAAACATGAGATCCCCGGAGATGACTGCATGTGTTAATTAGCAATGACGGAGCTGAGCATCCCACAGAAACAACACCAGTGTGTAGTTTGTGTCCTCTTTGAGCCACAGAGGAATGCAGGCCAGCAGCCATGTCAAGCCTTTTGTGGGACACCAGTGCACCAAACAAACACAGAAACTGGGGCAACATGTTTACCTCACACCAGACCATGGGCTCCAGAAACAAAACCACCAAACTAAAAGAGTGACCTCCATGTTTGTTCCCA
Organism: Cetoscarus ocellatus; assembly: GCA_037902135.1. Classification (NCBI taxonomy): domain Eukaryota; kingdom Metazoa; phylum Chordata; class Actinopteri; order Labriformes; family Labridae; genus Cetoscarus; species Cetoscarus ocellatus. Next base: position 872,441 of record JBAMNC010000421.1, read on the forward strand.
TGACAGCCAAAAAAAGAAATTCAATAGAAATATGTGACAAGGTTTTCTACACTGATCGTTATACTTGGGTGGGCCTTTGAGTAATATTTACAGCCCTACAAGTACATTTCCTGACCATTGTTCTGTTTTAAGTCCTATCAACACCTGCATGTAAGAGGGAAGTCCATCTGCACAATTATGTTAAAAATTAAGCTTTTATATGTTGTTGAAACATTTTCAACAGCTACTTGTAGCTGAGATTATCCTGCATTGAACTATTCCAGGATTATCACTAAGAACAATAAACCTGCACATGTGCAGCCCACCTGCTCTGTTTCTGGAATGTCGATCCACGTGTTTCAAAACACACACATTGTTATCTAAGTGACTTTATAAAATGTACTGCCAATGAATGCTGTCCAAAGACTAATTCATTTCTCTGGGCTGATGCTATGTTATAACCTACGCTCTTATGGATGTTCGCATTGGATGCATTTTACTTGCATTGCTGCAGCAGTGCAGTTTTCATTTTAACAAGCATGTTATTGTCAGAGCTTTTACACTGCCAGCATGAGCCGCAGGTCTCATACGCCAAAAATCTTTAGAATAGGAGGCTTGCCTATTTTTTTGCGATGTAGACAGGAAAATAAAAACACAGGGAACCCTATGTACCTTGTTTCAGCTGGCATCTATGTCCACAGTGGTAGAATATGCTACAGATAAGACAGAAACAATTCAATTACATTTTTGTTGGTCCTTTCTGTGGAGAAACTCCTATGGTTCATACAGAATGCTTTTGTTTGGAATTTTCCTTGGTGGTTATTCAGGTCACTTGTTTGGAGATTTATTGTGGCTCTTCCTTTACTTTCTATTTCAGCTCTTTGTTGAGGTGAAATTCATGGAGGGATCGGGCTGTGGAAAACAGACACGCACTCCTGGTATGAAAGCCATGGCATCATGAACTGGCACACACATCCAGCGTCAAAACAACACAATAAACTGACTTGCTCTCAAATCAAAGGAGTATTGCCTTATTCATGTATCAATCAAACTGATACCAGAACATCAAATGAATGCTAACGAATCCCTTCCCTCTCCCTCAACTGAATCAGCAGCTGTAAATTTCTATTTCTCAGATGTCTTCTCTTTTATCTGTTTTTGCTATAATTGTCGGTCAATAAACTGCTGCTTATTATTTATAACTTTTATACTTGGATATTGAATTTTTGTAGCCATGGTTCCTTGTGCACAAATAAGCAGAGCGTTAGGACCAGAGTACAAATCACGCTGCCCACTAGCAATTTGGTGGAATATTGCAGGGGAACATGGACACACCAACACACAGGTAATGATGCAGGGCACTATGGCAGGGGGCAGCATAGATTTGGCACAGAAGTAAACTGGGCTTACGGGGCTGACTACATAGAGATGAATCAAGCAAGGCACACAAAATGCCTTTTGTAAACAAAAAACAGGAAAGCACAGGGAGTGCTTTTGGAGAGGGTCTGTGTCTGCACACAGGCTGCCACAAAAAAAGTGGGAAAATATAAATTTGATCAAACCTTAAGCTTCAGTCTAGATTCACCACTTTAAGAGAAAAGAAAAACAGTGACAAAAAAATAGAAGTATTTGGTGCAACCCAGTCTCATGTCAAAATGTAAAATAGCTATGTTTGTCCAGAGTACAAATACCTTCACACATACAGCTTGAAGTAGGTCGCCACTCAGCAGGTCTCAGGGCTCTTTTCTCTTCTTTTCTCTACCTGTCTTTGCCTTGTGCCTGCTTTATTTGTGACTGCTTTTGCCAAAAGTGATGTTAACAAGAGCTGCAATTTTACATCTTAACAAGAGAAGTTGAAATTGTTAAACTTTTATGAGCACCCGAATAACGCTGGAAGACCATGGCGTGCACTACAGGAAAACCATCATTTTACAGATTGTGCTTTTCTGGGGTTCTCTTTATGACAGTGACTTAAAGAAAAACACAGAAGAAAATGATCCTAAACAATGAAGTTGGAAGGAAAAACTTCTCTGGAAAATACTGTCTGAACCAATTTGAATATTTCAAACTGAGCACGGAGCAACCCCCTTATATCAGCACCCGTTCCAGCAGCAGCCTTCCTTTGCAATAATTCATGTGCAGCATGATAGATAATAAATGTTCAAAATAAGTATATTCATCACAAACTGCTCTCTGTTTAATAATCAAGTCTGGCCAAAGGGCTTAGTGGAGTCCATGCTCTGTATGGATGGGGGGATCTGGCTCCCCAGTTTGTGGGCCTGTGATGATCCAGCCCTCAGGCCTGCCTGGCCCACCCTCATTGTGCATACAGCATGGTCTAGAAAGCAGGGCTTTATCAGCAAATACCCCGAGTCAGCACAAGCAGCGGGGCGGTTATGCGTTGCGACTGGCACACCAGCCGATATTGTCATGTGCGATTAGGCCTGTGCTCACGAGCCTGTGAACTCATTCCTATGGCATCAAAGTCACCCCCTGCACCCAGCCGCCCCCACTACGCTCGTCCAGTTACATCCCCTCCTCTCTGCTGCCCTCTGCTCCCTCTCGCGGCTTTTCCATTTTACATTCAGCCCTGCTCCTCCACAAAAACACCCTCGCTGAACCCTGTGGAAAGCCGTGCTCCAGTGCAAAAACACACAGAGGCAAAACACAACAACAGGTTGGGCTGGTTCCATTTCCAAAACAAAATTCTGCAGCTCAAATATGTCAGTCTAGAAGGGTCATCCACAAGTTAAAGCCAGCCAGCACTGCCAGAAACAGCTGGTGCTGGTTATTTTGTCTCGGTACACCTCTCCAGATGACACGGCTGATAGAGAGGAACAAAAGACAGCTCAGAGGAAAGAGACGCTACAAGGCTGGTTATGGGAAAACACTAAGAAGCAGAGATTAAAGCGTCAGTGATGATGCAGGGAGCAGTGCAGGACACACGGAAATACAACGAGCCCAAATCCTGACCTGAAACATTCATGCCTCACCCTCCCTGTCCTGTCTTTAAGAGAATATGCCACACTGTGACACTATTTTCTCAAAGGGCTGCATGTACAGCCCAAAGCAAGTCATGCACAAACTCAAATGGACAACAACACAAACACACACACACACAGTGGTTTGGAGTAAAGGACCCCAGAGGTAGAGATTGTAAGCGCATTCAGAGATAAGAAAAAGAACCAGAGCAGAGAGCAGAGAAGGAGGAAGAAAGGCAGAAAGAGAATGGGGGAGAGAGAGAGATGAGGGGGAGAGATGAGGGGAGGCTGGAGGCGCCCGAGCAGGCCTGTCAGACCGGAGGATGTGCTGGTGCGCAAGCCTGCAGGTAAATGGAAGAAGAAAGGCGCCTGCAGGCTGCCCGAGGCAAGCCTGGGCCCTTCTGTTCTATCATTTAGGAGACAAGTCCTCCACTGATTCCCAATTAATATTTAACACTGCACAGACAACAAGGCAGGCGGCTACAGTATACATGCCAACAAGAGGAGCGGAGAGGAGAGGAGAAGAGAGGAGAGGGTGCAATTTGAGAAAGATGAAGTAAGATGTCAGTGTAAAGAATGTAAAAGAACAGAAGTTTTTAGGGGTTGCTTATAGCTGAAATCTGTAATGTGTCTTTATTAATACATCACTCTCTACACTTTCTGATTTTCCTGTAAAAGCAGTGTTCAAGGGGCTGTAGAGTTGGTTTGTTAAAAATCTACCTGAAGGTTAACAAAAATCACAGTTGGAAAAGAAGCCAGAGGATAGAGAGCTACAGCAGCGGACAGTGACAGATTAGATTATTGAAAATACTAAATGTTGTGATAACGACATGAATTGTTGCAGTTTAACAAAGACAATGAGTGCATATGAGCTGTTACTCAGACTCCTTGCATACACTAATTTCTCTGTTTTATCCAGCAATTGCAGCTGCAATATGATTTTTCTGGATCTAAAAGAGTGAGTGTCCATCTTGCTTTGGTCTTTAAAATGTTAGAGGGAAACACATTACAAAACAGGAATCAAAACGAGTTGTCACAGGTGTCAAAATCTATTTGTTGCATGACTTTTATTAAATTATTTTTAATTCATTTTCTAGGATATCTTTGGGCTTTTTGTATTTATTGATAGTGAATAGACAGTAAACAATGTAAGAAAGGGATAATAGAGTGGGGGAAGACACACAGGACATGGGCCAGGGGAAGGAATTGCATCTGGGCCAACCACACAGGGCAAGAACCTCAATAGATGGCATATGCTTAGAGGTAAACTCCTTAGCCACCAGCACCACTGCAATGATGTTATTAACTTGCCAATGTGACTGGTAGTTAGGGATGGGAATCGATAAGACTTTATTGATACCGATGACATTAACGACTCTGCTATCGATCACAATCTGATTTCCTCATTGATACCTCCTGATCTTCCTGGTGGGCAAATGTTGGCCTACATAGGTTTCCAGTGACAGCAATGTCCAAAGTATATCACTCCTGATAATTCAATGCTGTGCTGTATATATAAAGGCTAACTGAAAGTTGTGCAGTAAGCGTCCTTTTGGTGAAAATTTCAGCACAGTTTTGACCACTTCTCTGTCTTTGAGTTGCAAACATGCAGAACAAAGTGAGAGGAATTGGTAAGGGAATTGATAAACAAAAAGACTAATGATATTGATTCATTTAGGGAGCTGTTATCAATTCTCAACTAGAATTGGGTTATAATTTCCATCCCTACTAGTAGTCCAAGGCTTTTGGTTTCAGGTATGACATGGGTTACTTCTCCAATGAGCACAACAACACACGATTGTACTGGTGATGATGGTTTTCACACTGGTTTACTGCCTATTGGAGTAATATTAGACAAGAAGTGTCAACGCTTCAAATACAGGAATGAAGTGGTGAACTTTTCCCAACACCCTAACCCCAAAGCTATGGCCAGGCAAATGTGATTCAGTATTTTTCAGGCCTAAAATGACCATGTGAAGATGAGAATGAGCCCAACAAGAAAACCACAGAAAGTTAAGTAAAATGTCCCACAGGAGCAGTACTGCAATTTCGACACCGTGCTGTGGGCACTTTGCATTCCCATGCTTTTCCTCCCAAACTCTCTGCTCTGTTACTACAATGGACTATAAATTATAGTCAGAGACTACACTATGAAGTGTGCAAGTTCTAGAATGACCTAAACCAAGTCATCAACACAGTTTGACTACAAAATCACCTAAAATACAGTTAGGATTAATCATACTTCTTATAAGAAGGATTTTTGTGAAATAGGACCCCTAAAAGGCATCTGGCTTTTAAGTAGGGGTCCATATGTCAGATAATAGATACAGTATAAATATAATATAGCAGAATAAATAAGACAACCCTGTAAAGAAGGACTCCAAATCACAGCATGATAAATATTAACCTTTTGTAAATTTCATCCCAGAAACAGTGGCTAGAAACAGCAGAAACCTATAGGAAATAGAACTGAACCCTTACAAATCAACATTATTATGCACCTTTTGTTTGGCAAATACTATAGAGCAAAAGATAGATTTGCCAGTTACCTGTAATTTCTTTGGACTTAAAAAAGTAGCACAGAAGAAATAGACCAATTAAAGGCTGGGAAAACTGGCAAAGGAAGATGACACAAAATTTGGATTCAAAACTCTTTTTTTCTACAGAGTTCTGGATGAACATATCACTCAAAAACACTATCAGCATGCCAGAAACTTGCAGCACGCCCTGACTGCCTTACGTGGTCAATCTGCTGCAGGCTCAGCTCGGCTCTGAGATGGCACAGACTGTGTGTCATTTCCTGTGGGACAGCGAGGGATTGGGACATTCTCTTTACCCCTCGCTTTCATCCCCACGAACCACCCACCCCTGCCCCACTCTCTGGCCGGTGAAGACAGAGGGTGTCGCTGCCTTGCACCTGGGGTGCCCAAATGCCAGCTCTGAGACTTTGGAAGCAGGAACCTGTTTTTCAACCCAAGTCCCGCTGTGAAAAGTGAAGCAGAGCCCCTCTTCCTCAAGCTCAACCTCCCAAGGTAGTAGGATTGCTCTGCCCCCTGTGTTCACAGCAGAAGGCAGAGGGCAGGGGGAAGGCATGGCGCTGTTGGATGCCAGCAGCCGGAAATGATCCTGTGTGTGCCAACACTGAGAAGCCAACATGACGAAGGAGCCAGTCACATGAGGTAAGACAAATACTTCCAATATCACAAGGCTGCCCCTCTGTAATACACTCAAACTTTATTAATGCTCTGGGTTTGCAGTAAAGTGCATGATGAAAGTGTGATGACACTTTTCATCTGGCTATGCAAACCCAGCAATCCCCAAAATGAGACAGCATGAGCAGGCACCCAGGAGGAGGCTGGCCATGGATAGCTGTCAATCACCTTTCACAGTGAAAAATACCTCCTGACCTCTGCTTCCCCGCTGCAGACGGAGGAATAATGAAAGTCTCTGTGGGCACTCTGTGGAATTCCAAATGGGAGTTAGAAACGAGGTGGTTCAATCAGTGGGAAAAGGTCAAGTGCATGCAGATTCTCTCTCCCTCGCTCGCTCTGCCTTCGCTCTTTCCCCTGGTTCCACTTTCTGCCCCTACCTCCAGGGTACTGAGGCAATCAGGGGAAAAGGTTGTTATTTCTTCTGCTGCTGGTGACCACTTTTAAATATTCACCGGCCCCCAGATTTTCCCCTACATAACAGGCGGCAGACTAACCTACTGCAATTTGATATGGTCAGCTAATTCCCCTGTTATGTCTCACAGCGGCACAGACAATAGTGGAGGAGAGGTGGCTGGAGGTCATTACCTGCGCGTATTCCCCCTCACAGAAAGTGTGACTTATAGAAAGAGAAGCTACTAAAAGCAAAGCAAACTAATGGTTCTGGCAGCTCTGCCTGCACAGGCATAGGGCTATTAGGAAACTACAATCCCCAGGTGAACCTCTGTGTCATGTCCTAAGGCTCTGTGTGACACGGCCAGGTTGTCTCTGTCCATCAAGCCAGAGGAGGGCTGAACCACACCTGACACAGCATGAACCTGGGATATCTGGCCTTCTGGGAACTTTTCATCTGCGCCTGGCTGATTGGCACCGCAGGCCTCCTGGGTGGTGTCATAGAGGGTTACATAGGCAGGTGTGCTGATGTGTGTGTGTGTGTTTGCACAAGTCTGGATAATCAAATAATAACAACAAAGAAAATACAACTACTACTAATAGAAATAATAATAAAAACAATAATAAAAATTAATCAATAAATGATAGTAGCTTTGCTTTTACAGTAATTTTAAAGTTTACATAATGCTTTAACATAAAAACAGAAACATACAGAAAACAAAACACAATAACCTAAGCACAAACACAAACAAACAAGAAGAGTACCAAAAACAAGCATAATTGAAATAGAAGTTAAGGATGAAATGCTTTTATGCTTCAGCAAAGTCTGTCATGTTAAATCTTTGATGTCATATAATGGTAGATTTTTAAAACACCTTAATCATTCACTGCTATGTTTGGAAAATCACCCCAAAACTGTAATAACTCATTACTCCATCAAAAAGTAGTAAAATTACTCCCCTTGTTACAGAGTATCAAAACTTACAGATAAATTTCGACAAATAATATGGGTTATTAAAATAAAAGCCAGCTTTTTAACTTTTCACCCTCTATGCTGTGTTGAGGTTTTAAGCTGCATATGCGCATAATCATGATAACAGCAAACCAAGGTAAAAAGTATCACTTTGATCAATGACTGTGATGTTACACCTCTTTTAGATATTTTAATCCTTAAAAATGACACGTCATTTCCAGTGGCTCATAACATCGTTGATAAACCACTGGAAAGATGATGTACTTATAAAATGACCAAAAAATCATGTCATATTTAAGTTTAAACAACAAATTTTACAATCATTTAGCTAGCTCGAAAAACAGCTAATGATAGCATTGTGTCATATCCAAGCTAATTTTACCATTAGCTAGGATATATAACAGTCAAGTTGCAGTGATACCATAGAAATGGTACTCTGTATAATCTGATAAGACACAATTTAAATACATTTTAGGGCTGCTCAATTATGGCAACATTCATAACTATGATAATTTTAATAGCTAGTGAGATGGCCATTATGAAACACAATGACTCACTGATTTTGAAACATGCAACGCATGATTTCATTAAGCGTATATGCTGTCATTTTAAACATTAAAGAACATTCAATACATAGAAATATACTTAAAAAAAATACAAATACCTCAAAACAATGTTAATAATATTAATGGAAAAGTAAAAATGTTTGTTTTGCAGGTGGTGGTACTTTTTAATAGCTTTTCTCCAAGCATTTTTTTGCCTCATGAGGTAATGATCAAACATTTCCTGTTAAGTAAATAAACCTTGTACGCTGGTTTGATTGAAATGAACCTTCTGATAAAACATGACCAGGGGATGTGGATAGCTTAACTTTTGGGTTGTGCATATGTACTTCACAACTGTCATTATTACCATACCATCTGGGGAAACAGATCTGTGAAAACTGATGGTATTAAAAAGCTGCACAGCAACTGCACAGAGTGGACTTTTGCTGAACACTACTAAAGACATCAAGCAACTTAAACATAATTTCAAGAGGACCCCCTCAGCTTGACTGTGTCTTAAATACCATGGCAACTTAAATCCAAGATTTTATAAGATTTTCTGACACAAATTTTTAGCAAGGAGGTGGTTTGATTATCTCTATTGCTGCTGATTAGTCACCATGTGTCTATGTGTAAAGAGATTAATTAACAGTGACCATCAATTGTCATGTGTTTCATATGTAGAAACAAGAGTACCATATACAGTAAATGCAAGAAAATCCTGCACATCTTGACGACAGAGAATAAAAGTTGCCATGTGAACATGATAAAGCTAACAAAAGGATTGCTAGAGCATTGTGTGAGAGTGTGTGTATGTGTGAGTGCATGTTTATGAAAAAAGGCACTAGTGAGGTTTTAAAAAAGTATGAACACCCAGGTTTAACCAAAAATTTGAGCCCATTACAGATTTGGGAAAAAAAAGAAAACTGTGTGGTAATTACGGCTGAACATGCGATGGATATGAATGAATAAACACTGTGCTCATTCAGTCTGACAATTACGTTCCCAGAAACCGTTGTTCCCGGCACAAGTATGTAACTGCTAAGTAAATGATCAAATGAAAATGTGCTGAAATCTGAAAAATAATATTTGGAGATACAGCCCTGCAGAAAGCTCCTCATCAAGCCTTAAATTGAGGGATTCTTGACCGGTTAGTCTAGAGCTGACTTGTGGCAGAGTAATTGCTGTCTGGGCCAGGGAGGAGGTAGCTGGGGTGGAGGTGATGGTGGTAGGAGTGGGGTGTAGGGGGTGTGGGGGGTGTGGGGCTGTTTGCCCTCCTGTCCAGCCATCCCGGTGTTACTCATCACTGGACCTGCACAACTCGTTCCCCCCTCAAGGAGCAGGGCTATAACACACTGCCTTTGCTCCCAAGACCTACAGCAGAGGAGGACGATCAAGGAGGGGGACTGACAGCGAGACTGGACGCCGCTGCCTGAGGGTGGCCAGGGTCAGTGGCATCTATTCACCCCTCTCTCCTCGCAGGGCCTTTCTCTCTCATCTGTCTGGATGGGTGCCCTCTCTCTGGGGCACAGCAGGATGAGAGGCCCTGGCTCCGCTGCCGTCCCTGCCTTTCATGTTTCCATCTAGGGCAGCAGTAGAGAGATGTGGAGGGGAGGACGAAGAAGAGGGGGGGCATGCTACAAATGTCACCCATAAGGGGGGAATTTAATTAAAAATGACATGGGCTGGCGCTGGAGAGTGCAGCCACATATGCGTGGAATTTGGGTGCAGAGAAAGCAAGTGGCTATGATTTATAATTCAAGTAATGCTCCGCGCTCCTTTTAATTCTACGGCCAGAGAAAAAAAATCAAAAGGCCGTCTCTGTGAGGCTAATCCAATATGATATTTTTAAGGGCAGGCGGTCAATGGCTTTTTGAAAAGCCAGCTCCTCTGTCTGCCTCTCTGCTTCTCTCCCTCTCTCTTCTCCACTTGTCTTTCCCCACCTCCTCCCTTCTCTCTCCCCCGTACACTCCAAGCTCTACAGTACCTCACCCCCACCCCACCTCCCAACCCCCTCGAGTCCAGACACTGAGTGGGGCTGTGATAATGGAAACATCCCGCTCTCCGCCTCCCGTTTCTCCCGCTAAGCTCTGTGCGCTTGGGGGAAATTGATTGTCTGGCGAGCCGATCTGAACGCTTCCAGCTGATGGTAGAGCCAGTTAAGTCCTTTTTTATTGAGGGTATGAGGGATTTTTAATGGGAGTCGCATCAATGAACTGTGCAGCCACTCAGCATCTGCATGCAGGGGCTTTCTCTAAAAAGCCTCCAAGCCCTCTTACCCACACACACACACACACACACCCCCACACACACACACACACACTTCTGTGTAAAGGACAGCAGATGCAAATGACACAGCCCACCTCTACCTCACTGCCAGGTAATTTCTCACCCTGCACCCCTCTCACAGCTCTTTGAGGGGTGTATTCTGGTATTCGGCCTCTTGTCAAGAGCCCAGGTCACCTTACCCAACAAACCCCCTCTATGTTGGCACAAGCTGGGCTGCGAAACAATCAGTCACAGGGACCTAATCTGCATGGTGACCCCAGTGTGTGCCTAGTTCTGCAGCCAGACCCACTGTCTGCCTCTGTGCACCCCTTCTGTGCCTGACGAACAATTGCCTTATTGAAGCCAAGAGCTGCACAGTGGTGGAAATCCAACACTTGCTTCTCCCCCCTCACCTTCCCCCTCCAAGGACAGAAAGGAGGCTATTATGTTCAAACATCCTCATTATGGACCTCGAGTCAGTTGCTGTGGTAGTCTTTCAATCAAAGGGTTTAACAGGTGGAGGAATAGAGAGTGAGAGAGCAAGGGAGGGGGGTCACAGAGGGAGAGGGAGGGTCAGTTAGAGGGGAGGGTAACGGGAGGACTGTAGACTGTTCTTTTTTTCTATTGATTTGAGCCCTGACTCCCACTGGCTGCTCCTCTGTGAAAGGACCCTGAGAGGAAGTGGGCTAATCCTGCAAAATTGGAGGGATGGAATCGATTAAGACGACGGTTCAGGACTCCCCTCCATTTCTCCTCACGTTCCTCTCCATCGTTACCTTCTCTAATTCTATTTCACGCAGGTCCTCTTTGTCCTTCCTTTAATTTCACCTCTCTAAAAGCTCTTAGTTAGCCTGTAGTAACCCCACTTAGCTGAAGAGTGGCCTCTTCTCAATTTACTATGATATCTGTTTACACTGTTTTACACACATCTGTACAGTCCCATAAGAAATATTCACACAGTGCAGGGAAATCAGAATAGATTTAAAGATGGAGACAGTTGCATTGCAGCTCCATAGTTTTGATTTTTATGAAGGAGAAGGTTGATGGGTTTTTGGATGAAATAAGTGACTTTGCCAGTAAGAATTCAGTGTTTCATTTCAGCACCTATAAGAAAGTCATAATTGAGTGACCAACCAAGAAAGGAAAACTGGTTGCCAGAGGGTCATGTTTTTACATACTGTAAGATACTCAAGTACTCTGACTTTATTATACCAACACATACATTTTTAAAGTTAAAGGCAAATAGTTTAACTTGAATTAATGGGAAAAAAACAAACATATTTATTCCACTCTAAAAATACAATGAAAGTACTAACTGGGTACTGAAGCATTGTCTACTTTTGTACTTAAAGAATTTTTATATGCTTTTCAATACTGCTTTATGTAACAGTTTTATTAAAAGAGTGGCATCCACATAATCAGTGGGACAAAATGTCAATATTATAATGTATTGTTATATGAATTTACATGTTAATGAATACATTTTTCCCCAGTACTGGAATCAATTTTGAAAAAAAATATGGTGTTTTGTTTACAGGTCTGTGGTTGGTTATGTCTGTCAAATTGATTCTGAATAGAAATGTATTCACATCACGATGAATGGGGGGTAAAGGTACCTGAGAGGGATCACTGTACCTGATTTCAGTCTGTTTTTTTCTTCCTTTTCGTTTTTTTCCACAGTAGGCATATGCAGTACATTTGAAACACTTAATAAGGTAACATGCTCTTCTAAACTCCTAACTCAACATCCTATAATTGTAGCTGAGCTGAATGTGTAAAGGTCATGGTCATCCTTAAAGTGAAGGAGTTTCGGATAAAACCAACAGCAAAAAGCGACAGAAAATATTTACACAATGACATGTGCATGTGCAGCTTCACTTAAAATGTGTATTTAGGGTAGATACATAAAGTGGTTTTCTCTATTGTGCGCAAAGATGATAATAATGTTAAAAAGAAAGAAAATGGATGATAAATGCTCTCAAGTGACTGAATGTATACTAAGAGGGCAAACATCCAAGTATTGTCAATGTGTGGGAATCACTAATGCTTTTCCTGCTTTGTTAATTTGGAGGTGGCCACCTGACCTCTGACAGATTTTATTTCCCTCCGTTTACCTTTACCAGAATACAACACGCACACTACTCTTCATCTTTACCGGGCTTAATCAGTCTACAATTCAATGATGGCACTTTCAGGCTGCTAGAGGAAGAGTTAAGCTCATGCAGGAGGATTTGGTCATTCCTTATTAAATTATGAAGTCTCTACAGAACTGCTGCACAAAAATAAAACAGAAAACCAGAAATAAGGCATTTAGTCCCATTTATTTTGCAAGAGGACCAAACTCTTGGATTGCAGGTGGCGTAGTTCTTATCCCTATGACTGCACTTAAACTATTTTAACATTACAAATGAGTTTGATGACATTCAAAGTATATACCAGTATAAACCAGTATACCGTTCTTTTACCCTTAGGTAGCTTGTGATAGGTCCACCTTGAATGGTTATGACATTTTGGGCTTTTGACAAACCCTCAAAAGCAGTATAGATTGTTTGATATTATGGCTGATGAGTATGGCACAAAGGAGTGAGGAGCTTGTCTTATCTGTTCCTCCTCCCAGCTCTATTTATTCTGTTTTAAAGCCATTTTTTCATTTCAGGGTAGAAGCACCAAAGTAAAAAAAATCTGGGCTCTTGCTACTTTTTAAAACCATTCACTTGGCAGTTCACCAGTTTTTGTACTATGTCCCATCTGATGGAGAAGCAGAGAATCTTCCCATTTCCACTAAGTCTCTGTAAGTTGAGGTAAAAACTAGTAGGTTAGGGCTCCCCTGCTGTCCATCCACACTCCTTTTAATCAGTTTGTGTTAGCTTGTAGGCCTGACATGTATACAAAGACCACTAAAGATTGTAGGAGCACTAAATAAGCAAAAAAAAAAAAAAATACTCCTTCTAAAGAGCTTATCAAAAAGCTTCACAAAATTAGGGAGAAATTCACTTCCAGATGCCCGGCTGCTGCTGCTCTCTAATCCCAGAACTGGCTTGAACTAGTTTATCCAGCTCTGGAACAGTTTTCAGGCCTGGCTCATCTCTGTCCCTTTACACCATTTTGTGAGTGGACAGAGGGAGGTGCTCAGGGAGCAAATGGAGCAGCTGTCATGCTTTACAGGCGGCCGGCACAGCCAGGGCCAGACACTGTAAATGTTTACAGACCCTCAGGGTCACCCGGGGCCAGTGAGGCACGTTAAACAGTGTCTGCAGCCCTGTTGCCACGACCGCACCATCAGCACAGCTAAACAGGCCTCACAATAAACCTCCTAGACAACACAGCAATCCAAAGTCTAAGTGCACAGTGAACGAAACTGTTTAGGATTCCTCAGCGACAAACAACAGGAAGCAGAAAATCTATTTTCTTTACTTCCTCTCTGTTCAGGTTAACTACCTGTTCCCATCTTTCAACATGACCACAGCATGAAATGAAAAGACAACAAAGACAAGACCCTCTTGTTAGCTTTCTGAACTCCTGACCTCTATGGTTCATCATCACTTTGTACACTCACATTTCCGTCCAAGAGCTTGTGGGGGCTCCAGGGTCTTGCTGGCACACACCGGGTGCTGGGGTGGAGGGTTTTGCCTCCTCTGCAGACAGGCCAGCATGGCGGGGTGGGCACGGTACAACAGCCGGGGGAGTTCTGCAGCCAACCTGCAGCGAAAGGAGAGAAAAAGAGCAACATTGAGCAAGAAAAACAGGATGATTGGGGGTCAAATCTCAACTGGCCATGTGTGATTAGCCTGCAGGAGCTAGCTCTGGGCCAAGCGGTCTAGCTCTCTCACCCAGGATTTCATTGAGGAAGCATGCCTACAGCTGCCCGCCTCTCAGCTCTGTGTGCTGAATGATAAACACACACCTGCACCGGGGCAGCGTCATTGACATGGTTTCAGAGCACAGACCAGGGCCAGTCACTCTGCAGCTTCACACAGCACTTCCACACAGCCATTCAACCGCATCTCCTGTCTATGAAAACGTCCTCAAAACAAACACACTGGCTCACAGAGAGCAGCAGCACTCAGGCACATTCCTTCCAGGGCAGCAGTATGTACGTGGTGATTGATGGAGTTATCTATGGATGGAGAAAAAAATGGTAATGCTGAGAAAACAGCAGTCTGTCTGCTGCAACTTAACATGCAACAGCTCTGAGGGACTGTCAGGGGAGGCCTGGGGGACCGAGCCGTGTGTCTGGATGTGTGTGTGCGGTGTGCGGAGGCATACGGTTGCATGCGTGTCTGTGCAATGGATTGGGAGGGGGAGACTGCCAACCATACATCAGGGCTAGTGACGGCACTAATCAATCTCCCTCTAGGCCATAAATCTCCAGCTCTGCACTCCCACTTTTCCCCACAGCCACCTTCAGTCAGGAAGACGGAGGCAGTGCTGCTAGTTTCCTCTCAAAAAAGCTCATCAGAGCCCCAGTGGAAACACAGGACACACTCATATATAAATATATAAGAGAAAGCCCACAGCTCCCTCACTAAGAACCCTCAACAATCAAGTAGCATGGAGGCTATCATTCATCAGAAACATGGCAGTGTCACAAAGCACAATGATGACTGATTACAAACTCTTCAGTTTGCATTATGAGCCAGATAAGAACAGCTACAACAAAACATTTAAGTCCAGAGAGTGTTTTTATAAGATAAAGTTCTAGATTTACATGAATGTGGTTCTATTATGGAAAACTCTTACAGTTCTAAGTATAATACATAAAAGCCAATAAGCAAGTGTAGCCTTGGACTTAGCTCTGAATGAGTTTGAGTCTGCCGTCCAAAATGCATCGATATGAAACACTATCGTTTCCATCTGGGCTGGTCTCCTCCACATATTAAAACAAAGAGCAGAGGCAAATATTTCATCTGTGCTGTCAGCGCCAGCGTCTCCTGCCATGATGCGTGGCAGATTATTGAAAAATGATTTCTCATGCGCCTGTCACAGGCTTGTCCGCCATTATTTATTGTCTCAGTGAATCACTAAATGAACATTTAGCCACCTGCCATCAGTCCATTACTTAGTTGTATGGATTATCATTCTTTATGCAAAGGAAAGCAATTACAATGATTAGCAGGTAAATTAATGGTGGACCATAAAGCTCATTTACAGGGTAAAGAAAATTTAGATCAATGGTACAACACGTCAAAATGTTAAACCAGTAATAGAGGCATTCAGTCAAAATCAACCTTTCTGAAATGAAAAAATGTCCCTGCAATCTTTGATCATGGTTGAAAATTTGGATTTCAAATGCAAGAGGTTAATTTTGCACACATAAAAGGTCATTCCTATTTTGAGTGCATAAACCAAATGAATGCCTAATTTTTTGGATTAAGCAAAATCCTCTGACCTCACTAAAAATAATGAGCATGAATTCACACTGTATTCTATAAGAACTAACTGCATATCAGATTTAGCTTAAATATATGGGCACCAACAAGCTGATGGTTATGTCTTCAGGCCCCATGGACAGACAGGAAATATGAACTGAGAACCTGTTCCAGTTAAAAACCAGTATAAGCTACTTAAGGCAAAAAATAGAGTTTGCCTTTATTCTTATGACTACCTGCCTTATGAATGCCTTCATCTTCAGCTGTGTTTCCGCCAAGTGGTCCGGTTTGGTTCAGTATAGCTCAATATGGTTTGGTACACTAAGCTCTATTCTCACATAGGTTTCCACAGCCAGCAGTATCCTTGCTTTAGGGCAGGGGTGTGCGCTGGAAGATAAGAGATACATCTGCTACATCACTGTGTGACATCACAGCAACACAAACAAACAAAGAGCAACAATCGAAGGCTTCCAGTAATTTTTTACTTTTCTTCTCACTGTTAATCAGAACAAGACATTAAGCTTTGTCTGAAAGAAGGTCGCAAATGGCATGGAAAAATACAGTAAAACACTAAAAGGTTTAGGAAATTATATGTTGAGACCTCCAGTGAGTAAGTGACGATTCTTTTGATCAATCAACAGATGGCACGATGTTTATCTCCACCTTTTTGTGTCAGAGCAGTGGGATGGTACAGATCGCTTTCATAGGTAACTTTCTAAACATTTGCCAGTGAAAACTACAGTATGATAGCTGTGAACCATACCTCACAATACTGAACCGGACTGCCTAGTCAAATAACATGATCAGGTTTGTGTACTTTGTAAAACAATACTGTTGCACTGAAGCAAAAGGTAGTCAACACAAATGTCAATAAAGGTGTCAAAAATGTATCAAATTGACATAAAATGCAATGTCTTTGGCTGTATGATTTCAACACTAGCTACATGCTGAGCATTTGTCAAGAGAATACAGAGAGCATAGAATTTAAAATCAAGGGTGCCAGACATTGAGGACGCAGATAAACTTGTAAAGGCCTTAGCCGAAAATCTGCAGGAATTGATTATTCATTGGACTGATTAGCAGAATCAATAATGGCATTGGTATCAATAAAAAAATCGTATCAATTTATCACCCCTATAAGAGTCTGTTGTCCTAACTGGGATCAAATATGCTGTATGTGGCTCCTTTCTCACATGCCATTGCCCATTCAGCATTGCATATCATTACCAACTCTGCATTCAGTCTTACGTCTCTGCTCGGCACTTGGCTTGCTACTGTGAGCCAATGAGCTTAAAATGATGACATAACAATGGTAGAATGTCATACTGGTAGGTCTATTTGGGGGGCGGGGGGGAACAAAATGTTTTATGTCAAACATGGGGTGAAGTGAGAAGTCTGGACCCTGCAGAACTTTTGTCTTGTTTGCAGAAGTGCTTTATCATGCTGAGGAGACATTAACACACTTAAGGGCATATCAAGCTGTAAAAAGCATAGCCTCTTTAACAAAACAGCAGGCATCACATCTACAAGTCAGGTGCACTAATCCTTTGTATCTTATCAATACAGGCCTGAAATCCGGATCAAATGCTCTGTCTGAAGGGTAACAGTCACCCGCCTCTTGTAACCATTAGCTTTGCGTAATGGCTGCTGCCTTGCAGCCGTAATGCTCTGAAACCCAGATGTAATCAAAGGACAGTGAAAACAGGCTTTGAAATGAACAGATAGCATTGATTGTGTCTTGTAGGAACAGGCCATTATTGGAGAATGGAGATTAAGTTGTACATAGGTTGTGTTAAGTTATATTTGCATGTAACCACAATACCAAAGCTGCAAGTAACTACATTTAGCAAAGAAATGTGGATGTTAGACACAGAGAAGAACTACAGGCTAGCACTGCCAACATTAGTGTGAGTCACACTCCACTCTGCAAGTCAACCTTATACCATTTACCTGCTGATGTTGTGACCATGTGATAGATAGAGGCTGTTCATTCTGGATCATTTTCTGAGTGCCTCATTAACTTAGGGACTTGTCAGATAAATGTAACTTTACCTTAAGTTTAGCTGAATGTGAAAATACCCACCAGATAGCACTCTCTTTCTAATGAAGGCAAGAGAGGCTGCAAAACAAATCTCTGAGGAAAAAAAGCAAAACCTAAATAAAAAGCAGCTACATTTACAACAAAAAGAACACATGCATAAACTTTAACAACCCCTCTTCCACAGATTACAGCTTTTTAAATCAGAGCTCAGAGCAGCGGATCCTTGTTTACTGCCACTGTTTGATTTCACCGTTTGTCACAAATAAAAAAGATCCCTCCCAGATAAAGTCAAACCTGATTAGATGTATTGACGAAAGGAGAACGATAGCATCATTGACAAACACAACACAGTTTACAGCCTATAATTGGGATAAATCACTTGCTTTGAATACCCAAAGATTAGGGGCAGGTGTGACAGGAAAAAGGCACCATTCTGGTAAGAACTGAGTCTTTCACTCATCAAAAAGCTTTTCTGAAGTAAAAAAAAAATTCTTAACAGATTACAATTGACCTCAGACCCTGAGGTTTTAGTAACACACTTAACATGCTAAGCTTGTGTGTATTTTATCTTGTAAGAAGCTTTTACTACAACCTTGATGGTGGTAAAATGTTACTTTAAAAAGTGATTTTCCTTTAAAAATGTGAGCAAATTAAGCCCCATTTACAAAATCAATGCCTGCAACATGCTCTAAAAACAGTTGGGACAATGCCAAGACAAGACTGGGAAAGTCGCCAATGCCAAAAACACCTGGAGTGTTCCACAGGTGAGCAGGATGTTTGGTAACAGGTGATAAAACCACAACAGAGTAGTAAAGAAGTATGCCTGAAAGGTTTCCTCATTTACAATCAACAACTGCAAAATGTTCTCCTTTTTGGGAAACAGTCTAACAGATTTAAAGCAATTTTGCTCAGCATGATATTGCAAGGACGTTAGAGATTTCACCATTTACAATCTACAATATCATCAAAATCTTCAGAGAATCCACAGAAATCTCTGCACATAAAGTAGAGTACACATAACCAAATAGTTAGCCTGAATTTTGTCCTGTTTCCCCCCTTCTGAACAAAGTCAGAAAAAGCCAGATTATCTGAGGGTATTGAAGATTATCCTGCCAGAATTTCCTGTGGTGTAAGTTGTCTTAAGACTGATTTATCTCCTAAATCTGCCTAGAAGAGACTTTGGGCCCCGTTCAGAAACAGTTAATGTCTACAATCAGAATTTCTGATCTCTAGGGAGAACTCTGCGGGCATGCATATTCTCTTTGCTTTGTCATATTGAACAGAGCAATAGCCAATCAAGAAGCCAGCCAGCTTAACCAGAAAGCACAACGTGGAGGGGTGTTCAATCACATTGCTACTATTATGTCTCAGGTAGCTATTACATCAAGCTTCACTTTGTTTATTATCACCATGTTTCTTTACATTAGTCTAGCACCCATCCATGCAAAAACACAATCTAAAGAAATACAGACCCTGGTTGTTGGTGAATAAGTCTGTTTAGCCAGGCACACACTGCTACAAGATAATTAGCCTGATTTCTGGCCTGAATCTACCCTTGCAACCAAAGCAAACAAAAGCCTAGTTGCCCCTTGGTCCTAAACATTACCTTACCTTTAATCCTGTTGTGTGAGGAGTGATAAGAGTGATTATATCCTCCCAGATACTCTCTGAAGAGGATCAGGACTGCCCCAAGTAATATCATAAATGTCAAACTAATATTTACGATCAGATTTCCACTTGTGTGTAGAGCACCAAGGAAACACTCCATGTATTGTCTCATTAAACAGAACAAAAGCTAATGAGGAAGCAAGCTTGCTTTAAAAAATAAGAAAAAAGAGGTAAAAATAAATTGCCCATGCTAAGGATGTCATAGGAAGCTGACCAATAGGCACATTTCAGTCAATGTCTGCTATGTTTTTATACACTAAAGTTGCATTCACCCATGCAAGATTATGAGCTGCACGAGTAAAGACTCTGGTTCTTGGTGAATCAGTATGTTGGTGTGTGATGTTTAACACAGTGTTCTCAGTTTTCAAATTGATGAGGATTTCAAAGATCATTATGTGTCTATCAGGTTAAAGGTACATGCAGAAAAACAACAATGACACATTTATCCTCAAGGTGAGACTACATTACAAAAAGGCATCATTCTGTGATTGATTTTACACTTTGGGCAGAGGGTCATATCTGAAAAACATTCCCAGCACAGTGTTTGGCTGCATCTACAACTTTTACTGGAACATGTTGCAGGCATAAAATTCATAATGTGTGTATATAACAGATAATTCAAGTTCATCTGTTCAAACATTAAATTTGTTTGTTTTTGTGCTGTATTTGGTTGCATTAAGATGAAAAAAATATTTGCAAATCACTCTATCATACAATGTCCCAACTCTTTAGGAACTGAGGTTTGCAAATATACAGCCTTCTTGTTAACTCTAATGCACACATACACATACACACTCACACCCTCACACACACACACACACACTGCAGATGGGAGAGAGAGGGGCCACTCTATTTCTCGCCAGGTGCTCGAGTGAAAAAAGGTCGCTTGCAGTGCCATTTCCTCTCTCACACAGGCAGGCCTGGCCCAAACACACTGGCACTTTGAGCTCATTACGGGCTATTCACATAATCCTTTCTCTGTGTCCTCTCTGTGAGGATACTAATTTCACAACCAGCCCGTCCTCACAGCCCATTTGTTAAGAGATAGTGGTTGAGAGAGACAAGCAGGACACATGGAGGAGATTGAGACTAAAAGCTGGTCTTAACGGAGGGGATACCTCCACAGTTTCCCCCTCTCTAAAATGAAAGACAATCGTCTAACTACCCTCCATTTTTCTCCATTTGCTGCTCACCAAATGTATTCCGAGGCATTATACTTGGCTGAAAAAGACCCACTTTTTTTCCAATTCAATTTCAAGAACCAATTTTCTCCTATTATTGCCTTTAATAGTGAGGCAGAAGGAGCAAGTCTTTGGCTTGTTTGTCATGTCTCCCTTTCTTCCTCCTCTCCTCCTATTAGCCTATTGTACTACTTAGCAGATGCGTATCAGCTGCAGGAAATTATCTCCCAACCAAAACCCCCATGACCCATCATCATCCAACGGTCCTGTAATAGCCCATCATGCCCAGGTCAGTCCCTGAGAAGGTGCAGGAGAAAATGCACACTCTACTACAAAACCCACCTGCACTTCACTCACTCATCAAATCCACTCTCAGGTCTCCTATTACACCAGCGTAGAGATATCTCAAAAGCTAGGATGTCTATTGGCTCTTTCCGGTTCTGCCAACGCTGCTGCAGGAGTTTGCAATGGGGGCGGAAGATCAGTCCCACGAGATGAGGGAATAAGCCGGAATCAAGAGGCGGTGGGCTCGGCAGAGGGCTATTTCTGAGTTAAAAGGTTCTTAAACTGCAGAGGAGATCAGAGGAGATGGCTCCCCGCGCCCAAAGCTGTCTGCACAGATAAGCATCCTGCCAAGTGCAGGATGGAACAGGGTGGTCATGGGTGAATAAACGGGTGTTTGTGTGTGTTTTGAGCTGCAAATCTTTCAGGTGAAAGACAGAGAGCAGCAGCTGATAGTAGTGGGTACAGGAACTTAATACTTTCTGATATGGGCTGAGTTGTGTCTGAAGGACAGCAACAGCTGAGATGCAAAAAAGGGGATTCGGGTTCAGATGTTAGCTAGTTAGCTTTGATTTATAGTTTAGGTCACTTGATTGTAGGTTAAAAATGTATGTCCACTTAAGACTTTTTGACTGGGAAAATGTTTTTTTTCTTTAACATTTATTGTTGGGTATTGGACTGCCATGCAAATTATAACACACAGGGTATTGAGGCTGTGGTCTTTAACACAGGCAACTCGGCTTCAACTCTGAACCATCACCACATCATTCCTTAAATTTTTAATTTCTTTTTTTACTCAATCCGCTGTTCTCCACAATAAAGACATTAAAGAGTCAGTTCAGTTTTTTTGATGTGGGGTTGTTCAAGGCCTATGGCACTAGTAAATATAACTGCCAGTAAAGGAACTTGCAAGCTTTGTCCCTCGGGGGAGAAATCTGGGGGCAGATGCTGGCCGGTAAATAGTAGAACATGGTGCCATCATAATGAATCCACTAATAGGTCAAAACTACTCAAAAAACTATGTTGTCTTGAAAAGATGCTACAGCAAGATTTTTTTACAGTGTTTAACTTTTCCTCAATTTCAGTGACCCAAACTAACCCTTTAAGCCCCACAATACAGACTCAGAAAGTACCTCTTCAATGGTGTTGCCAGTGTTAATCCATCAAGAATACCTTACAGCAAATTGATTTTTACGCTACCATTTCTAAGGACTAACAAACACATGCTGACTAATTTTGACTTGGCCTGGCTAATACTTTTAGAAATCAGGAAACCATGCATTAGTATTGTAAGTAGTACATGGATATTGGTGAAGAAGAGGGTGTTTTGAACTGTAAAATCAACTTCAAATCTCTGCTATAGTTATTTGCATTTACAATCATGTAAATTGCAACACAATCTGAGTATGTCAAGTCTTACATCCTGTTGGCTGGCTGTCCCCCCGGGAAATGTAAAAAGTGCCCCCTCCCTTTACCAAATGCAGGCCATACTGGATTATTTACAACCACTGAAGACACCAGTTTGATGCCTCTTACTGTTGCATCTCTCTGCTCTAAAACTGAAGTAAAGTTAAGACACTGCTACTCCTTTGAATGACTCTTTTGAGTTTAAAACTTAAAGTCAGGGATAATCTACACCTTACAGGAAGAAAAGTTTCTAAATTCTAAATCCTTTTGTGGTTTCTATTAACTCTTTAATCCAGAATATTATCTATGGGTGAGCTATCGTTGCTACCTCAAAGAAGTTCCAAAATTTATTTTGTAACATGGACATACTGACCTGTCAGGAACTTGGCATGAAGGCTGGTTCATTAAAAAAATAATTAAAAAGACTTATCAACACTTTAATGAGTCATAAGCCTGTCCTTAGGCTCAGGAACCTGTCTGAGCTAAATATGTCCTTTAACTTTTCAGTTAAACCGATGAATACCTGTCAAACTGTCAGGATTATCTGGTTGTATTTCACATGTCAAACTGTTTCATGAAATTTGACTGTATAAAATGTCAAATGACAAAAGTCATATCCACAATTAATCTAAAATACATTAGCAAGTTTTTTTTTATTAAACACACTTATGTGACGGTTAAAAATAAGGCCACTTTATCAGAGTTGATATCCTCTTATCTAGTAAGGTGCATGTTAGCTTAGCTACAACACTGTTGACTCCATAGTCAAGTAAAAATTTTATTCTTTTCAACATGCCTGAGTCACAGACATATTTATCACAAAGGGGACATGTTAAGCAGGTATACCACATGTCAAAGAGATCCCCATTAGAATAAATGCACTTCCAGTAGCCTGAATTTTAACATATTAAAATGCAACAGCAGCTTTGAGGATCTTTACTGTTAGATGAAACAGCTAAAATAAAAGCATCTGATAAAAACTAAAGTTATATCCAAGACTTGTTGATTTTTTTCAGTAACAAACACTTTTCAGGTAACACTATGGGGGCTCTTCCACTTACTCAAAGAAATTAAACCAAAAAAGCATTATTGCAGAAAAAATGGTAAAAGCAGGTGTTGAGTCAGGAAAAGCAGTAGCCTGTCTAAAATGATTCTGCTTTACAGCAGAAAACCAATAATCAAGCTTTTAAAGAGCCTCTCTAGAAGCTCCCCCTGACAGGCCCGGTCCTGGAGCCTGGCAGACAGCCGCCACAATGAGCAGGGGGCGGGGCTTCAGCCTAATTGAATGGTGACCCTGCAGCCTCACTGTGGGATGCCCCATGCAGTGCTTTTAACAAGCTGCTGTGTCTCCCCTCTTAATAAGCCCAAACAAGTTAATCCAATCGACACACTCAAACCCTTTCTTTTTCTTTAACAAGGCACTGCCTCTACCCCCTTAATCCCTACACCCCCACCTCCCTCCACCTCCTCCTCGTCCTCCGCCACCATACCGTCACATGAATGGAGGGAGAGTGAAAGGCTCCATTAGGAAGGACTGGCATTAAAGTCCTTCAGCTTGACACTTTCTACACAGACACACTAAATAATTTGCACTCATACTGTACATTGGGTGCACACACACACACTAATGCTCACATGTACCTGATACCAAACAGGTCTACGCGGACGTTGCACACAATGAGAGGGTTATGTTAGCCGACCCAGATCCACACCCACACGAACCCACCGACAACAAAACAACACACAAACAAAAACTGCGTGGGGACGTTTGCCGACATGCACGCTCTGCAGGGCATAAAAAAAGCATTGTTAGCAAACCCTCCCAGCTCCACAAACAAGAGTCACTGATTCCCCAACAATACAAGCCCCTGGATGCTCTGTACAACCTCACACCAGCACAATAAATAACCTGCACAACAAAAGGCCATTGTGTGTAAAAGCATACAGTTTAGGCATTACTGCCATGATATACAGTGCCAGGATAGCATATTGGCAGCTGATTCATATATATACGATGCAGCATGTCACTGTTATTGGGGCTTATGCAGCCTCGTCTGCCACACAGCCGTATTTATAAGAGGTTTTTCGGCAGATGAAGGGCATCTTGGCAAAAACACTCAGCTGCTAGCTTTCCATATTCCAGTCAGCTTCAATAGCTTCACCCAGGGGATGAAGGGTGAGGAATGTCTGGCAATCCAAAAGCAGCGAGTCGTCTGTCATCTCTAATCAAAACACGCCTGCCTAGACTAATGTCAACCCTGTAATAGCAACGACGACTAATTGACTTCACAGCCAACTGCTGCATCTCTGTGCAGGGCTGGGTTTCGTTAATGGTAAATATGGTTCTCAGGAGGCACGGAGCCATTCTGACACGCAGCAGTTAGATTCAAAATGTGGAAAATATAAAGAAATAAAGTGAATGAAATGAAAGATGATGATGCAGTTTCATTCAGTGACATTTTCCATTTGATCC
Source organism: Cetoscarus ocellatus (assembly GCA_037902135.1). Lineage (NCBI taxonomy): Eukaryota > Metazoa > Chordata > Actinopteri > Labriformes > Labridae > Cetoscarus > Cetoscarus ocellatus. The sequence continues at coordinate 897,210 of JBAMNC010000421.1, forward strand.
TGTGCACAAAGCTCAGGTCAGGCGAATATGTTACAAAAACATGACGGCTGCTGAAGGCCCAATGAAAAATTAAAAAGACTACACTGAAAAACTTTATTTTTCAGCTGCTGCATTTATTCTGAGGGCAAACTTACACTACACATTTAGTACTGTACCCTGGCCTGTTCCACCCCCAAAGTCAAGCTTGTCTAAGTAGTGAGTGTTCCAGACCTTGCCTTACTTAAGTATGGTACATTTTGGGCCCAGTCCCAATTGCTATTGTGAAGCCTTAACTCTGAACCCACACAGACTTAGCTGGCAACAGGTCTGAGTGCCTGAGGGTGTGAGTCCACATGGGCTTGAGGCTATAAAATAAAAAACTAGTGTTGGACACACTTTTGTGTGTGTTGATTTTGTGTCTCTTTATAAACCGGATTCATATAATTTGCACAGTATACAAAGTGAAAAAAGAAACACACATGCCCAAAAAATAAATCCTTTTTGAATATTTACATGAAAAACACATGAATAACAACAAAATTAATACACAAGCATTTTTCTTTAATTTTCTGGTTTTTGGTGTTAATACCTGCACTGATTATTATTAGTAGGCATTTTACAAGAATTGGTTTACATTTGGTAGAGGAGCATGAACAATTTTTGCAGTGATCTCATGATGGATCCACTGAAAAGTCAATTTAAATGCAGACTCACAGAGAGTGCTTCATTTGCTACTGAAAGAATACGTCAGAGCCCTCTTAGACCTACATTTCACAGAAATGGTACCAAGCTTTAAATACAGTAAACATGCCATAATTTTTATGAGTCTGTGAGCGTGGAGATTGAAATTGAGTAATAAGAGATGCGCAAGCCAAGGTATGCTGCCAATGCATGAACAAAAGCACTAGAGCAAAACAGGAATGCCACGTGGTAGCTCCTCACAGCAACTTCCAAATTTTGTTATGGCTAGAGCAGTGTGAGTGCAGACAAGCAGAGTGACTACATCATAAAAGTAAAACTCAAGCTTGATTTCTTACTCTGTGCGCTAACTCAGTAGGAGCCCTTTAGACAGCCTCAACAACCAAAATACATTTCTATCTTTCTACCTACAAAACATGGAGAATAAAAAAAACTTTCCGTATTATATTGCCTTTACAAACTTGTCTCAACGAGCATCAAATGTTACAAAAGGCTTGATTATTATTTGAAAATTAAATTCAGTATTTTTTTCTGTCTTAAACAGGATTTATTATTCCCTCTTAATGATACTAAAAAGTAATAGAAAGAAAGCTAAACTTCTCCAAAAGACAGTATGAAAATTTATAAACATTATAATTATTCAGTAATTGATAAAATCTGAAAGGACATTTTCAACCCTACCCTCTAAGTTACCCCTTGCATGTCCTCTGGAAGCCCACCCTGAGGGGTTGGGGTGTCCAGACTTAAAACACTGCCCTTAATCATTGCTACCCAAGTTAACAAGGCAAACAAGTCACCTGCCCCTGAGAAACAACCACAGACAGATATTCGTGGCAGCAATACAAGTGCAGCTTTTGGTAAAGGATCGATTTTGCAAGCCTCTGCATATTTCTTTTAATATCTACACTTGGTGTCCAGTGCACAGGGTGAACGGTAAAATAAACCCTGATTAACTTGACCTTGACCTCAGTTTATCCCAAACATGAACTTGGAGCATAAAAATACGGCATGAGGGAAAAGTGACGACCTTGTCCCTCAAAATGACAGACAGCAAAAAAAGGTTACCACAACCTCTGGTCAGAAATAAAAATGTTTACGGCCACTCTGCTCTCCCAAACTCTTCATGGTGACAGCCAGTAGCACACGCAAAATCGGTCCGCACCACTTTTGCACTTGTTATCAATTACACACCCAGTCATAGTAGATCCACGATAGCATGTGCAATTTTTTAGTTCACACCCGCAATTTAGCGCTCATTATTTGGGATCCTGGTAGATCAGTCCCTTAATCTACACCACCTTCATAGCCTGTCATGTGTCTGCATCTTCAAGGATACAGAAACCAATAAAGGGTTAATCACTTATTGACAGAAACTACACTGTAGTGAAAAGTAACAAGTAATATATTATCTTAAGATTTTACCAGGGCAAAATGAGGCCTGAATAGCTTGTAAAAACAGCGGGCAACAAAGAGGCAATATTTTCGAAAGCCATTAGGATTTCAGATTTAGACCTCACTTTAGATAATACAGCTTGCTGCAGTGTATATGGTCTAAAAACTAAACTTTTAAATCATAACTGACATGTTGTCTACATTTCTAATTCAGATTTTTTTCTTCACTTAATCAACTGTTTAAAACCTACCAGAAGCCTGCGTCCCGTGCAGGGAGAGTCCCCGTGGTAAAATCAGTTTGTTTGCAGCTCAGTACAAACCAAGGTGCTCTTGCAACATGACTGAGCCTCTGTGCTCCTGCTGATGCCAGCGAGGGACTTTGAGCAATGAGAGCATGGCTCAAGATTGTCAGACAAACCACAGGGGAAACACATCGGCTTCTCCTCTTATTGCCTCAGCCCTTTGTTGTGTTGTTTTGTAAGGCAGCAGCATCGCTTGTCATCTCCAACCACTTTCACACTGAAACCCTGTGAATGTTGTGACATATTGAACAGATGTGCAGAAGCTGCAGAGGTTTTTAAAACACCAGAATGTTGATCACAGATACACCAGAGGGCTGCTGTTAATTTAGAACAAATCTGGCAGCATTAAAATCTGAATATGTCTCCGGAAAAATGGTTCTTTTTGTGAGTTCTGCCACAAATTCAGCCTCACCTCCCAGCAAGGATGTTTCAACATAAATCAAACCCTCCAACCCTAAATTCAGGGGGAAAAAAGAGCTGCGCTTTCTCGGTTTTCATGCTTGGATTTATATTTTTCTGGGTAAACCTTATTATACACCATTTGTACAGCATTGTTGATATTGCAGAATTTCTTCTCCCAGTGTGACACAATCCTTTATTGTCCCAGACAGGTCCATTCATGGCTTAACACAACAACAATAAAACAAGGGCTCTTTTTCTCCCTCTACCCATCCTACGGTGGCTCACTTGAATATTCAAACAGTGTTCATTGTCTTTTTGTGTTTTGTTCATTGTTTGTTGTGCTGTCACTCCTCAGCTTGGCTCCTGAACTTCAAAGAAAGGCTTATGTCAATTTATGATGAAATGGAGTGAGCAGGCGAGAGAAAAGACAGAGAAAAAAAAGGAAGAGAGGGAGAAAACCTTCACGCAGAATGGCCCTGCCTGGAAATGTATGCTTATTAATGACTGTTCAATAAATCAATGGAAAATAATTAAATTTAAACAATGTGATTTCTTCTCTCACTCGCTGACTCCAAACAGCGCTCTCTGCAGGGCCTAAGGTGACCTCAATCCCCGCGGTCCAAAGGACAGCTCTGCCGCCTTTCACCAGAGGGTGTCATGGATCCAATACTCAGCCATGCATAACATTACAGTGTTGTGGAGCCCACAAGGCAATCAAACGGTGCACCGTTGAAATGTTGACACTGATCTCATTTGATATATCTGAAGTGTGACAAAGCCATTTTTGCTCTGCTGGATATTAAAGATGAGAAAAGAGAGGATGACACAAGTGCTCACAGCTAAGATGGCTAAGGAGAAGAAGAAGGCAGCTCTTTTTTGCCTGCACAGATTTTTCTTCCACACTGCAGTTTTCCCCTAAGTCTCTCCTTAATGTGTGCTATCCAGCTGTTGTCATCCCTGCTCCCACTGAAAGCTGGCCCTGACCATGCCAGAAGTCCCAATCCAATTGGACAGAGTGGGAGGTGAATCTGCGGTTGGTAATCACCTGCTGGCTAAAAGCGCAGATGGCACAAACAGCAGCAAGATGTTGGTGCAGCAGCAGTCCAAGACATCTCTGTGACAGGCCTGCAGACTAGTACGGAAACCTGAGACACCCAAGTGAGGACAAGGAGTCACAGCGAGTGCCGGGAGATTGACCACCTTTAAGTTTCAATTACAATTTGAGGTTCTCATGATCATGAAGATGATAGTGGAGATAAAACACACTGTACATAAAATCCTCCATCAGTGGCGCTCTCAACCAAAACAACAGCCGTTTTTACAGTATATTTACACAAAAAGCCTCAACAATTACCCGCTGTCAGAACATCTCAAGACACTAACATTAATTCAGATCCCTGAAAAATAGGATAAACGTACAATTAAAAATAACTTTCACAAAGAGGTGTTTTTTTGTCAATTCACAGGACAATACAGCTTTGGAGGAGTGAGAGAGAGAGGCTGTTTCACATTAACACACAGGCTGGTGACAAAAGATGATGCACAACTGACCCACTGCCATTTTCATCCACCCTTAAAGTTAACTCTTGTTTTAACTGAGGACTTGCTACGGAACAAAAGGACACTCTATATCAAAGCTGATCGATTATGATAATTATTTAAATGGATATTAAGAGGAGGTTTATGATATACAATTACTCACTGGTTTTAAAACACGTACCACATGCTTTCACTGACATATATGCTTTTGACACTATCATATTGAATATTAAAGAATGGTCCATACATAGAAATACACATGCAAAAAAACAAATACCTCACTGTAACCTAAAGTGATGTCTTTGTTCTTTGTGAAATTTGTTCTGGAATAATAGGAGAATTTTTAGCTTGAGGGACACTATTTGACTTGTACAAGGAGACTAAGGAAATACTGACTTGCACACCTTAATGTAACCTTATTGTAATTTTTTATTTATGTTTTATTTTATTTGTAGTTAAAGCTCAATTTTATGTAACAAAACATACTGTCAATGAACAGACATAACTCTGTTTATTGCTCTGTGTTTGTTACAAAACAAAAAAAGTATAAAAATTAAGTGTAAGAAATACAAATACCTTAAAATAATGCTCATAATAACAGAAAAGAAAAGAAAAATTGCAACATGTCATGGGAGCTTGGGCGATACAACAGACAACAGCCAGAGAATAATTGTGATCCATCACAATTAGGCAGCATGAGATATAAAGACATACAGAGACATAAAAGTAGAACTGAGTGGCAGGCTCTGCCTTCTTGTGGAGCAGTCTTTGACATCTCCACTGCAATGAAAAACATGCCATCCCTGTCATGGCAGCTCAGTCATTGGGCTTACTGCAACAAGACACATCCTGTTGCAACCATAAAAACCAGAAGTTTTCCTGAAACTTTTGGAAATATTTAATATAATGTGAGAACTAGGGATGGTAATTGAAAACCATTCTAGTTTAGAATCGATAACAACTTCCTCAAGGAATGGATTTCATCAGTCAATTTTCCTTAACAATTCCCTTATTAATTCCTATCAATTTGTGCTTCATGCTTTGTAAATTAAGGACATCCCATTTTCATTGGTCAATCAGAAATTATGACAAAGAAGTCAAAATCATGGCACACAGCGGGTAGAGGAAGTCAAACTTGTACAAAATTGTCTCATTTTAAAAAACATGATTATTGCATTACTTTCAGCAAGTGGAAACATCAGCAACTTGCAGAAGAATTTATCCATGCAGCATAGCATTGAATATCAGAAATGTCATGTGTTTGACATCGTTGCTACTTAACACCTGTGTAGACTAACTTTTGCTCCCACTGAAAGGTAAGCCAGAATCGATAAAGGAATCCTAAAATACTTGGAATCAATTAGCAGAATTGTTCATGGCACTATAGCATCAATAAAGTCTTTAGAAAAGATGATTTTAATAAATTTAGGCAATTCAATTACCAAATTTTCAGAAAATTCTAAGATTCTTTTGCCACGTGCCTTGCTGCCCATGACGAGGTCTGGTCATGTGTGCTCCTCCTCCAAAAACAGCTCTCACTTACACGTCAGTGAGGAGAACGGGGAGCCACAGTATGTTTTCTGTTCAGTTTGCAAAGCAAGGGAATTAAAGGAAAAGTGAGATTGTGATTTTTTCCAGAATCCAGATGCTCTCATTCCTGCATTCAGATTTGAAGCAAAGACCTGAAAGTACTGAAAGGGTTAAAATATTGATCACATATTTTCAAAAGCAAGGTCCTTGGTGTCACTGCTGAATGATTAGAATGGAGTGAAAAAGTGGGCAGGTTGTAATGATTTTAAATGTTTTCCATGACAAAAGCAGCCCGATAAGGACCTGTGTTATCAGCAAGTTTGACCATCCACGCAGAGTCGAGAAGCGAGGTCACTGCTGAGATAACGCCACGTGTGCAGACTGATTATCTTCCTCTCAAGGATTTTTGATACATTTGGCCACTCCAGTGATTTATTTTAGAAGCCTGGCTGTCTGTTTCAGTTCTTACAGCTACGCGTCAGGTTGACACGATTGGTGTACACCTTTTAAGATTTACTCTTGAGTCGCCATGCTTTTAAATCTTCTGACACACTGGGAGACAGTCCATTTAAGTTTCCGACAGGATTAGCAGAAGATATATGTTGATATGTTTGACTACAACAGTTTGAGAGAACGTGTGACTGTCAGAGGAATCAGGTGCAAAGCCTGTTAGCTCCTTGCTGGAAGTTGGACTAAGTCGTTTGGTTTATTGATGTTGCAAGCAGCCATTTTTTATGGTCGTCAAAGCTCCCAACACATCAAACATACTGGGGTAAAAATGCCCCTGCAGACTTCCTGAAGACTCCCCTGAAGATGAGCTCCTTCTGCTCTCTATGTTACTGCTTGGTGCCTCAGTTTGTCCTTCACAAGAGACAGGTAACACTGCCAAGACCCAGTAATTAGTGCAGATGGAGACTGTAATACTCTCTTCCCCTCCCTGCAGAAATGCCAAGGGAGGCAATCTATAAATTCCTGCATATTAATGCAATTTAAAACCACTCCAGACACCTTGCTGGAGGCAGGTGATAAAAAGGTGAAAGGCAGACTATGTGGAGCACACAGCTGCTGATATGTGGGTAACATCAGGGCCTGTCTCAGCAACTTCCTTAGTCAACACACACATGTACACACACACCGAAGTATTCTACAATCCCACTTCTAAAAAGAATTGGGACAGTGTGTAAAATGTGAACAAAAACGAAACAGAGTGATCTGATTTGATTCGATACAGCCCATAGATACGATGGATAAAATATCCAGTGGTCTAACTGAAAAACTTGTATTTCTTGGGGTGGGAGGTTAAATTCTTATCTGAAACGTATGCCTGCAACAAAAATAGTAAGGGCAGGGGCTTTATACCATTGTGTTTAATCACCTTTGCTCCTGACAACATTTCGCCAACATCTAAAAAACCAAAGACCAGGGGCCATGGGTCATACTTTTCTTGATAGACATTGTGGGGGGCAGACAAAAAAAAAAAATGATATAAAACTACTATAATACTATTATCAGTTTGATTTTATTTTTCTGAGTTGTATGTATGCCTTGGCCTTTAAAAGCGATGCATGTCCCCATCATCCATACTGCTGCCAGCCAGATAGGGGCATCAACATATTTTGGCCTCTTCTTCCTAGGGCTGTTATGTTTTTTTAACACTGGTTTTGACTTCAATAAACCTGTTCTCCTGCTTAAATAATATATTGGCTGAAAGGTGAATTTATGTAAAACAGATCAAACATTAAGTCTTGTCTCTTAGAATTGTTTCAACCCCAGTTGTTTTGGGGTTATGTTAATTATTGTAGGAATTTAACTGCAAACAGATATCCTTAAAACCACAACATAATTTCCCTCTCCCATTTTCTGACCTTGATAACATTCTGGGGGCTGGAATGGGAGCTGTAGGGGACCTGATGGGGCCCCAGGGCCATCAGTTGATGAACACTACTATAGACACTCATATCTGAAGCAATGAAATGTGGGCTGTCCCTCATTCTTCCGTGATGTACATCTTAAGCTACGAACCAAGGCAGGGTTTCTGTTGTATTTTTCACATCCCACAGTGTCATACATTTTCAAAGGGAAACAGGTCTGGACCGTGAACACTTTTGTGCTTTAAGTCTTTTTCTATTGAGCCATGCTGTTGTAATTTGAGCAGAGTGTGGCATGGCTTTTTCTTGCTGAAATAAGCAGGGAAATCTCTGGGAAACATGCTGTCTAGATTGAAGCATACATTCTCAAAATCCTGTATTTAACTCCAAGGACAGATCATGGCGTCACAAATGTTCAAGATACCCATGCCATGGGCACATATACAGCCCTACATCATCAATTTGGCTGGCCTGAATCATGATAAAAATCTGGATGGTCCTTCTCTATAATAAACAATTTGAGATGCAGACTCGTCAGACCGCAGTGTACTTTTCTACTTTAGGTCAGTTCATCTCAGATGTGTTTGGCTCTGGAGATGACAGCAGCACTTTTGGATCTTAGTTATGCATAGCACGGTTGTTTTTTATTTATAGAGGCAGTGTTACACTGTGATAACTGGTTCTGTGAGTGTATCCATTACAAAGTGATACTGTTTTTAATGCAGTGCCACCTAAAGAGTAGAAGGTCAAGGGCATTCAATGTTATCTTTCACCCTTGCTTTTTGGTAGTGAAATTTCTTCAGATTCTCTGAATTTTTTGCTGTTATTAAAGACTGTAGAAGGTGATATCTGTGATTCCTTGCAATAACATATTTAGCAATGTTGTATAGAACCTCTTAAATTATTTTCCCACTTCACACTATCATTAATTGTGAGCAACTGGCACTTTCAGGAATGCTCCCTCTCTACCCAATCTTGGCATTGGAGATCATCAAAAGTTACAAATTTCACCACATGCCTGTGGACCGTTCCAGGCATTTTTGAGCACTTTTCCCTGTCCCAACTGTTTTTGATCATGTTACAGGGCATTGTATTCAGAATGAATGAATACAAACATATCTGTTTGAACATATGTATTACATCTTTATGCTGCATGTAATTGAATATGAGGTGAAAGGGGTTTGCAAATTCAGTTTTAATTCAACAGTGTCCCAACTCTTTCATAACTATACTGTAGCTGGTATCATATTTCTCAGAAAGTGTTCTCCATATTCTGACCTTAGGCCTTACAACTGGGTCTCTATCAATAATTAAACAGTAATCTAAAAACCCATTTTAGTTGGGTCATCTTTCTGCACCGTTGTCCCTGCTTCTCTTCTTACCTTCATCTATTTTTTCCTCCTTCTCTAAGATCTAGTTAGAGATTCCATTAGCATGAGAAAGCAGGCTGGTAATTGTCTTCACCCTACTGAGTGATCCCTGGATAGAGGATTAGGCAGAGAAAGCCCGATTTCAACTCGGAGCACAGATGCTGCCCACAGCCACCCACTCCAGATTAGATTAGTGTGCGGAGGGATGAAACCGGCCGCTAACTTCAAGCAACATTTAACAGAGAGCCTGGGCAAGAGGTTAAAACAAATAAACTTTTGTTCACCCTTCACCACCAGCTGAGCCCCCTTGTTTTCTTCTTTCTTTTTTTTTGAGGATATTTCTTTTCAATCTAGTATTATGCTTTCTGTTGAAAATGGGGGATTGGGAAAGGCAGTTTATGATTTCCCCCTCTCTCTCTTTCCTCTCTCTCTCTGTGATATACACAGAGTATTTAGAGCTGAATCTCCCTAAATCATCCCCCTGGGCCACCCTGTCCGTCACTAATCTGCCTGCCACCGCCCACTCATAAGGAGGTGTCACATTTCTGGCGCTCCTCCACGGGATAAGCACTTCAAACACCACAGCTTCTCCTCTTGACCTTTCCACGGATATGATCGATTAAGCCCGTTGGATTTATTCCATAAACAGGCAACCATTACATCAAAAAGGCTAGGAATTTACCTCCAAGCACAACTTCAAAACCATATAAATTCTATGAGGTTCCAATTTTTATTGGCTTTTACAATCCACTTCTTTCAGCGCATTAATAAGCACAGAGCCTTTTCACAGGCTGTTTGGGTATCTCAATCGCTGCACCTGTAATTATTGAAGCAAGCCAGAATGACAACAGAGGGAAATTCACTCGCTATCTGTCCCCCATAAAACCTGTGATGCAGAAAAACTGTTTAGCTTCCCTGCCAGTGTAGGATGGAGCACAAAAAGGGTGCAAGTGCGGTTGCTTTGTTATAAAAGAGCACATTTACTCTGCTGAAGTCTTCCTCCTGCTCTCAACCTGTCCAGGAAATTCTGCGGGGTAAACCGAGGAGCACCACGGCCAGTAAAAAGGTCTGCTGCTTGCTCGCTTGCTTGCTGCATGAGCCATTAAGTTGGAGCTCTGCAGGCTTCCTGTTTTCATGCTTGAACACCTTCGACATGCTTTCAGCAAAGGACAAGACTAAACAATCCTGAGTGAAACACCAGGGAGGAGAAACTGGAGAAGACAAAGAGCGTTTCAGCAACAAAATGCTTTAAAACACACCAAATCACATGTCACTTTGCATCCCATTTGTAAGAGTTAGAGCAGGAAACCCTAAACCAGTTTCATTTAAGCAGGAAGAAAGGGAGATATGGCTGTGAGGAGCCAAAGGAGAGTCCTCCAGTGTGTGATCTGATGGCCTGAGAGCTCTGAGGGACTACTGCTCTATGGTAATCATATCCTATTTGAATAATGAGGCAATAGCAGCACTCCTGCCGCCCATTCCCCCTGCATCCTTGACTGGAGTCTTTGATAGACACTAATTCTAGCTCCATCTATAAAGCTCCTCTCATGCATTTTTAATAGAATCTATTACTTTAGGATTAAATTATAAAAGACTGTCCTCCTTAAATTTTTAATAGTTTGCATAATTGGTATCAGGGCCTGAATGTGAACCATAAAAACCCAGTTTGTACAGGACTGTGCTGCGGAACAAGCTGCACAAAACCACACAGTACCATCACACAAAAATGACCCACGTGGCCCTGGCACTATTACAGAGAAACACACATCTTTGCACACATGTTTATGAAGACCATTAAAACTGCTGAGAATAAGGTGGTGTGAGCTAAAGCGCTGTGAACCAAGGGGACAGTAAGGTCAGGGTCCCTGGGAGCCGCTCAGGAGCCCAAGGCAGAAGGAGGAGTCAGCTGATGGAAACAGGAGACATGAACCAGGTGTCCACAGACAACCTGCTGCCACAACACACACAGGGCCAAACAGCAAAAAGTACTTAGCAGGTTTACAGCCTCTCTTTGTCCCCACAGCCTCCTGTAGCTGTTAAGTCAGCTCAAATGGAGTTCTCCTCTCTGTTGCTGGTTTCAGGCAGATGAGCTATGAGTTAAATGTCATCTAGTCTCTCTGTCTGTGGTTTAGACAGAGCATACAGGAGAGCAAATGTTTCTGAGGTGTCTCCTCTAAACCACAGCCCCCCTCAGAAATCCACGCACGTCACCATCCCCCAAATTAGCACCACAGGGACACCCCCCCTCACCGCCCTTCTGCCTGCTGGCGGCAGCTCTTTGGCATATCTGTACTGGGGAAAATATTTCACACTGTATGAATTATTAAGTGCGGGGCCAGTGCTAAGCAGTGTGGAGATAGACCGGTTATTCACAGCTCTATTGGGACGGATGCGTCGGAAACCCGGGCCGCTCGCCTATCAGATCGTTTGTCACGAGCGATAGACAATTTACAATGAGAGACTTTTTCAATTTATTCATTCTGCTGTCACTGCAGTTTTCTACCTCCACTCATTCCACTCAAATACCCCCTCTCTCTCTCTCCCTCCCTTCTTCCGCCTTTGACTCTGTCTCGTCTGGTGAGGGGGCTCAGCGCCTGCTCCTCGCTCTGATACCGTTGCTCACTTTCTCAGCTCCCGAGAAGAGAGCGAGGTGGAGGTGAAACACATGTGTGAGAGACATGAGGGGAGCAGATCGGGCCGCTTTAATCATCTTAACGGAGGTAGAGGTGTGCTGGGGACAGGCTGTGACAGCTGACAGGTGAAGGCTCCAGCGGTGGAGGCTGTGGCTGAGTGTGGCTCTGTGATAAAGGAAAAGAGGAGGAAATGAGGCAGATGAGGGTGCTTAGCTGGGCCCCTTAAGGACCGAGCTCCTGGCACAAAGAGACAAAGCAGGAAGACCACCCAGTTAGATGGAAATGTAAAGAGGTGAATCAAACAGCAGCATACTTTTTAACAAGGTCAAAACAAAGTAAAGGCATGAAAGATAAAGGCTTTAAATGATCTGGACTGCATTGAAAAATATGAAGCTGATTCACTGATCAGACAGACTGTTCATTTTTATTCAAAGTGGTACCCTTATTCATATTCCTGGGAAGATAAAACTACAAACTTTTTTTTAGGTACAAACTAAGCAAAACTTGTGCTAATGCTTTAAAAAGTTTTATTCTGATTTGTATAATGAATTTTTACACATGTATTTTTAAATTTATACCTTCATGTTTATATATGTATTGTTCATGTTCCTGTTTTAAATCTTTTTTTAAATGATGGAAAATGAATCAATTTTACTTTCAAGCAACTATATTTATTCAAGTTACTTGCCAAAAACTGAATGTTCTAGACACAACATTTAAACACATCATAACAGAATTCTTACATTTGCCTGATGGTCATTTTGCATGTCGACCTTGAACACAACTTCACCTCATGTTCCCTCGTTAAGCATGCGAATTAACAAGTATCCTCTCAATTTTAACTTGGATTTCAACACTGGGTTAATATATTAACTAACGGGACTTACAACAAAGTTTAGGAGCACTATTCAAGGCTGATTTGAGCAGATATGGAGGATCTCCGTCCTGACGAGCTACCTGCAGCAAAAGTGAAGTCAAGCTGATTATTAAAGGTAGGCTCTGGCCCTTAGGTTTAAGGTAATCCACAACGCTGATTTATGCTGACTTTATTGCCCCCATGCAAAAATGAATGTGGCAACAGAAATATAATAAAATGACTCTGTGTAGAAGGGCATTGAGACTTGATAGCAGTATCAGTGAGACCAAGTTTTACTGTTTTTTATGCTGAATCAGGTCTAAACAGAACTGTGGTTAGATCACTATCCCCTAACCTTTTTAAGACCTAGTACAAGTACAAACACTTAAATTTAGCAATCACTGTCACTTAGTATAAATATGAATACTGTGTCAGCTCCTGAATTAATTTTAAAGTTTGTTTATATTTCAATCAGATTCTCTTCAACTCTTCTCTTTGCAGTTTAAACGAGTGAAGGTAACAAGCCTATCCAACCCTTGTCATCCAAATTAATGTTAAAATATCTCCTTTGCCTACCTGCCCAGATTTTGAAAATCCAGTATGCTATATACCAATGATGAGAGCTGATTTGCAAACTTTCGCAATCACAGTACTAAGACTTCTAATCATTTTGAGAATTCGGTTACATTTTTTTGGGATATCTTTAATGCACTGACAATTAAAATTTTGCAAGTTGCACTTACATTTTTAAACAGCATTTTCATATTTCACTACACTTTGTGTGTTTCATGTCTGCTACTTTGGTATTTAACTGCTCTACAAATGTACATCTAATCATGTACATAATAATGTTTACTTTCTGTCTGGTTTGAAGTTTCTGTAATAATAATAACATATCAAATGTCCTGTTTTTTCTTCCTTTTCAAAATGTTTACACTGGCCCAAGATGGCTGCAGAACATGTTTTCAACGTTTCAGCCTAAAATCCACTCATCTATTGAATTATGGCATGCCTGTAAACCCCTCAGTTTTAGACCTGCGTAGAGCAGACTATTTTGGAGTAATTTCTGATGGGTTCTGTCTGACATATTCCTTTCAAGAAATGGATGTCCATTTCCAACATTGTGCTTGAATGTTTACTGTGGCTACACAGACATGGCTAGACATGTTCCTTCAGGTGGAGCCACCTGTGGACTGAACAAAGACCTGGCTCAGTAGGTGACTGTCTTCAGAGGCAGGGGACATAACTTCTAGTGACATCATTAGGGGAAATGTTTCAAATGGACTGTTTAAGCACACATTTTTTTCTTAAAAGGTGGAGCAAAGAACAGTACAGATGGAAACTTTCTTATGTGGGGATGGTTTGTGGACAGGCTAAGGCCATTTTACCTCCCCCTAGAGATTCTGTTTTTGCAGCTGTTTGTCTTTGACTTTTGACAAGATAACTCAAAGAAATATTCAGGGAATGTTGGACATGGCACATTTTGGTAGTGATCTGAATCAGTATGCAAATCAAGGATTTTTTTTTTTTGAGTATTTGTTAGAATCTCAAGACATGGCAGTTTTCCAACTTTTCGCCAATAACTAAAGAAGTTCTCAAAAGATTTTGAAGACATTTTAAGGGAATGTTGGTCATGACACAGGAGAGAAGGGATAAGATTTTAGTGGTGATCTGATCTGGGATTTTTTTTTTCAAGGATTTATTAACAGTGATAGAGCAGCTTTCCACATTTTTGACAATAACTTGGCTGACAATGCTGGAAATGCCTTGGGTGAGGTTTGCGCTCTCGGAGCACTTCTTAATTTGTATTTAAAGCATTAAAAAATGTATTTTGCATGGTATGAGACCTTAAATCCTGAAACTTGGTAAAGGAACTGACACCTAAATCTGGGACCAGCGGTGGTGTACCCTTAAAAATGGATTTCCAAAGAGAAGTCATCATAAACACTGGTCTTCTTTGAGTGGCGAGATGTAAAACTGTGAGCAAGAGGAAGAAAAGTGAACCTTTAGGGTAGGATCCTGCTCGTTCTCATCTTCGAGGAATTACCAAATAACATCTCCCACACAGATAGACAGAGGACCTCAGCAAAAAAGTCTTGCAGACTGCAGTATCCACATAATTACTCAAGGTAAACCAAAACAGAAACAGGATTACTTTTAAGGTCCATGAATCCTCTCCATTTAAGACAAGGAAACATACAGCAGAGCTAACAGCCTGCGTAGCCATCATTATTTGAGCTCAAATTCATTCGATAAAATGGTAAATATTTTTTTTTCTTCTACAAGAGGAGTAAAGACCAACATGTGCACCTTTGTTGCCCTAAACGCTTGGTACAAGCAGTTTGACCCGTAAAGCTGCTGAGTTCTTCTCTTCCTGTGATGTCTTTTAAAAGGCAGACGCAGACAGGCACTGAACGGGCCCTGATGTGAAAGGCAGAGATGTTAGATAAATGTCCTCACAGCCAAGGCCTCTGCCCTCGTCCTGATGATGCATTCTTACACTCAAATACCCACTCCCCCTCCCTTATACATACACACACAGAGAAACACAGACATGCAGTGCCAACAATCCCTCTGAGGGCAGCGTTTGTTTGGGGACAAGGTGACCCTGTTGCCTAGGGGCCTGTGAACAGGCACAATGAAGGCCTCTCATCCTGCACACACCCAGCCGGCTGTGCTGGGTCCATGATGGGTGGAAGAGAGAGGATGGAGGGTGTGAGGGGCATCACAACATTCTGCTTCTGCAGTTTTAAACCCCCTCTATTCAGGAAGCCCCCTGAGATAGCTCCTTTCACACCCCACACAGACGGAGAGAAAATCCCTGCTTGTAACCCAGAGTCACGCAGTCAACAGATGGAGCGGCTATTGAGTGAAGGATCGCGCCGGCTCATCCATCCCCGCTGAAAACAATGGGGCAGCAGGTCAAGAGTGCCGTCTCAGAGAGGAGGGGTCAGGGAGGAGGGGTGGGCTTTGACACAGTCCTGCTACGAGGGGGCTTTGAAACTGGAAGGACTGAGAAAATGTTTCTTTGGATGACAGGTGACAGAGGAAGAGGAGGAGGTAGCGGAGGCTTGTGGCTGCTTGTGAGGCACTCGGGCTGGTTGCTGGGGATAAGACTCAGGTGGAGGGGGGCTGCTGTGTGAGAATCTGGGACAGCAGAGTTTGTGTTTAACCTGCAAACATGATCATAAAGAGAGCCCTGCATGCACACGTTTGCATGTTGTGAGGAAACACTGACTTGTGGTTTAACGCTTTTTTCAAGGACCAACTTTTTTCTGCTCTTGCTCCTGACAGAAAACTGAATGTAAGGCTTAGAGGATTTAAACACTCTGCAGTGGGGCTATAGGCACACAGACAAGAGAAAAACTTCACAGAAAACTTTCAGCACCCAGAGGCCTTTTTTTCACAAGTGCATACATTTAAAACTGGTGTTGAATATTTAACATCCAGGACAAAGTCTGCTCTGATACAAAAATAATTCTGAGAAACGACCGATGACTTGTTTAATGTTGGCCTCTTATCCCAGTAGCACCATGTGAGCTGACATACAGTGCCAGACTGCAGCCTATATAAATGGCATTGTTATACCATCAAGGAGTCATTTTTAATAGATTGATTGACCATGTTTTCAAAGTGAAGGAGACACAGAGGATGAACATCTATGAATAGCAGCATGCTTAACCGCTCATGTGTGTGTGTGCATGCACAGCTGCGTGATCACACAGATGATCACAAAGCAGCTGCAGCTCCCTGTAGGGGAAACTATATCAATTTCCATTGACCTGCAGTCTTGCTATCATGTGGCTCTGACCTGCGAGTCAATTAGTCATCGAGGTTGTCCTGCCTCGCTGGGTTTCCATGGCCAGGGACCAGCGAGATACACAATGGTCTGATAATTTAAGTAAATTCAGATGTAATAAAAAAAAAATGTCAACAAATACAAAGCTCTCTGCTAAATATCTGCTAGATACACATATCAAATTAGGGCTGAATTAAGAAGCATTTTACCACCACAACTATGTGATAGTCACATTGCAGATCACATGATGGCCAGTGATATGGCCTAGAACCATGTTTTTTCCAACTTGGGCAGCCCCAGGGAGGTGTTGGAGATCTCAGGGGGCATGTGTCTCTTGCTGCTCAGAGGTTATCATATTTATCTTTGCACTTAGTAAACTCATGATAACAAACTCATAAGATACTCAATAAGAATGTATTTTGATAAGACAGTTGTTTTGGGGTGTATTTTTCAAATTTCATCGATGAAATGATTAAAATATAGCATAAATTCTATCACAAATATATCTCCTTTGTCATCATAGATACAAGTAATGTGGGCTTCAAGGAAAATACTTTGGGAATCACTGGCCTAGAAGATGCTATGCTGCCACTTTGGTGTTTAAAGGAAACCAAGACCACCAGTTTTCTTGTTTCCTGAACTAATCCTGCTTGAATGTCAGACTGATATCACTATCAGTGATCATAAAACTGACCACTGCACATGCAGAATGTGTTTGTACATGCAGAACTCTCCTTTTACATCCCTTCATTAAATGACATTGTTCTTTTTGGACCTCATCAGTCTTAAATAAACTTGTACATTGTTTTGTGAGTGCAGTTGTTAGATCAAGATAGAAGCCTAGTCCAGCAACAAAACGAAAATGGCATTGCTCGTTAAAACAGGCAGCACAATTTATGCATATCCATCTCCTTACACCACTGTTTCAGCAAAACAATGTGCAAGTGCTAAAGTATAAAACCTGAGACCTGCTCTGAGGTAGGGTACACCCAAGCCAACCAAACACAGGGCCACATAAGGAGACAGACAACAGTTCACACTCATACCTAAGGACAATTTGGAGTCACCAATTAACCTAATGAGCATGTTTTTGGTATTTGGGAGAAAGCTGGAGAGAATACACAAATACACCGGGAAAACATTTGGAGTCCACACAGAAAGGCCCTGACTGACACGGGGTTTGAACCAGTAACTTTCTTTCTGTGAGGCATGTGCACTACCTGCTGCACCACGTGCCGTATGCACATGTTCTTTAAATAAAGATTTTGTTGATGACTCATTTCTGACCAGGAGTTGTTTAATTTCCTATTTATTTATTTATTATTAATATATTTCATGTAAAAGCTGCACCTAATTTGTGTCTTTAGTTGTAGTGACATTAAGGGTTGAACAGAAACTTCTAATAAGGGCCCCATTTTCCTAACATGTATGCATACTTGTGCTGATAACTGACAAATAATAAAGAAAATAAACCCCCATGTCTTTCTTACTTTGAATAAGGTGAGCTGAGCATGACCCTCTCACTTAACATCACAACCAATACTATCTGGTGATTTTCATGCTTGGATATAGGTGTTCATGAAGCAACAGGAGCATGTCCTCTATACCCCTTCGTGTGTGTTATTGCTAGAGGGCTGCTCTGAATGAAAGTACAATGATGCTTGGTCAGACAATGAGGTGAAGCTCCAAATAACAAACGTGTAATTGTACAATAGAAGTTTTAACTAATGTTCATACAAAGATCCTGCATTTATCTGGAGTCATTTTCCTTGATAATAATCTCAACACATATCAAAGGAGGAAAAATCATTGCATCAACTTCTCTCTATCAATATTATTTAGCTCCCTATGAGAGGTTAGCTTCAAGGCTTGAGTATACATTAGAGGACACACTTTACAAGGCAGAAGGTTTCTGGAGCATTGCAGCAATTATCCGTTAAAAGCCACTTGACAAGAAAGTACCGAGACTCAAAACAGACTTTCAGTCACTTGGAAATGTTCACAAATCCCACCTAATTAAACACAAAAGCAGAGTCCATGAAATCAGAATGCAAGAGGCCCTTTCAAGAAAGAGGCAAATAGTTTTTTCTTGGTTGTAAGAAACATTTGAGCGTGAAGGACAGCTTATTTCATTCATGTTTGTGTCTCCTTCAAACCTACAAGTACAGAGGCATAAAGGGTTCAGCTGCTATTATTCCTCCCTAGGTCACATCACAATACATCAATGGTTCTGCTATTTTAGAATATGCTGCTGTTATGTGGTTTGAGCCCAGAATGGAAAAAATAAGGGCTTTTCGAACCAGGCTGAAAGGGATCAATAAGTGCATAGAAAAAGAAAATGGCCATAAACACAGAGGCTTTTATTCAGAGTGCCACGATGTAGATGAAACCCCAGAATGCACCTGAAGAGTAAAGCTGAGAGCCCGTGGAGTCATCAGGCGGGGGCCCAAGAGCACTGCCTGCACTCAAACCTTAGCACCATCTATCTCCACAGCAGCTATTAGATTTCTAATATTGTTGGTTTTTGAGGAGGCTAAGTTTTCCAGCCACAATGAGTCGGATTCAGCCCCTGACGTTTTTTCTCCCCTCTCAGTGTGGTCTCAGAGGGTCCTCTCAGTTTTCTGCAAACAATACTGCTGGGCTGCGGCCCTTATTTAAAAGATTAATAGGATGCTGTCTTGGTGGAGAAGCAATCAGCGAGGTTTCTGTGACAGCAGAAAAAGTGTGAAAACAAGGCAAAGAGGAGAGACCATTGTCACAGTTACCAACTGGCTGCCGCAGCTCAATTGAGATAGCTGTGGCTTTCAAGCCCGCCTGTCAATCACAGCAGCCTGCATCAATAGGCTGAATTTGAATGATAAAACGATAAGTCATGAGCAGGCAATTTCCCCATCATCGGCGCACAGTGTAACTTGCTTTACGTGGAGACATTTCACTGCAGCCGTATGGAATTTGGTTTTTGCCTGGAGTCGCTGGCGTCAGCCCTCAATCATGACAGAATGTGTAATCACCAAATGTCTTCCTCTCAATCCCTGTTACAATTGGCAGCACAGCGCTGTCACAGGAGATGGGGGAACAAAATGGAAAGCTGACTAAAAGACAAGCTTTAAGTGACACTTAATTTGAGATACCCAGGCATTCTCTCAGCTCCAGTAAACAGGATCCATCAAAGCTCGCCCAGAGCCTGTATGAGTGTGCAGCTGTCTGCTGGGAGAGGCACAGCATGCCTGAGAGGCCCTCAGTCATCGAGAGGACTGATGAAGAAATCAAGTCCTTTAAAAAGTTCCTCAAAAACAACAAGAAGAGTAGGAATGATTATGGCACTCTTAAGGAGCAAATTTACATCTCATCCATGTCTGCAGAAACACTTGCAGCGTTTCTCCATTTAAAGATAACTCCTCCATAAAAATAAGAGCATGACAGAAGCTAATGACAGCCTGGGAGAAGACGACATAGAGGGGAAAAAAACGAGTGAGCTGGTGAAGGAGTAAGAGAAAAACACAGAACAGCTGTTTGCTCGTCCTCGGAGAGAGTCCCATGTGATCTTTCTGATCCTGGTTTGTGGCTGACAGAGGGGACCGTGGCTCTGTTCAGTTCCCGACGCACATGGCTCTGCTGCCCCCCCACCCCGCCCCCAAAAATCTCCCCCCCTCCCCGCTGCCTCCCACCTCACCATCACTCTGCTGCCAGGAGGAAAAGATGTTGGGGAGGGGGGAGCTACATCAAGAAGAGACTCTCCCAGTGGGTTCTTGTCAGTTCCAGGCCATTGCACCTTGCTCGCTGGGATTTTGTTTACACTCACACACATGCATGTGCACACACACAGACACACAAAACACACACACGCCTATGCAGAGACAGACAACTATTAATGGAAGTGATGATGGCTGGTGTTCTTTTTGCTGCACGACCCTGTGTTTTGATTTTAAGAACCACTGTGATGATATGAATGGCTCCAGTAACACAACCCTGTAAACCGGCGACAACACATAACAGTTTGATGCCCTGTGGAGCTGATTTAAGTGGCTCAGACAGCAGCAGATAACATTCAATCAGAAGCCAGTGATATGGTTGATGTGGTCAGCCGTAATGTGCAGCCAAAAAGGCCTGACACGCTTCCTCTGCGGTCTTTGGGGACGAGTGGAGAACGGCAGGCCGTCCCTGTGCGCTCACTCTCTATATTACATTGGAGAGCGGCTGACTGGCTGGCTGTGGTGACAGCTGGACAGCTGTTCCTATAGACGCAGCCACAGAAGCATGCCACAGAGATGGGGGGGGGGATGGCGCTGTATGTTTAGTTTATCTGTACGAGGTTCCCAGGACATGCAAAGCTGTCAGTTGCAGCAACGGTGCATGAGGCCGGATAAGGAAATATGGCACTGAGCGCGATGTGGAGGAAGCACAGATGGGTAACTATCAGACACGGCTGTTGACATTATTTACAGAAGCTCTGATAACAAAGGATGATTTTGCTCCCTTTACATTGTAATTTGCCTTTCTATAAATCAAATCTAATGTAAAACTAACAGGCTGAACTGGCATACGTAAAAACATCTGATTTCCATTTTAGCAGTGGCAAATTTTTCCATCATCATAAACATGTAAAAGTTTAATTTGGACTTCACAGAGAATCTGTTTTTTTCCTCCATAAAAGATGAAAAAAAAAATCTATTTTCCAAAGCAGAGAGGATAATTGGCTGCGCTTTAAAACGAATCTAGAATTGGTGCCAACATTAGTGACTGCTGGTGATGAAAGGCACTTTAAATTGGGGTCATGTTCAGATATTATACCTTTATCCTGCCACTTAAAAAACACAGTCAGCTTGAATTAGGGTGCCCTGCTGGAGAACAGTGCAAATTAAAGACAGTCAGATTAACGTCCTGACTAAGGAAGGAGAATTGAGAGAAAAAGGCAGGAAAAAGGATTGAAATGTTCGAAAACACTCTGCAGTATTAAACATTGTCACCTGCTGAATAAACACACTGCAAATCATGAGTTAAACAGCTTGGATCCACGCCAGTCACTTCTGCCAAAACCCTCATTTTTCCTAAGCAGGCTGTGCCATTCATTACACCACAAAAGGTCAGCAATTTGTTCAACTCTATAAAAATGTTAATAAAACTAAGAGCTCACCAGAAGAAGCCCCCCCTTTAAAGAGTGAATATGTGAGTGTTTGTGGTGGTGCAGATGCATCTCTCTGAATGTTGCTGCTGCAGCTTTACTGAGGTCAAAGGTCATACAGAAGCGGCTATCTAGCAGGAAACATAGCTTTGGCCTTGTGGTAATCCAGGTCAAACTCCACCAACTGCTAAACGCAAAGCAGATATAAACACATGCTGACAAACTCACACACACATGCACAGTTCGGCATCCTGTGAAAACCTTGAGTTGATAAGCAGTTGCCTAAAAACGCCAAAATCTGCTAATTCCAGCTCCCGACACCCTCATCGCACTCTGCTTAATAAAAGCAAAAAGCCATTAGGGTGATTTCACAGAGCTTATAATTATATATGAAATCTTTTAGAGGAAAAAGTGATTACTCTGGATGCAAGTCTGGAAGTGGGTGGGGGCGGGTTATTGCTAAGCAACCAGTCATTATCCTCCAGAGTGCAGCGAGGTGACCGGCCATCCGTCTAACTCCGCTGGCTTGCCTGGCTCCTGTGCAACCCCCCCACCCTCCTCTTCTTTCCTCCACCGCTCTCTCTCTCCTTCCCTCCTCACTCTCTCTCAGCCGTCCCCCCGTCCAAATACAAACAGAGATAAAGAACGCTGCAATCGCTCTTGACACACAAATAGGTTAACACAATAAAGCCGGCTTTGCCTGGCTCACTCGAGGGAGGAAAGCAATTCCAGCAGCAGGCAGGAGGTAATAAAACAGGGCTAGGAGTGTGTGTGTGTGTCTGGAAGTGTGTGTGTCCATACATGTCCTCATGTCAATGTTCCTATGTTTTTGTATGTGAGCAGAGGCAGGCACACAGAAGCTCTTTGGCCTGGGGGCCTAATATCCCACAGATTTTCAACCCTTTCTTCACACAAATAATGGGAGGGGAGAAGATGACTGAAAATTCAGACTTCTCCTCACTATGGTGAAGGAAATGGTGGCTTTACATTAATAACACAGCTGACCAACAAATGAATGTTTCCATGGGGGTCACAAGCTGCCTCTTTTTGGGGGGGGAAAGAATATCCAGATTGGTTAAAATTCAACAAGCAAATTGAATGAGTTTTATCTTTGTGAGCTGCAGCTTTACGCTCCCTGACGCTGCTGCTGCTGCTGCTGCTGCTGCCAGGCCTGGCAATAAATGATAAAAATCTCCAGAGTTTTATTAAATCGTGTTGCATTCACACTGAAGTCAGGGAGGGAAAAATGGTGAGGTGGCTTTTGCAATTACAATCCAGACCAGACAACATTGTTTTCTCCAGTCAGTGGAAATTTCATTACCTTACAGCAAACCGCCTTAGAATTGGGTAATAGCCTCTTTTTGTCATAGACACAAGGCGTCTGCAGGAGGTGTGACACCCCATAAGTGTTATCCATTTGCAACAATATGCATCCACACAGCAGCAGATGGATGCTGGTCAGCATAATGTGCAGTTATTCAGTGATATGGAGGAAATGAGGGCAGAGAATTGTGGTCAATAACTAATTCCTGGACTGACTGGAGTGTAATGAGGCACATTGAATACATCCATGTATCTGACTTAGCTCTGCCTAGGCTTTCAAAGACAGATGACATAGGTCATGAACAAACCAATCTGCTGAATGTCAGTAAAAGAGAGAGAAATACATGTTTCCAGGTCTAAAGTTAAAGACACAATATGCTGAATTTTCTGTAAACTGATATCTATAATGTCGAAATTCATTACAATATGTCTCATATATGAATATGTTTTAGTTGGGTAATTACAGTAATTCACATAAATCTAGAGCTACACTATATTTTGTTGATATCGGACATTTACTGATATATACATACTGGTATTCAGCAAGTACACAGCTGATACGCTGTGTTGAGCGTTACAAACAGCACTGTATAGATCATGATATCTGTGCAGCCTGAAATCATTTTAACATTCAGTTCAATCAATGAATTACACTTTTGCAGGTTAATTCTGAAGTTCAGACATTAAACTGAAGTTCTTTTTTTTAAGTATTAACAATGAGGGTACAAAATCTCAAACTGAGGGCAGCCTGGTGATGCTGCTTTGAGTTGCACACATTTATGAGAAAACCACGCTGGCTGTAACCTTGCACAGCAGCTGGACCTGCAGATCCATCTTACCAAGCTCTAATCTACAACAATTGTGAGCAGCCCAAATCGACACAGCCCAATCAGAGTCTTTTACAGAAGAAAGACAAGGGAGAGTGAGAAGACAGAAAGACGTGACTACACAGACAGAGATTAGCTTAGACGCTAACAACTTCAGTAGCAGTTTTATCAGATCTGGACCACATTCTTTATTAAATGAAAAACAAATAATACTATGAATAGTAAGGATATTTTTGCTCCACTTCTGACATGTTTTGAGGAGAATTTGGTTTACACAGTGGCTCACGTTCTATTAAATTATCTGATTGGCCCAATATAAATGTGACTGACATGTGTTATGTGTCATTGGATGATCATATTTCACGAACATCCAATCACCTGTCGGATATGCTTCTGAAAGATTCTGCCCTCTGAAAAAAAACTTTCTACAGGCTCTTTCCTAGACTACTGAAATATACTGAACATATATTGAACATATAAACAACATAAAACATAGAATTACAGGAGAGATTCACGGACAGCTCTGCTCGTCTTCACTGCTTACTTTTGAAATGAGAACTCTGTTTCATATAAACAACACTCTGTGATGTGAAGTCACTAAATATTAAACCAAACTTACAGTTTTGTCAATGAGTTTCATATAATGATGTAGAAAAGCCTCAAAAGTGGACTCTGGTGAATGCTGCAAGTGATTAAAGAATGCTTTATAATTAACTTACAGTGCAAACCAGGAAGAACATGTTTATAGCTCTATTTGCCTCATAATGTAAAGACTATTCACCAAATGGAAACTTGTTCACTGTAGTAAAACATTGTACTGAGCAAAGCTTTTGATTGAGTCTCCATTTCAAAATAACAACGGAGGTGGATCTAACTCTCTACTTATGATATAATGTTTTGATTAAGAGCTCCCTGGTATTGGATTATAAGTACTTTGCCCTTTAAAGTAACCAACAACTAAATAGGCTTGGCGATTGAGGGACAGCTCAAATTAAGGAGCAGTTTCAACTAGACTAAAGCATCAAAACTGTTGGACGTTATCTGATGAGTCCCTTATAGATGCCTTCAATTAAGGGCCATGTGCTTGCAAACCAATGACAGCAGCCTCTCCAAAGAGTCAGTTTGCAAAAACAGCATCTAAAAAATTAGGAAAGTGATCATAGCAGACAAAAGACAGAAGTGGTCTAAAGTTTGGCTCACTATTACACAATATGACACTAACAGAACAACATGCATGACTGTGGCCACCTGAGTTCAGACAATTTTAATGCAGCATGGTGTTATTTATCAGGATTGCCATATGTTTGACATTGTTGACACAGAAAACCTGTGTGGGTCTACCTTATCCACACAGACAATCCTTAGATATCAATAAGAGAATCAAATAAGACTTGGATTGATATGGAGAATTGTAAATGGTGCTTGTATCAATAAACTCTTATCAATTCAAATCCCAAGAACTAAAGCTCCTGGAAAAGTTTCCCATGTTCAGGTCAATCAGTGTAAATCAGTCCCTGTGTTTTCTACGTACTCTTCTTCTAAGCAGGTAATCAGACAGCACAGATATAAAGTGGCGGCCATTGTCAACAGGGAATAAATTACCAAAGCATGGAGAGAAAACACCTTATCTCTCTGATGTGTTTCCTGCTTGTGCAGAAAGCTACAGAGCCCAAGGGGGGAGCAGTCGCCCAAAATGCAGCGAGATGGAGATTAGGATGATGTGCAGTTCCTTGTTCCATTAAAGTTTGATCTTCCTCAATAGCCGAGGAGAATCAGATATCTCCCATTCAAGATTAAAGTACACCAGCATAGAGGGGGAGATTAATCAGAGGCCTGCCTGAGATAAAAACAGCCTCGCTTCTGGCATGGAAAACAGTGGCAATAAAGAGTTCAGCTGATAATGTGAAACACGGCGAGGCAACAATAGCAAATCAAACAGATCGTATGGGTCTCCAAAAACAAATCAAAGCTTGGACCAGACTGTGATACAGCGGCTGAAGAAGTACAGCGGGGCCTGATCTGATAGCAAGCAGGGCCGTCTTTTTATTACTGGTTCAGGTTGAGGAGGGCATGCCGAGGATTTTCCCATGTTGCTCTCTGTCGCCAGCCTCTCCTCCTCCACCCCATCTCCTTGAGATCAATGGCGCTAGGGTGATTTCACAGCAGCCTGCACTGTCACCCAGAACAAATCAATGTGACCATGAGGAAGGCAAGAGCGGCATTGTTTTTAAGGAGAGCAAATTCGCTGTTGGAGAGCTTGTCAGATTTGCTTTATTCTCTTTCTTCCCTGCAAGAGCACTTTTAGAGGGAGCAGCCTCCCCGCACTTTTCCTGGCTGAGTTAGAAAGCAAACTATAAACTACAGCAAACTAGCGTACTCATTAACTACATATAAACTGCACAGCTCATGACCACTAGATTCCCACGTGGCCAGGAGCAGTTTTAAAATAAAAAAACTGACTGAGTGCCCTAACCTTTCCATATTAGAGGCTATACATTAACCTTGAGGCCTGCTGAGACATGACTTCCATTCAGTGTGATGGGGGTGGGGGTGGGGGTCAGGGGGAGGATCATTGCTGTCTGTCATGTGGTAACTGGCTACAGATAACCCTGATGAAGAGCTGCCAACGAGTGCCATCACTGCTGATCAGATCACACCAGCAGAGCCACAGTTGGGTTAAGATTTTGCTATGGTTAAAGATGAATGATTACCAAAAGAGAAACACCACCTTTCAAAAACCTGTACAAAACACAAAAAAAAACTAAGGATGGCATGCAATGCTTTGTTGAGGATATTTGTTGCATTAAATGGATGCGTGATCAGTGTGTCATGTACGAAGATTGTTGCAGGTAGCATGGTTTTAAATCCAGCCAGCGGTCTCTTTGTACTTAATCATTTCCTACTCTCTCTTGTATCCGTTTCTGACTCACACTATCTCTGTCCATCCAGAAAATTACCAAATATATATATTTTGAAAGACATATGTGATCCAATCAAAATGAAATAATACACTCCTTAAAAGAAGAAGATATCTGTGCAAAAGAAATATCAAGAAAAAACTTCACTCAATGATAGTTGTATTCATCCTGGCTGCATGAAATTCATATATCACACAGTTTGAGCACAATCTATTGTTTGCACTTAATTTAACAGAAACTTGTGGATTAAATTCAAAATTGTCTCATAATGACACTGGAAAAGATCAATAGCTCTAAGACAGTGTGGCTTTATTTGGCATATAAAATTGTTTCAAATATAGCTAGCTATAAAGACAAGTAGGATCCAATGACTTGGCAGGAAGGATTTTAAAATGTTGGTTGTTCAATAGTTTAAACACTACAAGACCGTGAGGAAATCAAGGGCCTCACACCAAAATGGTATAAGGCTGGATAATTCATTTAGCAGTGACAGATGTGCAGATTGATTTAATGAAGAAATCAAAGTAATACATTTTGAAAACAGAATATTATCAGTATAATAACAGCACTAGATATTAGCTCAAAATTTTTGCTCCATCAACTCATAAAGTGTTTGCCTCTCAAACATCAAACACGTCAGCTATAGTAATCAGCAGAATGTAAAAACTACGCTATTTTTATTTAAAGTACAAGATCCTGTTTCTGTAAAATATACCCTATTTATGGCACGCATGAAGTCAATCAAAAAATGTTTTCAGTATCAGAGTGTCTACTTAAAAAATGCACATTGATTTTTCCATAAAGAGTCAACTGTTTGTCATTTTATGCCAGATTCAAAAACAAATAGACTGATACAATAAGACCACCAAGTAAACTCTAGAACAGGTGAGAGCATGTGTTTCCTACAAAAAAATGTTAAGTCAATGCTGATTTCTGTTTCAGAGCTGGCTAAAGTAAGTTTAACAACACCGACAAGTCAGGATCAGCTGTAAGCACTAATAAAATTATTGGTCGTCACATTGTGTTGGGACAGTGCTTAACTTGTCTCATCCATGTAAGACTGTTGCCAACTCAGTAGACAGCACAGAGTTACACAGAGCACACAAAATTATACATGCAGAAGTATTAAGGCTTCCAAACATATATTCTCCTGTGTTTTTAAATACTTTCTTCTGCTGTAACAACAGTCTCAACCCATCAGCTGATAGCTTTCAAACTTGTAACCAGAGGGTGAAAAGAGTGCCAGCTAGCATGGGCTTATGTGTGGAGCTGCGGCACAAGCTTTTTTAATTTTCTTCTCTAAAAGCAACACATTTTTACATCCCTGAAAAATCCACCATACAATGAGGATGAAAACATAATCTCTACGATAAAGGCACTTTAGACCCCTATAGTGTACCCTGGGCAGCATCTATAGCACTTAAAAGGGCAGGTTCTTGAATGTCACTTTAGATATCTTTACATAGTGGATAGTGGAGACTCCTTCTCCTTTAACTACTGAAAGGATGAAACTCCACGAATATTGTGGCAGTTGACATCACCTGCAAGCTATCAATACAATGATCTGGACGAACCTGCACTCCAAGTTGTTATTTCATGTGTGAATATTGCAAACTAAAAGTTACAGCAAAATGGGCCAATTTAAATTTTGTAACTGGAGCTGTTGGTTTGACTCCACCTTCCACCATAAAGAGATCCCCCTATCAGAGCACTTCCCCTGTTCCTGTAACACAACACATCAGTCCAGCAGTGACACTGACAAGGCAATGAGAAGGAATGTGAGGCATGAGAAGCTTGGAGAAACGGAAAGATCCCAGCCAATCCTGCTTGTATATTTAATGTCAAACCCCAACAACAGAATCCTGCCCTTTCTGCTGTAAATAGAGCCTCACTATTGCCCGTTTCTACTCACAGTGACTTTCTGAAGGCTGTGTTAGTTTCTTCGCCATCATCTGTGGGTAATTCTTCTGTTTTATGATGCTTTGTTTTATCATGCTCTGCCTCCACATCAGACAGATCTCTCTGCTCGGGCAATGAAGTTTATATCAAATCATGCAATATTGTAAAGTATACTAAAAAAGGCACATCTCTTTGTTTGTCTGCATATGAAAGGTGTAGGAAGAAGAAGTCAGTTTTCCTTGATATGTAACACTTTGATCAGGTTTCTAATGAGCAGCTGCTGACGCCACTGTGAGAGAAATTCTTCATGTTCCTTTGACTGTCCATAGCACGTCCGACTAAAAAGAAACTGCATGTGTTTAAAAGAAATCAGCTAATCTAGAAAGAGTTGTCTTTTCTTGTTTTTGACAGAAGAAAATGATTTAAAACTACTCAACAGACACATCTGCTCTGTAAATTCTATTTCATCTGTAGGAATAAAAAGTTTCATTAACAGTGTCCACACAAGAATGGACATGCAGAGCTTAGAGCTTTCAGCCATCTGAAGTTACACACACACATACACTCACGCACACACACATCTGTATCTACCATTTTAGTCATCTTAAGTGCCAAAATGAGTTTTACTGCCTCTGGGTAGGTGTTGAGACAATCAAACCATGCAGGGATTAAAAAAGATTAATACACAGCACAGGAAATTAAACTTCAGCGACTTTAACGATATTCATGAGTGCAGCTCACTTCTTCACTCCAGGCGGCTGCTTTAATAAGCAAAGAATACAGTTAAGAACCCAAGAGCTATCAATCACACAAACTGATCTGCAATCCGAGCAAGAAAATTGATAAAAATGTCAAACGTCTTGTCTTGAAATACCTCTATTAATGTTGTGCCACAATATGATCCAACTTTTAAAGTAGTTGCAGATATTAATAGAGCAAGTCAGTTTTTATGAGTAAGTTTAGGTGAGAAAAACTGAAATTGTAGGTAAAAAAAGATTCCCACAAATCCTCAAAAATGTTATAAAGTTTTAAAAAAAATTTGAGACCATAAAAAGTTGTATTTTAAACCGACAGAAGTCTTACATGTTAAATGGCATTTGACTGTGTGTAATTGTTTGGTATACTGAACTTAATGTTTAATTCATCTGTTTTGGGGCTGTTGGTGTTAACTGTAATGGAGTTGCCTTTGTCTTAAAATTTTAACATCTAAAGAAAATTGCATTTATCAGGAAATTCAACCCTAGTCAAAGAAATGTTGTGTGCCTCTTACTTTTGATTATTCAGAAAGGTTTGATATATCATGTCAGTGTTGAAAGAAGTTTTATCTGCTGTGTATAAAACTGTGTTACTGTTTTCTACATTTGAATCTAAAAACAGCCTTAAAAGTCTTGAATTTGATTTTGGAAAGTGTGCAGGAATCCTGGAAAAAGACAAGATTACTATAAATGCAAAAAGAAAAGTAAGTATAACCAAAACTTGAGAATCCTTGAAAAAAATCTGCAAAGTAATCAGTCTGACTTTGCTCAACAACTCTGTGTACAAAGACAAAATGCATTACAACATAGAAATTTGAAACATTTCTCTAACATTTTTTGATGACAAGTGAATGTTTTTAAATGCAAAGTTAGACAAAAAAAAACAGTTTCTGTTGAAGTTGTTTATGAAGATTTATAAATGCATTTGTAGAAAAAGTCAAATGCACTTAGTAAAACAAGTACTCTTTCTTTGAACTGAACAGTGCATTTAACTGGCCTCAATTCCATAATAAACTTATAAAATATATATTTTCAATTTGCTAGTGAGTTTAAAAGTATACATTTTGTCAATACAAACTTAATAAAGCCATAGACTACATATTCATTTTCATTTACTTGCTAGAATTTACATTTATCTTTCCAAGGAGTATCATTCAATTTGCCAAAATGTGGCCTATTGAGAGTAAGAATCGCACAAATGTGGCCTAAACATTGCCATCCCTGTGGTAGAGCAACAGGAAAGATGTAGAAACAGGAAAAGATGAAATCAGAGACAAATCTTGCAGCAGGACATTTGAAGGCTTGGTGTTGCAGGAGAAAAATAAGATCTAACAGCAAACCAGAAAATAAAGAGGTAAAAACAAGAGCTGCAAACTCCAAAAGGTAATTCAGTGACCTAGATATTAAAGCTTTTCTGCCCATCCACTCTGCCCTGCCTTGTCCAACCATCATGTTGAGTTAAGGCGAGCATTATGCTGGGAAGACTATTTGTTTAGGTGAGGAGCAGCCGCAGAGCTAATATGAGCACAATTTGCTCAGCAGGTCACAGGCGCAGAGTGGAGGAAGTAAATGAGGCAGTTCTGCCCCCTCGGGTGCAGCCCCTGCCTCATACATCACTGGATGTTTTATTCAATACAGGCAGGAAGGCTCTATGGCAGGTGCCCTGACTGTGGGGGCGCCTGCCCTGCTGTAGGGGCCCATATTATATTCAGAGAGGCGGCTGTCTGCAGGCAGGGCTGCCGGGGAGAGAATGACTGGAGCCAGTGAGGAAGATAGATTTGGAGGATGCTTGTAGTCTAATGATAAAACATACTGTGTGCAGCTTTCCCACTGCACAGTCAGCATAATGTGCAGCCTCATTTATGTGCAGTGTGAGCGATGAAGCTAAATATTCCAACAACAACCTCAGCAAAGCCTCAGGCTCAAAGTTCACAGGAGTCCAAACTTTATCAGCCAACATTCAAATTCAAAGAAAAACCAGGACTTCGACTGCGTGCCAAATAATCAGACTTTGCTATTTGCACTGGGGGCCCGGGCTGCAAAGGACAAATTTGCAGAAGAATTCACAGGACAATGACAAATTGGCTCCACAGCTAAATGCAGCACCGAGCATCACGCACGGAGTGAAAAGTTTTACAGCGCCTCGCACACATCTCTCCGTGGTTTATGAGCTCCTTGATAAAAGCCTGTCACAATATACCGGCACACCATAAAGGAGATTGTGTATCATTAACACTCCAGGGTGAAAAATCCCTAATTGCAGCAGACAGCGTACAGTCACCCTCCCCACGCACGGTGACGCACGGGGGCGTACAGATGAAAAATTCGCACCTTTTGCTCTGAGCTGAAACTCCGTCAGTGCCACACACTCCTCCTGCGGTGCCTGCGGAGCAATCCCCGCGACAATACACTTAATTGCCAGCCATAGTTGAAAAGAGCAATATTCCACATCAAAGCAGCTCCTGAAGCCATCCGGCTCTCTAACAAGTCCGCCTTTACAACACTTCCTTTATAGAGGGTCACGCATGGAAACAAAGGCTTTAAATCCGAGACATCGTTATACAGTCAGCAAGAGAGTCAGGAAAGGACAGTACTCATGTTCTACTGGTACTCTAATCTTTGATTTTAGATTTCTGTGAGGCTCCTTCGTCTGTGCTCATGTCAAATTCCACAGACTCAGAGAAATAAAGTTGTATTCTAAAACATGTATGAATAATGACATATATTTACCATAAATTGTTCCGTGGTGCAGACTAGATCTCCATGCAGATTGAAGCATTCACTGAGCAATCTGCCTCATGTATCTGTGGTCCAAATTAACAAAGATTCATTCTGTTCTCCAACATCCAGCAGCAGCTTGGTCGATGTAGAACGATGATTAAGTTTATCCCCCTCTTCAGATGGTATATGCAAATACACCGGTATAACCCTGTGAATTAGATTCCACACTCTAGCCTCTAGCATGCAAAGTTAATAAGCCTTTGCCTTTTTTCTCGAATCGGCTGCCAATTTCTGTCGAGGGCAAGAGCGCAGGTCGGCAATTTCAGGAGCGTCCTCGGAAGGATTGCGCACCAAGCGCGCCTCAGGTTTTCAGCGTTAAGCCTCCAATGCAAAGTACAAGGTCCTGGGTGCTCCCGTCTTTGCTTATAGATAGGTATATCCAAATCAGCTGTGTTGACCGAAGGACTGGATGACTGAACTGCTACGCAGTATTCCAAAATCCACCGCTGTTTCGCATGGGTTTTAAGTGGTCCGCCTGTTCACTTCACACTTTAGGTAATATTTATGCAGTAAATGTTATCAAGATTTTTGAGGCGATATTGTTTGAAGATAACCTGAAAGAAATCAAGGCTGGTCCAAAGCAGCAGCCCAAAATATCCGAACGGACGCGGTGTAAATCCCGGTGCTCAGGCTCTTCTCGGTCCGTCACTTTCTCCGCGGTGTGCGAGCCTCTGAGATGTCTCTCCTCCCGATTCACACTCAGATTTCCAGCTGAGGCTGAGGAGGAAGCTCGATAGCAGAGCTCCGTGATGCTCCCTTTGGTGTTTTCACCAAATAAGAAAAGGTTCCGTCAGAAAAAGAGCCAGCTGCTTCGGGCAGCTCCGGGACGTGGTCCTGCCCTTGTGCCGAGCTGCTCAGACTGACAATAACCCGGAACGCTGCAGACTGTCAGGCTGCTCAGACCGCCCACCGACCAATCACAGTGCTGAGGGAATAGAAACATTCCCACGGGTTGGCCAATCATCGGTAATTGAGGACTGTTACCATAGAGATGCTCGGCGTCCAAGCGTCTGAAACCACGTTGTTTATTCGCGGAAATAGAAAAAAAACGGCCTGATATAAATTGCCGTGGCAGGATGCAGATTGAGATCTTTAATCACTCTTTCTCCTTATCAGCAGTCCAGTTAAAGGGTAAAAACACAGCCTCTGCATTGGAAAGAGCTGGATTTAAATGTGCAGGCACCTCCTCTGTCTATGTGCCTCTGAGCAAGACACTGAATCAGTCCAATCTGCGGGAGAGCTGCTCTGTGGCTGCTCCCCTGAGACAAATAAAATATTATTATGCAACCAGAAGACGATTGAATGTGATTAGCATGCAAAATGAATCTACTGTTTATAAATTGGAGACTGTAAAATGCCATTTAACTTAATTGCTTTGAAACTCCTATAGGAGAAATATTCCTTGAAGATAATAAGAAGAACAATAATCAGTTTATAATATTAAAGGGATGATTCAGGTATACAGAGTATTATCTTTTATGAGCACAGATTTATGAAGGAATTTATTCTCCGAGCACATAGAGCTGCTCCATAATGGAAAAAGAAATCCCCAAGGACTCACAATATTTGATTTTGCTGAAATCTGATATGCCAATACTTCCAAAGTAATGTTTACTGATGCAGATATTTATCAGAGATGTGAAGCATACACAAATTTTGTACTTAAGTAAAAATGCACTTACTCGGATAAAACTGTGTCCACTCAAGTAAAAGCATAAAGCACTTCATTTAAAATGTAAAAACTGAAAGAAATAAGTATTTTGAGAAGACTTTTCTGTGTTGCGTAAAAAGGACAACAAATGAAACGAATGAGCCGTCCAGTTGTTTGCTGCAGTGTAATAGAAATGTATATTACATTTGACCCTCATTGTACCACTACAGAGCTGCAATTTTCTCGGGTTTACAAGCTGGTCATTTTATTAGGTTCACTTTAGTTCCTGGTAGGAAAATCTTTTGCCTTTAGAACTGCACTCAATCTTTGTGGCAACAAGATGCTGGAAGCATTCCTCATAATTATGGTCCATATTAACATGATTTTATCACACAGTTCCAGCAGATTTGTCAGCTACACATCTATGATGGCAGTCTCCTATTCCACCAAGTTTAATAGGTGCTCTTTAGAATTGGGATCCAGTGAATGTCGATGCCATCAAAATAAAACTCAAAGTCATGTTCAAGAAACCAGTTTGAGAGGATTTGAGCTTTGTGACATGGGTGGTTATTCTGCTTGATGTAGCCATCAGAGGATGGGTATACTGTAGACACAAAGGTATGGGCATGGTCACAAACAATACTCAGGGAGGCCGTGGCATAGAAATGATGCTCAGTTGGTACTAAAGGGCCCAAAGTGTGCCAAGAAAATAACTTCCCCATTACACAACCACCACCAACCTGAACTGTTGGTAGAAGATGGATCCATGCTTTCAAATTCTGGCCCTACCACAGAAATGGAGACTCATCAGACCAGACAGCATTTTTCCATCTGCTACTGTCCTGTTTTGGTGAGTCCATGCAAACTGTAGCCTCATGTTTTTAAGTAAAGTGGCACCGAATGTGGTCTCTTGCTGCTGTGACCCATCTACTTCAAGATATGACATGTAATATGTTCAGAGATGGTCCTCTGAATATCTTGGTTGTAACAAGTGGTTATTTAAGTTACAGCTGCTTTTCTATCATCTCAAACCTCTGGAGGACTGCTGCTCACTGGATATTTTCTCTTTTTCTGACCATAATCTTCAAACCCTTGTGATAGTTATGCTGAAAACCCCATTAGATCAGCAGTTTCTGAAATATTCAGAGCCCGTCTGGCTCCTACAATCATACCACGTTCAGAGTCATTTAAATCTCCTTTCTTCACATTCTGATGCTCAATTTGAACTTCAGCAGGTCCTCTTGATCATGTTATTATGCCTAAAAACATTCAGTTGCATCCATGTGATTGGCTGATCTACTATTTGCATTAGTGAGGCAGTAAAGGTATTACCTAAAAGTAGCTGGTGAGCAAACATGGCTGTCAAATCATGTGATTTTATTTATTTATTTATTTATTTATTTATTGATTGATTGATTGATTTTTGATACATGAATTTTTAGCAGTGCCCCTGAGATCAGATCCAAAACTTCAGACCAAAAATGTGTTATGAAGTTGGAGGAATAAGGACAGAAACACTAAAAAAAAAAACCTTTGTGGAGAAGGTCTTATGGTTGAAAATCTTCACAAACTAAATCCAAGTCTTATACTGTAAAGCTGTATGGTTAATTTGTACAATGAACTAATATGAATGGCCAACATTCAGCTGTATAAATTTCATATCTGAAAATACAGTGATTAAATCTTAAGCTCTAAAGTAGAGTAGTAAGTCCAATTATGTGTGCATGCATTGGTATTTTACATTTGTGTTTTCCTTGTCTCAAAGTTAAAGGGACTTTTGGATGACTTTACAGATAAATTCCTGAAGTACAGTCTGTGGTAAACACAAGCATAAAAAAATGTATTGTTTTTTTCTTCAACATAACGTCGCTGTCGGGAACAAAGTTCCTATCTCCAAAACTACTACATTTTAGGGAATGAAAACAAAACCTAGTATTGAGTGAGTGAAAAAAGTATTTTCCTGATCACAAATAGTTTTGTTGTACTTTTATTTGGTTAAAAGTTTATAAAACCCACCCAACAACATGGCAGGTAACCAGTATTACTGTTCATGAAAAAAAAATGACAATCATAAAAAATGGAGATAGGAGGTTTGTGCCCAACTGCGTACACACTGAGGTGCCAAACCTGTGAGTTTTTAAATCATTATTGCATCTTTAAATGATGACTGCTTTGACTACGGAGCTTGTCAGGGACTTTAACATCGTCATTTTGTCTTTGCAAAACAATTTCCACACACAATTTACTCAATTATGAGCACTAGCTTGATCAGGCAACAGTGAAAAGAAATTTGTTCAAAGAAGACGTAAGAGAGCGAAAAAAAGTTTGAAGCTTGGTAATGGCAGCATTAATGTCTGTCTTCCTTGATGGAGTTCTGTAATAGCCTGTTATTGGCTTTTTACTCTCACTGTTTACATGAAAGTATTGTTTTGTTGTGGAAATGGTCATGATTAACACAACATATAAGCTAACTGTCATTCAATACAGAGGTTAAAATCAACACTTATAAAACATACACACCTACTCATGCACACATACTATATATATATATGCCTCTTTGTCATCTCCCTCAGCGCTTATGATTTGAAAAATAACTGTAGTACACACCACAGCTCTTTCTGCCCTAACAAAATTGGGAGCCGTTTCAGTGTCAAAACCTATGGACACTACATTCAACACAGTTATTGTCTTATCTTTGTTTTCACTACTGTGGCAAGCTGGAGTTTTAAGTGAAAACACTAATATCCTAGTACTAAATGAGCATCACCTGCAGTTTAAATGTCCTGGAATTTATTGGGACACTCGTATATTCTATATTTTCTTATAAACTCTACAACTACCTTTAGGTGTTGATATATTTCAGTCGGACCATCTTACAAGGATGACATATATGTGACAGTCGACTTCACTTTCTTTCAATGACTTCTCCAGCTTATGTGAGTCACAGTGAACCTCATAAAACACCTTCAGCAAAGCGTCATTACAACAGTGTGGATGTGGAGGGTTTGCCTGTGACAGTTTTCTACTTCTAGCACACTGTGTCCGGTGCACACAGCAGACCCCTGGACACACAAAGGCAGAACAAGCAATCACACATCATGGATTCTCATAATAAGCTGACGCTGGGAAGTGGGTGATGCAGCACTCAGCTTATGCCAGTGCTGATAAGAGCCTGAAAGTATTACCTCGGTCTGGCAGCCCGCTCCAAGAAATCCATCCTGAGCCAGGTCATCAATTCTGCCCTATCTGATTGCTCACCAATCCCTGGCAGCTCCATGTCGCTGTCCTGGCTTGTGCCTTTGAAATTCTCTCTATGACTTGCACTTTCATGCTGGTACTTTCACTGAAAAATAGATACAGACTGTTTGTAAAAATAGGGTCGTTTATGTGGTCTTATACCCACATGACACCAAAGTGAAATGGTGACAAGTGAAGCTGGGCAGTGTAAATTGTTGACAAAAAAATGCCTAAAAAGTTTGTTGACTGTCATTTTCTACAACAAATAAAAAGAAAAAAATCTACCAAGAAAAACTGTTACAGACTATGCTCTTTTGTGTGTGTGTGTGTGTGTGTGTGCGCGTGCGTGTGTATTGTCTTACACCCATTAGACACCACAATAAAAAGGTGGAAAGTAGCCAAAGCATGACAATGGGTGCTTTTGAAAAGTCAACAAAACTCCTGCCTAAGTCCTTTCCTATCCAATTTACCTTAACCCTGATGGAAAACATCACAGGGTCAAGGAAAGGAGGGAATAAGAGGGAAGGAAAAGAGGGGTGTGTTCAAAAAGTCAAGAAAACTCCTCCCTACGTCATTTCCTATTCACTTTATCGTAACCTCGATTGAAAACGTCACAGGGTCAAGTAAATAAGAGGAAAGGCAAGGAGAACTGTGGTAAAAGAGAAATTCGACTGCACTTTCACTTGGTGTCATATTTATGCGACAATGATTTCTTGTGACACAGGTAAGCCATAACGAACCACAAAGTTTCAAAAATGAGAACTACAAGAAGCATCTTTTTTCATCTGCTTTACCTGACAGCATTGTTTTGTGTCGGCTTGACCTATTAACATTAACATTACACAATCAAACAATTTACCTGTGGCTCTGTTTTGGCCTTTGGTCAAGCAGTGTGTGTTTTCTGCTCACAGCTGTGAGGTTAGGTGAGAGCATCTGTAAATGTTGACATCTTTGACAGGGCACTTAAAACCTGAAGTCTGCCTATACATGTTTCAGAAGCACTATTCTCCCCATTTCATTCGTATAATCATTGTGAATGTTTTTTCAATTCGTCATTATATTTTAAGTATTGTAAAATGACCCATTTGTCCTCCTTTTATTGATTTCTTTTAATAAATGTTATTAGAGACCCCATTGTTCTGTCTTATTATTGGCATGATTTACTTCATAAATTAAGATAGATGAAAATGTGGTTATTAATATATATTAATATAGGAAACAAGTACCACAATTTTATGTTTAATATTCATCAACATTGTAGGTAGTTATGAAGAAAAAGAAATGCTTTAAAGTAAGTGCTCTATGAATTTTAACATTTAATTGTTTATCGATCCACCAAGAAATGAACTAAAGTTTATATTTTTGAAAGCACTGACTTTGATGCATATCTTTTTCTCTATACCTCCCAAAAACATTTACACATTAATGGACTATACATATCTTCATAGGTCCACAAAACTCATCCTTTCTGGACAGTGATTTAAAGTATGAGTTGACCGTCT
This sequence comes from Cetoscarus ocellatus, assembly GCA_037902135.1. Taxonomy (NCBI): domain Eukaryota; kingdom Metazoa; phylum Chordata; class Actinopteri; order Labriformes; family Labridae; genus Cetoscarus; species Cetoscarus ocellatus. The sequence goes on from JBAMNC010000421.1 coordinate 935,594, forward strand.
ATTCTCACAACAAAGAAGTCAATAAATGTCTAAAAATAGAAATTTTAAAAATAAGCTCTGACTAATTGTGTTTATTTTGTCAGCTAAACAAAACAACTCCAAAATGTGAGGTGCAGGCTGCTGTACATCCAAAATTCAATGAACTGGACACATATTGCTGCCTACTGTGGGCCTGATGTCCTTCTTATTGACTGATAGCAGCCATGGTAAGTGCTCCAGAAGTTTTAGGGAGTCCAGTCATTCAAACATACAATGGTAAAATATCAAGAAACTTTCCTAAGCAGTGCAGCAAACACTGATGCATAGAAGTTGACAAATACAGCAAAGCCTGTAACCTCTGTAAACGATCAAAGGAAATTCACTGCATACACAACTGTATTTAAATTTAATCATGATTTTAGAGAATACACAGGAACACAAAACAATGCCTGCACATCTACAGAATTATTCCATTGAAAGAAATACATTTTAATTCATCTGAATACAATACTCAGCTAGTTGAATAGCTTCAAAGAATATGTACTTAAGGGATTCTTCCAGCTGCAAATTTTCCAATTTAAACTAGTCACACAAGGAAAATAATTAATATTTTTCTGTTCAAAACAGGACGTAAAACAATACTTATTCCTACTCATCCAAATCTGGCACAAAGTTCAGGCAATCAAGCTAGCTCGTTTTGACTCTACAACAAAAAAGCTGCCTCATTCAGATTTCTCTTAATCCCTAATTTACAAGTTTATCACAAAAAAAAATCTGCAAGGATAAAAAATACAATATGCATTTGTCAATGCTGAAAATGTCATGTGTCTTTAAGAATTTGCAATGTGGCTACATTAGCATGTTAGCTTGCCACGTACACATTTGTCTTCAAGCAGATAACATCCTTGGTTAACATCCTTGGTGGAGGTAATGTTTTTGTCTGCTTGTGTTTGTTTCTTAGCAAGATTATGCAAAAACTAGAAAAGCACTCAGAGAGCGCAGACCTCCGCCAAGGTGATCCGGATCAATCCCAAAATTTAATCAGTTCTTCCATATCCCATTTCCAACAATTCCTGAAAATTTCATCCAAATCCGTTCAGAACTTTTCAAGTTATTTTGAACACAAACAAACAAACAGACAGACAGACAAATAAACGCCGGCAAAAACATAACCTCCTTTGCGGAGGTAACTACAGGAGTGATTTTGCCGAAATTTTCAGGAGATGTCAGTAAAGACCCAGCTTAAAATTCATTTAGATTATGATGAAGATCCGTATACCACCATTAGTGAATGATGGTTCTCACTCACAATAACTGTCAAGCTAATAATGATATCAGTATGATTCCAAGTGCTAGGGGAAGGTTTTCAGGGAAGGTATCATATGAGGGTTACTTCATCATGGAACTATTGCTTATAGGTGTAACAGCAATATCTGAGAGGTTTGCACTTCCTGAGTGCTGTCTAGTCTTACTCTGAAGTTTTTCACCGATCAGTTACCCAATTAAACAAGTCACTTTCAGCTTTCAATTTCCCAATTCACTGCTGAACACAAGACTTTACCCTTTCATGATATAACCTTTAACATATGAAGCCAAGGGAAAACATAAAAATTGTCTCCTTGGCCATTACTGAGGTAAAACTCAGAAAGGGAGACAGGGCTGTGGCAGCAGGTAGATGCAACCAAAACGTCGAACACTTTTCTGGTTTGAAAGCTGTAGTGCCAGGAGTTGGAGCTGACACTCTCAATAGCTGCCACACATCCATTGTGTTTGAACTAAGACTAGACATAGTTATAAAAAAGCTGCCAAAAAATCAACTCTAAAGAAGGAATAGTAAAGGCAATACAGCACCTTACTGAGTCTATCCCTTAAATGTATTCAGTGCAATCACATCTCCCCCTCATTGCTGGAGAGGACCTATAGAGCATACATTAAAGCCTGTGGTGTTCAATCATATCACCTACACTGCTGTGTGGCTGCACAGTCAATCAAACAGATGAACAAATTAATTGAAAAATATTCAACCAGAGCTGTGTTGTGCTCCAGCGAGTCAGGCAGGCAAATAAGCCATTTGATTAGCCGATAAGCAGATGACTCAACAAACATTCAAGGCATGTTTACTGTGGTTTGATTAGAGCGCGCCCAATACGCACAAGATTGGACACAAATACGTTGTGAAAACACTCAGCTGTTCCAATCCCCAAGGCAGCATGAGGGCACGTAAAAACAATGAATTATTTATGGGGGAGACAAGTGAAATATCACAGTGGATAATTTTCTCTGGGCTATATTAAATGTAGTTTTCAAAATGATACGTCTGAGTCGGTTTCATTTCCCAGAAATCATTCCCAGTGACAGGATCTAAAGCCTGAAGATGGATATGAAATCACATTTGAAATTTCCTGCCAAGAAACCTATAGGCTTTTCACTAAAACACCAAAGCAAGGGATATTCACATGCTAATTGTGCCTCCCTCTTTCTTAGTAAATAAGATCAAAGGATATTTGCTTTGTCTCTGGTTGAGGTATTAGCTCTGGTTCAGAATCAAAGATCAAGCTTTGAGCATGCTCCATCTGCATAAGGGCCCACAGTAAATCCAGGTTCAGTAAAAAGCAGCTTCTCGTCCAATAGAGCGCCTCATAAATAAAGCGCTCGTTGGGCCCCATCCACCAGCCGACATTAGTGTCTGTCTCCGGAGCTGAAAGCCTGACGCTGTTACAATTTGTTCCTGAAAGTGAACTCAGTTTAATTGAGCAAAGTTCGAGTCTCCGCAAACAGCAAAGTAACAGGGAGAGAAAAAAAAATCGATGGCAGCAGAGGCATGGAAAAAAGAGATAGCATTGATTTAACTGCCATTGATTCGCAGGGGATCGCTGCATTGTGCCCTGTGGGGCGAAATGCATGCTGTCTGCCAAGGGATGGGGATGAATCTGAAAAGGTGTCAAGTGGTTAGAGGACACGAGAGGTGGAAGAAGAGATCAAGGGGTCGCTCAGAGGAGGAGCATAAGGCAAGGGCACGGCATTTTAAAACGGAGGAAGGCAGGAAATGAAGGAGGTGAAGTTTTTAGAGATGACACAAACACAATAAGTCATATACAGCATTGCATAAAAAGTTTAAGATAAACAGGATCAAGAAAACAGCTAAGAACTGAAGTGAAAACAAGCAAGACACTGTTAATGGCCCAATCACATTACATGATTAAGTGTAACTTTTATTATTGCAACATGTTAGAATAAGAACTTTTGTCCTGTCTCCACCAGCAGAATGGTAACACTAGTGTGTTCCAGAACAATCATCATATGCTTTTTTCTTGGTATTATCTCCTGTGTCAAGAAGAGGATAATATGGACTAGTTATCACCAAAACAGGTTTTTAAAGTGTAAAGAAACTCCGGAGCTTTGGCTAAGGTGCATTTACCCATAGCCCCCAGCACATTCTTCAAGAGGTCTTCCTGATTGACCTAAGGCTAGCAAGTAAGAAACATTTCAGCTATCAAAAAAAGACAAAAAAAAATCTTGCCCTTGTCTTCACCTGAATGATGGACACATCGGTTGTTTTTAGATATTGAAATCTTGAAAGTTTCAAGCAGCAGCTTCCCTTTTAATTGTTCTGTGTTCTTCAAACAACATGTTTGAGATCAGTTCCTAACATAAAAGGATTCATTAGCAAAGGCGGGGACTGAGTCTGTTTGTTGTTTAGATTTTTGTGTTGAAGTGCATATATAGGGTTTGGGGGTCATGGACCTTGAAGATAAAGCGGGGGGGGGGGGCATTAGAAAAAACATCGGTCTGGACCATTGTATTTTCCTGTTTATTGGCATCAGTATATATACTTCATTTAGGTCAGGATTAGGTGTCAAACTAGAAAAATATGAGTTAAAAATTCTGACATACCATTCTTGAAATCAGAGTCAAAGAGTCCCCTGTATGCAACGTTAATCATGTCTATAGGAGTGTTTGTTCTTCAAAGCAGCCAACAATAATATTTTGGCCCAAGTTTTGACAATGGGCAACAAGGATACAGCTGAAAAATCTGCCTTAAGTCCCATAAATTTCCAAGGCCTTGAGCTAAATGTTTTTGACAGGCACCATCATGAAAGCAGAATAAAAAGCCTGAAGTGAAAACCACCATGACACCCCCAAGACTTCTGTCCTGTTGACAGTTTCTATATCTTAAATGAACATCATCAAGCTGACCCCTTTTTCAACACTTATCAGCACAACATGGGCCAACTTCAGTCTGCTGGCCACAATCATACTGTGTGAGTAAGCACATATCCAAGAGTTTGACAAGACAAGCGTCTTTTCAATATTTTAAGTCTCAGCAATTGGCAAATCAATGTTTCCCCAGAGATTCCACACTGACAGCCAAATGTTGTTGAGATGAGGGGAAGCCAGGACAGAGATCAGAGGCCACAAAACCAGACAGAGAAGTGTTACTCCTGGACTTTGGTATTTTTACAACATCCTTCTGTCTTCTTTGTGGCTGTTCTCACGTCCACACTGACACTGAAGGGAAGCTCTGTGTTTGCTATGAGGCCCTGAGCAAAGAGGAGCGACCGACAGGAAAGTGTGTTTAGTTTGAATTTCAGTTTATTTCCCCGAACTGTGGATCAGTTTTTCTAAGTTTGGTCTAATTTGTTACAGGTTGTTTTTCCTCTGTCAGTGTTTTAAAAGGACAATGTGTTCCTGAGAAGAGTGATCCCTTGTCACAAGCTTCGTAACCTTGTTCTTTTTCTATCCGAAGTGCAGGTGTAAGTGAGAAAGACTCGACTTGACATGAGGGTTGTTGCATGTTTATGTCTTAGGAGGCTGTTTTTCGAGTAGTGTTTAGATTCTACACTCAGAACTATCTGGTTTCCTGTGTGCGACCAGTCAGAGATGTCTTCATGAGACACTACCCAGAGCCTGAACGTACACACAGGAAACTGCTCGCACACATGCAGGCCTGAGGTTATGTGGTGTTCTGTATGTTTGGGATGAGTGTGGTGTTGGGTGGAGGCTAACTGACATTCACTGGCCATAAACAAAGGAAAATTGTATTTAGTGCAATAGCCTTTTCATGTCCAAAAATAAAACCCACCAAAGACAAAAATAATTATTTAAGATTTAAAAAAGTCTTTATTTTACATTTTCATGTCTTGTCTATCTCCATTAATCAAAGTCATAAAGTGCTTTAGTCAGAGGGAGCAGGTTCATAAACAGTTTGACCCCCAATAACACCTGGGTCTGTTAAACCTCCAGGTAACTCCTCCTTGTCATAAAACCTGAACACACACATACGTACTTGCCTCATCCAATCCAGGGATTTATGTTAGTTTTAAAACTTTGAAAAAATGTCTTACATCTAGCTGTCACTGCCCTGAAGGCAAAGATAATACTGATTTACACCCTTTTTCATGTATGTTTTTATTTGTTAGTCCCTCTACCACATGCACTCCTGGACAATTACAAATAATTTAAGGAAGCTACCTATACAATTTTATAAATTGGAAATTTCTGTCTCAGGATGGACTACATGGTGAACAGGAATCATGCAGAAATGGAGGAGGGAGCAATAGGCTTCAGCACTGTGATGTCATGTTTGACTTCATAACAATGCTACATGACTTCAGCTAACAAAATTGTTTCCATCATATTCATGCCAAATATTTGATGAAATAGAGGGTTAAGAGCCAGCGCACCTCTGTTCATTTCCTTATCCATGCACTCTTTCTAGCAAGCATAATATGACAAAAAAATAAATGCGGAAAAACACAAATTAAAAGACTTCTGTGCAACAGGGAGTTGTTTTTTTTAAATATTGTTACACATTATTATGAGTGCCACTTGCTGATATTATCACAGACTGTCCTACGAGATTTTCACTTGGATTTAAGAGCCAATAGCATGCTTTTTTGAGTTTTATTTGCCCTGTCATGGTTTTCTCATGTCTCCTCCATATGATAGAGAACATGTGGAGGATAGAGGACATGATAAAGGACAAAAATTCTGTGGTACCAGGACTTTTAACTATCCTGTTGTTTAAAGTGCCAGTAGCTGCCCACAATTGTTCGTTCCCCCAGCTCTCCTGCTTATCACACCAGTAAGATGTCCTCCCATTCTTTTGCCAATACTTTGAGACCACTGGCTCAGAGTGGTAAATCCAAATGCAGATTAGAGACATTAGAATGAGTGCAGAGTTGTTGACACACGTGGCACCCTGCAGTGCTGAACCGACATTCTACTAACTCGCAGAAGCTCTAACAGAACATCTAAAATGGACTAAGAATAAATGTACCAGGAGTACTCAATGTGTAAAGAGTAGAGTTTTTCGGGGGGTTTTTTTACCATACTCTAGCAGCCATCAGAATTGATATGAACTCGAGTTAAGGCAAAAATGGGCTCTTTCATGAATACAGCTGACAATGTTTATCCTCCACCTTCATTCAATGTAAAGGAGACACATAAGGAAACATAGACCTGTCTGATCCTGTCTATTCATTTCTGATGTTGTGGGAATGCCTTGGTGATATATTACTTTAATATGAGCATTAACATGTTTCATAAAGTGTCTCTAAGTGTGTCCTGGGTTTTTTGGTTGCACAATAAAAGGAGAATGATAAAATGAGCCGGTGGGAGTTCAGATACAACATTGAAATCAGCTGTGTGTATAACAAAGCACCAACCAGCAGATGAATGCTTAATTAAATGGACTGAGAGCTGCAGCTTGCCATATGCTTAAGCAGTATTCTTCATATGGAAAGTGTCATCCTGATGCCTTTTACTCCACAGTGAATCTTTACCAGCTGACACCTACCTTGTAGAAGTGTTTATAAGCTCTAGAATTATGCATTTTCAACTTTATGGCATCTCCAGCTCTTCCAGTTTTACATCAATTAATGTGGATGTGTTATGTCAGGGAGTAAAATAGCATCATTTTGCTAACCTGAAGATCAGATTTTGAATTCTTAATTAGTGGTACTGACTCAAAGAAGTCCTTAGTGAACATGTCCACACTCTTGCTCTCTCTCTCTCTCTCTCTCTCTCTGTCTCTGTTTAAGTCAGCTGGTTAGGGCAGATCTGCCAAGAACACAGCTATGTCCCTGTTGTTTAAGAGCCTCACATGGTGTGTCTCTCCACTCTTCATACAATACAGCGTCAGCTCAGCACTGGTGTCCGTGACAGGCCACTGAATACTCTTTGTTTTAGTTAAGACCTACTTTAATGAAGTGCAGTACTCAGGAAAAGATTTTAAATAACATATTGGTGTGTGCTCTAATGTGTGTAAAACGTGTGGACAACATTAAAGACAGTCTATGTTAAATCACATATTTCCATCCAGACATGCAGGTTCCACCAACGTAAAGAAATGAAGGATTGTGATGATCTCTGTGCTAATTAGACACCTTAATCTGATTTAAACGTGACTGTAATCTCAATAAGACTTGATTATACTCCTTCACTGTGTCCCAGTTTCATAATATATTATGTTACAAGCTGTCAAGGCTCTCTCTGTGTTCATTTTGTGAGTAAAAGACACATATGTCTCAAATTGATGTTAAAAATGGGGTTGATCCACAGAAAATAATCAGACCATATGGTAGTTAAAGTGACTATTTCTATCTCAGGTTAACTTAATAGCATATCCCCAGAAAATGCAATGGTGTTATCTTTATTAGAGCTGTAAATTTGCTCAGCTCACCATCTAAATTCAGAGAGTGTCCTCAATACAGACTTTTAAGCCCATCTAAAAGGTTGGCCAAAGATAAAGCAGACCAGCACACACATATAACAGAATATATGTGTGTAATTCTATCCATATACACACAACATGTTAAATGGTGTGTTTTATGTGCAATCAGAATACATTTTCCACATGCATGCTATTGCCCACCCACGAAGATTCGGCTAATGCAATATCTCTTCTCAATTCAATTTATTGCAGTATGGAAAAAAATGGAAATCATTTCAATAAATGCAGTAAGGTTTAATAGTCTAGAAATTATATAGTCAATAATAACATTTTGTTTTTAAATTTCTTTGAATATTTTACCTTAAGTTTTGTTTGCTTTTTTATCTCAGAAACAGACATGAGACCTGAATCAGAATTGTAGCTGCATGCCTGGACTATTGTCAACAAGTAGTGGGCCATCATAAACTCTAAAGGTCATCAAGGGTCTTACTGGGTGCTGTAAAATGCAATACTAGCTATCTGTATCTGTTTATTTTCTCAGAGGCCTATACATGCTATATGATGAAAAAGATGTGATGAGCAATACCATTTTTTTTAATTGTGAAACTTATGACAACTGCCATTTTAAAGATGCCATAACACTTAAAAAATCACTTATTAAATATTAGATTATTTTATGTTTCAGACAAAAACTTGAATCCTCATATACTGATGTTTACCAATGATCTTATTTCAGGCATTTATCCAGTGTGCATTCTTTAGTAATTTGCATGTCTTTTTCCAAGGTGCTGTGAAGCTGCATCCTCTCCTGTTCAGTCTGGAGCACCTGGTCCCATTGATTCACCTAAGATATTTAAGGCAGCTTCCTGACAGACTCCCTCTCTGCCACCCGATCAGCACCTGCTCTTTTCAGTTCAACTTAAGTAATTTTTTTGGTTAATGCAACTGACATCTAACGTGACACACAAAATATTATTTCACCTGTGCATCTGGGGCACAGATTGGGCTGTCCTGTTTTGGCATGTTCACAGTGGTTAAAAACTGAAGCTTGGCAAAATGGATCTGCATGATAACAGACTTTGAATCAGGTAGATCCAGCTGCTGGGCAAGGTCACCTTACACCTGCAAGCAATATAATGCTCACACAACCATCCACACACAAACTACTGATAAACCACTGATACTACAGACTGTAACAGGTTAACATTTCTCTTAGTAACTCCTATAATTTTGGTACTAAATATTTGCTTTGTTTTTGCTTAAATCCTCCCATCTTCTGTTGCAGCCTGGATGACCTAAAACGCTTATGGGCTTCTGCGTTTTATGACTCCTTACTGTGCCACTATACAACCCCTGCAAATTTTGCAGTGAACTATAGACATCATGGCAGCAGCTGATTATGAACATATGTACTCCATATGCAAACAGATTCCTAACAGCTGCAGATAATAGCAGCATCATGCTTGTACAAAATTTGGTTATATTATTGTATATTGTGATACTTTGGCATCTCACAATGTCTTTGTTGGCTTCACCACCCTCTGTTTGTCATCGAATGCATGTTTTCTTGGAGGGGGCAAATATATTTGTATTACAACAGATCTATTTCACTCTGATCCATGATGAAAACCAGAGTCCTACACAATGGTGTTTTTAACAGTTTGAATAAACATTTTTTACAATGGCTAGATGGTAAATGTGTTTTTGTGTCTTAGGTTAATGCAAAAATCCTTATAAATCTCATGTCTGTTTATTGAATTCAGAAACAGCAGTGATACACTTGATCAAGCGTAGCAGCAGAAACTAGTAATCTTCACAAATCAAACTGTCAGATATTGAAAACAGCTGGTTCTTGTTTAAATCTCACAAAACTATGTAAAAAGTTAAAAAAGAAATCATTTTCAGTTTTAGTTAACAATGTGGCAGGCCACTTCTTCAACCACAGCTTATCAGTGTCTTTTCGCCTGCATTTCAGTTTTATTCTTTTCAAACACAAAAATGTTGTGTTAAATAATCTCCAAAAAGTTCTGGTAGTAAAAACTCACTTTATTAAAGCTAGCTGTTTCCTCTGTTTGTTGAGTTTATTATTAGCTAAGCTGACTAGATTTATAGAGATACACTGCTTTAAGTTATTGATTATCTAATAAAACTCAAAACAACACTGGTAAGTAATTTGAACACTTGTAATTGTTTCAACACTGACTGTAGAATTAAAGTCTTTAGGAAGAACAGCAGATGTTGCTCCAAACCATTTGCATTTTGGAGAAAAAAATCATATTTTGATGTTTTTGGTAACCTGATGCCTGTTACTCTACACTGAATTCCCTGCGTTGCATTTTGAAAAGCTTTAGCTTGTTCATTTCAAGTTGTGAAGCAGCTGGTTGAACACTTTCCCTGTCTTTCTGTCTCAGTCAGTCAGGCTCCGGTGGACAGAGGGACCATCATACTCTGCTCTGCGCATTGCTCAGCTCTGCCCAATTTTGCACCTCCGTTTGCAAGTGATAGAGCACTATCATTTCTGACAGCTCCCCAGAGCCACTGGGATTTGAGTGCTCCCTCCTTTCACCCATCCTGCACCCCTAAAAAACACACACATACACACAAACCCACACACACACACGCACACAGACACACCAATCCAGCTCTTCTTTACCGTCTGTCTCTCAAAAGGACAAGGTCTGGAAATGAAAGGCAGAACAAAAGCTGTCAGAGGAGAGAAAGAAACAGAGGAGAGGGGATATCTATAAGGATGCTGAGGACAATGGGATACTTTGTCCCTAGTTTCATTATTGGCTTGTGTTTAATTTGAAACAGACAGCTAATCACATTAGAGACAACCTCTCCACAACACTCCAGCACCACTGCCTCCTGGAAGTAATCACCCCACTGAAATTGTCTCATTGGGTTCGTTGTCCAATTACTTAACACCATACTCATCGTCCTTGATAAAACTACACGGTAAAGCTGAAATAACCACAAAAGAAATGTATGCTGTAAATGAAGAAGTCTTAACTGCAGGAGGTACAAACATGCTGATGATGACAATGAGGATAACCATTATATTAATGATAATGATGGTCATTATGATGCTAAGGATGCTTAACTTCTTATATTTGGCCTTTACAGTTGCCTTTTCAGAAGATGATTTTGTCATCAGGGTTTCTCAGTTACAAAACAACTACAAAAAAACTTAATCCATCACTCTATTCAGCTAAAATGTGGCCTTATTTAAGGAGCCCATATTAGTCTTTTTTGATTTGTATATGCCCTTAGTGTGTTTTACATGTCTACTCCATGTGGTAGACTACCCCGATGACATCGAAAAAGTCTGGTGCATCTTGGCCTCTACCTCACACCACATTTATAGTGTCATTAGCTGCCTAAAATGTTTAATTCCATCAGCCCCCTAATTAGACCGACCAGTGTGATGTCATACTATTGCTTTGTTGGCAGTTTAAACCCATTGGTTGAAAATAACAAGTCCGGTGCAGAGCAGAGATGGTGTGTGAATGCAGAGCTGTTGATAACATGGTGCTAAGCAGAGCTAAACTGATCAATTACCACAGAGTTGACCTGTTAACAAATTAGAGCACCACCTTTATCCTTTCTCAGCTAGAGAAAGGATAAAGGTGGATCAGGGGCACTCAGTATATCAAAACTAGATGGTCTTTCGAACACAAATTGTCAACATACCAAGGCAGTCATCAAAAATTAGTAGGTTAACCTGACTTAAGGCAAAATATGGAGTGTTTAAGATCAATAATGTGACTCAAAAATAGCTTGTTCACTGACAGCCAACAACTGACTACAGCCAACAGTCTCTGTTGGTTTGGTATATATGCCTTTTTACATGTTTTACGTGTTCTTCAGTAGCTACTGGCACTTGTTGCCAAGTAGTCAAACTGCTGTATTCTATATTATATTCTATCACTTTTTTTACATTTATTATTTTTGAATCAGTTTTCCCATGTGATGCAATCAAAACAGTGTACTGAACTCTACAACTACAGATCAGAGGATCAGAGCAACAAGTATATACAATACTGTCCATTCTAACAGTGGCACTGATTTGGCCAAAATGAACAATAAGCATGCAGTTCATTTTGTGCAATGCATGACAGCCAAAAAAACAAATGCAAGACCCACAGTATGCTCATAGAAAATGACAAAAAAAAAAAAAAAAAAAAGGAACAAAGTACTAACTTTAAAAAAAACTTTTCAGTACCTGTCTTGTGTCAGTCTAGAGTTGGACCAGTCTCATTTCTGTAATTTTTCCCACAATTCAGAGCACCGGCTGTGTTTAAAATGCTGAACATAAACAGCATTAGTGCATCAGTGGCAGAAGGAAAACAAATGTACAAATAAGATATTTATTGGGGGTTTTTTTCAAAGAGAACAATTTATATTTTTGAAAATAGCTCTTGTCATTCATGCAAATGCACCATGCTCTGTCATCATTTCACCTGGAGAAATTCATGTTAATTCTGCTCTGATGTGGTTTTTTGTGTCAATTCACACAATATGACTTTGCAGGCAGCAAGGTAGCTTGTCACAGTGTGAGCTTCACATACACACAGTAGCAGACACACACACACACACTCTCTCACCAGTGATACTACCTCTGGAAACAGAGTGAATGGGGGGTCAGCTTGATTCTCTAATTGGTCTGTGCAATGTTCACAGCAGAGAGGAAATGTCTCAGGGATATAAATAATATGGCTTGAAACAGCAGTGTAAATGGGGCTTGTGCAAAAGTTCCTTTTACAGCCGATAAAAGCCATAAAACTGATCTTTAGTCCATAACAGCCATTATGCTGACATTAAATGTGGCCTGCCAACATCTTAAATTGTGCCTGCTACGTTAAGAGTTGATATCACAGTTGCAGCAACATAAGCAAGCTGACAAAGTGCAAAGTTTGTACATAGCTAACTTCAATCTAAGGTAATATAACCATGTAAATCCAAAGAATTTGTGAGCTCTTTCATACCTTCAGACAAGTGAGTGCTATGCTGTTATGGCATTTGCTACCAGCTGGGCTACTGTGTACTTTAGCTTTTCTAAATTAGCTGATAACCAGCCAAGCAGAGTTGTTTGACAAGTTATTTGTCCTGGAGGACTTTGGTTAAAAAAAAAAAAAAAGACAGACATAAAGCATTTAAGTAAGATAACAAAAATTCATGGATAAAATTGTTTTAGGAACTTCTTCAGACAGACAAATGAACACAGTTTGTCAATAAATGAGCAAAAGAAGGACCAGGTAAGAGATATAATGCTTTTGCAGGGAAGAATGATTGAGATAGCAGGTTAGAAGTCTATGTTGGAAGACAGTTAACAATCCCAGCAGGACATCTGAGCCCAAAATAGAAGAGAAAGAGAGAGATTAGGGACGATTTTAAAAATGCAGTATTGAGAGCCAGAGATAGAGACAGTCACCTCACATGGGAAGCGACACAAGGCGAAATAATCTGCATGCAATTAGCCAGAGTTAGAGGTCACTTTGTAAAAATTAAATAGCTCATTTCCAATTTCACCCTGACATTAATGACTTTTGAGTGATTTATATTTGTTCGGCTTAAAGAGTAAGAAACTGGGTCTGAAGGAGCAGGTGTTCATTTACATGTCAGTTTGCTGCATGTCGGCTGCTGGTTAAAGGTGCTCAGTCTGAGGTTAATGCTCAGACTGTGGATCAGAGGTGGGCAACAAACAGCCAAAAGGCCATCCATGGCTACTGTCCTCTATTATTCCCAAAAATTATTTTTAAATTTTAATAGATGACAAACAACCCAATAAGGTAAAGTCTGTAAACTGGTTTCAACCATATGTCACAACCACACCACACCAAAATCACCACAACAAAGTCTTTATGCAGTACACAACATGAAAATAAATATGTTCTTATTTAAATCCTTGATTCCTTTCTGAATGTTTGTTCTTTGCTCGAGTTTATTCAGTTCAAAAGCCTGTCATTATATTTAGAGAACTTTTATCAAGACTTTTTGATTGTATTTGAGATTAAAGGGATAATCAAAAATTCAAATGACTTTCTCATAAATTTAGCACTTTTTAATCTTTATTATTCTGAGATTATTTTCTTATCAATTCACAACTTCACAATAACAATACTTTTTTTTTCAGTAAAACTGACAGATCCTTTTTCATTTTTTTTATTTTCAAGAGTTGCCCTAATCTGTTGTTGTATTTTTGAGCCATGTAAAAATGTCTCAAAAACATGACAGAGCTAATGATTTGTTTCATTTCTCAGATTACAGGTTTATTACTGGGATATAAGATGTACTCCTTGGCTGTAACATTTTGACCCTATCGTGGTTAGTGGTAAGAATTAATCTTGTGCAGCAGCTGGATCAGCATCATTTAATGTCTGTAATCAGGCAGATCCATCTTGCCAAGTTCCAATCTGCAACATTTGAGTGGCCCACAGCAGCACAGCCCAATCAGAGCCCTTTAGAGCAGGAAGAGATGGCCACTATGAGCGGGACGACAGCAGGAAGTGACTGCAAATACAGTGAGTAGCATAGATGCTAACAGCTTCAGTAGCAGTTTTATCAGATCTGGACTGCCTGTCTTTGTCAAGACTTTGAAAAACAAATATCAACACTGCAAACTTCTCTATAAAAAGGATCTGTTCGCTCCACTTCCGACATGTTTTGATGAGAGTTTGTTTTACAAAGTGGCACACGTTCTGTAGCGCAGCTGTTAGATGGACTTCTGAAATACATTGATCTGTCCATCTGGTGTGCCAGGTTAGGCAAGAATAGGATTAAGGTGTAAAAAAATGTAAAAATAAAATTACCCATCCCTGCCAAAGATGCAATGTGTAGATTACCATTAGACGCTGACCTCGGTCTGCTGCTGCAAACTCTCCTTTCTCCACTTGTTCTGTCTCCACTACCCTTCAGTTCCCTCACAGATTTCTCTTTTCCACCCACCTGACTCATTTCTATCTCTCTCCACGGCTGCGGCTAACCTTTGACACTCACTACCTCTCTTAATCCCTTTTTTGTTTCAAGGAAGGATCTTGACTGCATTATTCAATATTCATATTTCCATCTTCATAATTCCTCTTCGCTCAACTCTGACCTGAGAAAAAAGCTGCCTTTCTTGTGCCTGGTGAATTATTATCCCATCTTCTGTGAGACCTTGCCAATCTATTAATCTAACTTGCCATTTACTGTCTTTTCTCTGCAGCTCTGTTAAAGGTTGGCTGCCTCTCCTCTCGCTCTATCTGTCAGTCAGTCTTTGTGTGCAAATCCCACGTCTTTCTCCCCCAGACTGAATTATTCAATTTAGATGCCATTTGTTTCACAGTTGGCAACAGGGACTGCATGCACTCTCCTCACTATAAACTGTGCCCCTAATCACCAAATGCATGCGCCCCTACCACTGTTAATATTTCCCATTTCTATTTCACATTCATTTTTCTGTCCGTTTTCTTCTAAATTAGCAGCATATATGTGTGAAGAGGGTTTTAGGAGCTGTTGTCTCCAGGGACGACTCTCTGTTTCACACATGGAAATCAATTTGTCAGGACGAGCGTTTTCACTAAAAGGTGCCATTAGAATTCGCTCTTTCAGCAGGAGACGGGCGGAGGTGTCTGCACCCATGACCTGACTCCTTTTAAATGGGCTTCTCATAAAAAGGTAAGACCATGCTGACTACTAAAGAAGTTCTCTGGATGACTTTTCTCCAAAAAAAAAAAAAATTCAGAAAGACAAATGGAAATAGAACAGAGAAAATGTAATTTGCAATACAGATTTGAAGTCCCATGTTGCCAATATTCCACAAAACAATTACCTATTTCAGTTGAACGCAAACTTCAAGGTGCAGCTTTATCTTTCATACTCTCAGAAAATTGAATAAACAGATACAGCTGTATCATAATCACATTGATGCTGACAGAAAAAAATACAATACAACAAAGTGAAATGGGAAAAAAAAATCACAAGAGGTCCAATTAAGGCCACTCCAAATCCATTACAGCTCTTTATAATTCCCAGCAGGGTTCTGAAGGGAGAACTGGTCCTCTGCAGTCCATTATTCATTCAATTTCAGCAACAATTAGTTAAAAAAAACAGAGAGGGTTGTATCTTGATTTACAGATTTTATTTTATTTTTTTAATTTAAGTACAATCTGTGGGCGGGGGACAGTATTTTAGAGGCCTTTGGGAAGTCAGAGGCATTTGACAATGCTGATTATTTATTTATTTATTTTAGGATGATTAAAAATAGTTTTCATGTTATGTTCACAAGTGACTAAGAAACAGTTTATAATATAACAGAATATATTTCACTTCATGGTCATGAGCAAAAGAATCCATATCAGGACCTTGGTTTTTCCTTATTTTCATTATGACATTGGTGGCAGGGCACAGTGTTAGGCTGCAACATAAACATATATATAGATCCAATGGACAAACACAATAAACACAGACCCAATGGAGGTCCGATGTTAGTCAAAGAGAAATATAAAGGGGTCATATTAGGCTCTTTTGACTTTTGTACCCCCAATAGTGTGGTTACATGTCTCCTCAGTGTGATAAAGTACTTTGTTATACAAGACAACAAAGTCTGAGGCACTGGGACTTCTTTCTGTCCTCCTGTGCATTTTACTGTATCCACTGAACTCTCCTTTGAGACTGTACTTAAATCATGAATCAAGGATAGTGGTTCTTTCTGGTGCCAGTGATACACTCTGCCACCTCAGCTCTGACAAAACATGTACCTATCTAATAATCTGATCTCTGATGCTGTAGTTTTTAGCTCTGCTAGTAACACATCTGCTCCGACTGCAGATGGAGGCAATCCGTTAGCAGGACATAAAACTTCTCCACTGGCTTCTGTCATGCAAATCCCCTTTGAAGAAAGAAAGGGCAAAAGTTAAGGAAGCCAGTGAAGCCACTTTGCAGGGTGGTGTGACAGAGACAGGATTGGGTGAGGGTGAAGGGAGTCGGCTCTTAAGAGCTGCCAGCTTGGCTCGCTCTCATTTTCAATCTCAGCTCTCCTGTGTTCTTGGCTCTTCTGGAGAGAGGGTCAATATGGTGTAGAAATGTTATTGTGCAAATCACTGATTGGCTCCCACAAAGGCAAGAATCCAGGGGCCGCTTCTGCCAGGTGGATGAAAAATTTCAAAAGCAAAAAGCATTGCGCTGTCATTTAAAATAATAAAAGTAGACCGAGGTAATAAAATTCTGAAAACTAATAGAACAGAGAAGAAAGAGGGGAATGACTAGTCTGGCAAATTAAATCTACGAAAGCCTCTGTGTACCCAGAGACCCTCACAGGGGCATTTTCTCCTCGGTGGCCTTAGAGCACCCTTCCTCCTAATGGAAGGGAAGCAGAACAGATGGGACACAAATTGCACTTTCATACACCTCAAGGTTCAAGGCAATTTCCCCTCTGCGCCTGTGAAGCTCTCGGATTGCCTCTCCATCCTTTGAGCCTTTCACTCTTCAAAGGGGTTTGGGTTTGTTCAGTGCCCCGACTCATACACACACACACACACCCACACACACACAGTAAAAAAAGACTAACACCAACATGCGACAAACACACACATACACTACTGAAAAGCTGCTTTTATGGGTCACCCTATATGTTTCCATCATCACAGAGTTCTCTGTGGGGCTATTTAAATAAAGGCAGGTAACCCAAAAAAAGACATTAAATTAGTTATAAAATGAAAATAAAATAAAATCTGATTTTATACGGTGAGTCTTTGTCTACCTGAGTGCACTTTCATCAGTTTTTTTTTTTTTTTTTCTAATTAAGATGTTTCTGGAATTTTTTCATTTCTCGTCTTCTTTACAAAACACAGGCTTTTGGACAACTGAATGTCTATGGTCATTATTATTTTAACTGCTCATGTCTCAAGGTCTGTGTCCTGTCACCACAGAAAAAAGCAAATATGGAGACAAAGCATTCAGTTTTGATCCCTTATTTGTAGAACTTAATTGAAACTCTGAACTCATTTAAATCATTGTTTTAGACACCTCAGTGTGTAGCTTCTTTTTTACACCTTTTAAAAATGTTTTTGTGTATCTATAAAGTTTTATTGCTCATGGGAGGCAACTGCAGGATAACTAACAATCTGCTATTTTATACTGCAATAAAATACAACATCCATCCATCTATCATCTATACTACTATACTACTACTACTTATCCTTTTTAGGACTGCAGGAGCTGGAGCCTTCACACTCATACCTAAGGGCAATTTGGAGTCACCAATTAACTTAAGGATCATGTTTTGGGTCTGTGGGAAGAAGTTGGAGAAAACCCACACAAGCAAGAGGAGACCATCAAACTCCACACAGGAAGGACTGTGTTCAAACCAGCACACTTCTTTCTGTGAGGCCAATGAACTACCTGCTGCACCACTGTGCCACCTAAGACACAACATAATGGAACAATATGCACATTACATCACAGTACCATATGATAAAATAAAACAGGATATAAGATGTGATGTGATGTGACACAATACAATTCTGTCATGGGCAGTAACGTTACTACGAGGAACAATTTTGAGTAGCTTCATGGTAGAGCTGCTCTCTGTTTCTGAGTCAGTTGACTTTTTGGTAGTTTCATTTTTTAATTAGTCAAGTTGTGTGGTACATCATTTTAAGCAACAGACCCCTCAATGAAGAGGTAAAGTGGTGGTGCACAGCAGAGCAACAGCACAGTGCTTTGTCACAGTCCAAAAATACACCTTTAAGGGATGAGTTAAAGATGCAAGGGGACATACGTGTATCTTTAGCTAGCATAGACTGTGTATCTCTTCAGGAAGGTAAATTGTAAATGGACTTGAGCTAATATAAAAACTAAAAACTATAACTACAATCATACAGATAGGAGGAGCCTCCTGAAAACCAGATGTTGCCTCACAAGGGGCTAACCTCTGATAATTTATATATACAGAGACAAATATGAAGAAGACAGGTCAATGATTGGTCCATGGGTCTATCACTAGCTTTGGTTCTTACTTCAGTCCACTTGTCTCTGCCCACCTCCCTTCCTTCACCCACACACCCAACACAGCAGAGTGTGGATGGCTGTTCATCTTGTGACTGGGATCCACATTCAAGATTTACTACTGCTAGACAGAGGTCTTTTCTTGCCGGCAGGATGAGGGATTCCTGATTGGCTATTTGGATTCATGTTGGGTGTTGGATGTATGTATTTGTATATACATGTATATGTGTATTTTATGTATCCATGCATATATGTGTATCCATAAAATGAAGAGTTTGTCTTCAGCCTGCTCTCTTGTAAAGTGTCTTGAGATAACACAATTGTAAATTGGCGCTATACAAATAAATATCGATTGATTTATATATAGCATTTTTCTAGTCTTTTCACTACTGAAAGCTGCTTTACCCCGCAGGTCACGCTTACACATTCACACCTATTCGCTCTCAAATTTACTCACTGATGGTTGGAGTTTCTATGTTAGTTATCCATTAGTATCAACTGACACATGCGGACATATCAGACTGCACTACCGACACCCCACGTGATTTGGTCCGATTGTCAAAGCCTTTGTTGGTGCTGCTGCTGAGCTTGCAGGCAGACCAGATGCAAGTATTTCCCTAATAAAATAACTTGAACCAAAATCACACTTGCAGATAACATCTTCTGATAGTGTGTTGTGATGATAATAACAAGTGGGGTGTGTCTTTAGTTTTCATTGTGATGGAGATGTTTATGTATTAGACATGCCAATAATTACAAGCTCCTAAACCAGATACAGCATTATGAAAATCTTAACAAAGAAACATTTTTAATGAAACTATCAATCTTCAATATTTATTGTTTAGACTAAGAGTGACCAGTTAACACTTCCCCTCTTGACACAGTTACAGTAAACTACAGAGACATAAATACAGCTTTACAAGAAGTTGGATAGTATAATCACATTTAAAAACAACATATAACAGTGAACTGACAATTCACAGCCATGTGAACATGAATTATTCATTTTAAAATCATTTTTTAATTTATAATTTATGACATCTTAGAGCACAATAATATTCTTTTCAGCTTTTATCAGTAATCTAAACTGTAACTCTGTATTTATCTCCATTTATTTACACCATCTTCTTGGAACCAGTTTGCGTGCATATCTGCTGTGACGTTATTGTCACTTTTCCAAACTGATCTGAAGGATGCAATACTAAAATGATACAACATGACATAACAAACCTGACAAACCCTGACAGCCCAAAGTCACTCTGGGAAACAGCCCATAGAAATTGTCTGGGAATGGGCAGAACTTTGCCATCAACAAAAAAATCAGTCAATATTAGATAAAACTTCTACTGTAGCTGGTAGCATCTATGCTAATCTCATGCCTCTTCATACAATATGAAGAGGCATGAGACTGATAGGCATGATAAAATATGCTACAACATGGCACAATACAATATGCTATGATGGCACAAAATATGATACACTGTGGTTTCATATGATTCATAACAATATGATACAAAACAATAGAAAACTATAAAAACAATACAATACCATACTATTTGATTGGACACAATATGGTGAGATACATCATGACAAGGTACAATATAATTCACTGTACAGTACACTTAATACAAAACGATATATTATGAATATGATTTGACTCAGCATGATACATTAATTTATTTTGTTAGTGTTACGTCCAGTATATAGTCCCACATGAGGAGTGACAAAGCCATAAAATGCTAAGGCAAATTGCAGGAAAACAAGTAAAGAATATATAATTTTATTATCAAATTATTAACACTGGCATCAGCATTTTGATAACTGTGTTACACAATGTTATAATGAATTGTCAAATCTATATTCGGTCCCAACAGCGCTGATCTTTATATATTCTCACTGTTGTGACTGTTGTGTTCCAAACAGTGTTCCTGGTCACCATCCATGTTAGTGAGTGTGTGTTTTTGTTTTTTTGTTTTTCAAATTCTGGACCCATTAAACGTACCAAAATAATTTCTGATTTGGACAATACAATATCTATTTTATTCAGTAGTAATGCCTTTGCTGTTATTTTTGTTGTTGTTTTGTTTTGTTTTTCCCTTTTCATGAAAGGAAGCAATTTTAGAAGCAGAATGTTTTGGCCTGACAACAACAATATTTTAGGACTGCAGTAATAACTAATACATTTTCAACCTCTGAAAGCTAAGGGGATTTCATTTACCTTGGGTTAGCTGGTTGCAATTTTATTCAAATGCCCTCTTGTGTCATGATGCTTTTGATTTGTCATTTAAAGCACTTTAAATTTCCATATTGCTGAAATGTACTACCATATAACAAAACCTGCTCCTCCTATCAGCCTGTAAATTTCATCAAACCACACAAGTCAAGCAGAACTGTAGTTAAACAGTGAGCGCAGATTTCCCCTCTTTCATGTGCTGCTAGATGTACTATGTGCTGTAAAGGCCCAGGTGCTGAGGAGGTTATAAAAGACTTCCAGCAGTATTGTTTACTGCTCCATTAACAAACAAACATTAGGGCCCATTTGACTAAATACTGCTGACAGAGAATATGGTGATCAATCACCATGGCAACCATCCCCATTAATTAATATTGCACTGGGAGATTTAGGGATGCTTGGATGATGAAGATGGAGTGTACACAGATTTGTATGTGTGTGTTGGGGGGGGTTGTTGGAGTTTGTGGGTGGAGCTTCCACGGCACCATCTTTCATTTGTGGCCTTTGTCCAACAGCCGCAGAGGTAGCCTTGCTCTGCATACCAACCAAGGGGTTAACTGTGTCCCCAAAGCAATTACAGCCAATTGTGGAGCTAGTTAGCAATTAGTGGAATAAATGTAATGAGTCTGCCGTTGCCATCGCTACTGAATTTTTTCAATGATACTTGTCCAAATTAAGAGCCCTTAAAAAAAAGCAGCAGCAGTGGTTTTAACAGATGGTGGAAGACAGGTTCAGTCCATTTAGTGCCATTGTCACTTAAAGTTGTTGCTGAATATAATTAGTTGTTTTCATTTGTACGGTATAAAAAAAAGTTAAAAAAAAAAAAAAAATTCAATTCACCTGCAGATTTAATGTAACCAGCAAAAAAGGCAAAGCATAAGATGAACCTCATTGTGGATAAGAACACCTGATGTGGGTGGTTTGAAAGCAACCACACACTCATTTTGAGGGTCTCCAAGTGTTTTTACAGTGTTATAAGTGTTTTATATAATACATTAATTAGCTTCAATCAGACTTCAGACAGATTTTAATGTACATATGGTGAGACTTGTACAGACGCAGGCTTATGTTTTAACAAGTTGTGCACGCTAAACTTGTATGTTGTTCACTCAGCTGTCATCCATAGTTATTAGACTGCTCAGTCATATGCATATTGCACATATAGAGGACCATCTGTGCTTTTGTCCCTTCAGGGCCAGAGCTGACATATTACAGCGAGAAGACTCTTATTGAGTAGGATAATGGATTCCAAACTACAGCATTTCATATCCCGTGTAATTTGATCGCTATTTAGTGGGGATATCTGATGCCCGTGCCTTTCCCTTTATGAAACCGTCTGTGCAAACGGGGCCAGAATCCAAAAATGATTTATGACAGATTCATGAAGAGAGGCCAAGGGGAGAGAAACAGATTAGGTAGAAATCTGGAGAGATAAAGATGAGACGTCTGTCTGCTGCTGAGGGCAGCGAGACAAGCCCTGTCTGTATCAAGCTCAGGGAAATGTGCTCAGGGCCCTGACAGACAGCATCGAACCATCTCAGAGCTGACACAGACATCATCTTTCTTTTCTTTTCCTTGGGCAAGGATAGAGCTGTGACATTGCCAATTATAGAGTCCTTAGGTGGCCATCTTGTACTTTATTTAGCCGTTTCTGTGCCTGTGTATCATCCTGATGAAGGCTCTTGTCTTCTCTACAAACATGTCATTGTGTTTGCAGCCAGGTAGTGACACAAAAGAAGGGGATTTCATGCAGCATGTGATAGCAGCTGGAGAGGAGAGGTCTGATCCTGCCAGCTGAGCACATGAGGAGTGGACAGCATGATTTATCCAGTGTGCTCCTCAGCTCAGCTCGTGGCAGCAACAGGAATCAGCAGCAGCTCCTCTGAGTGTTCAGATAGCATACAGATCTCTGAGCTGAAAAGGCAAACAGCCACTGCCTGGCATTCAAAAAGCCTTATCATTCAGGGACTGTCTGTTCAAGTCATATCACCATTACATCACCCAGAGCTCAGGGTCTGGGGGACTTCGACATTCGATCACGCTGAAAGTGTTGATGTTTTTCTTACTGTGTAAACCAGCATTTGTGCTGACAAATCAACAGAGAAAAAAGTTGGCTGATTCAGCCCATTTCTCCAGTTTTCATCTTCCATCTCCTTTTCATTTCTCCCCTCCTCTCAGGTATGATGACTGTCAGCCATAATGCCGGTCAGCGTGAGCCCGGCTGCAGTCAGGCAGAGTGCTGGAAGGCCTGTGCGATTACCCAGGCCCCCCTGCTGTGAGCGCTGCAGCGGTGGAAGGACTGAGAGGGAGAGTAGTGAGCTTTTAATACCATGCACAATAGGGCACCTCAACCCCAGACAGGCACCATATTTACACTGAGCTAAGGCTCTCCCTGAGCCTTATGACAGAGCAGGCGGAATGATCACCCCTCGCTTCGCAGCCAGGGATCCATAATTCATGAGGAGAGGTGGATGGGGTGCAAACAGGGCATGCTTACAGAAGGAGGGGGGCACCGCCTGAGGAGTGTGTCCTGAGCCCTGTGTGTCTAAGTAATTAAATGGGATTAGGTATGCGCTGAACCCATTTTCAGAGAGATTGGCTGGCAATGCCATTATTATTGGAAAGGATCAGAGGGGCTTATAGGCATTGGGGAGAAAGGTAACTGAAGAGAGGGGTTTGAGGAGATTTATTAAAAGAAAAAAAAACTCCTCTCTCAAATGTGGGTGGTAGGCTGGAGACAATCACCTTTTATGTCCCTCGTCCCTCTTTTAAGGGGAGAGGTGATAGAGACTGTGTCCTGTTGTTAAGCTTCCTGTGGAGGTGTGGAGAGAGACACTCACACGTCAAAAGAACCGAGGCTAACTATGTCCACAGACTCTGCTCCTCGGCTCTGCCCAAAACATCCGTTTCTAATTTGTGTGACAATGCCAGTGCGGATGGCACCTGATTTGCAAGAGGGAGCCTGGAGCAAAACCCATTTGAATAAGCACACATCCGAGTTATCAGGGATCAGGAGGAAGAGCTCACAGGCAGACAGGGCTCTACCTCTTTCCTCAGCAGCTCAACACCTCGACACACTCAGCTAACAATGTGTCTGTGTGCACCTGGACTGTAATCCTAACAATGCAGCCGACAAAAAGGCCCATAAACAATCCTGTATTGTAGCCTAAACATCTTACTCCTTATCTGAATGGATAGTAAATCCCAGCCAGTGTGCCCTACCCAGGGATGATTTCCTCTTCTCAGAAAAGCTGAGGCAACTCCTTGTTTGTGCCTCCTTTTCACTTGCAGAGAGAACCTTTTGGCGACAGCAACCCTGGGAGAGATGCAGAAAGCATGTCCCCTGGGGAGAAAAGCTGCCTCAGGCTTCAGAAAGCCTATTTACAACAAGCTGTGCTTGTTACTTTCATCAAAATAGAGCACTGAGCTTTTCTCCTGCCTTGTTTTTTTGTGCTTTTGGCAGGAGGTTGTTATTGTAAAGCATTGACTCCATTGTGCTCAGCGGTGCGGTGAAAGTCTAGCTGTCCATGGCCATGGAGAACGCAACAGACGAGAGACAGTTGGACTGAAGGTGCTCTCTTTTCCCCAAGACCCCAGCCTGTTTTATAGACTTTGAAGGAGTGTCTTTGGGAGGAGCAAAGAAACCTGCTCTGTCACCGAATTTTCCCAACCTTTGATCCCTGGCTGCACTCCATCAAGTTCAATTAGGGGATCGTTGGTCTCTGGCGGATACGTTTGTCATAATCTATTGGGTATAGTGCATTCCAGATGTTGAAGGAGAGGACAGAAAATCAATAAACTGAATTGGTCTGCCAAGTGCAGAGGGGGTCTCCTTACCCTGAATCTTGTAGCCCAGGCTGCACTCTCCTCCATCAAGCTTCTCTTTTTACTGCAGATTTGGCCTTAAAATGTAATCTTGTGGAAAGGTCTCAACAAAAAAAACAAAGTTATACAGTTTAGCATATGGCTTTTGTATTCCACAGACTCCATTTACCCCTCACACAAACATGGAATCACATGTACAGTAGCTAATGTTCAGAAAGGGCTGCTGTTTGCTTTTGATTTTATAAAAAGTAAACACCATCTGAGTTATCGCTACGGCAGTCTTTACTCCTTCACTCACCAGGAGAGGATAGACCCTCACTTTTGTTTGCCATCACCAAACACAGATTTACATTGCATGGGATGAGGGGAAAAAAATCTGAAATACTGTCTTCCTGACAAAAGTGTTGATCTGAATGGTCTTTTCATGATGCATGTCTCTTGTTAGTTCTCATCAACTCTGAGCATAGGGACAAGGAGAAACTCAGGGGGGAATCAAGGTCAACGGCGTCTCGACAATCCGCTCCATCTGCGGGGTATTATCATTTCATTACCTGCCCACGTCAGTGGCCACCTCTGT
Source organism: Cetoscarus ocellatus (assembly GCA_037902135.1). NCBI lineage: Eukaryota > Metazoa > Chordata > Actinopteri > Labriformes > Labridae > Cetoscarus > Cetoscarus ocellatus. Next base: position 960,872 of record JBAMNC010000421.1, read on the forward strand.
TTTCCTTTTGACTCCATTTCCATAGTAACTAGTGATTCATTGTTTGTGAGGGGCCAATCATTCTTGGACAATTGCCTCTTGATGGTGCACTATCAGCGGCACTTTTCAGCAGTGTGGGAACTCTGTTTACGTGTGTGGGAGTGTGTGTGTGTGTGTTAGGAGGATTAGGCCACAGGCGATACATGCTGTCTTATGTTCCTAAGAACTAATAACCACTGAAACAGCAGGCCATTCTCCAAAAGCAGAGTAATACATCTTTTCCAAGGTCAAATTCAAGCACTTTTAAGGAACATTTTCAAGCTTTTCCAACATATTTCAGATGTGATGAGATATATTTACATACACAGGCATATGCAAAAATGATGTCCTCAAGTTGTTATGATATCAAAACATTTGATTTGTTATTAGATTTACCATAGCTGTTTTGTAATGGTGGTCCGTAAAACTGTCACATTAAACTAAAGAATAAAAAGGTCCAAACAAAACAGTTCATTAAACAAACCACTTTGCTTTCAATAAAGTCTTGTTAATGTGATGACATATGAAGGGGGATGTCACATATCTGGTGTTCATGGTTACTGTTATGATAAGGCCTAGTCCCAGGTGTAAAATTTCAAAATGCAGAAAAAAACAAAGCTAAAACGGTGTTACAGGGACTAGTCTCCATTTAGTAAATCACTCAGAAAAGTGCTGAAATTGTTTATTTACCCCAGGATTACAGTTTCAGTGGGTAAACAATATGAGGCTTGGTTGGCTGAGTGGCCTGTGGCTATGTTAATGTTAGCAGTGCTAGCAATCTAGTGCTGAATTAGATTACTCTTCTGGGTCAAGTTGTATACCCTTACATGTGATTCTGCAGTTCCTACTTGACTCTATAGTTGCTATGCTTTTATTCCAATGCATCCATGAAATGCCCCTCGTTTACATCAAGGACAGAGAACATTTTGGCAGCAGGGCAGAAGCCTGTACACAAGCTATGTTACAGTTTTGACAAAGCATTCAAATTTCAGGCCTGTGCTGACAGAAAAATACAAAAATGTAGATAGATTTGTAAATTTGGTTCTAACATTTAAAATAATTGACAAAATGTAGTTTGTGCAGCAGAAGGTATGATTATGTTACTTAAAAATATTTCTCTCCATTCTGGAAATGGTTTCCATTGTTCTTGTCACAATGTGATGTTTCTGACTCCCTTTCATTTCACTTTTCATTCTGCCAAATAAAACAATTTTAATATTTTCTTCTCTTTAGCTAAGAGATGTTTACTCTTTGTGCAGCTTTGTGTATGTTGTAAAGTCTGAGCTGAACCTTGACAATAGTGGGGTGTGTCACTCAAATTACAATTATTTTCAGCTGCTACAATCATCAAACCGGCTGTTGAAGAATTAAGTTAACCAAATAGGCGTGTTGTATGAATCACACATTGGAGTTGGTTTAAGATGATTTTGCACTCAAATCTGCACAATTTTCTACACCTGGTTGATAAATGAGGGCACTGAGAGGCTGAAGTAACATTACAGGACGATTCAACACATAATGATGCACCAGTGTCAGTTTGTAACTTTTTAAGCTGAACAGCAACAGACAAGCCAGCCAGGGAAGACAATCCCCGTTGCAAGTTTGATGGAGAACATGTCAGATGCAGCATGGACAACTATATGGTAGCATGTCAAACACTCAACCCTCCACAAACAGGATAGCTCTGCACTCCCCAAGGGAAGCTTTAGTAACACTTTTACATTAAATACTGTAGGAGGAGGTTATAGGTTGCAGCTAGCTGCGCTTTAGTGAGATAGTATTTTATAGGTAGCAATGTCGTGCAAAATTTTAAGTATTCACCAGTTTAACCCTTTGATCTCTGACCCTTGTTTGGGGGCTTTTCCTCAACAGTTACATTTCCAAAACAAGTTAAGTGTATCTCTAGAACCTACAAGGTTGTTTCAGTAATGACCACGTCCTAATTAAGGGGATACTTGTGAGATTTGTTCAGATGTGTAGGCAAAAGTATGTTTCTGAGGACAAACAAATGAAACTGACCATACCTGTCAAGTTCTTGGAAAATAAGGGAAGCCCGCTGCGAGCTGTCCCACCACCCCAACCAAGCTCCAGTTTCCCTTACACTTTAAGACAGGTGTACAAGAAATCTAAAATTACCACTTTGTATTTCTTGGTTTGTTCCTGCTTTTGGAAGTAGCCTCGTGAGAACTGCCACCCAGGTTACTGCAGGTGGCAGTTCTAACAAGGCTTTGTCTTCTTCTTCGGGTTTACAGTTGTTGGCATCCAGCACTTTGGTGCATTACCACCCCATTCTCGCTAGGCCAGTGAAAGAATTCAGTTTGGAGAGGCAGAAGAATGATTTTTTTTCATACCAATACTAATACGGGGGGACAGCGGGAAAGAGGGGTAAACTACGGTAGTTTCTTAAATGGGAGACTTGACAGCTATGAAACTAGCACACGGCAAAATTAATGATTTAATATTCACCAAAAAATTAATAAAGTTGCAAAGAGTATCTACTGGAATTATGCTAATGTAGCTTCAAATCATAAAGGACCAAAAAAAATCTGAACATGATAGCTGTCCATTTTAATGCCAATTTACTGAGCAAAAACACAGTCTTCTACTCTTCGTACAGTTATTTAGCTAAATTGAGCAAAACTTGGCCTAAGTAGATTTTTCAGGTTCCAAAATATATAGTGCGATCTACTGGTGAAAGAAAGACATTTGAAACAATACTTTTCACCAAGGTGTCACAAAAGGTGCTGATTATTTCTACTTATTCATATTTTTATCCATTCCAGTTATGCCTTTAAGGGTCACAGGGTGCTGGAGTCTATCCCAGCTGACATTGGGCGAGAGGCGGAGAACATGATGGATCACTCCACATTGATCACAAGGCCAACATGAAGACACAGACAACCACAGGAGTCACCAATTAACAAGCATGTTTTTGGTCTATGGAGGGAAACTGGAGAAAACCTACACATGCATGAGGACAACACGCAAACTTACAATGGAGAGGCCCCAACCGACTTGGGGACTTGAACCAGCAACCTTCTTGCTGTGAGGTATGAGCACTACCTGCTGCACCACCACCAGCCACTTATTACTTCTAAAAACTTTGCAATTTTTTACTTATCTATCTGTTTATTTATTGTATGTAGTATGTAGCAGTATTTTGCCAGCAACTAAATTGTTGGGTTAGGTCGCCTATGTATGGTCCTTTTTGTTTCAGTTTTGTGGTCATTGACGTGCCTGGTGTTGGAGTTGTGTCTGATTTAGGAGAAATTAGGGGTTTTTTTTGCACTATTTGCACCATGTGTATATTTGTGATCTATTTCAGAACTTGCTGTTGGAGCACAACTGAGCTCATTTAAGGCTTTAGGGTTAAACCATCCATCCATTATCTATATCGCTTATCCCTTTAGGGGTAGCAGAGGGGCTGGAGCGGTTTTAGTAAAGTTGATGTTTGTTGTTCCTTGACAACCTGACCAGCTGATGACAGAGGGTTACATAACCCTTATGTCCCATCATACAGTTTTTCTAAACACAGGGGCTTTGTTGAGGAAAAGTTAAAGTGAAGCATCTTACTATCGCATATTGTCAAGCATATAGCAACATAGGTTTTTGAGTAGTTTTAACCTATTAGTGGGTTCATTACGAGGCTGTCGGTGGCACCATGAACTTCTATGTACTGGCTATCATCCACCCACAGATATCTCCCCCAAGGGAAAAAACTCGCAAGTTCCTTTACTGTAAATCATATTTACTAGTGCCATGGGCCTCTCGCAACCCTACTCCAAAAAACCCAAACTAACCCTTTCAACCAACTACCTGTATATTGCTGCATATTCAATTTGTTTTGAGACAATTTGCTGATGTTGCTTTAAAGGGTCTTTAAGTACACTTTATTCATAATGTAAGCACTTTACAAACATTGTAAACACTTTCAAAATTCAAGCATTTTTAAGGATTTTAAACCCCCTTGTGAACCTATGTCAAAGACTTTTGCACACATGAATGGGGATGTTGCTGCTGTCACCATGGACCAACGTGATCACTCCCACTCTCACACTTCCTCCCATTTTTCTCTCTTTTCCCTCAAGTATGCAGAACAAAAGAGAAAAGAAATATCACCCAAAGGAGGTGGTCCACCTACAAAATCTATAAAGTCCTCCATCAAAATCAGCTCCATCGCTTTATGAGGACATTAATCTGCTGCCGCACTGCTCTGCTCTTCAAAGCACCTTGACAGTGTGAATATCCTTTTTTTTTTTTCAAACGGCTGCTGTTTTTTGTGTGCTTTGTTATTCAAAATCTAAAAAGTTTATCAAGCAGAGGGGGGAGGCTGTGTGAGAGGGAGAGACAGCGCCTTGGAGAGAAATAAAGGATGGAGATGAAGAGAGGACAGAGATAGATAGAGAGGAAGAGAGGAGGGAGGAAAGAGCAGTGCTTGTGAGTAACAGCCCTGCCAAAATAAATCCTCCATGGGAAAAACAAAACATCCTGTGAAATAAAACTCTAGCATCCCCTTCCAAAAGCGCTGCAACCTTCATCTATTACTCTCGAGTGCTGGATGAATGTCTGGAAGAGATGGAGAAGTTGTCCTTGCAGTTGTGCTTTCTCTGCCTTAACTCTGCATGTGCCCACTCCTCCACAAATACACTGCTCACACAGCAAACTCGCAAACTCACTCACATCCAGCACACTGTGTCTGGGTCAGGCGAGTCAGAGAAGCCAGGTTAGACTGTATGGATTCAGTTGGCTGCCTGAAGGTGGGGAATGAGTGATATCTGTCAGAGAGGAGACAAAGTTTAAGATCCCTCACTCCCGCTGGATATTATTGTCTTCACATTGGTCAAGATAAATGCAGCTCACAAAGGCTTCCCATCCTCCATTAGAATCAGATTCATCTCAGGAAGGAATCCAAAAAGCTCTTGTTATACTTTATTCAAATGTTTACTCTAACTCAAGGAGGGACTAAGTACATAGATCTTACAAGTCAAAGGAAGGGTCAAAGTCATTGAGTCTCAAGCTCATGCCTCACTTGGGAACACAATATCTTGAGAATGCTCAGAGGGATTTCCTGAAAACTTTCCATCAATGTCCATTCTAACATAAGGATGAATTTGAATTTGGGGGGTCAAATGTCAAGTCCACAGGGCCTAATGTTAATCCTTTGCTTGTAGACACAAAAACCATGCATGTTTAGGAATTTTCTTTAAAGGTTGTACAAAAGTCAACCCTGAATCAGGTATTAACTGATTGAATTTTAAAAGTCAAAAACCAGGGTACAAGTTTATTGCTCTCTGACACTTAAGGACATTAACTTTCTTTGTCTTTACTAGTTTATGTTGCAAAAGGAAAGTTCATTTCTCCAGACAGCCTGTATGCAGCTAAAGCCTCACGATAACATGATTTATAGGTAGAAAACACCCTAAAAGTGCACATTTTCTTTCCATGGTCATTCAGTGGTATGTAAGCAAAGTCACATGGAGAGTTATTACAGGAAAAACTGTGGTTTTGTCCTTGAGATATTTGACTGAGCTTTGTATCTGACCCCGTCAGTCATCAAACCATTATTTTATTCATTTCTGTGTCCACCTCACTCAATGCAGCCCTGTGAGTCATTTTTACAAACTGTGAAACTGTAAACATGAAGAAAACATACATAATCTGCCAAATGTATTTAGCCTAAAATACAAACACAATGCCATAACTTAGAGCATGAAATTGAAAATAATATATGATTGAGTTTCCTTCTCTGTTTTTTATAAGCAGTAGTAGTTGTAAATAGAGATCTTACTTTGTCATGATTGTCTCTTTAAAGAGGCCATGTTTTGCCTCAATTCTGGTTCATTCATTTTCAATGACTGCGACAGTGTTTTCACAATCACTAACACTAAAAAAACCTACTAGTTTTCAGATTCTGAGTACCCCTGAGCCATGTATTCTTATTCAGCCTGAGTTGCTCTGTTAGAGCTGGGCTGCCCCTTTAAAGCCCCCTTGTCTGAGTCAGCCCAGTCCGCCCGAAATGGCTCATCTCAGCACCGGGCATGCCACTCTGGGCCAATGGGCTTAAAGCTTCAATGAAACAATGGTAAGACATCACACTGGTAGGTCTGTTCAGGAATACCAGGGAAATTAGTTGTTTCCAGTGGCTGCTAGTGCAGTAAACATGGAAAGGGGGAGATGTTATGGCTTTTTTGTCTTGTGGACGGAAGTATTCTATCATGTGGAGGAGACATAAAACACACAAAAGGGGCTAATATATGCTATAATATTAACAATCAATTAAACATTAATAATAATTAATATTTTTTGAGGTAATGGCAATGTTCTATTGTAACTTAAGTATAACAACACTGAAACATCTACACACAGCAAAAACATTTGGACAAAGCAAGCATGTTATGCATGCAGCACAGTACCTGTTTAACCTCAATTATCTTATTCCTGTAATCAGAGAAGAGCGGCACGGTGGCACTGCAGGTATTTCACGTACCTCACAGCAAGAAGGTTGCCAGTTCGATCCCCCGGTCAGGCAGGGCCTTTCTGTGTGATGTTTGCATGTTCTTCCAGTGCATGCATGGGTTCTCTCCGGGCACTCTGGCCTTGTCCTACATACCAAAAACATGCTCATTAGGTTGATTGGTGACTCTAAAAATATGAGTGTGATCGTGAATGATTGTTCGTCTCTCTGTGTGGCCTTTTGATCGGCTGGCGACTGGTTCAGGGTGTACCCCGCCTCTCACCTAGTGACAGCTGGGATAGGCTTCAGCCCCCCATGACCCCGAAAGGGATAAGTGGTATAGAAAATGAATGACTATAATCAGAGAAGGTCAACATTGTCATCAAATTAAAAAATAATTAAACTGACAGCACTTGTTTATATATCTGCAAAATAATGAACTTGTTGGTCTAGCTGAGGAGAACTGAGGTAAAGGAGAAAAATAATATCTGTCATTGGTGTTTACACATGCTCTTGAAATTTTGTTACATTTTCGGGAGTCTGTTTTAGTGCATGAAGGCACTAGAAACAAGACCCCACTCTTTGAATATGGTCTTGGCTGATTACTAAACTAACTGGTAAAGTCTGAGGCACTGAGGTTTCAGGTCAGTTTATGAAATAAACCCTCCCTGCTTGTTTAAAGAGCACAAAGGATCTTCAGAAGGGATCTAAACACAAAATATATGCTGTCCAAGGAGGACAGGCAAATAAAGTGCACACAGAATAATCCTCACTACGGAGGCTCCACTCCAGTCGTTTCATTTTACAGCCTGTCCTTTTTTTTAAAGATTCACTTCGTAATCACAGATGAGAGATGTGCACATCAAACAAGACGAGCGACTTTGGTCTACACAGCTGCCTTATAAAAAGCAAACAAGCTATAAATAAAAGAGAATTTTATAGAGGGGCGTCTGTCGGGCATGTGGGGTTGAAATAGGGAGAGAGAAGTAGAAGGGAAGAAAGCAAGAGAGGAATGTGCAAGACATCACAGACTGCAGTGCATGACATTACCTATTATGAATACAATGTGACGCTATTTAAATGTGATGGTAGGAACAGGTTGGCTCGGGGTGGGGGTGGTGTCACAGCTCGTAATGAGATCCTTTGATGTGGCAGATAAGGGGGGAACTGTATAAAGGAGAGGGCCCTCAGGGGAGGAGAGGTGAGAGGACACCCAGCCACATCCACCACAGCAAAGGAGAGGGAAATGGAGAAAAGTGTAGGTGGAGGCAGGAAGCAGCGCCCAGACAGTACATGAAGGGCCCTTCCAAGAGACAGTAAACCATTTGGTAAGTTACACCATCTTGAACTGTTTATATGTTAAGCTGTCTGTTGACGTCTTTGGATGTAGTTTGTGAAAACAGTCAGTACACATTTTACACAGTCATCCTCCGCCACAGTTGAATTTGAATTTAAATAGCAAGCACCAATTTGCAAGTAGGTAAAACTAATTCTTTAATTTTGTTATCATTATATGCCTGAAAATCAAGTCAAATTCTCTGTTTGAACTGTAAGGTGAAAACCTGCCACTAGCAACTTTACTTTATGTAGTGGTTATTGCCTTGTTGTCTCGCTGCCAAGATGCCCCCTAATCCAGATGTAAACACAGGACACTGAACGAATATAATGGAACAAACAAACAGGTTGGGCCTTAAGGGGGGTTAGGAGGATTCTGAGAACCTATGACTGATAGGGTGCCCTAAAATAGTTCATATTAGTATTTGACTTAACTTAGTTTGATTTTCCATTTATTCTAAAATTTCATCTGAAGAGTGTTTTCTCTAGCCTACTGTTTGAAGCATACTTGTGTCTTAAACAGAAGAAGTTTGCTGTGATATTCATAAAGGGTCAAAGATGTCTTTCAGTTATTTATCCATTTGCTTAACACATGCTGGTTAAAGAAATTGTTTGTAGGTGGTTTTCTACCCAATGTGATATCTTTTCATGAGGCCCAAAATTTGCAGAGCCCCTGCAAACAGATACCAGTGGCAGCATCTCATTGTAATGGCATGGTTTGGTATTTTTTTATCTTAAAAATGGGGAGAATGGGTTGAATTTTGACTGTCAGGCTATTATGTCACACAACCACTGGAATAAAGCAATGTGTAATCATTTTCAGCACAGAAGTGCAAAAACCAAAGGCTGACAGGTAAAGCACTGATAACTTTAGCATTAGCCACTCTCCATCAAACCAACCCCACATTGTTTACACGTTGACTCAGTGATACAGTAAAAAATAAAGACGTAATAAAACACAAATAAAAAACAACACTGTAAATGCTTTTTAACTTGGTTAATTTTGACACTGCGCTTTTGCAGGATTTGAAATTATCCACTTGGGTACATCACTAGAAAAGTTAGAGAAGTTCAGTTATTGCATTGGATCAACCAAAACTGGACTTCAAAACACACGTAAGCTAGAGGTACAAAATTATATCTGTATTCATACTGATTAGCTGTATGATAAGTTTTTGGCAGGGTACATAAATAAATAAATATATATGTGTGTGTGTATATATATATGTATATATATATATATATATATATATATATATATATATATATATATATATATATATATATATATATATATATATATATATATATATATATATATATATATATATACATACATACATACATATATATATACATACATACATACATACATATATAAATAAATATACGTGCAAAGCTAAGGGACAAACAAAAACATGATGTAAAACAAAGAGTAAAAGGCCAGCAGCAGTTTTGCTGTTACATGTCATGTATTACTGCAAAGAAATCAAACCATTGACAAAATCAAGCAAACAATTTTCTCCCTCCTGATACCAAATTACTTGATTGCATGTGAACATGTTAAATCAGACTAATACCATCCCCTGATATTTCCCAATTATCAGATTCATGTTTCCATGTAAACACACTCAGTGCTGCAATCCTACTGCTGTAAAATTGTAATTTTCTTCTTCAGCATTTAGTTGGTAAGTATCAAAAGACACCAAACTTTAAACTGGCTGTGCCCCTCTACATTCAGGCTAAGTGTTAAGAAACAGCAGAGTTCATGTTTGACCATATTACTGTCCTTGTCGTGGTTTCTAGACGATGACTGAACAACCACTGCTGCATGGTGGTCCGTCAATTACCTTTTGTTCAGTGAATATCAGTGAGAAACACATCCTGTATGACACATTATGCCACACTCTGGCAGCCCTGCTTGTGTGTGTTCAGCATACAGAACACACATACACACACTTGTTCCCTGACCTTAAGAGAGCCGCACTCACACCAGGTGTCTCAGTGGAGTCTGGCTGGGCCACTCTGCCATTAACTCAAATCTCCATCTGCTGTCTCGGTGCAGCCTCGGTTTTCTTTATGTTTCTGACAGAAATCAACCATCACAAGCCATCATCGGCTTACTGTGTGTTTGAGCACAGCAGACCCACTGTGCACACAAAAGCACATATACAAACAGAAGCTTGAAAACAAAACGTGGGGCCCTGCTTGATGTTTTTTGATGGCAAACAAAGTGCAGAGACAGAGAGGAATCATTTGACAGAAAGGAGGAATGTGACGCTGTGTATTCAGAGGCCTTGTACTTTTGACACCTGCAAGCGAGGCAGTGTTATTGAAGCTGCTTTGAAGGCAAGGGCAGAACAATAATCAAGGCCTGCTTCTGAAAAACACATAGGAATCTCGGCACAAGGTGTTCTTTCTGATTGAAAAACAAATTGGTTTTATTAGCAATGTCACCTCGCACAGTCCTACATACCAAGAGGCCCAGGCGGTCTTTGATTTTTGGGTATGCACAAACACAAACTGCTTTCATCTCAGAGAAGTTTGTTTTCCCCGACTGTTCCACTGTAGTACATCTGATTATTTTAAGATGGGGTATCTTGAGCTGATCAAGGCTTCTCTTCTTTTTATCTCACCATTTGTCCAAATGGGAGGTTATCATAAGGATCAACAGAGTGTGTGGGCCAGGCGGAGCTCAAAAATCATCATCAGTTATCAGCTGCCTCTGAATAATCTGACACAGTCTTATCTCACTGTTTGACACAGACCGTCCAAACAAAGGATAAGAATCTTAAGAGTTGGAGCAACAAATCAAGAAAGTTCTGGGAGGATTGTAAATAACACAAGGTGAAATAAGATGAAAGGGTGACAAGGGAAAGTCAAACCCCTACTTGTGTGGTGTTGCCAACAGTGTGATATTTACAGTCAACGTCTGGGAGAAGGAGTTGCGTTTCACCTGGAGACCCATAAGCTCGTAGGATCATCAAAGCAACAACTGCCAAAAAACCTGGAGCGTGTGGGCCTGTGTGTCACACCTCATTTCCCCCAAGTCTTCATGTCTGTTGGCAGGCAAATGACTCGGGGCAAACATTCACATTTACACACCAGAGGTTAACGTGCCTTTTTCTTTATTTCACAGCAGGAGCACTCCATATGGAAATCTGAATTTCACATACGGGTAGTTAAACTGTCAGCTCTGATTCACAAACCATGCTGGTGATATCATTACAATAAAAATATTTATGTTTAATAACTAATCCAGTTGCAATCAATCTTAATTATTATAGTTTTTATAAACCTACATTCAGTTTACAATTAATGTATTCTTATTTTTAAATATATTCAAGAATAATGGGGAGATGTGTCTGGTTATCATGTCTCCAGCAGCTTATATGATAATTTATTTACTTGCTGTTTTGTGTTTAAACCTGATATCAACCTTGTCATTACTTCCTGATACTGTGAACTTTTCCTCCCACTTGTCTGATTGTCCAAAATCGTTTGCCATTCAGTCTAACCTTTTGTTTGCAGTCTCCATCCAGCTGTTTATATGCAAATTTTCATGGCATGTCAGACAGTGTGAGAATAGTGGTGGTAGAGTCTGGTTTCTTTTAAATTTACAATGTTTTAAACTTGAAAATTGCTAATTATTTCTTGTACATTTGTGGCTTTTTAAAGTGAAACTTTGCTAAGGTTTCTCATAATCTCACTAATCAGTAATCTCAAATATATTGACTTTTCTCCAGAAAATATACTGCTCCCTCTATTTTTCTTAGTTTTGAGAGTGTCCCTAATATGCCAGAGCACTGATACTATTATAAAAACTAATAATAACATTAAATTGATACATTCTTGAGTGATCTTGCTGGTTTCCACATCTGTTGCCACAACAGCAATCACAGATACAGGTGCCAGGGAGGCCATTTGAATCAGTAATTCCTCAAAGACCAGGTCTCATCCAAAACTTCAGCAGGGTTTGTATCATCAGAGCTTTGTATGAAGCAGTAACATAGTGGGTGAGCCACACTGAATGCATGTGTGTGTGTGTGTGGCCCCAGCCGTGCTAGCTGTCTTGCACTGCCTCAGTGTTGAACCAATCTGTGAAGTGACACCAAAGTAATGCCATTGAAGATGAATATGAATATCTCATGACGACTGAGCTTTGCTTCAGTAATTTAAATTAAGTGCTCTATTATAAGTGTGGTAAAACTTTGAAGCCATCATGGGACGAAGCTGTGGTGATCTTACTGTTTTTTTAACCCTTTTGGTCTTCTACAGCACTGTGACTATGTAAATTCACATACAACTTTTCTTTGCTGTTATAGACATAAATGTAAAAGTAGAAATGTGTAGTAACAGCAAACCTTTGTAAGAGTACTACAGCAGAATCTGAATTTATATAGGGTTCATGTTTCTATTTTTGTTAAAATCGTTCAGTCCTAAATTCTTCATTATACTGCAACAAATGACCCCACAAAGCAACTTGTAAATTCTTGATAGCACTTTAAAAAAATAGATGGAGCCAGTTTAATTGATATATATTTCTGAAACAAGTGGCCATTACAGTTACACAAGACTTACTAAGTTTATCAGGAACGCAGAACTTTTGCTTCTTGGTTTTATGTCAATATTTTGTTGCTCATGCACATTCCTCTCATGTTTTATAGCTTGGCTGTAAACACGAGTCAAACCTGCAGCAGGAGTCACCGGGTTATGGCAGGGGGGGTCACAGCAGGGGAGAGCTCCAGCTGTGAAGCTTGGTACAAGTTTCACTTCCTGCCCTCCATCCTGACAGCGGGAGAGACTCTCTAAATCTTTCCTTCAACAGAATGTCTCCTCTCAGACCTCGGTTTCCACCAAGCCTGCCCTGACATCCCCCGCATGCTGCAGCTGTGACCTCAGAGCTCTCTGTGCGCTGCATGGTGGGAGGAGGTTACTCTGAGAGGAGAGCATGGCATGCTGGGTCAGCGTCTGTAATAAAGTAGGATTTTTCTGTGCATTTCCTATTAATACTCTGGTACTTGTTTTTCAAGAACGTCACAGATTTTAATTTTTGAATTACAACACTTTATCACAGATGTGTATGAACAGGGGTGATAAAAGGTTGTACATCTCTCTATGTGGCCCTGTGATCGACTGGGAGCTGGTTCAGGGTGTACCCCACCTCTTGCTCAATGTCAGCTGGGAAAGGCTTCAGCCACCCCATGACCCGAAAAGGGTTAAGGGATATAGATAATGGATGGATGTGCGAACAGAGTGCATTTTAATTATGTTGAAAGAAATAGTCCTTAATAATAAAGATAATTAAGATGTAACTTTGATGTAAAACAAAGGAATACCTAACACATTAAAATGAAAGCTGTCATTCTAAAGTAGTACCTATCAACATTTGATTATATTTCAGTCATCTACATAAGGCTATTACCGTTTTTTAAGCCAACAAAATAATTCCTGAAACTAAAACAAAACATGTTTTTGTGCTTTCAAAAATAATTTAAATGAACAAGATTATTTCTATTTTAGGCTGTAAGGGCAGCACATATTGATTGTTGGGCACCTTTTCATGTACATCAATTTCATAGTAGGATGAGCTTGTTAATAGCCAAGGTTACTAATATTTTCCTTTATTAGGCTGTAAAAGCACGTATTCTTTGTTGTTTTAATGAGGAGATTGTGAGAGATCTTACTCTTAGACATTAATAATCTAAAACACAGCATTTTTAACCTGCTGCATGTAAATAGAACATTTCTTTGTCACATTTGAATTTCACTTATGATACAAAGTAAATATTAAGTGAATTGTGGTGAAGGTGTAGACCAGAGCTACTCAGCTTTTTGCCGTGGGGCCCTAATGAGAATGTTGCTCTTTTCCTGGGACCCAGGAATCTCTCATTAGAATATAACATTTGATTTAATTAACTAACAGCAGGATTTTCATATTTTGTAGTCATGTGAATATGTATCTATTTCATATTTTGTCTGTTTTCAACAAGTGGCTTGATCTATACACTACAAAATATTTGGTTTGAAGAAAGACACTTTTTAAGAGAAAGGAAGTGAAATTGGTTTTAAAAGGCTAAAATATTGTAGGATTTCTTTCTGAATTTAAGCAAAGTAGACTGAGGGAAAAAAAGGGGCTCACCTGCCAGAAGCTCAGCTATAATAACCTGATCCGAATTAATAGACATAACTTTGTTTTCCCTTCAGTATTTACTATCAGAATGTTTAAATGTAGCTCTCGTGGCATTTAGTCAGTGTCTCACAAATGTAACTTTAGGTTACTTTAGGTCACATAAAATATTATATCACATTAAACTGTTTTTTTTCTTTCAGTCATTCTTATTCAACTTTCATATAACGCTGAATATTGGAATAATTTGGGATGTGTGTGTGAGTGCTTGCAGGTGATACATTAGACTAATAGTTTTAAAAAAATCTGTGTTTAAACTTCCCGTAATGCTGCACAGGTTTTGTTTTGGGGAGACTTTTTTCCAATTAGTTAGTTTTTTTTAAAAGTTTTATATCATTATATCAACATCATGTGTTTATCGCAAAGCATACCTTATAACCAGATTCGTAACAGTCTCACTGCTTCAAAACAGGCCTGCATTGAGGTAGGGAATATAGCAGGACCAATGTTTAAGGACCCCAAGTTTAGGAAAAGCTTGTATAAACAAATGCATCCACCTGACCAAGCACTGTCATTTTAATTTAGTAGGCAAAATTCTCCTGTTTCTGCTGGTCTGTATGGACAAGCTGTGGGTGCATTAGCTGTTATCAATTAAAGAAATATGTACAAACATTTTTGAGAAGTTGGCAGACTTTTACCTGTGAAAGTTATTTTTTTTAGCCCCTTCAGTATCACATGAAGATTATATGCACACTAACACTAGTTTGACAAGACTGGGTCTGCCTTTTTATAAAACAGGGGTGTAAAAAGTTCATAAGTATCCTTTATTTTTAAAAATGATATGATGCTTACTTTATATGGCCAATTTTGAGCTTGCCCCTCAAGTGTGGGCCAATACAATATTAAAAAACTAAATATAAGTCAAAATCTTAACCAAACCAAAGGCTTTTCACAAAATAAAAGCTAAAATGAACTTATAATGGAAAAGTGATTTTAAAAAAAACTTACATTATTATAACCTTGCAGCAACAAGCAGAAACCTGTCAGCCTTTTTCAGCAAGTGTCTGTGGAGTTGATGACCTCTCCTGCTAGATTTACTGTGGTGAGGTAAAAACAAGCTCCTCTTATTCCTGCTGATCACTGGAGGGCAGAGCATGCTCCTCTCTGGTGGTTGAGGTCACAACCTATGAATTTTTAAGGTTCATACATGAAAGGGCACAGAGAAAAATAGACAATTCATCAAAAGGATTGTTTTAAGCTTTTCATGGAGAACAAAGGGCACTGTAAATCATTACTAATCAGACACGAGAAAGCAAATTAAATCGCTGGGAGGATCAATAGTCTTGGATCAATAGGTGTAAAGGACAGCTGATTTGACTCC
Source organism: Cetoscarus ocellatus (assembly GCA_037902135.1). Taxonomy (NCBI): domain Eukaryota; kingdom Metazoa; phylum Chordata; class Actinopteri; order Labriformes; family Labridae; genus Cetoscarus; species Cetoscarus ocellatus. The sequence goes on from JBAMNC010000421.1 coordinate 976,190, forward strand.
AGAGAGCTGTGGAATTCCAGAGGCCGGCCCTCGGATCTGTTTCCACTTTATAGCCACAGCTGTCAGAGCTCATTCCAGTCAAGACAGACCACCGTTTCTAAAGGTAGCTCAGCTGGGCTTAACTAAAACAAAACCTTCGAGGGCAAAGCAATATAAGGCTGAGAGCCGGCTGATGGAATCTGACTGAATAGACGGAAGATTAAGCTGAGATTCCCCTCTGCCTGCCTCCACCTCCCTCTCTTTCCTTCCACAAGTCAATACATCTTCTGTCTGCAGATGTGCAACAGATGGCTTACAGTTCACAGGAGGCTCATTTCTATGTCTTAAAAGTCGCAGACAACAGTTTCACCAGCAGTATGCACAAAAATACATCAGCATGAGTGACCCTTTAGTGACAGTGAAACATAATTCAGACAGACTGGTTTGATATTTTGGCCACATTAAGGATAACATTATGATTAAATTAATGAGTCATTGCATCGCTCATCCAGCCATCCATCTGCCCATCTGTTTTGGATTTTAAATTATCTGCTATCTGGTAGCAGTGTGGCTCTATGGATGGCACAGTCATTCTCTCAGTGTGTCGGTCAGTCCAAGATTCTGTTCTTCATTGAAATATTACAACAACCATTGGGAGTCATTTAATTTATGATGCTCAAATCACAAAAACCTTTAGTTCTGTCATTTCTTTGCATGCATTTAGTGCTCCTTATGACTGGATAAGACCATGCAACTTTTTCTCTCTGTCCTCTTGCGATGGCACCATGCCACAACACTTTAAAAATCTTGTTCTGTCTGGCAGCGCTGCAAATGTGATACTGGCCAGTCATCATGTGGCGTCATAGTGACATTATCCGTATCTTAGCAAGTGTGTCTACTTCCCTGGTTGTCAGGAGGGCAGATCAAGGAGTGCCAGTCATGTTAACAACAAGTGCGTTATGTGTGATGCTAGTCAACTTTATCTCAGAAAGGAAGAGAACAAAAAATAACATTCTGATGATGTGTCAAAAAGAGGACAGCCAATTAATACAACTTATAGCCTAGGATAAGTTAAAAATGAATTCATCAAACAACAGAGAAAGTACAAGTGTGATCACATGTTAAAGATGGACGTTGTTGTTGTTGTCAGGGCAGCTTGTCAAACTGCATCAGGGATGAGCAATTTTTGTGACCACGAGGGCCACACATTGGGGCCAAATCATTACAATTAAAGGACAATAAAAAAAATCTAAAACTATGGATAATTAACAAAGTCATAGATAATCTAGCTTTTGTCAGGATTTAAACTTATATTTTTTTAGCTCAGAACCAAATAGTGAAGCTAAATTTAATAATCAAAACATGGCTTAAAGCAAATACAAGATCATTTTAAAATGCAATAAACTACAGCAGGTTTGTATTATCTCAACTTTTTTATGTTATAATAGTTATTGATGATTATTTCGCCGAACTCGAATCCTTGTTACATCACAAGTGTTGATAATACTTTATAAAAGACTTCAACAGAAACCATAATTGCAAATTTTATACATTAATTCCTTGTAAAATAGTAATAATAATAAAATAAAACCAGTTATTTGAGACTTTTATGGAAATATTTTCCATTTTTATTTTGGAATGCATTTTGCCTATGGTGTCTGACTAAATACTTCATGTCAGACTTTTTTCTTCCTGGTGGTTGCAATTTTGGGGAATCTGAAATTGAGTGGTGGGCTGCATTTAGTTAGTATTTTGACAACAAAGTCTTATTTAATTGCAGTTATCACGTGTCCTGCATGAAATTTTAAATACGTCACGGTAATGAATTGTGTGTACAAGAATTATATTTGACATCTGGGCAGCAACAATGCAATCAGATACAAATGTCTTTTTTTGGCTAATCTGATCCAGCCTTAAAGAACGCATATTGTGTTTTTTCTTTTAAATCCATTAGTGTGATTAGCATGTCTCCTCTGAGTGATACTGCACTTCTATGTTCAAGACAACAAAGTCTCCTGCTTCGGGACTTCTTCCTCTTCCCCTGATTCCAGTGCCAGTAGAAACAGCTTGTTCCCCTCCCCCTAGATACACCTAGCATTGTGACATCCAACCATTGGTTCTTCTTTAGTTTAAGCCAATTGGCTCTATAGGTAGCAAGCACAGTGCAGGGCATTTATCATGGACAAAATGCAGAGTCACTGAAAGCATAGCACAGAACAGATCTGAACTGGCCAATTATCATGGACCGGTCGACCAATCAGAGTGGACTGGGCCCTTCAGGGCAAGCGGGTCTTAGAGTGACAAGAGCTCTAAGAGATTGTTTCAGATGGAGACAGAATACAACTGGATGAGGGGTATTCTATATACAAAAACTAGAAGTTTTTTTAACATCTGTGATTGAAGACATACTCTAGCATTTTTCAAAATTGATTATGTGAAGTGAGTTTGGGCAAAATATTGGCTCTTTAAGTGGAGTGGATGCATAACTGTAGTTAGGTACTGATACCTATAGCGTTCTAAGTATTACTCTTTAGCTCTAAACAGAATGCAATGCTGCAACAGCACCATAACAAAGTTCTGTGGTCATGCTTTTGCACATTACATCCTCAGTGGCATAATATTGGCGTCCCAGTGTGTGAGTTCACACTGCATTTGGGTGATGCACAGCTTGTAGTCAAACAACATGAGTTCAGCTCACATGCACCCAAAAATGCACACAGTACAGTTCTGCCTTGTCATGTCCAGCATTACACAGTTCTACCACTGCACCTCTTTTACTGCCTTTAAAGATAGATAAGCGGTGAAACAACTTTGCTCCACTGTTCTGCTTCTGTTGTATATTGCAGGTGAGACATGACGTGTAAGTATCTCTGCCTTTAAGTGTCAGTTGCACCACAACACATTTTTTGTATGACATTTGTGTTTATTAATGACAAGGTTATGATTATATAACCATTCAGCTATACTTTAAGCTTTGCTTTGTTCTAAGTGATGACGTGCAAATATTGATATCATAACTTGCAAAAATTAGATCATGACATATCTAGCATTATCTTCCAACAGCAGCATTTTTATCATTTTATGCATTTGCACGTTAGTATTATTGTGATTTTGCACAGCTGTATATCTGTGGGACATATTTCAACCTTTTTAAGGAGAAACTAGAGAGGGACTGAACTCATGTTTTGTCGCCACATGTCAGTAAGAGGCTTTCAGGCACTGCTTGACATTAGCACGTCTAACCCACACATATTAACTTGAAGCTTACAAACCTCACCACTACTCACAGATTTGATACTGTACATACAGAATTGAGGATTGATGAGATATTAATTTAACTTAACCCGTGCAGCTTAAAGATCTGGCTAATTCATAGGATGTTTTTCCAAACAGAAAACTGAACAATGAGAGATTCATGTGAGATGAATTGAGCTTTAGTTGTATGCCTGAAGTAGCTCTCAGATGGCACCTTGTTTTTCAAACTATATTTTGAATTACACTGGAAGACCTTAATCTTTTCTGTTGAGGCACTGTGCATGTTATTAAATGGAGCACTGATGAAAAAAATCTGGTATACCATGCGCTCATACTCTTTTGGGTTAAATTGTCCTTATAATGATTTGAGAACATGCATCCTATGCTAAGATGGCCGCTAAAATCTTCTCTTTGCTGTTGTTTATAAAAGCCAGAACTTTTTTAAGTTTACGTAATGTTTTTACAATTCTGTAAATTATTTTGTAAACACAATAATAAATCATTGGCAATTACATGTTAAGACTTGACGATAAAGAGATGTTAAATGTCCTCATATTGATTCTTTTGCAGAAAAAAATAAGATTAAAAAATCAGAAGTGTTATCTTAATAATGTATACTGTAGCATAGAGGGAGACTTATTGACAATTATCAGCTGAATATTTCAAAGGCTTGCTGTGGTATTTACCCTTGGGCGTGAATATTTACTCCTTCATGCACATCTCACACAAAACCATCCTCTCTCTGCACGCTTCATGAGAAATATAGTTGTGAATTCCACCGATGTTTCACCTTGTTAGGAGCTTACAATTATAGCGCAGACCCCTGAGGCAGACCTAATCTCAAAGTGAAGGGAAATCTTCTATCATATCAAGTGAAATTACTGTGAGCTTTTCTCAGCCTTTTCCGATAAGATACCGATCAGCCAAATAGATTGGCTGTTCCATTATCTGCCGGGTGATCTTGGAAGGCATTGGGTAGATAATTTGCTAATGTTTCCTGTGACCTCCCCAGATTTAAATTATGTCTTTGGCTACATGTCAACTCAATCCTTCTGTTTACCAGGGGAGCAAGCACTCAAAGAGCCATTAATATTCACTACAACAGGACTGTCTTTTCACATATTTCTCTGCAGCATTTACAGACTCAAAGGAGAGTGGTCTCCATGCTACTTGAAGGGTATGGATTGAGCTGGCTGAGTACTTTACAGGCCTTGTGGGTGTTTGGCAATGAATTGATAGAGTGAAAGAAAGAAGAAAAAGGAAGAGTGTTAAACAAAGGGAAAGAGAAGTAATAATATGAGTTAGAGGGGAAAATAACATTTAACTGCCTCTGATGTTGTGGAAAACTAGGCTACTGAAGTCAAATCCATATTTCAGTGAACAACAGAAACCCACTCTTATATTCCTGCATTTTAAAGTGAGGGTTCATTTATGCTACGTTTAATTAACCAAATGTAATGAGCTGCTTTGATGTGGGAATTTACAGAAATGAACATGCAAAAATAATTTCAATAATAGAGTTGTCTTTTCTCATTAAAGCAGTTGCTTAATTCTGTTCATGTTTTTTTTTTTTTTATCATAAATATAAAACAGCACTCCACAAACAAAAGAGGTTGGCTGTTTAAATGTGGCTCACCAACAATTTAATTTCCATTGAAATATTCAAACGTGTAAACATTCAAACCAAGGATTGATCTGTTCTGTTGGCTTTTATTTGCTGCACTCTCCCAGTTCAATATGAAATGAAGTCTTGTTTACACAAAATGGTTATTTTGATCAGATCAGTCACTTGTGATGTATGAGCAAAAGTCACCATTAGCAGACAGCCAAGAGAGAGGTCCTCTTCAGAGGCTGACCCTGATGATTTCAGTGTCATTTGACACCTGGAAGCAAAAGGTTTTTGTCAGATCCTTAGGCTATCATCATCTAAGCTAATACTTAAAAACTGGTCTGAACATTTGCAGATCTGCTTATGCATTTGCATATTTATGATTTCATATGCTCCTATTTGTGGATCCACGTAGGCATTCGTGCATCTTTGCAGATCTGCTAATCTTTTTCCACATTTGCTGATTTGCAAACACAATATAATTTAATATAATATAACACAATATAACTTAATATAATATAATAAAACACAATATAATATAACAAATATAAAAGGACACAATATAATATAATATATATAATATAATATAATATAATATAATATAATATAATATAATATAATATCATAGTATAAAGCAATTAAAAGTCACTGAAGTCCAGTTACCAGAATTTCCTCCAAGTAAAGGGTCCGAACCGAAGTCCAGTTTGTGTCTTATAGCCTTCCCCTATGTCCAGCAACATTTATTGTCAATTTTCAATGTAGGATATGTTTTACTGAGTGCACAGCTAGCTCTTTTACTATAAATAAAAGTAGTACCAGTCAATTAAAATTTACACCTTTATTTCAGATTAAAGAAAACAAAATCCTGATAAAATAGATTTAAGATTTTTCTCTTAAATTAAAGAGGTCCCAGCTGAAGAATTGAATGCCTTCACTTCGAGTAAAAATGTCAACATCTTTAGAAAAAACAATAAATTAAAGGTGGCTCTTTTTAGGGAAAAAAAACAAGTGCATACAGAGCCTTACTAAACATTTTTCTTTCTAAACATTTTTGTTTTCTTTTTTCCTTAAATTAAAGAGGTCCCAGCCTCACCTGGAATACAAGAAATACACTTAAAAGTACAATCATCTGTCATCTGTCACTGCTTTTCCAATATATAGTTGCAATATAATGTGACAGAAGAAGATCCAAGAAAGTGATAGGAGGAAAAATATTGTATAGGTTCCGGATTTCGCTCTCTCTCTCTCTTTTGCTCTCTGTCCTTAACTCTCTCTCTATCTGTCTATCTCTCTCTCTCTCTTTCTGTCTCTTGGTCTCTCTTTTGTTTTCTGTCTGTTTCTTTCTTTCTCTTTCTAACACACAAAAATGTGCTACATGTATTGCATGAACTCACACTTAATAAACTCACATAATAAATACATAAACGGAACAATGTTGCTGCGCCACCATGCTGCCCAAATAAGAAACATTCAAAAACAAAACAAATGCTAAAAGCTGTAGAACTACAATAATGAAAATAACATTAAACAATTAAACAATTTGAAAATGAACCTGACAAGTGAACAGGATCAGCACCGCGGGGAAAGCGTGTGACTACAATGCACACTCAGGGCAAAAGCTCTCAGACCTCAGAGTGCAGATTTGATCTTTAGTGCTTCATTAAACAACCTTCTAAGCTTCAGAAAACATGCAGAACATATATTTAGGAAAACCTATGGCATGACAGGCTTGTGATCAGACCACCATAGCAGTTCTAGTCATAACTGGAGTGGCAGCGTCCACTGTCTATAGCCACAATTCTCGTGAATTTATCAGATTGGTCATGGGTCCAGACAGAACCATCATTCGGTCCAGATCCGGACCGAGGTCTGCCATTTGGTGATGTGTGGTATGTTATATAATGTGGGCAGCATGGTGGCCCAGCAAGTAGGTCACGTGTTTCACAGCAAGAAGGTTGCTGGTTCAATCCCTGAGTCCTCTAGGGCCTTCTTGTGTGGAGTTTGCATGTTCTCACCATGCATGTGTGGGTTCTCTCAGGGCACTCCAGCTTCCTCCACAGACCACTGGTGACCACTTCAGTTCTGCCTCTTGCCCAGTGTCAGCTGGGACTGGCTCCAGGCCCCTGGGACTCCAAAGGGTTCAGGGGTATAGATAAAACACTTGAATAAGGGAATGTCTTCCATCTGGGGAAGATGACATGTTTCCCTAATAGCATGAAATGGGGGATGTTTTCAAACAAACTGTTTGACCACACATTTTATTAAATGTATGTCTGCATTATATGGGGTGTTTATTTATAATAGGCAGCATGTAGAGCATATTCCATGGCAAAGTCTCGTTTATAACAGAAGTATTGCATGTGCCGATGCTAATGCTAGCAAAGGCTGGTGTTAGGGTGTAAAATGTGATCTTGTGCAATGGTGACCAACAACAACATGAGCTGCTAAAAAATAATTTCTGATAAGGGACATAAAACATCACATTTGTGTGATTATCTCAAGTACATTGTTCCTGAAGCAACTTCTGGTGTGCAGTTTTTGTCTTTTTCTGTCATTTTTTACTTGTCCAGCAATCAGCACTATAGGCATGATGTTCATGCTGTTAATTAGTTCTTTTTTTAACACCAGAGGTATTTCAGCAGTCTCGGCCCAACAGGGGGAAAATATCCTATCCTGAGAATGGTAGGTACTCTGTTTCTGTGCAGACATAAACTTTACCTCGAAACAAATCATCCTTTACTAACACCAGCAAGTCAATCTGATCATTCAAAGAAGGCTTGAATTCCCATTGGCCCATGAAAAACAATTGTAGCAAATATCATGTTCGCAGTATGTATACTGTGCTGCATTGTTCAAAACGTATCAAAAATGGTTACACAATAACTGAAGAACTGATCACATTCAGCTAACAACATAGAAAGTAAAAGAGAAACGAGGGCAGCTGCCATTTCATCCTGCAATCATATATTTTAAAACCGTGCTCAAATTTTCATTAAGCCTGGCACTGCCCCCTCCTTCTAGACTTATTAAATCAGCTGGAAGCAGTGTGGCTCTGTCACACACGGTATTAGAACGCCATCCCCCCTCCTATTACCAGGTGCAGCCCTGTGATTTAAAGCTTTGATTCTGTTCAAATGACAACAAAGGTGAGCCCAGAGCTGACGCTCCTAATTCATCATTCCCCGCTTGATAAGAGCGGGATTAATGCTTTTAATGCGACGGTTGCAGGCAATCATCCATTTTAAAGCCGGCTCCCTGGAGGATGCAGCTAAAAGGGGAGAGCACCTGAAACACAGGGTGGTGAGAGGGCACATTTCAGAGATACGATCAACTCTGTAAGGCATTTTTGTGGAGCCTCAGATAGTTTCAGGTCTCCTACTTGCTACCACAAGCCTGCCCTGTGGCCTTGGCCTTCATCCCAGGAGCAGATGGTAGTGGGACCCGGAGTAAAGTTTGACCTAAATGCTGAAATTCAAAATTCAAAAAGGCACCAGAATTGGCTTCCTCAAAATCTACCCTCCTCATGTCCTCTCCCCCTGCCAGGACCACCGCAGGGGTTGGGGCTTTGAGACTAAGTCCTTTGACCATTTGGGATCTGTGTGCAAAATATCACTGTATTTAGGACACATTTTCCAGCCTTAATAGCTCATTATGTATTCACTGCATGCTTAATTTAACATCTGCTGACTCCTCCACCCCTGCTCCATACCCCTCAAATCTACACAAACACATGGGAGCTGCAATGAAAATGATCCATTATCCACACGAGTCCATGCACAGGGAGCTCCATCACAGCTGTTTGTGTCAGATTTCCCCTTTAATATACTCTGAATGATCTCCAAAGCTAAGCACTTATGATAAGGAGGAAACTGTTGATCATGACAGGAATACAAAAAGTGGGGTGTGCTGATAACCTGGTGGTTATGTCTGTGCACAGACCCATATACACTTGCCTCTTGTGGTCAGCCTGGGCTCAATATCAACTCAAGGCCATTACCCTTTTTCCGTTTAACCAAAAGATTTGGGGTTTGATCCTTAGCCCTTTTAGTCACATGTTTAAGTGTCCATGAAGAAGACATCCAAAGATTGAATGGAACGACTGTGGTCAATAAGTTACTTCATTTAAAAAAGGAAATGGGAGGGCTTTGTTGCAGATATTTACTGACGTTACACATCAGTAAATGTGAAAAAGGGGCATGAGTTAATATTGACAGAACTTTTTACAAAACATCCACTGTTGGGAGGTAATTAATTCATTACATTCATACACATTTGCGTATCACTGGCACAACGGTTGGTGCAGACAGGTATTAGGTGTTTTATTAAATCTTCATGTGACTGCAGAAGCTGGGATCAAACCCCCCAACATCTGGTTTAACGTGACAATGTTATGTCATGGCAATGATTAAACTATCGCATCATGTCATAGCAGCTCCCTCACTTCAGCTGTCAAAATCACTTTGACTGATACAGCTATAAAAAATTTGGATTGGCTTGAAAGACTGTTGCTAATACATGCAAGAAGTAATCTGAAAATGTATTTCAAATGTATTTTTTTTTTTAATCCATTTTAAACTTTCCAGGGCAAAATATTTGCCTTTAGATAGATCATCTAGTGTGAAGATGTTCTCGGCGTTTGATCCTGATGAATATGAAGCATAAGGATTTCTTCTTTGAAACCAGCCAAATGTAAAGAAAAAAAGCACCGAGGCTGAATACATTAGAATAAATGCAGCGTATATATTATTCAGATTCAAAACTCAGAACGTTTAGAATTTTTTGTTCTCAGTTCAAATGAAACGTTGCTGATTTGTCATACAATAGAAATGATCATACAATTGATAACAGATATGACTCCTGTCTTCTCACAATTCACATTTTGTAAGTGCTTTTTGACAATTTGTTACAACTTTATTCTAAATCTCATCCCATAAGATAAGTTTGAATTTCAATACGATCATCACTTAGAGCTCTAAATCAAATGAAATTAAAGAAATCAATCACACATTGTTACACTTATACAGAGTCAGCTCAGTGGGCAGATATTTGATGGCTGTAATGTTGACAGGAGGACTGACAGCTGGAGTGACCCTCAGACAGCAGGCAGGAAGTCTCAGGTGTCGGGCTGAAACTAAAACTCAAGGGTTTGGACGTCATTTGTTTGTGAATCATCCACTTAATTCAATAGTGCCCATTGTTGTGCCAGCTGACATCTTTCAGGTTGCAAGCAGTGGCATTTTAAGGTTGCAGATTATCTTGGGGGAAGATAAGAGGAGTTAGACTACAAGGGTGAGTCACACTCTTTTCACAGTTTGTGTGTAATTGGCCTCTGTGATAGTTTACATTTCTTTGTGATCTCTGCTCAGTTTTACTTGAAGGGAGCACATGGTCTGTTTGATGCACTACCATGGTAACCCTTGCCAAGGAGTCCAGCCCAACTCTAAGGCAGGGGTCAGCAACCTTGGGTATCAGTGCAGTTTTGTCATGCAAGGGCTTAATCATTGGCACACTGAAAGGAAGGAACTTTTTTTCTTACTATTGAAATGCCCTCTCATTTGTTGCCATTAAAGATGTCATATTTTGCCTTAAATCAGGTTCATATATTCATTTTTGATGACTGCAAAGGTGTTCAAAAAACGATCTAGTTTTTATTTACTGACTACCTCTGACAGTGCTGTATTCTCTGTGTGTCTGAGATGCTCTTTCACAGCTTCTGCCTCTTGAAGGCTCCCCTCCCTACATGGGCCCAGTTTAATCTGATTGGCTTATGGTCTACTCTGTGGTGATTGATAAGTTCAACACTGCTGTGAACAGAATATTCTCTTGCCAAGAGCCTACAAGACCCTTTCTGATGTTTTAAAAAGTGACCACTGTCATACATGTTTGCAAATTAAGAGGCTAATTAAGCTTCAAAGATTACAGAGCTCAGCAGTGAAAAGCAGTCAGGCAGACATCTGTTTAAATGTGCTGCACATATGAATTTGCAGAAGTAAGGCCTCTTTCACTCACTGACATTTATGCATGTTAAAAGATGATATGTTTTATAGCATCCAAAGAATTCTTGTGTGTCTCATATCTCCTTTTATTTCAGTTTGTGGAACAATTTCATGGGAGATTTGATTTTTTTTTTTTTTTTTTTTTTTTGTGGTGTCTGGTTACATTCAATGTAACTCAATGCTGATGTGGCACACTGAGTAACTAGAAAATTTAAAAATAGCACTTTTTGCACTTGAGCAAAGCTGCCAACCCTTGTTCTAGGGGATGTGAGACCATAACCTGCCTGTTTCTGAGTGATGCATACAGAATCCAATCCTGAGTTTCCCTAAAAGACTGCAAAAACTCTCCTGTGAAGAGTTGTGTGTGCAGATGACTCACCACTTCCACTTCCTCTGTCTTGCTCAAGTTAAGAAGGTGCTAAATTGATCTTCATCATAGCCTTGGAGTTTTGATTCCCTATTTTATCCCTCTGAGACCCTCATATGCAAATGAGGACCTTATATTTTGGCTTTCTACACTAAAGTAATGCATTCTTCATTTGCATAACTGACATGTTTTTTTCACACATCTTTTTCAAACCTATTGCCAATCAGCCACTTTTATATTCAGTCAGATTTGTCCATAAATGGGGGCACTTTATTTCTGAACACCACTTCCAATCAAAGACAGTGCTTAAGTTTCATCCTGATCATGCCCTACTAATCACATTTAGATGAAGAAATAAAAAAAATGCAATGTAAACTTAAGCATGGGTCTTGTGAGGTTATGTTTTTAACTTCTGTTATTAAATCACAATGCAGTACTTTGTCCAACTTAAGAAAAGTAGATGAAAATGGATTAGATAGTGATGTGTTGATAAAACAATAATGGTAGACTCAGACTCATGTTTGTCTCCAGAGCCATGTGTCCTTTTCAGGAAGCCTCCATTCTACCCAACCACACTCCTTAAAGTACGAGCAGCTAATGAAAGATTAGTCAGAGCCATCAGCACTGACCCTGACTTTCTCAGACTACCAACCATCACAATGAGAGTCTTACTCCTAATAAATCCCCTCAATCATAACACATTTCCTCTGAATCTTAATCAAATGTGTATATTTTAGGAGTATGCACAACATTAAAGAAGTCTGTCATCACTTTATAAACATTTACTGGGATTATTTTTAGGTTAGAACTAGCTCACGTAATAAAAGCAAACATTTTAATACAGCATGTTGGTGTGCCTCTGAGTATGAAGAATTAAGTCTAGGAACAACCTACATAATGACTGTGCTCCTAATCTGGGCTGGAGGCCAGAGTAAGGTGCTGCAGGCCGGAACTCTATGAGCTGTGATGTTTCATTATTATCCCCCTTTAGCTACATCGACAACACAGTAGGCTGCTTTAATTACTCTCCATCAGTAGGGGAGTCAAAGCCACTTCAGAGACACACTCTAATCCCCCCCTCCCTTCTGTTTCTCTGCAGGGCACTCATTGTCTCCTAAATATCATTTCTCTGAGCTCTGTGCACACTATTGGATTAAAATGTGGAAGTTTTGCTAAAGGGGGTTGAGGGGGTGGGGATGGAGGGAGGAGGCTGGCATTTGGGTATTTGAGCTTAGCCCGAGGACCAGGCTGTCTCTGGTAACAGCATTTTAAGTTGCATCTGCTCTGCAGCCCACAGAGGAGATGCTGCACTTGCGTCAGTGTTCCTCATTTAGCCCTACAGACACAGATTATGGCCTTTTGTGCACAAACAATCATCATTATTGAGCTCGTCACATTTTAACCTCTGCTGCTGCAGAGCTGTTTCAGTTTTGACAAATACTCTTCTACCTGGCTGCTCATGAGGGGAAAAGAGGTAAGGCTTTCTGGGGCACCTGCCTCATTTATATGATGGTCCATGAGAGGAAAAAAGATGGCCAATCCTAAATTTAAGCAACAATGACTGTGTTTAACTTCTGAACTAGATACTCACCATTGCATATTAAAGTAACAAAAATGCACATTTATTCATGGTTGCTTCATCAAAATGTAGTCTGTTTAAAAATGCCCACTCCCTCCCCAAAGATAGTTTTGGTCAAAACCTGTCCTGATCACACCTGACCTCAAACCTATTGTTTTAAGTTTAGCCAACTTAAGCAAATGAGACCAACTTTACATAAAAATCTTAATCAAGATAGTTGAGATAAATTATTTGATAAAGATTGTAACACAACAAAAACATTTTTTTTCCTTAAAAGGGAATTTAACACCAGCAGTTTCAAGTTTTCATTAGTACAATGCGGAGACAAGCACAGCGCACAGCAAAGGTGGTAGAATAAATGCAGAGCTAAGAAAACAATATACACCCAAGGAGCCTCAACTGAGCATCTCAGATAGAGTGAGAATAAAACGGTATCAGGGATATTTGATCACAACATAACCTTTTAGCAAACTCAAAACGTTGGTGAAGTCAGACTAAGGATGTGAATGCTTGCCAGGTTTTGTTTATTGCACGATTATTTCATTTCAGCATTACTCATCTTATGACTCTGATATTATTTAAATGGAATAATTCAGGTTTGCTAAGTATACCAATGTCTGGTGAAGTAGACTGTATTAAATCATTTGTTTTTTTTCAGGTCTGTTTGACTCCTGAGGAGGGGTCCCAACCCCATCTTAGAAAGCAATTACTCTTATTTTCAACTCTTCTCAACTCCATCATTCTTGACTCCACTACACCTTTAATACAGTGCACTTTTCTACTATATCTTCCTATACAGCACAAATGTAAGCTGAGCTCATTATAGGAAATACCCTACAAAACTTTACTACTCGTCTCCATACTGAACTACACTATGTATTTTACACCACACTGTGCTGTTATAAATTCATTACTATACTAATCCAGACTCAAATCAATTCTACTCCATCACACTCATACACTCTAATATACTCTGATAAACCTTATTACTGTACAAAAATTGATAATGGGATTACAAAAACACACATGGGATGTTAAATCCTACAAAACAATAAAGTGAGTATTAGAATATAACTGTCAACAAACAAGGACAAAGGTAAATCAATATGGAAAGGATATCTTAAGGGGCCATCCACATGGAGACAAAATCAGGAGTATCCATAACAGTTTGTTATTATATGGGCATTTCATCCACACGATCTGGTGTTTTGAGAGCATGAAAATGCACGTTTTTGAAAACAGGTCCCTGAAGAATAAATCTCAAAATGCTGGCCTTGTGTTTCCTGTGTATAACCAATAAAAACGTTCTCAGAAATGATGATCTCATAGCCCTGCCTCTACATTAAGCTGCATGCACAAACCACGGCAATAATAGAAAAAATGGTGAAAACAGTGTTGTATTTGTGCTGGAGAAACTACTGAGCTTGTAATGGCTTTTACAGCTTTTACTTTATCCTACTGTACTCTACTTTACCCTAACATACCATACTTTTCTTTTCTTTCCTATACTGTTATACCCTTTGCTGTCATGTTTAAGAGAGTCAAACAGCATTGAAAGGTTTTACATAGGCCACGGTTACATGATGGTTTTTTTATTTGGAATTAAGTATTCAGAATTAAATAATTCGGAATTAAAGTATTCTTCTTCACATTAATATGGACATAGTAATTCTGAACATTTCTGCTTAAGGTCTGGGTTTGGGAATGGTTCTGAATGGACAAGAGGCGGACATGACGTATTTACGTATACCAGAAGAAAACAAACTCCAGTTCTGTGTCTCCAGCGTCTCTGTCAGGGAAACCTCGTCCAACTTGGACGCTACAACCTTAAAAAGGCCCGCATTTTTATGCTTACGTCCATCCAGTCTTTTCATTATTTCCAAATCTTCTAAGGCTCTAATTAAATAAATTGTCTCAGCTCGAGTCCAACACTTGCTTCGGGCAGCCATCCTGTTCCCATCAGCGCGGAATATGTGAGTTATCGTGACAGGACAAGGGAACAAGCGTGCACAGAATGACCAGAATAAATTTAAAGCAGAATGACCTTATACGTGATCGAGGAATTATTGAATTCAGATTTAAAATCAGAATAAACCAGCCACCTACTTCAGAATTAAGTTTAATTCGGAATGGTCATTTTCATTTGGAATTAGGTGTTAACAAGGTCATTTTTAATCTTTTTTAAGAGGATTTAAGTTTCAGTCTGAATTAAAGGAGAATCAAGGCTCTCATGTAAACGCAGCCATAGTGATAGTGTCTAAGGAGCCATTCGGACCAGAGGTTGCTTTTCAGTGTACACAAAACTATTGTATGAGAAAAATTTAAAGAAACAAATAAAGGGCAGTCTTTCACTAATCAACAGAAACATGTGAAACAAAAGTGATGTTCCTAGTTTAGAGATAATTGTCTTGTTAGGAAAAGTGTGTCTGTGGCAAAGTAACTCAAATGACAACAAAAGACTCAACACTGCTACAGCTGTGGTGGCTGATTCACTGTGGAGCGAGCAGCACTGAAACAAGTGTTCACTCCTGCCATTGTGATCTACTCTGGAGAAAAAACTGTCCTCTCAGTAAAATGACTTGCAGGGAGTGTCTCTCCACAGCAGACAGGGCTTTGAGTGTTGACTGAACCAGTTCAGAGGGGACAGCTCACATTGTCTCTTTTTACTGCCCATGATAAAGCAGTATTAGAATTCCCACTTCCTGCTCCTGTGTGCATGCCAAGGCTCTTTGTTAGGCTCAATGCGGAGCCTATTCATCTCTGAGCGCACAACAGAACACAGTAATAACACAGTCAGGAGTTTTGACTGATGTCTGTGAGGCGCAGGGCTGCTTCTGTAAGCAGGAACCAGAGCTGCTACACAGACAACCCCCACCCCCACCCCACCCACCCTCTTCACCTTCCCCTCATTGCTGAGTTGACCACCCTGGGGTCTGCTGACCTCTGCGTGGCCCCACTCCAACTCCAACGCCACTGGCTCTTTTACAGGCTCAGACCCAACTGAAACAGGCGGGGTGTTTAATGCCAAACCTACGTTAACCCTTTGGCCCTCTGTGGCCAAAGGAAGAGCGGGCTGACTGTTCATAGCCTATGATGTGGGATCACATTAGGGAAGCATGTTGTCTCAGGCATCGATAAATTCATTTTTTCTCCTCAGTGCTGATTGCAGCACACAAGAAAAGACATTACAGCTGCCCCAATTTTCCCCTAATATACCGTGCTGTGCATTGTACTTTGTTTTGCTGCAGAAATATGAAGGCATGGCAGCAGATGTTGTGAGCATCAAACAATACAGAATGGGCTAGGGGCTGTCATTACATGAGAACTAGGTCACCATTCAAGCCTACTCGGCTGCATTGACTGTTTCGAGTGACTATTGATTTTCTGACTAAAGCAATGACTTCATTAATATCACCATTAGTCTGCCATCTGACACAAATGGCTAGCTTGGCTGCTGGGCCAGACAATAAATCAAGTGGATATGAATCAGGGGCTGGATGAATTAAACATACAGCACATTTTGCAGCAAATGTGCATCACACATTGGAAAATTGGAAAAAGTATGTGGTTCTCCTTCACACAGCCATGTCTGAATGAAATGTGAAAGGAAAAGCAAACTAAGTGGATGTTACCTCTGCCATGGCACGCACAAACAAACTGACATTACCGGAAAATTCCTTTCATCATTCAATTTAAACTTAACCTGTGAAGATGAGAGAAAAATCAACAGATCGCTTTTCAGCAGGTTTTTTTTCCAAAACAAAAACAACAATGAAAGAAGGATTATTTTCACTTTAATCCGAGGGCACCAGCTTAGCTAAAACAAAAGCATGACCATGGGAAAAGCATGGAGGAATGAAAAGCCTCGCTCATACCAGGGCTCTCCAGCAAACCACAATGACAGAACAATGAGCGTTAGTCTGTGTGTGCGAGTGGAAGAGAGAATAGGAAACGGGATTTGAGATCTATATTAAAACTCCAAATAGCTTTTAAAGATTAGTGACGGGCAGAAGGAGGTGACAGCAATGGGATATGTGAAAAGTGGATTGCCCCTCCCTGCTGTGACTATTTTGATAGCACCAGCGTTGACAAGCATCGACTTGATTGTGAGAAGGAAACGTGCGCTGAAAAGCCTTGACAAGTTTCTTTGAGGCATGTACAGATCTTTTAGAGACTGAAAGGAACACAAATCAGGATTACGTATTACACAGCCACATTCAAACAGCTGGCATTAGGAGCGTTCAAGTGTCTGGCAAGATACTGTTCATGCCTCTCTCTCAGCTGAAATTACCCAGATCTGAGCTTTTAGAAACTGTGTCTATTCCAGTGGTTCTCAAATAGTGTGGCAAAGCACACTGGTGTGTCTTGAGGCAAGTCCAGGTGTACCTTGAAACTTGTTTCAACCATGAGTTAAAAATATCTGAAAAATAATGTATGAGTGCTTAATTTCCTATGTCATTAATTTTTGTATATTATTTTCCTTATTCAACTGCAAATTCTTTTATGAAACAAAAACTTTAAGGGTTTCACAGTTAACAGAGCTGTAGCAAGTGGTGGGCATTGCTATTTTCTTGAAGTTCTCCTCAAGTCTTAGGCCCCGGTTACACTGAAACGTTTTCACCAGAAACTGAAAGGTTTTTCCTCTGTGTTTTCAAAACCGATCTGCGTTCAGATGGCGACTCCAGAATGACTGAAAACGATGTAGTGTGCATGCCAGGCCAGTAGATGGTGATGAAGGCTTGTAGAGAAACAGCGGTGTTACAACACACGTATGTTTTCCAGTGAAGACAAACTTTTCACAAACAACAATGGCGAGTGGACGCACGAAGACGCAGGAGTTTCTTGTCTGGACAACAAATCTGTCTGGATATTTTTGTCTGGATAACAAACCGAGCAAGGTAAGCAGCACACATGTTGCCCAGAAGACGGCCAAAGCTGTTGTTGTTGTTGTTGTCCCTGGTAGGCGCGCACAGCCTTCATGTGAAAGAGTACTGCGCATGCGGTGACATTAGCGTTTCACCTTGAAATGCTGGATCTCCTCTACATGGAGCTGAACACTGATGCGTTTTCAAAACTCTCCACTCTGGACCCTGGTTTCAAAAGTTTGTGGATTCAGGCACTCCAGGCACCATTCTTGTGTAAACGGGAGGTGAAAACGTAATGAAAACTCACAGTTTTCGGCCATATTCATTTTCACGTAAACGGGGCCTTAATTTCTGACTCGTCAGGTTTAATTCATTTATCTTTATATATTGGTGGATTTTAAAAATTGTCAAAAAATTCTTAATGGAATTAAAATAATAATAATACAGTTATTGGTGAAATTTTATTACACATTGGTAAATAGAAACAGTGGCGCGTCTTGAGCAAGATGAGTTTGAAAGCCATCAGATAAGTTCACTCATGAAACCACCTCCAGAACATTCAGAATAAGTAAAATGCTGACCATTCAGTATGGCTGGATGAGGGTTATGAACTTATAATCATGATAGAATACCATGCAATTCAAGTAAAAGGCATACATTATTAATATCTGTTTGATAGGACAGCGTACTGGCAAAATACATAATTTGATATATGGGTGACGATATGATATACCATAATATAATACACTATTACAAACAGGGAAATACTTAATGATTTTTTTTCTTTAAGTCTGTTTTATTTTCTTTTTATAGCGTTAAGAATCAACAATACTGTATGCATAAAATCACAGATTCTGGTTGGTTTTATCTATATTAAGCATCTTCCCTGCAATATTTATAAATTTAAGTGTGTGTCCAGGTAAAATAAATAATAGCAATAAATGAATCAGAGAAAGAAAAAGTAAAATGGTCGATTGTCTGCTGCCAACTTTTGCCTGGAAGCTGAACAAAAATAAATTATTGAATATCAAAATATCACATTGTTGCACTAAAAATATTGATATTGTATTGAGTCTCAAAACTTTGCTATATATTGGTGTATTACTATCAAGGCAAAAGAAAAAGACATCCCAGCATTCTGTATTGGAAGATTCTTAAAAGGAAATTCATATTGAGAATGATTTTTTTCTGTAGTTTTCAGAACACAAACTCAAGAATAAGATTGAACTGCACTTTGTTGAAAGAACAGCTTACTCTTTCCCTCTCATCCTCCATGCTTCAAAATTTTAAGCTAACTGTTGTGCACCATAATAGCAGCCAACATGGCACAGAAAGTAACTCATCAATACTTGGATAAGTAACTGTAATATCAGCATTGTTTCAGAAATTGTTATATTTTAATTTACTAATTACTAAGAATAGTCATATCATTGCAGTAATATTTTACAAGGTACTGCCCTGCTGCAGCAGGTAGTACTGGTGCCTCACAAGAAGAAGGTTGCTGGCTCGATTCTCCTGTCAAGCGGGTTCCTTCTGTGTGAAGTTTGTATGTTCTCCCCATGCGTGCGTGGGTTTTCCCCCACAGACCAAATACATGCTTTTTAGA
The DNA here is from genome assembly GCA_037902135.1 of Cetoscarus ocellatus. Taxonomy (NCBI): domain Eukaryota; kingdom Metazoa; phylum Chordata; class Actinopteri; order Labriformes; family Labridae; genus Cetoscarus; species Cetoscarus ocellatus. The sequence continues at coordinate 995,446 of JBAMNC010000421.1, forward strand.
TTAAGTGGTGACCATAAATTGCCCTTCGGTGTGAGTGTGAATGGTTGTCTATGTGTGTTGGCCCTATGATTGGCTGGCGCCCAGCCCTGGGTGAACCCTGCCTCTTGTCCAGTGTCAGCTGATTGACTTCATCCTTCTTGCTAAGCATCAGACCTAGTATCCCTTTTCATATGAGAGTAAACTCATTGATGAAAAAGTTTGTTTTACTATTCATCTTATTTGAATTTATATTAATTTACTGTTAAAATCAATATATTGCCCAGCCCTACCGTTTATGATTTTTTTAAAACAATCTAAATTCAACTCTGCTATTTTGGACACTTTGATTTGATCCAAATATTCATCCCAGCACATGCAGCTTCTCATGCCATAGTTGCGTGAGAGTATGAGCTGTTCCCTGCACTTTTTTTAAACAGATCACCATGGTCATCGCAGGCTGTAGCGTTGCTCTGTTTTCAGAGATGTGTCTCACTCTGCAGCATTTGTCAGGATTAGACAAGAGTAATCCCCAACCAAACTCCAGAGGATGTAATTTGGAGATATGCGCTGGAACTGAAAACTGTGTCGGCTTACTCCCCCAAACCCCATCTTTCACCCCATCTGAGGCATCCAGCTTCTCTTCCCTCAGCCTAAAGACAGCTTTGATATTTTCAAATAGTACAAAATGTTATATGTGGGCCCAAAAAAAAAGAAGTGAAGCTGCCAAGTGTCCTTCAACTCACTTTCTCTTCCTGCTCCTGGACAAATTCTCCTTCAGGCAGGTGGGGTGGTCATGATGTCAGGCCCCATCACTGATATCCGCTCTAATATCCCTCAACAGTCGGCTGTCGCATCACCACCCACCATTAAGTCATCGCTTGTGCTTGACACAGAGGCCTGGTCCGTGTGTGCTCTGGCCCTCTCCCAGCCCTATGCCTTTATCACACCCCAACCTCTCCGGTGACAGACAGGACTGATCTCCCCTGCAGCAGCCCTCCACCCTGCCAGTAAAAGGACAGCAGTGGAAAAAAGCCCCCCAGGGCCCACTGAGGATGGACTCATGAATCAAACATGCGCCCGGAGCTTCCTTCTTATCACCGAGGTCAGCCTGGGCATTAATACGCCGTGGCTCCAGGGAGCTACCTACTGTGACCTCCCCCAGTTTCCCCTGAACAGAAGGGCACCATCCTCAGGAGCCAGTCCAGCGAGAGAGGGCCTCCCTCCACTAAAGTCACTTCACATTACGTTCACACACTGAGGGAGGGGGGCAGCAGAGGAACATAGAAATGAGAGAGAACCAAAAGAGGTGCAGAAATGAAGCATGAAAGATCAAATTGACAAAGAAGGAGAGGAAAAACAGAAACAATATTGCTCAGTGCAATGAAGGCAGAGAGTAGCACGTGGGGAGAATTGAGTGTGTATACAGACCCTTTCAAACACCACCAATCTTCATTGGCCAGACGGGGTGTGATATATGTGACTGTCTGCCAGCGTAAATTAGGCAGTCCAGCCCGCTGTGTGGTAAAGCATGACGGGGCCGGACAGTGCACTAACTCAGGCGGCCTGGTGCCACGCTCACCAGCTTCTCCCTGCTCTGCCGTGCCATAAATCACCGGCCGGGGGAAATGAATCGCTGTCCGTCCGAGCTGGATGCACCAGCTGGCACCGCCATCACCTGACCAGCAGGAGCCTGTGCCGACACTGGAGCGGCTGAAATCAAGAAAAATGAGGCATGGAGGCAGACGGAGCCGTACCCCTACGCTCTCTCATTAGTCTCCTCTGGGCTTCCTCCACACTGAGCTCGTCTGAAGTGAAAGGGCACACAAAATATATTTCAGAGTGTCACCTGGGGGACAGGGGGGAGCGGGGGGGAGAAAGGGGAAAAAATGATCACCCCTGGTCTCCTCACAGATCTCTGTAGAGCTGAGGTGGCAGACAGTATTGGAGTTGGGGGAGACAGCAAGAGGGAGACCAACTCGAGGGAACAGTGGAGGCTGTATGAGGGGGACAGATTTGTGCTCGGTCTTATTTAATGGAGTTATTTTACTGAAAGTAATGACTCAACCCTATCGGGACTTCCACTCTGCATTCAGATGTAGTTATCGGAAAAACATGTTGATGAATAGATTTTCACTTTTCAATATTGCTGAGTTGTTGGTGGAGGGCCCACTTATATGCTGACCGCTGCGATTATGAGAAGCTGTGTGGGCGTCAGAACTGAGGCACTCATCAGGAAAATGGGTTGAAATTACATCAATAGAGCCACATAGAGAGTTGGAGAGATCTAAAATAATATACACTTGATCCTCTACTATGGACATAAGGCTACTGTTTATCTCTGGTTATGGATTCAAAACACTTTAAGCCTTAGCCTCCACATGGTGTTAGAGAAAGCAGCAACTTTTTAGAGAGAGGGCGATCAAAGTCGGAGATGGAAACATGAACATTCTGGAAACAGGGCAGTCTAAATGAACAGATGCAGGCTAGATTGACATTAAATTTTAGGCCTGTGGTACAGCACTGGGCTGCTGTGAATGATTGGCAAGGCCAATTTCCTGTGAACCCCCACAGCAGTTTTAGCCTAATTTCATTGGTCCTGTGGAGCAGCGAGTCTATCACTGTCTCAGATACGGAGGATTAGCTCCTCTTTCCTGCTCAGATGAATTTGCCTGTCATGGTGTGCTGATAAATGGCAGGAAGGGCTGAGCAAATGTGCTGCGGGCTCATTGAAAGTGGCAAGGTGAAGGCTGGCCTGGCAGCCTGCCCTGAGCCCGAACCTCACTGTGATCATGACCCCCCCACAGACATCCAGGTGTACTCCTATCAGCAGCCAGCTCATCACTCCACTGGTCAGTCTGTAATAGACCACAGCGTCAGTCTGACATCTGTTTTGACAAGGAATAAGATTCTATCAATGTGTCTCAAGGTCCCAGGATGCAGCTGATAGTGTCCACTGCTTCTGCTTCATCCATGTGAAAAGGGTATGTTTAAAGGTCAGGTGTAGTTTCAGCACCTGCCTCCAGCTTTGAAGCAATGTTGTAAATTTTATACTAGGGTTGCAATCTATGAAAAGGAACTTGATCCAAATCAGCCTTTACAAAACAGAAATAAACCCAAAAAATGCTGTGGAAATGTTCCAAGTATAATTAGACCTGGCTCAGTCAGATCATTTCACCGACAGGAAATAAATCACTTATTGGTCATCTAAACTTTCCCATCAGTCCTCATGAACATAAAGGCACACACAAAAAAAAATCTAAGGGCTACAAACTGCAGTTTTGTGACTGTCCACTTGAGGCTGATAGCAAAATGGAAGAAAGACCCATAAGGCCTCATGTTGAAGCTGGGGACACTTAAGATTAGCCTTCTATAGCTCAAAGTCCAATAACTAAATAGCCAGCACCAGATTAAGATACATGTTGAACTATTTATTCATTTACTTTTTCCCATCAACTTAATTTTGACAATACCAAAATCCTGGTCTTGGTCTTGCTCCACCCAAACTGTAACACCGCTGCTTACCACTGACCACTCTAGATGTTGAAAGGTCCTCAAATCCAAATGTAAACAGAATATTGAAAGAAGGCAATGGGACAGGTTGAAATTCTTGTTAGCATCCCACCCATCCCAAACAGGCCAACCAGTGTGATTGTTGTTTTATCTCCATTTTAACACCATTTGCTCACAGTAGCAAACCTGTTGCAGAGCAGAGACGTTAGTAAGAATGCAGAGTTGTTGACAATATGGTGCAAAGAGCAACGAACTGACCAATTACGACAGAATTGGCCTGTAAACCAATCAGAGAGAACTGGGGCATGTAGGGGAGAGACAGTTAAAGGGCAGGAGCTCTAACAAAGCATCTCAAACTGAGAGAGAATACAGCACTATCAGGAGTACACAGAATGTGAAAGCTAGAAGGCTTTAAAACAATGTTGGTTGTGAACATACCCAAGCAGTCATTAAAACATGTATGAACATGACTTAATGCAAAATAAGACCTCTTTAAAACTTGACACAGGAAAGAAGTGAAAACATTCAGCACAGAAATAAAACTGAGAGAACCAAAGGCTAGCATTGCTAACATTAATTACATTAGTATTTGAAAACTCCACTTTGAAAACTAACTTCACACTGTTTACCTGCTGACACTGTCATCCTATGGTAAGGAAAGAGTGCTGAATATTGATTGTTCTCTGAGCTCTTTACTATCTTTAGACTTGTTAATTAGACAGAAGTTCAAAGGGATACTGTCCAAGTATAAATATTGGGCCTGCATGATATGAGAAAAAAGATCTGCGACATAAATTGTGATTAAAAAAATGAAAGATAAAAAGTGATAAGACACAAAACTTAAGGTCCTAGCCTATGCTGTCTATGTTTTATGTAACGGTCATGGTTGAAATATTTCTCTGAGTCCAAACTAAATCCAAGAAACTTTTTCTCCACTGAATTGGCACAGATACATTTGAAGTTAGCTTATGTAAGTTTTAGCTTCTTGTGACTGCATCAACAGGTGAGAGCAGGACCATTATACCATGCCTCCAAAAACATGGCATAACCACATTAAAACTTTTTGTCTTTTTTTGTTAACTGTAATAAATTCAAACTGTCACAATGTGTTTTATAAAAAGGCAGATGTCACAATCACAATAAATTCACAAATACTTGTGCAGCCTTAATTTGTATGTTTGTATACATTATTCATTTTGGGGTAACACAGACTGTTTTACTCTTCCTGATTTCAGAAGAGTTTGAGAGCGGCTGTTCTTAAAAATGCTGCAAAGTAGTTACCGCCTTCTCTCATAGGATAATACTAATCTCAGAAGATAATACTCACTGGCTGTTGACAGAACTGAAAAAGCCAGTGTGGTTATTTAAGGGGATTTCTTTGAAAACCAATATGTAGTTTCTGTCATACTGTAAACACCATCTTATCCTACCTTTGGATCAACCTACCAAGAGGCAAAAAGATGAGCTGAGGTGGGACCAAGGCCATCTGGGTAATAGCAACACTGGGTTTGTAGCCACATCAATCATGTCCCCAACCATGCAAACCTGAAAATTCTTAATAAAATCAAACTAGGTGTTTGTTGGAAAATCACCCTATACAGCACGAGGACTTAAATACGTGAACTAATCAGACCAAAGCTGTGTTTAACTAAGCCGTAAATATGTTCATCTCAGCTCATGTAAGCTCCTGTGTTTCACCAGCTAGCCATGAGCAGACTCTAAAGAACTGCTAGTATTGGTCCCTCTGCATTGGCTTCATTTTTAATCATCAGAGGTTGATACTTTATAATTTTAATATTGTGCATTGATATTTGTGAATAAGATATACTTTGATACTAAAGTCTATGTAACAAGGGCAGCCCAGCAGCAGTTGTTTTGAGAGGGAGCTCTCTGATTGGTTGGTCAGTGGACATTCAGAGAGCATACAAAGAGTCAACTGCTGATACAAATGCTTCTTTCAGTAATTCATTTTATTAATTAATCATTTTCCTTAAGTTTTCAAAAAGGTGACAGCCTTCACCCATTAAAAAACTCTCATCTCTAAGTCAGTTTGGTGTGCTAGATGTAAGAATAAAATAAATATGCCAACTTATAAGCAAATATCACTGACAGTCTTTGCAATCTTCTGCGCTATTAACCAATGGACCAGCATCTATAAACAGGGGCAGGGTGCAGCCCTAACATTTCACCTTTTTACAACTTTGTTTTGAATTTGTCACCTGTTTGTGGCGTCTTTCCAGGGGCCACTACATGTCACAACTGAGGCTGCATCTGTGTTTTATCCAGTCTCTGCTCTTTTCTTTTTCTCATCTATGCAGCTGTGACTGTCACCACCCTCCACCCCTACTTGACCCTCCCACCAGCTCCTCCATTTAAGCTGTAATCATGTCCCCATGCAAATGCTGAGCACTGAGAGCTGTGTGTTAGCCTCTCCAGGACTTCTCTCCCAACTGCCCAAGCCCTCAAGTTGACCACCCAGGGGAGGAAAAGGAGGAAGAAGTCATTTCCGCTATCACAGTCAGCCTCAGCCCCTGCCCTGCCAGACAGCCCCTTCAACTCATAAAGTCCTTGACAACTTCACTAAAACATCCAATTTCAGTCGGACCCCATTTATAATGACGAATGGAAATCAATCACGTCAACTGCTGCACACTCCTCCAGCATCAGTCTGCTTATTTGGCTGCCAAAAATGGCACAGTGAGGAAAAAAAGGACTCTTTCTCCCCCAAGCTGGTATCCTATCCACATCTCCGGGATATTCATAATTCATCATCTTCGATTCCTGACATCTGCCACTGATTGTGCCGATGGGGTTGGCTGGAATTAGCCACTCCTGGGAGCGGTGTTAATGTGCTGGTGGGCCAGCACATGCACCCCGGCTGGGGAGGGGTGGAGGGTTTGGTAGAGGATTGAGGCCGGAGCGGCAGGAGCCTTTCACACTCCTAATGTGTAATTAGGAGCCATTTTGGAGCGCTGCCTTCCTCCACTGAAATTAGCTGCCTTTTATTAATCAGGCAGACCAGTTCAATGGCACGATGGGTCTCCCTGTAATCTAACACAAAATGTTACTCTTAATTACAGAGGGAGGGAGACAGCGCAGAGAGGGGCTGCAGCTCTTACATGATCCCCCAATGTTCAGTTTCTGAAAAGCAGAATGCAGGGGAAATTAAACATTAGAGTCCACACGCCATGCTAAAAATAATAGCTCATTTTTACCATACTGCCAACTGGAGCAGTACAGCCACATTTTCAGAGCTCGACATAGTGTGTCTATATATCATAGCATAGCATATAACGAGCTAAACTCTCATAGCTATGGTCCATGAATACATTTGCATTTGAAGAATGTCAGCCCCACTTGAATGAGAGATCACACATATTATGTGATTACAAGCACTGGTCCTCCTTTGGAGAGTTAAGTGCTGTGACCCTGACTGTGCTCATCAGAGCTGATGTCCTCATGACTACAGATGAGGACTAAATACTTCAGTGTTCAGACGCAGCCGCTTAGTATTTTTTCTCTCTTTGTGCAACACATTTAATGGAAAAAGATCACAAGTACACGAGAAGCAGAGCAGGCAGAGAAAAGTAATCACAGGACTCCTGTTATGGATGTAACACATGATTGGTGAGGACGGGATGCTTTCAAGTGTCCAACACGAGCTAAATCATTTTCTGCTTTAGTACAAATCAGTTGCAATCTCTTGAACCGCTAAAGCGGTTTTAATCAATAATCACTTCTCAGATAGATGCACTTCTACTGAAAATACTTTGCATGAGAGAAGCATTAAATGTGACATTTAAGCTGTAACCTTCCCATTAAAATGTTTCTAACGGACTTTATCAGTTTTTCCCACACATAGACAATACTTAAAGGTGCAGTGTGTAGAATTTGGCATTTGAGCGACATCTATCGTTCAGATTCTAGAATGAGCCCAACCGTAACCAAAACGTCACATCGCTGAGCAACGGAAGCCTGTGAAGACCAAAAGGGATCATGAACACGGCATCATTTACTAAAGTGACAAGGTGTGTAACCATTATTTTTATAGATTATAGGTTAGTTGTTGTCTTCTCTCCTCTTCTTCGCTTGCATTCCAGGTAGATTTCAGAACCGGCGGACAGATTCGCGTTTCGTTCTTTTTGTTCCTGAAATCCACCCGTAGACAACATGGCGGATCGTTATGTCGGCCTACATGAACGCGGCCCGCAGTAATGTAAATTTTTTGAAGCTTTTTCTAACTAAATAAAAATAAAACACGTTTTGTGGGGATGATTGTACTCCTATTTGATGGACTTTACATACAAATAGAAAGATTTTATCCTATATTCACCGTTTCTGTTTGGCGAAATGCTGCCAAATTCCACACACTGCACCTTTAAGCAAGCTGCCAGGAATATTAGCAGTCACCCAGGAGTATTTGTCATTTTTTAATATAAATTGGTATATCTACACATGTGAAAGACACTTCCACTGGTATGTATTATCTCCTGTACCAATAAGGTACAACGTGATAAAGTTACTTTTGTAATGCTGGTCTTGCTATGCTGATAAATAGATTTGGCATCCCAAGAGGTAAAGTCCCTGACACACTCAAGCCACACCCATATTATCTTTGTTGGCCAATCAAACAGTTGATTTATTTTTTTCTTTATCTCTAAACTGCTTCCAGTGTCATCCTCCTTCAAGTGAATGCAATCATGCATAAGGCTCCTTTATCTTTCTAGTGTTTAACAAAGCCAGATTCACATTAATGTATATTATAATGTCAGCTATCTCCACAATCATCCAGGGAAATGCATGAAATAAACATGATTTTTTTTTCTAATGTCATCTTCGCTAAAGTTTCTCTGACAACCAAGGACCCTAAACACTAACAAACAATCATCACACAAAGAGGACACATCACATGTGGACAGCTGATGATGAGAACCAACTCTTGTCCCCTGATGGCACTGCAACAGAAGCATCGTAACACAGATCATATTCTGCAAGGCTGAATCTGCTTTAGCCTTCAACAAAGCCTCTGTGTGAGACAACAGCCTGCCACTCAAGTTTCATTGATGAAATACTGAAATTATAAGAAAAAACAATCTGACCTGGGTCAGTAATTGAAGGTCCTGTCGGTCCTGGTCTGAGTGTGTGATCAGCAGACAAGCATGTTGTCACAAAGGGCTGTGACAAATGTTGAAAATGTTGACAATTTATGAGGAATTTTTGCATTCACTGTCTTCACTGAAACAAAGTCATCTATAAAATTAAATAGAACTTACTAAGGCTTTTGACTTTTCATAGGCTCTGTGAATGGTCCACTGACCTGCCAATCAGATATACCAATATCATACAAAACATTAGGCCATTAGTTTCAGACCCAAGTAAAGAGACTATAATGGTCCAAATGGGTGGTCCAAGATCAAGTCTGACCTTTGGCTCCTTTCCTGCAAGTATATACCCTTTCTCTAACCCCATAAAATGAAAGCATGTAAATCCTAAGACTAAGGTCGCTCTTACATATAAAGTATAGCAGACTCTGTCCAGTTTAGGGGTAAAGATGGAACATTGTTACATTACTCATTTTAGTTTGGTTATCTTTCAAGTTGCACTTTGTCAAGCTCAGCCTGTCAAATATTGTGTAATGTAGCCACCTACCAGTAGTTGGGGGTGTAACTGTGGCCTTTGTTCCTGTCATATGGCCTGTTGTTGCACTATGACCTAGAAATACAGAACTGGGCATGAGGAATAACCAAGTGGCAACCTCTAGGGCAGAAAAATGATGCACATGCAGGAGTGTCAAAAACTGTAGTGCCTGCTTGAGGAAGGTTGCATGCTTGTGTGTCGGGAATGGGGTGCATTTACTTACAGGCAAGGTAAACTTATCAAACAGCCTGGTTCAAAATACAGTTCCGGTCTACATATATAAAACATCTAAGTTGTTCTGTACTTGTTTCTACTTTTATTGAGGATTCTGTTTTTGGAAATTAGGGACATGGTAAACATGGCTAGGAGTTTGTGTGGAGTCACACGGCCCCTGCCATTTAGATGGCCTTAAGTCCTGCATTAATACCAACTCTGAGACTGTGAGTTGGTTGATCTAAAGTTTGGTTGAGATGACATGTACAGTATGGCAGGGTCCACAGATGTGCATCAGAGGCTTCCAAAGGCTTCTTTGATACTCAAACGACTGACATCACATGGCTTCATCCAATTCTTTCTACAGTCTATGAGAACAACACTGTTTAGTAAAAAACAGCTTAACAGTGTTCTGAGCCATAATCAATATGAGAGGAATGGAGGCTGGTGGTGCTGGCAATGCTAATGTTAGCCACACTCTGCACGATACTGTCTATTAGGGTTATGTTGGTGTGCTTGTGCCTCTTCGTGCCTGTTATACCCCTTTACCACTGGCCAAAAAGCCTGTTTAAACACGTACAATCGGTATCCAACATCTTTAATTTTCAAAGTGCCCTACTACACCACGTCTTGCCTCCTCCAGCCCTACACATATACACACATATACACACTCCCGTCCAAATGGGAAACTTCCTGCTGTGTGGGACATCTGTGAAAGTCAAACTCAGATTTTCAGGGGTAGGCTGTCGTGATATCTTCAAGAAATTAACATTTGCAGGGGGTTATTTTTGAAAACAGCCTAATCAATACAAATCCTTTATATGACTTAGGGTTTGTCCATGTTTTTCAGTTATACATCAGCACACATGGTCATATAAATGGCAGAAGTAACACTGTAACAGTAGAGCTGTTATAATTGGCATTCAGGGTGGGAGCAGGATCATGTGACCGTTGGCAGAGTTTCTAAGTTCTGGCCCAATGGACAGAGAGTAAACTCCACAGGGGGAGTCCCCGGGGAGCCAGACATGCTGGGTTTGAGAAGGGTTATTGGACTGTGCCGTCTCTCTGACTGTGAGCCACCAGGGACCGAGCAGAGGTGCCTGATGGTGCACTGAAGCCTGAGTGTGACACCTGGGCTGTCTGTCACGGCCACAAACACACACAATGTGACACTTGACAGGATGGAAGTTGAGGCTGCAACAGCACAAGTCAAGACCCGGCTGACAGTAAGGATGAGAGGCGTGCAGTTCAACTCAATAATTTCCCCGACACACTTAAGCCCCAGCCTGTTTGTCTCCTTCCTCTTTTCTCTCTCGGTGTTCATGGGCCTTTAAATAAATCTGGGTGCTGAGGAGGCTGAACCCATCAATTAGAGGCGTCTGATGAGCCTGTGTGTGTATTAATCAACAGAGAGACATGCTGAAAAGAGACAGCATGAAGGGCTGCACTGCCACAGCTTTAAGAGGAGCTCTGACAAACAGGCTCTTAAGACGCATTTCCAAGCCTGCATCGCTAAACTAAACTGATATCCAATTATGTTCCCCACATCGACAAGCTAACAGAGTAGCTGTGAGCAGTGCAGGCTCGCAGTGTCACGATTGGCCAGGCGCGAGGCTATGAGACCCAGGACCTTGAAGGAGATGTCACAAGGAGGCCGGAGTCAGCCGCTTGAGTGAGCGATGGTCCACACGCTTGCCTGAAAGCATGACATTGCCGAAGGGGGAAAAACACCATTTTATCATTCAGTGCGATTCGCACCCTCTCTGCCTGTCAAACATGCCATATGTCCCCGTCACAGGTCGTCTTGCTGGCTTATCGAGTGTGACAGGGCTATTCACACACTGCTCCCAATCAGACACCATCTCCTGCAGAAAAAAAATCTCCACCATTGCGCAGTGACAGGCTGTCAGGCAGAGGGCACCAACCTCCACAGGGCCTCGACTGCGAGTCTGCCCACGTGGGGGGAGGAGGGGCAAAGGCCAGGGGTTACAATGGGAGACACCACCCCAGCATCCACACATCCACACACCTCAAGCACACTTGTACTGTGACTCTATTCCTTTGTAATTCAGTCAGAAAAAAGGAGGAGCAACATTTTCTTTGAAAGCATTAAATAAAGAAAAATTACTTTTTACATTAAAAAAACAAACCAATGACATGTTTGATCTGCACTCTGAGTTACTCTGCTTCTATTGTCAAACACATTTACCTTAGAGAATTCCTACGGCCAGTTTGAGGGTACTGCCATCTTACAGCACTATCATAAGTGACCCTTAGCAAAAAGTAGTTTATTCTATGAGTATACTTGTTTTATATTAAAACTAAGGCAGTATGCTTGAAGTTTACTGTTCATATACTATATTTTTTATACTTAAGAATAGTATAGTGAAGTATACTTGGCTCATACTGAAAAATATAAAGAAAAGTCTCAGACTAAGTACATTAATACTAAGACTTACACTTATTCTTTAATACTAAAACTTATTCTTGTCCTTTAGTATACTTTTTACTTCTTTCTGCCACAAAATACTAATACTTAGTATATCTTGATCCATGTACAGAATAAGGTCAAGTCATTGTGCTCACATTTAATTTAGCAGAATAAAAATGTTTTTCACTGCACACATTTTCTTTGAGGTATTACCCCTGTTTTAACTTAGATGTTCAAGATCATATAGTGCTGGAGTTTAAAAGTTTACAGTAAATAATATGTGTGCTCAATTGCATTATCTTTATGTACCTTAAAAACATACACAAAAACAGAGAAACATTTGTCGTAACTTTATTGATCAACTTCTAGTCCCTTTCACAGTCAATGCCCAGGCGAAGTTCCCTGACACCACCATGCAAGATGTGAGACAGATCATAAGATAGAAATGCAACAGCTTAAGCTATGCCAAGCAAGAACTGAAAAGAAGTCATAAAAGTAGCGTTCACGTCTCTATCGAGTTATTTATTTTTGGTTCCAAAGATGCGCACTTCTCATTTACCTTTTTTTTTTTGACAAGGAAGAACTTCAGTTCTCAGTTGGAGACACTATTTTGTTTTCAATTTTACAAGCAATGCACACTTTTTCCTTACCATTTTTGACAAAGAAGGACTTGATCTTGGAGAGACTATTATGTTTACATTTTTACATGCAAATGTGCACTTTCTCCTTTCATTTTTTAAACAAAGAAGGGCTTGATTTCGGGCTCTTTGTTTTCAAAATACACATCTTGATGATGATAATGATTTAAGCAGGTATTTGTAAATAAACTGTATAGTATGTTTTAAAATGTTAAATATATCAAACTTGTTCTCAACATTCTGTCTTGTGATTTTTGGATTTGTGGTGGAAACGGAGATGTCTGCTGTAGCTTGCTTATTATGACAGTCACAGAGATAGTTAGCCATGAGGATCAAGATCCAGGTCCAGCTTAGAACTGTTTTCAACTAGACTGTGAACTCAACTCATAAAAGGGGAATTACAGCTAGGGATGGGAACTGATACGTTTTTATTGACCCCGATGCCATTTTGATTCTGCAATTCTTCATCAGTACTCTAATCTATTCCTGTGGGTTTTCTGTAAGGAAAAAGATTGGCCTACACAGGTTTGCTGTGCTGCAGTGATAAATGCAAAGGCATGTTGCTGGTGTTTCCACCCTGGCTTGAAATCACACAAACACTGGACAATGTGCAGTTAGTGTCATTTTGTGTGAAATGAGGCAGCATTTTTTTACCAATTTGGTTTCCTTTCGTGCATGTTTACATCTTTGATTTATTTGTTGTTGTTTTTGCTGACTGCCTCTGATGAGAGTGTGGCGCCCTGGATTTGTATGGCATGCAGAACAGTGGAAGGAATTGATAAGGGAATTGTTAAGCAAAAAAGCTATTGATATCAGTTCCTTTATCCATTTGTAATCAATTCTCAACTGGAACTGGTTTTCTGGAATTGGATTCCCATCCCTAATAACATCAGACTCCATACTGAAGTAGGGTTCACAGTCATTTTTGTTGTCCTTGTTAGCAGTTTTGTAACCATTCTTTTCAGAAAACAATAATGCTTTAAAATTCATGGCAGATACATTTTATGTTCCAAAATGAAAAGTTAAAGTCTCATATGTATGTGATTCTCTTGTTTGTATAGTCAATTATCCAAAAACAGCTAATTCATGAAATAATATCACAGCTTTAAGAGCAGCATGCCAGTTTTTTTCCCAGGATTAATCTGTAAGTCTTCTGTGAAAACCATTTGAATTGACTTTTCAAAAGAATGAGTAGTTCATTGTGACTGTAAAATAGGCTATTTGCCTGACAGGAAACTAAAGTGGTATGTAAACCTCATCTGGTGCCTTTTCACTGCATCCTGGTCACCAGCCTATTTTCCTAACCACCAGACCATATGAGGTCCTGATGTGTTGGGAGTTAGGACAAGCAGAGGTCAGTGAAATCCGTATTTAGAGTGCACAATCTCCTGGCTTTGAGGATGAAGATTTGCTTCCCCTGGTGCACTTCTGGAGTCTGCAAATGTTTACTTTGATACTGGAGAATCTCAGCGGTACTTAGCCACTCGACTCAAAACACAATAACACTGCAGATGCTGAATATATTCACTAAGTGAGCAATCAGTTGCAAAGTGGGTTGAAAATTACACTTATCCCCCCTGTGATGATATGCATGAAGAAATAAGTCAGAGAGCAAGAGACAGAGCAGAGGTGCAAGGGAGGGAGAAGTGTTATCACCTGATCTGTCTTATCTTTAAAAAGCGACGGTTTGTGTCACCTCAACTCTTCAGAAAAAAGATAGAAACCCTCCTGGCACATTTTTATAGGAGAGATTTCTGTGAAATGATTGCTAATCTATGCAAAAAGCAATCAGTGACTCATTCATAATGCATGAGCAACCAGATACCAATTTTGCAATGCTTTTGGATTATTAGATGTTATCGGGAACGCTGCAGATGAAATATGAACACACCTACCTGTCCTGTTGTAATTACATGACTGCAGCGGTTGACTGAAATACACCGAGAGAATTTAAAGACAGAAATATACAGAGAGACAAGCACAAAGCACCCATTACCATCAGGCTGCTGCACTGTAGATGGGAATATTTGTTTCTAACAGCTTTATGTTTCCATTTGTGTCATGATTTATCAACCTAAAAGCTATGGTTTTAAGTACATCTGGCTGACATTTCAATGGCCCATCAATCACAGGATGTCACGTGACAACAGTCAGAGATCATCCTCCTCCCCGCCTCCTAGGGGAAAAAACCCTGAATCCAATAAATTGGCTACAATCCCGGGGAAATGATGAGAACCTATTTCTGATGCAGGGCAAGTTCAATGTATGAATGTAAGATAAGCTTCTGCTCAATTTAATGCAAATCACATTTCATTTAGGATATTTTTGTTCTGTATAAACTGTAATGTACTGCATATATTTATGTACCAGTATATACACTACTTTTTAAAATCTCACAAACACAACTACAATCCCTGTTTGTATGACTGGCTATAGATTAATTAGTACAATGCATAATCAAATTATAATGTTTTTCTTGCATGTCATTTAACTTGAAACAAAGAAAAAAACAGATTACATGTATTCACCTTCATGTCCCATCAGAAAAAATTCCTATAGCACACAGAGTCTCAGAAAAGGACACATCAGAAAAGTGTCACAAAGTTATTGTATGCCAGTATAATTTCCTACTGTCACTGTATAAATCATTTGCACTAACTTCAGTTCTGCTCATATACAGAAAAAAGGTGTGCATTTCCAAAACTTCATATCCTTCAAATCCCTCATATGCACATTGCAAACCCAGATTAGGCAGATCTTGCAAGGCTTTATGAGGGAGCATGGGAGTTAGTTTGCCCATACAGTCTACATGTGTTTTGTGGACTTGGAGAAGGCCTACGACCGTGTCACTCAGAGGATCTTTTGGGGAGTACTGTGGGAATATGAGGTTTTGGGCCTCTGCTGACAGCCATTCAAGCCTGTTGGATCGAGAGGTAAATAAGCAGATTAGTGCAGCATGTGCTGTGTTGCAGACTCTATGCAGACTCTCTTGCACTTTTGTGGTAAAGAGGGAGTTAAGCCACAAGGCAAATGTCTCAGTTTATCGCACCATATTCGTTCCAACCCTAACCCATGGTCATGAGCTCTGGGTAATGACCGAAAGAAGGAGATAGCGGATACAAGTGGTTGAAATGAGATTCCTCAGGAGGGTGGCTGGGCTCAGCTTAGAGATAGGGTGAGGAGCTCAGACATCAGGAGGGAGCTCAAAGTAGAGCCGCTTCTCCTTCGCATGCAAAGGACTCAGTTAAGGTGGTTTGAGCACATAGTGAGGATGCCTCCTGGTCGTCTTCCTGCTGAGGTTTTGAAGCCCAACTGAGAGGAGAACCTGAGGCAGACCCAGAACCCACTGGAGGGGTTATATATCCCATCTGGCCTGGGAACGCCTTGGAATCCCCCAGGGAGGAACTAGAAATTGTGGCAGGGAAGAGGGAAGTCTATGCTGACCTTGTCCCCACGACAACAGATAAGCAGTGGAAGATGGATGCAATAAATTTATCACCAACTCTACTCCTGTTAATAAATTTGTAACATTTATTTGTTAATTTATTTTAAGGTAAATAAACTAACCTGAAGCAGTTTTTGTACATTCTGGCACTGATATTAATAATGTATCAGTTTTATTTATGTGAAAAAAACTCTAACAAAAAATAGCAATCCCATGTAAAAAATGGTTGGAGGTTAACTTTATTTGGATTACCTCTGTCGGTGACTTATAAATTATGGCAATCGAAACTCACTTTTTCAAACAAAATAACCACATTCTCACAAGAAGAGGCACCATTGGATAAATTAGGGACTTAGGGATTTTCTTTTTTTTTACATTTAACTTTCACTGCAAGTAAAATGTAAACGGGAAGGACCAGAAAGTTGTTTGTAGGAAGAGGAATGGGAAGCATCACCTATCAGCGGTCAGTATTTTTCTTTAAATACTAAGGAGGAAATGAGATTAACTAACCTCATCTATATTCTATATACTTTTAAAAGACTGGGCAGAATTGAGCCTAAATACTCCCAGTTCTGCCCAAGATGTAAAACTGGGAGGGGGTAACATGCAAACTCCACATAAAAAGGCCCTGACTGACACAGGGATTGAACTGGCAACCTTCTTGCTGTGAGACACATGCACTACATCCTGCACCACCATGCCATCGTAAGAAATTTCTTTTGGGGTAACTAGGAGACATTAGTCGATCAGGTTTCTTCAAACACAGTTTCACATTGTGGATGTAGCTCACTCTCTGTCTTTTCCTGTCCTCTGTTAAACACACAAAAGCCGACTTTACCTCTGGTGTTAACGGGTCTAGATTGCACCTGGAAGCCTTGTAAAAAGGTTTGACACATTTCATACTTTTACATTCTAGGCAACTTTGACGTGAGGGATTTGCTCTTAAAACGGAGCACAGCCAGGATGAAGGGTGGTATAAAAATCAATGAAGCTTTTCAAAGGCAACAAGAAAAAACAGCACCTTAGCCTGCAATTAAACAAGAGCGCTCTTGGCATGAGGAATGACAGAGTGCAGTGCAGGTGCACTCGACTTCACACAATCAATTACAGGATCAATACAATGACATGATACAATTCCATGATGGAAAATGGGACACATACGGGACAGGGAGCAGCTCTGTGTCGTGTGTTTCACATGTTTACAACATATCAGCACAGGCAGGTCTATACACTGGGGCTACGTTTATAAACATGAGGAGGCCCAGGATGTAGACCAAATAGATCCTCAAGGTGGAAACCTCTACTGAAATGTTTGGACAAAAGGGTAGATGAGAGCAGGTTCTCCGGATGGGGGGCAGGGAGCTCAATGAGGGACCACAAAAACATGTTACAGTTGCTGAAAGAGATTTGTTTTTGGTGGTTATGAGGCAAACAAAAAATTAATTCTGCTACCTCTTTATAACCTATAACATTAAGTAGACCATCTACATAAAGAAAGACTATTTCTATGTTGTTAGTTTTAGGTCTACTGCAACAGGTGACAACCTTGCAAGCAGATATAATTGTCACAATGAATTACACACTTGACTGTTTACACAGGTAAGGCTGAGACTGATTCATCACAAAGTAACACATACACATCTACAGGACAAACTAATAGTTTTCCCGTGACACCACACACTTGTGGATTGCCCCCTGGTGGGCAAGAAACACTTCCTACTGTGTAGCTGGGAGAGAAATAAACAGTAGTGGTTGTCACCTGCATGGTTTAACCAGTTTTACTTTACAAATGAAAGGCAGCTGTTTCAAGTTTGATGAGCTTATTCAAGAGGAGAAAAGTCTGTGTTTCACTCTTACAGAGCCTTTAAAGGGGGGAAAACCAAGGGGAGCAAATAGCATATTAATACTGGTAAATTCCAAAATCACTGTGGTTTACAATGACAGTAGCCATAAATAAGACTTCTTTCAATCCTACCATAAAAAATAATGTAAACTTTAGCAGAATATGACTGTTTTAAATAACTGTTGCTCCAGACCATTATAGGAAAGTGACACTTTTATTGGACAACACTGGTGGGCTAAAATTGACTAAATGGCAGGGCTTCACAATATTGGATTTTTGCCGATATCCAGTATGTATTTATTTCTAAATGTATCATTGCCAATATCAATATAATTTTTGGCAAAAGTATGAGGTACACTGCTTAACAAATTTATTAGACCACCAGCCGATGTAAGATTTATGCCACAGCTGCCCTAACTCAGCAGCTTTGGTGATTACTAAAATCTTTTTTTTAGTTTCTGTAATGGTTAATACACCTATGTGTAGAAGCTCTTATAATAAATAATATATATTTTAGCATTAAAATACCATTTTGCATTGTTGTTATCAATATTTTTTAAAATGCTGTTTTACAAAGAAACTGAACAAATAGTAAAGTACACTTTTATTTCTTGATTCAGATGTCAAATTATATTATTTTACTTGCACTCCTAAACAGAAAAAATTAGTTTCAGTGGTTTAATGTTATGGTTGATGAATTTCTGACTTCTCAAAGAAGCCCAGTGAGTCGGCTCAAATTTCATTAAAAAATTTGGTTCAGTTTAAAAATCCTCATTCCTGCTCAAAATGTTTGTCCAATAAAAATAACATTTTCAGTTTTAAACAAGTTTTTTTTTTTAAAGATTTCTAAAATATTTACGGTTTCTTGTTTATATGACAGGTGGCCTAATACATTTGTTAAGCACTGTATTTCCTTTACTAAAATGTGTTTGAAATTGAAGTCAACCAAGGAACACAAGATCACATTCTCTAAAAGAAGACAGTAGTGTTTCAAAATGTAAACATTCAGTAATAATAAGGTGAATTATTGTGGTACTTTCATATATTATGTGGGTATTACAGCCAATATGTGTGATATAAATGGCTAATATGTATGGCTAAAATATACCAATATCGATGTTACACTATACAGGTGGACTCAAAAACAGCTATACATGGCATGACATTTACAAGTCTAACAGTTACATCCTGACATTCTCACTTGCATGTCTGTTTGCTGGAGGATTGTTCATGAATAAAATATAAAACTGTAACTTTATGCAAGCACAAAGTCTGTTTAGCTTTAGACTGCATGTTCTAAGACAGTGATCGACACCATTGTAGGCTATGATTTTTTATTTATTTAGTCTATTTGTTAGTTTGTGTCTCTATTCCAACACCCGACAACAAAATACAACTAACTCTCTAGATAAGCGGGCTGTAGTTTGCCTCTGTGCATTTCTATTCACCAGCATCCATTTTTTTGCCACCACAATGTCATGTAAATACTGTTGCTTGATGGTGGGGTCAAATTGACACTGATGTACAATACAAACCTTTGTCCAGGCTACCCTCATTTATGTCGTAAGCATCTACCTCGGGGGCCATACAGAGGTGACTCAGTGAGTAAAACTGACAGGAAAATCAGTTGGTGCATTGTATTTTTGAGAATCATTTCTAGATGCTTTTTATGCTTTTAACTCAGAGAAATGACAAGTTAATATTACTGGGATCTGGGGACCAGGGGAGTGGATAATAACATACAAGGCAGGAGCAATAGGCTTGCTTTAAATCCAGGCTGCACACTTCAAGGACCATAATCACTGTACATGGTGAATATAGTTACAGCCACATTGCTAGCAACCCTGCTGAGAACTGTTTTTTTTAAATCACTATATTCTTCTATTGCTGTTTTGATTGATTTTTCTTGCCTTTTCTTCACAATAACATCATTTTAATTCAAAGCATATTAGCATATTACAATCACAACCAGTGAGAGAAGCTAGACTCCTCATTATCTTTAGTGATTGTGGGCTGATAACAGCTGTGGTACAAACGCCAATTCCAAGGAAGTGCAAAATATGCCAAAGGAGACCCGAGACTGTTTGGCAACTGAAGTCGTCCATCAAGCAAGAATAGAAAAGAACTGAAAGCTTCGACAGTTTAGTGTCCTCACATCCCACAGGAAAAGTGACATAGCACAGTGTAAACATGCACCTGTCCCAGTTTTTTTGGAACATGTTGCAGGCATCAAATTCTAATTGAGTGAATATTTGTTTAAAAGAAACAAAGTTAATATGTTTGATCGATAAATATCTCATAAAGGTCGAAAGGGATTTGCAAATCCTTGTATTCTGTTTTTATTAACATTTTACTCAGTGTCCCAACTTCATTGGAATTGTTTGTATTTTGGGTAAGCCTCAGCAGCGTGGGCCCACCAACATGTGGAGCTGGCCCACCCTAACTTACCGAGAGATTATGGAATTTTGTTGCTCATAGTTTGACTGATACAAAAAAAATCTTATTTTGGTTTTTAGTATTTGAATGCCTATGAACACCTAAAGTAGAGTTATTCCTTTTACCCTCTTTAAAATACAAGAACATTATAATCATGCTGCTATCATGTGTATCTATGACTAATCAAGTCAGACCCTGTTATGCAGCCAAGGCTTGATTAAGGGGTTAGTTTCAGCTTTATAATTGGGTTGCTCAGGGCCAATGGAAGTAGTTAAAATGATTGCCAAAAAAGGAACTTGCGAGCTTTGTACCTAGGGGTAGATATCTGCAGGTGAACAGTAGCTGGTACATAGAAAAACATGGCACCGCCAAAAAACCTCGTAATTAATCCACATACAGGTTTAAACTTCTCAAAAAAATATGTTGGCATGACAAGACCCTACTGTAAGATTCAGCATTCAAAAGGCTGTCTAATTTAAAGTTTTAATAAGTTCTTCAGAAAAGTATCCATTAGGATTTAGAGGCCTAAGAAGGGAGAAAACAGATTTTAGTTTTAGGTAGAAAGAGGCTTTTCCAAAATTGCATCAAAAACAGTTTTCCTGGCACAAAGCCTGGTAAATAATTTGAAAACTATAACTTTGTTTTATCTTTGTTTCTTCCAGATGATAGAATTCCATTATTCTTCCCAGCTGGTAAACATGTGTGACTGTTGGAGAAGCTGACGTTGCTTCTTTTGGTCTGTAAACACTACTACGAAGGTGTTAAATCAGACCAACAATTTTGTTCCCCTCCCTATGAACACATCCTTCAACTCCTCTGACACCACCCTTACACCCCACTGCCTTAATTGGACCCCTGCTACTAACACCATCCAGCCCCCCTCCGACTTACTGAAAGGGCAAACACCCTCAAGAGGATGATAGAGGCCATGATGACAGAGAGGAGCTCATGATGTTGACGTTGTCTTTGTCAGCGTGGCCCTATGAATGCTGGGAGACAATGCTTGCACAAATCTT
Organism: Cetoscarus ocellatus; assembly: GCA_037902135.1. NCBI lineage: Eukaryota > Metazoa > Chordata > Actinopteri > Labriformes > Labridae > Cetoscarus > Cetoscarus ocellatus. The sequence goes on from JBAMNC010000421.1 coordinate 1,016,594, forward strand.
CCCTGCTGAGGACAATTGCACATCCCCCTTTTGACACAGAAAGCGTGACATATATAATACCACACACAAGTCAATAGCAAGTGATGACATATTGTGATGCAGAGGCCTCTGTATGTAAATGCTCTGTACAAAGTCAAACAGTGAATCTCTTTGAGGCCAGCAGCAACACGATATCTTGTCAGTCAGGTCTGATTCTGTATTCAAACTTAATGGCTCCTGACAAGCATTTCAGCAGTCCACCAAGAGACCAGAGGGAATGTGCCACAGTGAGCATGACCACTCAGCAAATTCACATTTAACATTTCATTCCTGCTGCCTGCACTAAATGAATTATACATCCCCGATTCTCCCACATTGATCCATCCAGACAAAACTCCCTAAACATTAAATGTTAAATGATTTGTTCGTCTCAGTCCTGCTGAAAGGACGGTGCACTGTTTCCATCATATCTCTCTGATTCTGACATTCTCCCTCTATCTTTGACCCCCTTATTTTCTTCACTCTCTCTGTTATCTGAAATAATCTCAGGGCCTCTTTAGATTCTATTCATCAGAGCAGAAAGAAGCAGGCGCTGACATTGATAAAAAAAAATATACCATCTGTGCCTTGCAGGGGTAAAAGGAGTAAGAGAAGGAGACAGAAAGAGAAAGAGAGGGGCTTCAAGTGAAACAGGCCTTGTTGTTTCCCTCTTGCCCCCTCCCTCATCAATGCCATTTCAATTGAAAAGCGCAGTGGTAATTAAATTCCAGCAGGGGTTAGGGGCAACTGAGCAGCGCGCTGACGGGGGGCTGCCCTGACATAAAGATGACACAATTCAAGAGGACAGAGGGGGCCAGGCGGAAAAGGAGGGAGGGTGACAAATGTTGTTTATTCACGTACGCTGCCAGATTGGTGCTCCTCAATCTTCATGACATTTAAAAAATAGAAAATGAAATGGATATTCAGACTCGACAGAATCCCAGCGTGACCTTCTCCCCAAATCAGGGATATTCTGAACAGATTCGTCTTCTGTATCCGCAGCATGTGCAGAAGATTTTGTAATGCTCCAGCAGGATGAGCAATTAGGTGGTGAAGAACTTGGGGAGAGCTGGAGTGTGTGCGCACGTGTGTGACAGCAAAAATGTGTGACTCACAGAAAGGCGCTGGTTGTTGTTGATTCACATTAAAGTGGCGCTAATCCAGAGGTTCCAAAGAGGCCACACACTCCTGCTGTCCCATCCACTCGTCCATGTTAGAAAAATAACACAGCCAGTTTGTCTATGACTCAACACAAACCCTGTTTTATTTACTGAGCCCCAGAGGATATTAATTACTATCTGACAGATTTTTATGAATAAATAACAAAAAACTCTTTGGTTTCAGGATCCCCTCCACCCAAACACTCTCACGTAAAAGCAGGACATCAATAAGAGCTCTGAGGCATTAAAGCAGCACACTGCTGTCTGCAGTATAACAGATGAGAGTGAATATTATGTTATAGGCAAACAGCCCTCTAAAGTGTATTTATGACTGTACTGTTTACATGCTTAGAGACATTCACAATGACATTGTTCATAATGTGGAAGAATATTAACGCAGTCACTTTACCTCCCTCTGCAACTGTGAAAACTGAATATATCTGAAGAAGAGTCATTTGGTTAACTAAGAAAAAAACTATCAAAGAAGAATTTCAATCATGATCCCCTCCCTAATATTTTCACATTTTCATCACTATAAAAACTCCCACTTTAATTCTAGCCATTATCAAACATTGTTTTATTGGTTTTCAAGAAAGAGTTATTAATGACTGTCAGTGTTTTAATCTGTTAAGAAAGGGTTGGCCCTGCTGCTTTAATATTTGGATGAAACTATAAATTAAATACTACCAGTACTTGGCTTGCACATTAATCAATTTATCACAGCCTCGTACCATAAATCCTGTTTCATTACAAATCATTAGCAGAAGTCTGCTGCCATCTAGTGGTCAAAGTGCTTGGCTCAGCTGATAGTTCCCATAAGTGTATTTGACCAAAAACATCTGATTATAGTCACTGCTAGAGATTCACTGGAATTTGTTGGTTCAAAATGACAACACTATTTATTTTCAATCAGGAAAAACTGATTTGACATATCCAGCTTTGCTCAGCCAGCTTACTTCATTACAAGTGTAAAAATCAGGTCTTGAGGGAAAAAAATCTGAGTCCTCTTGGTCAGCCACCATCTCAGTGTGAGTCAGTAATGATTAAAAATCTCCAGAATTTCCTCCTTAACGGACAGAGGAGAGTGCTGCTGGACCCCCGGCCCGCCAATACTCGTCTCCCAGCAGTCAAACCCGCACTCTCTCAAGTCCTGCGCTGTAGTCTGGACGACAGAGGAGTCTGTTTCTACAAAATAAATAAGTCACAAGAAAGTCAGTTCATAGATGCTCATGTCAGAGGGTGTAAAGGTATTTATCTAAACACAAAAGGTTAAAAAGCTGTACGAGGGGTGCTTTAAGGGGTGATCCTATGATTGACAGAGCAAGGACCAGTCACAGAAAATAATGTGAAAATAAAATATTTCTGTGGTTGAGTTCCATAAGAGGCAAACAATGAAAAAAAAGACCTGTCAATTTAATGTATTGTAATGTAAGATGTCTACTCCCACGCTGGGCATCAAAAGTTATCGTAAGACTTCCTTTTGTTTGTTCTGTTAGGTGACATTCTTATGCTGCAAATTTGGTTACAGCTACATTTTTAAAGTGGCTTTAATTCTCAACAGGATTACAGCTGGTTCACTCATAGTGCTCCTACCCTTTGTAGAGATCATTACCCTCTGCTTTCACCGACAGTTTCAATGGCAAATTCTCTTTGAGTCACTTGCAGCTCGTTCAGAATGCTGCAGCTCATACATACATACATACATGTACATTTTGCCTGTTCAAGCCGCCAGCATAGTAACAGCCCACAACTGTACAAATCTGAAGCTTTTGATGTCATAATCCAACAAACATAATTAATTTCCCACCAAAGCAACACCACATACCTGCTCAATGTGTATCAACATCTTCCACAAATGTCATAGCTATCACATTTGGAGGTTATTTTTTTACATTTGTGGAAATATGAAAAACTCTTATATTCAGAATGTGAAACCCTCTCAGAAATGTACGTAAAAATATGACCTTTGTAGTCACAATTGTTTGTTTATCTTACTATATGTGGGTTATAAACAGCTCATAAGAAAATACCACAGGTTTTTTTTGATCGGGTCCTAAAGTGTCAAGAAGCACAACATCTTTTCCTCTGTCATTTCCTCTCTTTATTGTGCTCATCACAAGAAGGCTTGAGCACCAACCCAAGAATGAGGAACTTTTTAAAACAGAAATCATCATTTCTCCCTCTGTCCCCATAAATCTTAACTTTTTAGATGTTGATTTGCTAAACACTCAACTAATTGGCTCACCTGACAGCAGTCAATTGGCAAATAATATATATACTCTTCAACAAATGTATTAGATCACCTGTCATAAAAAAACAGAAAACATACATATTTGAAATGTTTTTTAAAAACTTTATAAAACTGAAAATGTTCTTATATAAAATACAATACAATATTTTTATTGGACAAACATTTTGAACAGGAATAAGAAATTTCAAACTGAATTCATCTTTTTATGCCTAAAATTGAACTGACTTACTGTGTTTCTCTGAGAAGTCAGAAATAAAAGCAGGCGGAACAGTTAACCACAAAAACAACTTTTCCTGATCCGGAATAAAAGTTAATAAATTTAATTTAAAATATTAATTAAGAAATAATACTGTGCTTTACTTTTTTTCAGGAGTTTTTTTAAAGCAGTTGATTTGAAAATTCATGGTTAACAATAGTAATTATATGAATAATTACAACAATAATAATTATATTTTAGCATTAAAATTTCATTTTGGTTAAAGAGCTTCAACATACTGGTGCATTTAACATTAAAGAAACATAAAAACAAAGAATTTAGTAATCACCAAAGCTGTTGTTTAGGGCACCTGCTGCATAAACCTTACATTTGGTGGTGGTCTAATTAACACGTCAAGCACTGTATATTTTATGAATGTCTCACAACAGAATCCTACCTACTTTTAGTATTAGTATGGAATACTACCTAACAAACAGACCTCTACTGAATGTTTTTTACGAAGCAGTTGTAGAAAAAAATCAATATTACTTTTTAGTCTTTTTGTCAATCACTTTTCTTCCTCCCTTTAGAGCACTTTGAACAGCATTTGAATTTGAATGAAATGAGCTTTATAAATAAAGTTTGACTGATTGATTGACTGAAAATATAGGCTATAAAATAAACGGAAACAGAGGATGAGTAACTGAAGGTGGCAGTAATGCAACGTCAAGGATGCCTACTGCCGTAAAACACCAGAGAAGAAGAAGAAGAAGATTGATTGAAAATGGCTCCATAGTTCCCCCTTAAATTTTCAAAAAGGGGGCACCTGAGAGTAGGGGTCACCTGAGAGTAGCCTTTCAGCTACACTGTAGAAACATGGTTAGTTTACTTGGTCTTATAAGATCCACAAAAAAGCCTCTTGGACACACAACCTAACTCAAAAATGAAATCCACTATTTTGAATAATTCGGCTGAAAAAGTGTTTTTTTCAGCTGTTCTTCTCGTATCCACCCCCCAAAGGGATTCACCCTTTTCAGCTTATAATTCATCAATAACAAGGAGACTTTAAAACACTTGTGTTTACTGTGTGCCACTGCTATTACACTTGTGCGAATATAATCCTCTTTGTGGAATGATTACATTAAAAGCTGCAGATTCGTTATTACATTTGTGAGCTGTCATGACATTGGTGCATGCACCATCCTCAATTTTAGCGTCCCTACACTGGTACATTTTAGGATTGATTTTAAAATGTGTAAAATTTACTTTTAGATCACTAAACAGGCAGGCTCCATCCTATCTTCATGTCCCTTTGAATCTTCATACATTATCAGACACTAAAATCCACAGGACATTTGCTTCTGCCTGTGCTATGGTCAAAGTTGAAGCTCAAGGTGACGATGCATTTTCTGTAGCGGAGCCAAAGCCCTGGAACGCCCTGTCTACACATGTTCAGTTGTCCCCCACACTGCCTGTTTAAAAATCAAACCTTATGAAGCACCTTTACTCACTGGATTTTAGCTTGGCCTCTGAGTTGGCTTTGTCCCTTCATTACCTCTATTTTTCTGTTTTTACTTCCTACTTTTATGTCCTGTCATTTCAATATTTATATTCCTGTTTGTCTGTTTTTTTTGCACAGCGCTTCGTTAAACTTCTGGTAGTTTTGAAAGTGCTTTAAAAAGAAATTTGGATTGGATCTGACAGATTTGATGGTTTGACAGAAACACATCATATCCATGCATCAATTTATGCTAAAAGCTGTAAAGTCCAACACCACCAACCATGAACTCCTACCTGCTTTTAAAACATGATACAGTGATCATATTGTTGCTGTTGGGCACAAACCCTCCATCCCGAAATTTTATGTTTTGAGGGGATTTTTTTCTTCATAAAACAGCGCCATTGGTCACCTCCATGTTGGTGAGTGGGTTTTATAACCTATTAACCAAACTAAAGCAGTAAATTTGGAGATAGGAGGCTTGTGCCTGACAGCTACGATATAGCAATGCAAATACACCTGCAGAAGTAACACAGATGGTTTTATCAATTCAAGTATTTTTAGAGCATTTTGGGTTCTAGGCTTGAAAATGGAAAAATGAAATGTTAATAAATTTAACCACAAGTGTGATTAATAATTTACAGGTCAATTTTTTAAACTAAATTAGCCATTACTGCATCAGTCAACAAAATAATGTTTGGTTCATTAACACAGAGAAACAATCCTTTTATGTGCACATTAAACATGTTGTAATTTTTATAATAGTGTGGTTCACTTCTGTCAAAATTAAACATCACAGGGGGAACTATAACAATAAGGAATACAAGTTAACTAAAAAAAAAAACCTTTGTGTTCAAAATGGCTACAAAGTTGGTCCTCTCCTTACTTTGCTCTGCAGAATTCTAGACCATGCCCAGCCCCTGTCTCCATTATCATTTTTATAGGATTAGAGGAGAGCCATTTTGTTACCCATTATATGCAAATGTGTTTCATGAAAACAAAAAATTGCACTGACGACATCATAAAAAGCAGTGTATTTGCATTTATAAAGAAAATAAAACATTGAATAACATTCTCTTGAAATAAATATCTGTGATTATCTACAAAATTAAACTTCTATTAAATATAACTTTACTTGCTTTAAGTAAATTATGTTGAGTATAATCTTTCAATTTACCACCTTTAAGAACCCAAGTGGACATATCAGCTTATCAGCTTTGACTCACATGTCAGACAATGATGACAACTTGTTTTGTAGTCTAACAACGTTGACTTAAAGAAGGTTGCAGCAGATGTAAAACTCTGCATGCAGATTATCCTGTAATGATGTATGATTCTTTGTCTTACTTTTGACACTGTATTTCCTTAAGACTTAAAAAAAATCTTTGAATTTATTATCTTAAACAAAATATATTCTGTCACCATGGGACATGTGGTGTACCTACCTGGTCTCAGCAGGGTGATACCACAGCCTCCTCCTCCTGCACCTGTTAGTTTGCTGTGCAGCCCTCTGGCCAATGTGATCCTGCACAGGGTGTCAAGAGCAGGGTGACCCACTCCCATCACATTCAGGTGGTGCTGGTTTATGTCAATAAGCTCCTTGAGAGGGAAGTATGGAATGAGGAAATAATGCAGAGGTGTTCATAACACCCCCAAAACACAGATTCATGATGCATTTAACTCTGCACAAGCCAATTCAATTCCAAGTCAATGCTCATCATCTCCCTGCACCGTCCTGTCACATATTAATAACCGCCTCTGTAAACATTTTCAAAACACAAAAAACTGTTTTACCAAAACACTGTCTGAACTTAGCGGGATAGGTAAGAAAATGCTTGGGGGGTATGTTAAAATTCATTCTCTTTTGGTCTGCAGAAAATAAGGTAAATGAACAGCCTAATCATTTTTAATTTTCTAATAACCTATGTTCTTATAAATGTCAAGAGGTAGCTCATTACGGCTGACATTTTTCAATACTCTATGCAATTTAAGACCCCAAAGTATCTTCATTTCTAATTTTTAAAATTAGTGGCAATGTTTGACATGCTGTTTGTTAGTTTGATTAAAAATAAAAGAGTAAAAATAATTTGAATTCTGAAAATATTTCAAGAACACACTTTTTGAAATAGTTGCCTTTTACCTAAGAAGTATAGGAATAAATAGAACTAAAGATGCCAAAAAAGAGGAAAAATTAAACAAGAAAAGATGCTACCAAAATAAAAACATTCAAAATGTTTTAATTCTTTTTAAAGATCATGATTATTGCTAATTTTATTCATCATCTTTGACACTTTTTAAGATAACATAGAACCCTGAGCAAAAAAAGATTCAAAGGTAATTTCCATTTTCAAGGAAAGCTTCTAAATCTTCATCTTTTATATTTAGCAGGGTATATTATGTATGACATTAATACTTTTTTAGACCATTTTAGGACCCCACTCATACACTTAGGACCTCAGTGCATCCTCTATTTCTGAATGGTTACATTAGCGACCTATTTGTACTGTGTTTTGTACCGACTTTAAAACAGTATGTCCAATAAGTATTTGTTCATGATAACTCCTAACCATAAGCTCATAATTAGAACTAGGATTTTATCCTAGTCTTATTGTTTAAATTATAACCATGTATAAAAAGATAAAGTAGACACGCACATCCCTGGTTGGGTGCTGGATCCAAAAAAATTCACATGAAAAAGTACAAAAGATCCACACACCAAAAGGAGCTCCCTTCAAGAATTTATTTGAAAAACAATGACGTTTACGAGCCATTTCCCAGGACTTAGCCAAGTCTGAGGAAGAGCTGTACGGCTCAAAACGTCACTGTTTTTCAAATAAATTCTTGAGGGAGCTCCTTTTTGTGTGCGGATCTTTTAAATTGAAAACATGCAAAAGGTACCAATGATTAAGCAGTAATACAGGTTTATTTTGGGTGGCAGTGGTTGGGGACCAGACGGTGGCCAGTTCAAGTACCAATCGAACCCTGTTTGAAAGTTGGTTTGTTAGCTAGAGAGGTGCCAGCTGACTTTCTGAGCACTGCCAAAGTGCCCATGAGTAAGGCACTGAACCTCAAAAGTGCTCAGTAGTGCTTCTTAAGGAGCAGCAAGCCATCACTCTGACATCTTTCCATTAGTGCGTGATCATAGGACCTGAGTGCGAATGTGCATGTGTATTTCAGCCTATGTGCGTGTAGCATGTTACAACAACAGAGTGTAAAGGATTGAACTTCGCAATTAGTACACTAAGTTTTCTTCCTCTTCTTTCTTCTTCTTCTTCCTCTTCTTCTTTAAAATCTAAGCTAAGTGCAAGGTGCACAGTAGTTGATTGTGAACATTACCGCTTTATTAAGATTAAAATAATTAACAACACCAAAAACAGATGATGAAAAAAATGGCGTTGCTTCTCTTTCAGTCAATAAACACTGAAGACAAGAGATGTAATTTGAAACCTTGTAATTTTGCATTTAAGATTTTTTTTAAAAAAATTTTTTTTTTAAATATTAATTTTGTTCAATTTCAATAAATCAATTTTCATAACTTTAAATAATTTTAAGGGCCATGTTGTAACCCAGTTTCTTTTTTTTACATCTTCCCCTATCAATATGTTCTTACAATAATTAAAGGATCTGTTTGAGAGCATGGAATAGGCAGATTGCTCCCAATTAAACAAGACGATGTTACAACAAACAAGTATTTGTGTACCTCGAGTGTGTTGTAGTGCTCTCCTGTGATTGGCTCACAGGTCATTTCTGAGAGGACCTTCTCACAGGTGCAGGAAACCGCATCAACAGAGTCAAGCACTGGGATCATGATGGAGGGAAACTATAGAAGAGAAGAACAGATGACATACATTAACACTGACAAATATCCACATCTCAAGCTTAATCTCTGTGCAGCGTTTCTATGCAAAGTCCAAACTGTAGACAAACATGTACGTTTGTGTGCATGTGCATGTTTCTAAATCAACCTGAAATACATTTAGAGCAGACAAGCTGTATACAGACACTTGTGAAAAAACGGCAGGGTTGACTTCGCTTGTCTTCCTGTCTGATCACAACAATGCCACAACACCACCCAGACCTGTCTGTGTGTGAGGCAGAGATTCTCACACCTGCTGGCGTCACCACAGCAACAGCACACAGGGGTGCAGCCTAAGAGTTTAATTTCAATATTTTATGAAGGCACTCAACTCCGGGCTCTGGAGTATCTGCCATGCGAAAGCACCGCCTATTATATTAATTACAGTGTCGGCGAGAAACACACGGGGGAGGAAGAAACCATTTAGTACCTTGTTAATCTTGTCCTTCACCCGGGCAACAAGTACCTTGGTGCTGCGTGGTACATTGGTGTTAGTGAGGAGGATTCTTAATAACGGCACCCTGCAGGTACAGAAGACAAAACAGAGGGTTCACCCTGCAGCTCTGATGAGGGGCTCTTTTTAACTTCATCTGATCACAGTGTACTTATCTTTGATGAATTTCGCATCAGTACCTGCTCAGTGGTATTATCTTGCCAGCCAAAAATCTTAGCATGCCACCTACAACAGAGAAGTCTTAATAATCAAACAGATAATCATCAAACAGTGAACAGTGGTGATAAAACACTCCAAAGATTATTTAGGAGAGGTCTGTGTCCACATGTCGTGAAATGCAAAATGTACTGTGCTGTTTATCAGGTAAGGTTTCATCCAGGCCTCACCCCATGTTCCTACAGCATTGTCCACTCCTGAAGGGTTACCATGGATGATCATTTCCCCTTGAAAAGCCCAGCTGTTGATCAGCTCCAGGTCCTCTTGACACCACCTACAATTGAAAAATGAACATTTATTTTAATCAGAACCTTTTAGCACTTGTTCAGACAATAAAAGGAGGAATAAAGTGCTTATCAATTAAACTAACCCAAGCCTTGTGTTCAATTGTAATTTGACATCTTTTAGATAGTTTTTTAGATTGTTTTATTATTATGTTGTTTTGTGGTTTTAGTTTTAATCTTGGTTGCCATTAGCTGTTGTGTTTTCTCGTCCCATTTGGCCATTTTAGTTTGTCAGTTATATGCCTTATGGTGGTTTTCATACAGCACTTTGGTCAACAAGTGCCAATTTTAAATGTGCAAAATAAACAAATTTTGACTTTGCTTAACATTAAACAGGTAAATAAATCCCTCAATGATCAGAGAGATTTACAGCATACAGCATAATACATTGCAACAATATCCCAATGATCACAATCAGATAATTAACCTGTCTCTTAGTTTCCATAAACAGTCAGTTTTTCCTTAAAAAATGTGCCTTTGTCATCACACATTTGATTAAAATTTGAGAGAGTTTCTTTCATTTATGTAAACTTTGAAATTGTTGTATTTGGTTGACACATGACACCAGCATTTTCCTACAAGACTTTGTAGTTAAGGGGGGCACCTTAACAACACACATCATCCACTTAAAGGGTTAGTCTCAACAAATGTAATGTATGGCTTAAAATGTAGTTATCAGTGTGTGCAATAAATATTACAACATGAAGAGCCTAAAGTCTTCAGCCCCTTTCACTTGGATGGAGCCCACAGATACAGTATCATGAAATAAACAATTTATTACCCATAAAAAAACCTTTTAACACCAGGTCTAGTTTATATTTTGCATTTCCTATGTCTCCTCTTTCTGAAAAATGTTACAAACAGTTTTGTGGACATGTCAGCCCCTGTATGGCAGCTCCATGTCTTCTAATGCTTCCACCAGACGAATATAGGGCAAAACTACTTTTAATGAAGGAATAAAATCTCTCACCAATGCAAGGATATATATTTATATATCAAGATATATAAATATCCCAGTTGTTGAAAAGGGTCGTGAAATTTAATAAGTGGTTTATTTCATAACAGTGGGGCAGGAAATGACAAAGGAGGAAATAATCATGGTAAGTCAATTTAAATATTTGTACACACTGATTTACACACATTTTAACACCAGATATTGGATGTTGTGAAAATACCACTTTAACTAGATTGTTGAAAACAAAGGTTACATTGATTCAAATGCAATTTGTGGCCGATTAATAAATACAGTTCCTCTGCCTGCTCTGCCTCTTCTGCTTCTGTTTACTGAACAACACAAACACACTGAGACAGACACACACCATGGGAAACTCTCTTTGTGTCTCTCCTGTTTTTGTTCTTTGTGAGCCTCTCCAGTTCAATCAAAGCTTGTGCCACTGTTTTGTAAATGTAACAGGGAGTTCATCTAACACTACATGTTAATGTTGATGTGTGATGTCATTTACATCAAGCTTCTTCTTCACAAAAGTTAGCATATGAAAAGCAAATAAAAAATCTATGTACCACATGAGCTGGTGAATATCATGCAGAAAACACTGAAAACAATACATACTGTCATCATAATGCACAATACATACTGTCATCATAATGCATCATAACAACATAAATTATCAAACATTATAATGGCTTCAACTATTATATAAGTTTTGGACTTGAGTGTTGTTAAGATTTCCTGTTTTAATCTTACTCATCAGTCTGGATAGAGTTCTAAGAGGAAGAGCAACCAATGACAAGGCTTTTTGTGAAAACAAAATAATTTTAATTTGAGGTGAGAGAATAATATATTACAAGGACTATACACAGTTTTCTGTACATATTTTTTCAAGGTCAAGGTATACATAATTATCCCTGAAGGACCATTTGTTTTTCACCTGCAGCAAACAGACAAGTTAAAACACAGACTCCCTAATGGAAAAAAAAACAAACTGAACACACTCAGTGGACACACATTAGAGGCTTCAGGTCACATGTTATTTAGGAGGCAAGTAGGACCAGGGACAAATTTACTTTTTGAATTAATATGCCCGACACCAGGGCAGAGTATATCTGTGACCAGATGGCAGAAGCCTATACTCTGCGTGGAGGGGGTGAGTGTTGTCTGACAGGACTGCTTGTGCCAACTACACAGAGAAAAACTTGAAAATGTAAATGTGAATTTATTAATGACTTTAATTCTGAGAGTTTTTTTCTTCTTTCTTTAAATCTCATTTTCCTATGAGCTACTCGGTGAACTTTAGTGAGACATATTGCTGAAAAAGTCATAATATTTATCTTGGCAGGGGCAACTCCAAGCCTACATGTTTTGTCTGTACACCTCATTTACAAAGACCTCTGAAACTGCTGTCAACAAAGCGGGTGGTCTGACCTGTGGCTCATGTCCTAAGTGTCATTCCTCTCTCTCTCTCTCTGCCCTCTTTCTGACTCTGTCTATATAAAGAGGGAAAATTATTAATGACACTTATCAAAACTCAAAAAAACATTACATTATAGGTTCAAGTTCCACTCTTCTGCCATTTATGCTAAAATGTTTATGTCTATTGTCAAACAGGGTGTTTCATTCTCACAGGAAACGTTTGTGGGACACATAAAATGTGTAAACAAGTGATCCTCACTTAAACACCATTCATATAACAGAGCTTTGCTTGTTAAATAACAATAACATGAAGGGTTTTACCTGGCAGTGTGGTCCTTCTCTTTGAGAGGAGGACTGATGGCTCCACTTGCACAGAGCAGAGCAGCAGATAAACACACCGAGTACGCAGCACTGGAGCCAAGTCCTGCTCCTGTCGGCAGCTCTGACCACACTGTCAAAGTCAGGCTTGGCAGCTCACTGCAGATAAACATGTAGAAAATAAACCTCTGTTAGAACATTATGTAAAATACTCTATCCAGGGCTTTTTCATATGCCATAAGAATTTTTTTGCTGCTTTCCCAAAATGATAAAAAACAATATAAGAGAAATATTTGCTGTGTACCATTACTCAAATATAAAGAGAAGATCTACCAGGACCCATTTTCACAAACTCATTAACTGATACAGAAACAGTAAAACTATTATAATGTGTATAAATTGTAACCCATACACTTCCTGGTCCAGCATTATCTACCTTGACATCAATGTCACTGTCTGTCCAGGAAGCTGCTGTTGGGCATATAGGGGAATACTCTAACCTAATTGTCCAGTTTTTCTCTCAAGGGAAAAACACATCCAGACTTGTTAAAGGCTGGACAGTGGCCTCGTGCCAGACTCTCATTAGTGGCCATCCTGTCAGAGTCCGTCACCTCTCCGAGACATGGCTGCACCGTGTCAGCGCTGATTAAACCCCGCCAGCAACCTGAAGCCGTAATGTTACCGAGCATCTTCACTGTTCACAGCTGCTCAAGTAACAAAGCTAATATCCAGCCTCTCTGTCTCTCTGCACGGTTTTCATCTCAACATGATTTTTAAAGACTAAGCAGAAGAGGCCATCAGCTCCTTGCACATATCCCTATTAGTTTTACTCTTTTGGAGCAGCAATAATGAGCCATAAACTGAAAACAAAATGATATTAAAATTACTAATTTTCATCATTTTCAAACAAACAGTTTCAACATTTGCTTTCTTGATTTCAGGTTGGAAACTTTTTTCTGTGTCATTTAAGAAAACCGTGGATTGTCAGTTTGATTTCTGTCTTCATTCTTACAATTAAATCAATCGGAGGATGCCACGGAGAGGGGATGTATGTGTATTGTATATTTGGTTCCCAAAGTTTATAATGACCAACAAGTGTGAAATTAACCAACCCAAATATTTGTTTGTGGTCTGAGACATTAAATCTGTCTGTTTAGAGTTTTTGCTCTTTGTGAAATCACAAACAAGATCACAATTATTTACCCCAAATATTTATTGATTTGTCCAAGGTTGTTTTTTATCCCATGTTGTCCATTTTAAAAACATATTTCCAGCAGCTTACCTGCTGTTGGGGCTTGAAGGGACAAAGATATTTACCCTTGCATTGAAAAAACAAAGATGAAGATGAACTATGAACTCCTGGGTTATCACTAGTTACTGAAGTGAATAAACAAGGAAGCAATTTGAGTTTTATTTGGGTGAATTTAAAAACTGTAGCTCATTTCTTTTTTAACAGAATAGTCTATTTGGCATGGTGTGCAGGCTGTTTTGGGGTAAGTCTGTGTATTCAGAGATGGGATCACAGAGGAAGCAAACTAATTACCTTTAATTTATATATGGACAAACATTGGCGGGCAGGAGAGCACGATATATTATGTGACAGATATCTAAAATCAATCTTTAGAAAAAAATTGATAAAAACCCACCTACAGTAGTTTCCTTTGAGTGAAGCACCCATTTTAAATGTCAATAATTGATGTCAAACATGTTTCTTTGACCGGAGGCCTAAATTGTGATTGCAATAAAAACTTTTGTTGTGCATCAGTAGCAGACCCTCACCTGGTATCTTTACAGCTATGGAAGCACACAGCAGTTCTCATGTTAGCACACCCTCAAAGAGAGAGGGGTGGGGAGATTCAAAAATAAAACAGTCTACTTCTTAAGGAGACACATACGTTCTATGATGACTGACACAAAAATGACTTAGATTAGGACACAGACATTTAACCAAGACCACAAGTGACCAGTTAAAAGGTGTAAAGGGTATGATGTGTTTTTAAGGCTTAGAGGCATCTTGATTTTTCTATTCTGTACATTTTATAAACTAACTGCCAAACATAAAAGTAGTCCTGATCTGAGTCATATTCCTCTGGTTGAGTTTATGTATAGAACATTAAATTTACAAAAGCTCTGAATGTCTGCCCTATTTCAATCAAAGACCGCTTTCAAAACATGTGCTGAGGTTCAGGACTAAGTCATAAAGAAATAAGACGTTCATCCCAGCATGAAACCCAACAGAAATTATGACAAAGCTCTAGGGCTGCTTAATAATGCCAAAAATCGAATTCACCATTTTTTGATTGTTATTTAGAACATCTAGTGAAACATTACAACATACACTGCATGCTTTCATTGAACATTTTTCTGCTTTTGACCCTATCAATTTTTAACACAAAAGAATATGCAATACATAGAAATACACTTTTAAATATAAAAATACCTAAAAATAATGCTAAAAATAATAATAACAAAAAAGAAAAAAGTTCAACAAGTCACGTAGCACAATAACGTTTTAATCTTGATTACTCAACTTTTATAAATGTGGAGGTCTGTAATTATAATCTTGATTAAAATTTGATTAATTTCCCAGCTCCATTAAGCACCATGCTACACTTGACAAAATCCATAGATGAGACCAAATGTATTTCATTTTGCCTGGTTTGACATAAGAAAGCCATCGGTTCAGCGTTGACTGTCCTTTTTGGACTTGATACAGAGCAGTGATCAACAACTGGTGGCCCTGGGGCCACATCAGGCCCTCTACAGCTTCCCATCTGGCCCCAAGCATATTTTCATAGGAGGATCATTTGCACACACAAAACCTGTGGTGGTTTATAGGGTATGATTTGGTGGTTAATTCTTAAAACTATTACAACAACCACCAAAACAACTGGGAGTGAAACAGTTTTATTAGACTTCATTTTTAATTGTCTCACAAAAATCCACTAAGAGACAATTTTCAACCAGGAAAATTAGTATGTTAGAGTCAAATCCAGCAATGCTAAAAACAAGACTGCCCCACAGAGAAAGTGGCAGAGACATCACAACTGCCCCAAATGGCTGGCATCAGTATGTTTAATAGGGACTGGTGTTACTTTTAAAGGCTAAAAAAACACATACAATTCAGAAAAATGAAAATATTGAACAAGTTATTTGCTAAAAAGACCAAAATATTTATAGACTTTCACTTCCTTCTAAAATACCCTTAAGAAAAAGGTATCAGAAGATGTGCAGCTTTGTTTCTTGTCTTTTCTACAGCTCGATTCAAGGCGTACCGCATCATTCATAAAGTGTTTGCAGCAACAAAATATCTAATCAATAAAATCAAAATCTCTGTCACACTAACTACCAGAGTATGATAAATGCAAGACTTGATAAGGTTTAAACTCTCAGTGGCTACAAGTGAAGAGCAGGGATGCAAAATGTTTCTCCTGTATTTATTGATCATGGTGAGCACTTTGTCCTTTTCTTGTTTGTAAAGAGAACACAAAAACATCTACATCTTATTTTTCATATTTCCTGAAACATTTTTACCATAAAAGAACTTGCACCACTGCTCTGCAACTTGATGACATCAGCAGGGTCTAACAGAGCAAATAAAAAGATTAATAGTCCCATCTGACCTTGATCGAAACAGTGATATGTAGATGTAGAGGAAAGCCAGTGTGGCCATGTTGCAAGTATCCAAGTTTCCATTTGTAACACCAACAAAATCACGCAGTCTTCCCACCAGCTCTGCATCCAAGGGTTTCACTTCCTCCCTCTTACCTGTTGGCATAAGTCACATTTCCCATCAGGGTAGGTAAAACAAACACACTCATTTTTGATTAATGGGCATTTTAAAAGTAAGACAAGGATCAATGTTAAAATTCACTTATTTATGCAGCTAAAATAAAGTTGTACCTGTAAATTAATGTGGAATTCATGTTTTGTGTATTTATTACTGATGTTCTATGTACTAAATTTTTTTTAAGATTGTACACACCTGTACAAATGTATTACATCAACCTGCCGGGGACTACAGATGGAAATCAGCCTGTGGCTAAAATCTGGCACATTTACATGTCAATGTTCATAAATGTGCACTGTCCTCTATTTAAATAAATAAATTAATAAATAAATGGTTTGTACAGAGACTGATACACTAGAAAAGGGTAATATCAGGGTGTCCAAACTACAGACTCAAAGAGGAGATCAGGCCCTCTTCTCAAGCATCTGTCTTGTTCTAACGATGGATCCCCTGACATCTGACTGGCAATCTCAAAATTTTCCACAGCGACAGGCTTTTTGTCTTGTCAAGTCATTGATGAAATTTATGGTGTAAGCAGTTTTTCCTTCACATGCTTCCATAGAGTGTGCCTGGTTGTTTTGTCAGTACAGCTGCATTTTGACCAGATGGTCTGGTTTGATTCAGTACAGTTTGGTACGGTTGAGAGCAGTAAGCCCTGATCTTGCTTGCATTTCCACTGCCAGCTGTACCTTCACTTGAAGGCAGAGATGCAAGCCAGTAGCAGAAGGATACACCAGGTATATACTTCCGTGACATCACAGCAGCACAACACAGTGCAGCAATCTGAGGTAGAGTGTGACACTGCAAACAAACATGACTTACTCACTCCAAATCCTCAGGTGATATAAGCACAGCACGGTATGTGTTTTGTTTTAGCTGCTGTTGCACAGGATGAGATGATGCTTACAACCAATCAGCAGACTGCAGAGTTTTTAGCTCCAGCCTATGGATGTACACTTGACTGCTTTGTGGAAACACACCATATGTTAGCCATGTGATTGACTGACGACCAATTCAGCGTGTACTCCACCCCTCGCAAATAACTGCTGGGATGGGCTTCAGTGCCCCAGGACCACTAACAGGATAAATGGTGTAGATAATGTGTGATAAAGTGTCCTTGTATCATTCCTTACCAACAGAATGCAGAATAAGCTGCTTCAGTTCACACAGGTCCCAGCAGAGGAATGTGTTGATGTTTGGAAGGTTAACGCAAACTTTGCTAGTTGTTGTTGCTTTTAACCTCAAATATGTTCTTAGGTTCAAACTCACAGCAAGAGCCACCTGAAAGAGTGCAGAGAATAAAGGGTGTCATTAGTCACAAAAAACAGCACTTTCAATCTAATATACCCAACTGATGCACCGAATGTAAAAATCAGGCTGATGCTGATTCTGATGTATAAGATATTAATTTTAGCCGATGTTGATACTGAAGTTTTACTAATTACCTCTTTTTCTGTAATTCTCGCATTATACCAATACTTTTCTTCCGGTATGATCATGAAAACAGATCAAAGTTTGACCACCTTTATTTCTGCCAAATAAAAAATCTTCTCTAAATCAGAAGTTAGGGGTGCCAGATGTCAGAACTGAATTGGTATGACACACCAAATAAACATCTGGAAACTGATATCTGTTCATCTCATATCCATTTGTCAATAGGCAATGTTTGTAAAATGGGCTGATATGACAATGTTTCAATGATAACAATGTGAAACTGATACTAATACTGACAAAAAATAATGCAACCATTAGCATCAATTTTAATATCTTCTGATACTTAGCTTTTAAAGCCATTATCTGCCCATACCGATGTCATACCCTTAATATCGTGTTTTCCTAATGTCCGGCTGTAACTTAACTGCACGAAAATAAGATTATTTTGACTGACTTCAATAATCTATTAAATTATGACGTAATTTATAAATAAAAACCTCAGGGTTGAAATATGGTACTCAATCCAGCTCCGCGTTTGTCATTTAACCTTCAAAGTACTTTGGTCAATATTGATAGTTTCTCCACGTTACCATAGAAAACTTGTTGTTCTCTCTTTACAACACTTTATGAAACAACCCCTCTAAAGGTCGACTCGTGAATACATTTATTTCTAAACGACTTATCCATCTCCACTTCAACATGTCTACTACTCTGTTGTGAGTCACTGCTTGTTGTGTATCTGTTACCTTTCCGTGCACGACTGCATGCTCTCCGTGGAGGATCGCCTTCCCCGGAGCAGACACGTAGAGATCTGACATCTGTATCACTGTCACTGTGTACAGAGTGAATGAAATGTGGACAGTGGGCACCTCGGTGACACTCTGCTCCAGCCCGTCACTGACAGTGTTAATAATAGCTAGCTTAGCCAACTTTATCGGCAGCTAATCCTCTGAAGCAGTTACAAGCAGAAAACAACACTTCCATACAGATTCACAAGAGTCGTAAAAATCGACGACAACAAAAAAATTCACTCTGCATTTTCTTGTTTAACTTCTTGAGGTCGCCCCAAGCACAGACCCTCGGTGCATCGGTATGGTACCACTGTGGAAATCATGATAAAGTACAGCTGAATGAAAGAAGGCGGGACCAAGATAATGTGGCTGACAAGTATCCAATCAGAGCCGCAGCTGGCTCTAACTATATTCTATTGGCCAATCAGTGTCGCTTTTTCTCAAACCACTGTGAGTTTACCAATGGCGCGATTAAAAGAGAAACGCCCACTTTGTACGGATGCCGCGGAGGGACAAAAATTGAATTAAAATTTTCTACTGTTCACTGCTAGCTTGTGGCACAACATGGCATGTCTCATTCTGAAAACGATTCACCGGCGCTGCGTTTTTAGGACATGCAGACTTTTAAGCGAGCATCGGACAAGGATAACATTGTGCTCAGCTAGAAGGTAGTTATACATCCTGCTCTTTGTTACAAAAACATCAATGAGGGGTTGAACCGCTGATGGTCATCTATTTCACTTAGGTAATACAACATTAGCACAGTGCTAGCTCCATCTGTGACACGAGAAATAAATAAGTACAATTTTGTATTGTAGTAAAATCACATGGTTTAGATTCACTCTTGTTTGACACTTCGACCTTTCAGAGCTCATAAAATAAGGTTACATTGTTAATACCACTAAATTATGATGTCGAAAATACAGTTTGTTTAGTTACTGTATCTGTCCTGTGTTGACAGTTATGCCACTGAAGGAGACAGCAAGATACCAAAAATATACACCAAAACTGGAGACAAAGGTTGTGCTTAAGTTTAAGAATTTTTTTTTACGTATTGCCTTCATTCATAGTCTCTACAAGAATTAAAAAAAAAACAAATGTGTATTTCCTTTGTTGTAGATGACTTTAACTCCATTACTTCTGTCTATCTACAAGGTTTCTCAAGCACATTCACAGGAGAGAGGAGGCCAAAAGAAGATCATATTTTTGAAGCCTTAGGAAATACAGATGAGCTGTCTTCAGCTATAGGGTAAAGTTATGACATTAAAACAGTAAATCTCTCACACCGTTTCTTGGCTTAATATGTGTGTTGTGTTGTGTTTCAGGCTGGCAAGAGAGTATTGCATTGACAAAGGCCACACGTTCACACATCAGCTCGATAAGGTGTGATAAATGTTATTTTTCTCATTGCATTTAATATCTGAGGAGGATTGCACCCCACTGTTTCGGTAAATTAGTGACGGCTCTTTTCTGTCCCTTGAGAACCTCAAGAATTAGTATTAATATCCCAGTTTATTGCCCACTTAATATGCTACCACGTGACCAAGGTATTTAGAGACACAATATTTCATTTCACTGCTACACTGGGGACCCACAGTTAAATTTCCCAGTAAAGCCTAGTGCCACCACAAATCTCTCAGATCTCATTAACTGTCTCAGATTTTACCAAATGGGTTCAAACAAAATTTCCTCTGACAAAACAACAATTTTAATCCTAGGGCCAGATAAATTTCACCCTGCCCACAATCCCTTCCTTGGTTGATTATTAATCAATGTCAACATGTCAGAAAATGGCAGGAGTAACCAGTAACAGTAACCTCACCTCTAAAAAGCACTGAAACAAAGTCTTCCAGTCCAGTCATTATTACCTCGAGATTATTGCAAAGATCACAGTGCTCTCCATGAAAGAGACTCAAACTATTATCAATGCTGTTATTATAAGAAATGAACACATCAAATCCAAATTGTGGAGAATTACATGTAAAATGAGAAAGCATATCACTCACGTAATAATAACCCTACGCTGAAAGCCCAATTTGTTGGATTTGACCCGTGGCGTTGGACAGACTTGCCTGAGGGTCTCAGTCTAGCTGCATCAGAATCTTCTTTTAAATCACTTTTAGGGATATTTATTTAATAAAGGGCCTTCTTGTAAACTTGAAGGTTTTGATATTTTACTTAATTAATTGCTTTGGTTCTGTTTTTATTTTTTATAACTAGTTTCTAATTTGCTGCTACTTTTGTTTGATAATTATGTCTTCCTTTATAATCTGTTTTAATTCTTATTTTGGGCATGGACATTTCGTAAAGCACTTTGTAACATTGGTTTTGATAATAGCTATACAAGTAATTATTATTATTGTTATAATGCTGTCATTCTTACAGCTACTGAACATTTACAGAGAGGGTTTCTTGACAGTATTTCTGCTCTTTTTATTGCAGATACAGTGTACTTTACAAGACGTGGGCTCCAATATTGCCACTCCTCGATCTTCTGCACGAGAAAGTCATATGAGTATGTATTTGCTTGCTAGCTTTATGCAGTAAATATTGAGTCTTGATGGTTTTATCAGTTTGCCTGAATAGCTTTTTCTGTTCTTTTTGAAGCAAGAACAAAATTTACTGCACAGTCCATTGCAGATCTGGAAATCTGGATTGATGAATTTACAGGAGAACTCCCCCCACTGACAAACTTTATTTTGCCTGTAAGTCTGTTTTAAAATCTACAGCCAGGAGTTCTTTTGAATTTCCTTTTGCCTGTTTTACCCGTTGCAGTGACACATATGCAATGTTGTTACAGTCTGGAGGGAAGAGCAGCGCAGCTCTACACTTGGCTCGGACAGTGTGCCGGAGGGCAGAGCGCAGGTGAGCCATTTCTTACTTCTAATCATGTAAGAAAGAAAAAAAAAAGCTCTTGCTCTTCTTACACAGACTGGCCTGACAGATCTTTTTTTATGGTTTCAGTGTTGCTCCAATTGTCCGCTCAGGCGAGGCAGATCCAGATGTTGCCAAGTTTTTGAACAGGTCAGTGCAATGCTTCAAAGGTATGTTAACATGGATACTATTGTACAGATCTGAATTCCCCTATATCTTCACAGATTAAGCGACTACCTGTTCACCGTGGCCAGATATGCAGCCATGAAAGAAGGCAATGAGGAGAAAATCTACAGAAGACCACAATGACCAAACAAGATGGCAAAGGTTTTGTTAGTTGTTATGAATGGTTATGCAATTTATAATTTCACTATAAATATATAAAGAATTCTTTAAGGCTTTAAATGGTATGCTTTCTATGTTGGTTTCATTCAGTGTGACAGCATGGGAAACAATAAAAGTGAAGATTTAAGCACTGCATAGTCTTTATTTATTCAGTTCATGGCACAGGTTGTGCATATAGCAAAGGTGACTTACAGCCAATGCACAGCAGCAGTTAAAATTGAAGAAACCGAGAGCATCAACAGATCATGTCAGTTCACAATCAGATATTGTATTTATTTTATACATGCAATAACAAGATATTAGCATGTCAGGGCTGGTAGGGTTCACTGAGCTCTCCTAAATCATTGCTCTGTTGTCACCTCCCACACAGTTACAGGATCTGGCACCAGCCCTGGCTCTTCAGGGACAGGGTGCTGGCCCATGTCATCAGAGACAGATTGCGGTCCTCATAGGGTGGATAACGAAGACATGTTACACAGTCAAAGCGTGTACCTCTCAGCAGGCATGACTTCCTGTGTGAGAAGGTGTCAAAGCTGTGGCGGCCATGGTAGGCACCTGTTCCGCTGGCACCTTTTAAAAATGTTTAGTTAGAGTTACAAACACAGACATGTGGCATCAAATTTGGAAAACCAATGCACTTCCAAGAACTTTTTTTCTGCCAAGATTTCTGTTTGAAGAATTGTTATTGAATACAAATAGTACCCCAAAATCATAAGTTGAGATTGAGTTGTTAGCAGTTAAGATGTTTTTGGTCTATTTGTGCCTTGGTAAATAAAAGTCTGACCAATGAAGTGACACAACCAAAGGAAGAAGAAAAAAAACATCAATATTGAAACATAACTAATTGAATATATTTTCTCCATTTGATATTATATACAGTAACTGAGAAAGTGAATAAGTAAGGGATTGTCATTTCTAAAAATTCAAATAACATACAAATCAAAGAAACTCTTAGCTACTTAGCTACCCTTTTGTCCTTGGTTGGCACATACAAATCTAAGTAAGTACATATTTAAGGAGTTGGAATATCAGAAATAGTCAATACGTTAAACTTCAAAATAAAAAGGAGAGTGGTTGTATCACAGGACAAAAATCTGTTTTGCAAAATTGTTTCTGTGATAACTGAATTTTTTAAGGATATGTTTTGAAAACGTAGGTCCATACAATATTACAATATTCGAGATAAGAATTAATTTGCCTGCAATGTATAGAATACTGTTCCATTTTTCAAAAAGCACCAGTTTAATGTATAATGCACTTATTCTACTAAATGATTCATTGTCCCAGCAAATATTATTGAATTAGGTATTTGTTTGCATTTGCCAGTTTTAATAGAACCATTCTCAATCTGCAGATTAAATATTAAATAATGCGTGTTAGTTTACAACACAAGCCCAACTTTATTTATATGGTAGTTTTCATATTTAAAAATACAGGATGTTGAAAAAAATGTATCCCAATAAAAGATGTAGTTTGTAATTTCATTGATTTTTTTTGTGCTGCAGTATCATATCAGGTATTGAATATTGAATTTTTTTACTGGTATTGTATCGAAGATCAAATTGTGGTATTGTTACAGCCCTTCCCTACCCTGTATCTTTATATCAACATACCTTTGTCCATAATATACATATCACTGAAAACACTTAAGGACATTGCTATGATTTGTTTTCATGTGTTACAAGTTGAAAAAGTAAATTACACTAGTTTTAGATCAAATCTTCCCATACACAATATAAACTCTAACCCAAGTATGGAGAAAAATGTGTTCCTTGCAGCTTCACAGGGGAGCAGAACATTGGGAGGCTGACGCTGCCACAGGCACAGAGGAACTTGATTTATGTTTTCTGTATGTCTGTGTCTGTATGCATTACATACCACACCTATGTCAATGCTATTTTTGTGTTTGCTCTTATTTCTAATACATATATTGTCCAAAAATTCAAAATACATTTCAGAAAAGAGTTTAAATGTTGAAGGTGTTTGATTTTTTTTCACTACTTTGGATAAGTTAGCACTTTGTTGCAAATGACTTACCAACTCCACCAAAAGGCAAAGCCACCATCAAGGTCTGCAGGATGCTGTCATTAGAGCAGAAGCTTCCACTGGATGTCTCACTCATCAGCCTTGTGATGACCTGTGTTGTCAAAAAGGCAATAATGTGATCAAATAGAACATATCCAGACTGTCAAGAGTAAGTCTTAACTCTGTCTGGTACCTTCTGATTGTTGGCATATGCATACACACAGAGGGGTTTCTCCTGCTTATTAATGAAGCTGATGGCCTTGTCTACATCTTTGACAGTCAGAATAGGAAGAACTGGCCCATAAACCTCCTGTTGCATGATGGGATCATTTTCACCAACCTCTGTCAAAACTGTTGGGGCTTCGGGTGGAAAAAACAAGTTAACAACATATGCAACAACATAACGGAGCTTTTGTGTCAGAAAGTCCCTCACATGTTTTGCTTACCGATATACCTCTCTGCTTCAATCACTTGGCCTCCCACAGCCACTTTGCCAGAGTTCAACATTAGGTCTCTTGTATGACTGAAAATCTCTGAATTGACCATTCTGCCGTAACTGCAGGACTCTTTTGGATCAGAACCATAAAAATGCATCAGACAGCCTTTCAGGGCCTGGATCAGCTGTGCTTTTACTTCCTCATGGCACAGGATGTAGTCGGGGGCCACCATGCTCTGTCCCCCATTTTGAAAACGTGCCCATGCAATGCGCTGGGCAGCTGTTTTAATTTCACAGTATTGGTCAACATAACATGGGTTCTTTCCGGACAAAACCAGTGTCACAGGCGTAAGTGAGCGAGCTGCAGCCTGGGCAATTTTGGTTCCCTCCTCCTTGTTTCCTAGGCAACAAAATGAATCAGAATTAACTCTATACTTTCACAATATGTTGTCACAACAATACCTGTTTATGAACTAAATTTGATACCTGAGAAGAAAATGTGGTCAAATTTTAGTTCCATTACTTCAGGCAAGTCATTCATGCCTGCAAGAATCACATGAAAGCATTCCTGGAGGTAAAGAAGAAACATTTAATCAGACTTAAAGTGTTTTGCTGTGGCATTAAAACATATTTAAAATACAGAGAACAACTTCAAAAAGTAGATGGTAAGATACGTGAGTTACAATCTAGTGTTTTACAGTACATACTCGGGGATTCAAGTCTCTTTTAAGTCTCCCAAACCATGACAGTGAGGATGTGAGTCTGGTTGTATGCCTCCTTTAGAAGTTCACACCCTTAGTCTGCGAGACTTGCATTAGTACTGTGTTAAAAAACACATTCAGCACTTGATTCATATTTTAACAAAGATCTACAGAGTAATTCTTAGAAAGCAAGATATTAATTTGCCAAAAAGCACCTTGTTACCATGACCATGTAACCATTGTGTTCTTTATTCAACAACAGCTAATTGTCTATTTTGTCAGAGTCCATTTCACACCAGCAACCTCTAAAATTTAGGGGTGAAAAGAGTTACAACGTATCGTACTCAAATACAACTACAGATACATTTGGGGATGGGAATTGCTTCGGTTTCCTTGATAGCACCATAACTATTGTGTTTATCATACAATTCTTTCAATTTCCTTATCGGTACCTGTGAAATTTCTGTGTAGACAAAAGCATCTTGGCACAGGTTTTCTGGGTCAACAATGTCAATCACAATGTACTCTTGATTTTCACTGTACGGCTGAGCCGACAAATCTTTCAGTATGTTGCTGGTGTCTCTACTTATGCTTGAAATCACACAGCCACAGACATTGCACATTGCACTGTTAGCACCATATTTTGTAAAATGTAGCCACACTTTCCCTCCCTGACTCCTTCACTGCCATTAGGGCTGACTGCTTCTTGTAATGCCCTTATTGTAGATCAGTGTATTTCTCCCTGAAACATCTTTAGCAGCTCCTCATCTCATAACAGTAATTCCATTTCAGAACATTTACTTGTTTTTCACTATTTCTACATGATCACATACACCCTAATATTCAAAGATGAAAAACCACTCAAAATATTCCTGTTAAACTCTCTCTTCTCCCTCTCAAAGCCTCCCAAAAACTTGTCTGCTTCCACCCACTCCACCCTTTTCTCTTTCTTCCATTTTTTTCTCTTTTCATTACCCCTCTTTTTATTGTTGTTGTTTGTGGGTTTGTATATGTTATTTTTTTATTTTTTTATTTTTTTATCTGTTTGTTTTAATTTGATAACAAGTACTGCATTCTTGTGCTGTCTGTGATTTGATGTCATTTAATGTCCAAGTTGGCTTTTACAATCTTATAACAATTCTTGTCCGTGTTCATGTATGTCAATTGTTTTTTGTTGCTTTGTCTTGTGTATCACCTTTTGCACTTATTGTCACATTTGCGTTAATACATTTTAGAAAAGAGGTTAACACCATTATTTTACAATGTTCCGGGAATCATTGAACAAGAAAGAATATAATATTGATTCCTCAAGTTTGCTGTCAACAGCTTTCAACTGGAGCCTGTTTTTAATTTCCATCCCTCGTTATGTTGTTTAAAGAATATGAACATCTACACTGAAGTAGGTGACACTTCATGAATCTGCTAAAGGTAAAGTGATATGCACATCACATGAAAAGTATCCAAAAGACTTAAGCACACTTTATTGTGCTGAGTATAAAGGATAACTGTTGTGTGCTGAGTCAACCAGCTACTAACTTAGTTTATTGCCATAACACTAAAACATCATATAACATATTGTAATATAATATAGTCACAGAGGAGCACTCTGCCCTGATATATATAAAATTAAATGGTAAAGTTATAAGAGAAATTATATTTTATACACCCTGTGGGCGGTAGTTTTGCAAAACAAACTGTGACTAACCAATTAAATATAGAATGCCAAATATATGAACTACATAAAGAGCTTGCCCTGGTTAAAATCAAAAAACTACATTCATAATATTTTTGATTTTTGCTGGTATTTGATATGTTGATATTTCTGAACTCATCATTCCAGATACTGATATTATTCAACAAAACCACGGAGTCTTAAAATTACGAAAATTGACTTGTTGCTTTCAATATGACAGACTCTTTTTGAATGTGGAACAGCTGTAAAACAATAAGAACATCATTTAACTCTTGAAGAAATTAAACTCTTGATTTTTAAATGTACCTATGCAGTGATGATAAGATGAAGCATCACGGTACATTTGTGTATTTTGCCCATATTACTGCCAAAATATCAGCTGTAAATATCGGCAAACATTTCATAATAAAGTGGTCAGATGAACAGTCCTTGTGGACACCCTGTTTCTGATCCATTAGGTATCAAACCAGTTTTGTTTAAGTTCCAAGGTTGTTTCAGTATCTTGTATCCTGATATTGAACTTGGTATAAGTATCACGGTCAAAATTTATTGTGACAACACCAATGGATGGAATGCTTCAATCAGTTTAGCTTTCATCTTTTATATTCAGACCTAAATATCTGAATGAAGTAAAATGAGGCCTGGCTGTGAATTTCTTAAGTTAAGTCTTTGTGAGGAACCGTGCTGTTTGCATTCATACATGCAATTCACTCAGGTAAACTGAGAACATTTTCAAAGTTTTGTACATGTGTTAACACGGTTACTGACCAGTCAAAGCACTCTCTGTTATATGGTATTGCTTACATTGTCCAGGTAGAAGGGGGTGAGCCGATGAAGACACTCTGCTGTGTGTGGGGTGCACATGGAGGGGCTGATGATTGCACAGTTTCCTACACAAATAAGTTAAGTATCGTCAGTACAATGTGACATCATCTTTGTTTGAAAAACAGAATTTAGTCTGTCAAAGTCTGATCACCTGCTGCGATAGCCCCCACCAGAGGAACCAGACACATTTGGATAGAATTACACCAGGCCCCCTTGATAAAGACCACCCCGAGTGGCTCATTGACCAGCAGACACTCATCCAGTGTGGTGCACTATTGCAAACAGACCGGCTCAAAATTAGTTTATAGTAAAGCACAGTGGCTGTGGCATTTAGGTGATTAACAGAAAGAAAAATGTAATTATTCAAAATAGGTCAAGGCAACTTAAGTTTTAATCTGCTTTAGCTGGCCTGAAACAAAGCATGTCTTTGTGCCAGCCAGACAGCGTGTGCTTCCAATAAGGTCAGTCATTAAATTACTTCAGTTTTACTTTAAAGATGTTTTAAATAAAGGTCAGATTAATAAAAACAGTAATCTCACCAAGTTTCTTTCCACATGCTGCGGTTGCATCCACTTCTTAAGGTTGTTGATGGCATGAAGAGCTTCATTTTTAACAAGAATCAGTTCTGATAAAATGGTCTCAAAGCGGGGCTGATAAATCAAGATTATTAACACAAAATTAAGAGACATAACATTTTAAACACGATTCAACATGTCATTTGCCATCGTCACATCCATCATTTCAAACAAGCACAAACACTATTAGGGACAGTTTTTCTTCTCACCTTATGAAGGTCTTTTCCAAGAGCCTCCACAAAGTCACACTCATTATCCTCCAGCAGCCTCACCAAAGCCTCCAGCTGAGCCACTCTGAAGCTCTCCTTCAGGGTGTGTCCCGCTCCAAAGGCAACTCTAGCCCTCTTCAGCAGATCCACACATTCAAGAGGGTACGTCCTCAAACAGGGCTCCCCCAGCCTGGTCCTTAAACATCATCATCATCAGCAGCAGCAGCAGCAGCAGCAGCAGCAGCACACAACGAAAGGCATTAACAAAAATAAAATGCATTTTAACATTCTGCATCCAAACTCATCAGCATCATTGTCATACCTCCTGCATGTTAACCTTCCATTTCTCTGACAAGCATAGCAAGCCTTTATTTTCCAGCTCATGTTTATTCTGGTCAAATATTTTCCCCTGCTGGCCCTTCTGAACACTGTTACTGTGCAGGTATGCTCTGGTTAAATAAAAGCCTCACTGGAGGGCTGGGAGAAAATCCAAACAATCTCAGCCAATCAGGTGACCGGCATAAACAAAACAAATACTGACTGGACCTTTGCAATATTCTTAGACCTGGTCACTCCAGGCCGTCACGCGGAGGAGACAGGAGGAGTCTCCTTAACTGTCAAAAGTTACAGTAATTGAGTAGCTCTTTTGTGAACTTGAACTTTTTTGAATATTTTTTTTCTTTTACTTGTAGATTAGTTTATTTTTTAGATGATCTGCACTCAGATAATTCAGTCATGACATCTGGGTACTGAGTTAAAAAACAGTATGAAAAGATACACTGATCAAAATTTCTCATAAACTAGCATAGACACAGTACCAAAGTTTTTTAACTTCAAAACTGAAACCAAGGCTAGTTTAAAAAACTTAACAGTTAAATGATAATTCAAACTCAAATGATACCAGTTAAATACTCAATCTTAAGCACTATATAAGTGTCGAGAAACTATATGAATTATACACCTAACAGATCAGAGACAGACAGTCCACATGTGTTGGTCTCACTTTGAACTAACGGTATATTTAAAGGGATGAGTGGAAAAACATATATATATATATTTAAGTTTTAATCATTTAATACAGGACAAGTTATTCATTTCCAATCATATATTTGCTACCCAACATATTTGTGGTCAAAGACAATGTGCTCATCTAAAAGCACAGTGCACTGATACTTTCAGTAACTTTCATCAGGACTGTGATTTTTACTTGGGTCAAATGTCAATGAAATATGACACTGACACAAAGAAAAATATCTAATTCATCACTCTTCATCCTTTTAACACAATGAAGAAAGGTATACTCAAAATAGGCTTCAAGTACATAAAAGGAGTGCTTTTAACTCTGAGTAGATTTATAGACAGCTTACTAAATTGTACATGTATTTGAGTAAAATTTATCAAAGTAACTGAACTATTACTCAAGTACATTTGTGTTCTCTTTCCACCCCTGCTAACAGTTACGGTAAAAATGGTTTGATAAAAGTGCCTGTAAAGATCTGGAGCTTTGTCTCTACTCCGTTTTTTAATGGTCATGTGTATAGTTATAATACATAATTGATTCAATTATTATTTAAAAAACAGATCCTGCTTTTGTGGGTCATAGAAAATTAAATTGGGATGAATAAAATATAAAATATCATACCCTATCTAGTGATAATTTTGGGGCGAGGGCATAATGTAGAAACTTATGAATTTTAAAAACCACTTTGCAGTCAACATTTTTTTTTTACTGTTTACTGTAAGCAGGACACTCGTGGTGTTTGATCTTCCTTGGTTTTATAGCCCATGGATCCCTGTCTTGCAAAATTTCTTAAATTCCTTGAACATTATGGCAAATACTAAAACATAGGCATATATCTTGTTTACTGTCGTTTTAACAAGATCTAGTCTTTCACTTTATGAATTTTAGTGGACAGCCCATCTTCTTAGTTAAAAGTTTTGGAAATTGCGTCCTTACAAAAATTAACAGCAAAAGAAAAAAAACAGAATGCAATGATTTGAAAGTACTTCAGATCTATATTCAATTGAATACACTACAAAAACAAAATATTTAATGTTCAATCTGATAACCCTTTTGTATTTTTTACAAATATTCACTCATTTTGAATTTGATGCCTGTAACATGTCCCAAAAAAAGCTGGGACAGGGGCAACAAAAGACTGGGAAAACTGATAAATGCTCAAAAAACATCTGTATGGACATTCTGCAGGTGGACAGGTTAATAGGAAACGGGTGAGTGCCACGATTGAGGATAAAAGGAGCATCCCTGACAGGCTCAGTCGTTCACAAGCAAGGATGGGGCGAGGTTCACCACTTTGTGAACAACTGCATGAGCAACAGTCCAAAAGTTTAATTCAACATTTAGTGTCTTCAGTTCCCAAAGGTTTATTGAGTATTGTTAAAAGGAAAGGTTATGTAATAAGTGGTAAACATGCTCCTGTCCCAGCTTTTTAAGAACGTGCTGCTGGCATCAAACTCAAAATGAGTGAATATTTGTTAGAAAAAAAAAAAAAAAGAAAGAAAGAAATAAAAAATGAAAAGGAATAATTGTTTTCTGTTTTTATTTATCACACTGTGCCATCTTCATGGAATTGGGTTTGTATGTAAAAATATCTCAAAATGACCTAAGTAGGCAGTTTACTCATGTAGCAAATTCTGCAAATACTTTTTATTTTACATCTATTGTATATGTTGTCTTTCCATTTTTGTATTTTCCCTCATGCTCTTTTGCTATATTGTTGCTGCGATACTTAAAATTCCCCTTTGAGGATGGTGAATTGACTTGAGCTTATACAGCATTTTTCTAGTCATCTGACCACTTAAAAAGCCTTCTCACCACAGGTCACACTTTTTCTCGCCTATTCACACTAGCTCCATTCACACTGCTATTTCAAGGCATAGTATTAACACCCTGTGACATTTCGCCTTTACTGTGAACAAGCCATATGGCTCTCTCAAATTACACAAATACAACATCGTCCCAGAAATACTTTTAATGTCTGTAATAATGACAGAGCTTTATCACGGCCCTTATGGTAAATGCACTGTGAAAAGAGGCTACAGACAGCAGACACTGCTATGTCAAGTGTCCATGAGTTTAGCTAACCACACATACACATTTACCCTGCATAGTAGTGGGAGAAAATTGACTTAATGTTGACTTAATGTAATATGACTGCAGGAGCTGGGGATCGAGCCCTGGGCTCCCAGTTGGAAGATGAACAACTCAATCACTGAGACACCATTGCAAAAATGAAGAATGACCCTAAACCGCTGAAATTATATGAAGCTATGGCAAAAGTTCAAGCAGGAGGATGTACATATTCATTCTGCCACCCATCTGCTCATTTTAGCCACCTCTCATTGATTTCCACACCCTGTTTTCCTGCACAAGTAATTCAAATCATCAGCTGATTAGGGGTCTACACTCAATTAAGCAACATGCCAACCAGATTCTGCCACGACCTGCCTGGCCAATCATTCTGCTGCTGACGTATTTTTAAATCTTGTCTTTCCTCCTCCACAGTCTGTGATGTGGTCTCGCTGTGTGATCTCAGCAACCCTTCTCCACCCCAGGCACCTCCAATCATCCCATAAGTGTCCAGGTCCGACTCATCAGAAGTCTGGCCCCTCACCTCATCAGCACCTCAGTCCATCGCATCAGGGTCCCAGCAATGTACCCAAAACTCTACTCCTCATCATATCCTGTATTCCTCACCACCACCAGTGTCTAGACTCCAGGGGGGGTATCCTCCCTCAGTACCCCTGATGTACACTAAGGAGTTATTTAGACTCACAATGGAGCCCAAAGTACCAAAAAGATGCTAATCACAAAAGACATTGCACATTTTCAATCATGCAAACTTGTAAAATAAATAATTGATCACTCAAATTTAGGCTTGCCTTATTGAAATAGTATTGGTCTACATCATTAAATATGACAGGGCAAATTAAAGTATCTTACACATGGACACATCTTACAAAGACACCTTTCCATAGGCACAGCCAATTCTTAAAATAACTCCTTCCAGAGATGAACTTTTTTGCACTAAGGGTATTGACCTTTCCAGAATCATTTTTATTGTTTGTTGTACTAAAAGAGTGGAAATCCAAAGTCAGCATGATCATTAGCAGTCCACCAATACATTTAAAGCCTCCACAGTCTACTCATGACATCATTTTAAACAGATGAGAGACCTCATCGGACAAGACATACAAGTTTGTGAGGTATCTTTCATCCCTCTCACAATAAAGTACACACTGATCTGTAGTGTGTCTCTTAAAATCCAGGCAAAGCAAGATCTTCCTGACTTGATTTGTCAGATTTATAAATTAGTTTAATCTCATTAGTATACTGCAGCTAAATTCAGTGCAACCAATGTTATTTATACGTATGTGTTGGTTGCACTTAAGATATGATTCTGTTTTACACAAGTTAGCGGCCATTATATTATTTGTTATACACATGGCAATAAGGAATTACACTCCTGATCAAAATCTTGAGACCAGTTGAAAAATTGCAAGAATTTTGTACTGTTGGATCTTAAGAAGGTTCCAAGTAGAGCTTCAAATTGCAAAGACAATAAATTGTAAGCAATTTATTGAAAACAATTAAACTCAAGTTGGCTGTTCATCAGCTGATCAAAAGTTTAAGACCATAGCTAAAAAAAAACCTGAACCCCCTCAAAACAGAAATAAAAATGCTGAAGAAAGACTCAGTAATGAGTATCTCCACAGTTCTTCTTGATCAATTCAAAAATCTGTTTTCGGCATGCTTGGTGTGAGTGTTTCCAGGAGGCTAGTGGGAATTTTGTTCCCATTGCTGAAGACGGCTTCACAAAGGGCATCCACTGTCTGGAACTTTTGCCCATTTTTGTAACTTTCACTTGCCATCTATCCCCAAATGTTCTCAATTGGATTTAGATCAGGTGGAAACGCAGGATGGTCCAAAACAGTCACTACCACACAGACGAGGGCCCTCAGTCATGAAGGATGCCACATCCCTCTCCACATAGCCAGCCCTGTTTAACACCCCTGCACAACCTGACGCTTCACTGTTCCACTGAAATACAAAGCAAACCAGATCATGATAGCGTCCCCTCCACTGTGCTGCTTAGAAAACATCTCAGGTGGGATCTCCTTGTCATGACAGAACATTGGAAGCCGTCAGGATGGCCAAGGTAACCTTTTCTCTCGTCAGAGAATAAAACTTTCTTCCACCTTTCAATGTCCCATGTTTGCTGCTCCCCTTCAAAGCCCAAACAGAAAATTTTGTGGTGTTGAAGGAGATGTGGACTTTGAAGACATTTTTCAATTCTTAAGTCCTCCCTCACAGATGCTGTCTGATGGTTATTGGGCTGCATTAACCACCAGTAACAGCCGGGCCTTAACTTGGGTCAAGGTTCCTTCCATGTCTTGATAGACAGCCAATCCGATCCTTAGGCTCAGCATCTGTGAATTTTTCTGGGATGTACCACTTGACTGTTTGTTCCATAACCCTCAGGATCTTCTAAAGCTACCTCAGCAGCAATGGCCAGCACAAGAAGCCTCGTGCAGCTCAACAATGCGACCATACTAAAATACAGAAAGCTTTTTTGCTTTGCCATCAGGAGGTCATGACAGTGTGAATATCTGACAGAAAATGTCATGGAATCCACATTTTTGTGCAGTTTGGCTTTTAAAGGCTGTGGTCCTTAACTTTTGATCAGCTGACAAACACATGTTTGGGTTTAAATGCAGTTTTCAATAAATTGCCTGCTCACATTTTCTGTCTTTCCATATTTCTTTTTTTTTTTTTTTTTTCATTTTTAAGCTCTACCCAGAACCTTCTTAAGATCCAACAGTGCAAAATGCAAATTCTTGCAATTTTTCAACTGGTTGTAAGATTTTATATGGGAGTGTATATGCTCAAGGGGGTTGTTACTTATTAACAATATTATTAATAGTCAATCATAAAGGAACAACTTTTTTGCATAATAAAGATCTTAAACAGCTGCAGTCCTCTTTCTGCTTAATCAAATCTCTTCATCACTTTAAGATGGAATTTAACTCTGTGTTAAGGAGTATTTAGGCTTCTCAGGTAACATTGCCCTTGTGTTCCTTTTCCAAACAGCAGGTGGGTGTGCAACATTTCCATCCCGGGGAACATCAAATCAAGCAGTCACATATGGTTGGTGATCCAGTCCATGACATCATGTTGAGAGGGTTTTAAACCTCAAATTATTTTATCCAAATGGCTTCAATAGTCCACAGAGATCGAAGAGAATCATGGGAAGACCCTCCTCAGTTGCAATAATTGTAGTGTTGGTAAAGTGGTAGTTTCTGCCCTGTTTTTAAGTCAGTGGGAGCAGAGTAAGTCCATATATGTAACCCTTGTTTTCTATGGCTTGTTTCCAATATGTGATTATTGGTTACAGTTGAAATCGTGTTAGACATGAGAGGGCAAAGAGGGGTGGGGGACATTACATGAGGCACTCTGCATTATTCAAAGGTATACTGAGAAATCTTAAGTTTTACTAGAATTACATACAAAGACTCACATAAATGATTCACTATCCTCTTCATTTTTTGGACTGGAGGTCAAACACAGATGAATTAAGAGTCATGTCTGCTTTTCCAGGCAGACACAAATACTGACATAACACTTCCAGTTTAGTTATATAATGTAGAAGGATGTCTTTTCTAAATCAGTCGAGTCTGATTTTCTGCTGTCTACAAATTCTGCTGCACACCCAAAATGCATCAGATGTTAAGAATTTTTTCAAATGAGTGAAAATATAAAACCTAAAGGGGTGACATCTCTCTCAGGTGGCTGCAGTGTCTGTCATGGGGAAAATTAGTATTGGAGAACTGGAGTGAGGTCGAGATGATTTTCCTCCGAAATGTGACATAATGTTATCAACACTTAATCAGTGCTCTGAGTCACAGAGGTTGAACAAAAGACATTGATTTGTCTTCTATTTATAAAAGATGCATTATGTTCAGCAAAACATTTTAAGACTCATCCAATATCAGCTAAAATTTGCTTGGATAGTGGAGTCCAAGCTTGTAAGTATGTTATCAAAGCATCTCCTGGTTTCACTCGAGTGAGTCGACCACGTGTCTAATGGCTTGCATTGCATCTATATTGCTTTCCAGTTTGCTCAAAATGGGAGTGATAGATCCAAGAGTGATTCTGTTAAGCCTGAGAAACAGAGATCTAGCCACTGTATATCTATTTCATTGAGTTAGACACACAACATATTCAGTTTTGGGAGTGTCAAAGGGTGATGCAAAAAACTGGATTGGGCTGCAGAAGCAGCATCCTCCCTCAGTGGAGCCTGTTTACTTCCCAGAAGAAACAAAAGGAGAGTTTATAGATCCTTCATGTTTCCCCTTTTGACTGGGTGATGCCCCGCTGTGACTCGACAGGCTATAGCCCCTCGCTTGGGTCAGGCTGCTGAACAAACCATGGTGTAAAAGATTGTCCTGATGGGACCCTGTTATGAGAGCTCAAATCCTGTGTTCATACTGATAGCATAGCGCAGCTTGTCCCGTAAGATGCTCTTTTTGCTGTAGTTGGGCAGCTTGAGCAGGTTGAAGCATGTTGATGAAGTGGGCAGTCGACCACCAGGTTCCTTCTTGCGGATGGTGAAGAAGCCCCTGAGGACACTGCCGAGTGTGTCTCCAGTGTCCTGCATACAGAGAGGGTCTGTTAGCACTAATGCAATAATGTATGAGAAGAATTCATCTCTAATGTAGGACCAGGCAGGACCAGATCAACACGGCCCTGTGCCTCTGACCAACAAGTTTTAAGAGCTCCTCCTGTAATCTGCTGTCACCAAATCCACCTACACGTATTGCCACCGCTGCCCTTGAATCAGTAATTAAAAACAATATAGTCAAAGGCAGTGTCTTAGAGACCCAAATCATCAGGTTTAGAACACAGAAAGTACACAAATGTTTAATCCAGAATTTTACATTTTTGTTTCTAGTGTTACAAACAGATGTGTCTTACCAAAGCAAAAGGTGGATTTTATGTCATATATGAAAACACAACAGAATCTGTAGGCTTTGGTCTGGCAACACTAAAAACAAATGACTCTATGTCAAACCATGCCCTTTACAGGAAGTGAGGTTCTATCAGGCCCTGCCCACCTTGGTCACTGTTACAGCTGGACAAATCCTATCGGAGCTGGTCTTTCTCCCATTTGAAACAGTTAAAATGTAAGAAGAAAACTCAAAATCTTTATGAATCTTTTATAACACTTTATATTATAACTGGCAAATGACCTGTTGTCATTTAACATCGGATGTTCACATCAACAAAATACTTTATTTCCACTAAATCCTCCTATATCACCTAACATTGTTAGTATTAGACTGTTTTCTCTTGCCTTTGATTGCAAATAAGTTCTCTTTGTAATTTCCAATGTTGTAGTAACAAATTAAGATTTTACCATAATACATTGAAAAAGACTCCGCTAACACAATAATCTTCTGACTGGAATTGCCTGGCAACAGCTGCTTAGAAGAGGGTTTTTCTGTTTCTGATTGGTTGGTCAGTTAACCAATCAGAGAGCAAACATAGGGTCAGTAGAGTGGTGCAGGGATGATGTACTTTTGTAGGCCCATGTTGAAGTTAGCATTGCGCTGGTTTTGCTCAATGGTGATAAGCTCTGTAGTAAACAAAATATAAGGAAACATATATGTTCTGTTCTTTGTGATAATCTTAACAAATAAACCATTTTTTCTTTTTTTTTAGCTTAAATGTAATAATTGAGAGTAAAAAATTATGCTATTAAGCTACTGTCAAACTACAACATGGTCATTTGACTTGATCCCTGGCCATTTCTGTGATCCTTGTTAGCAGTGTGTTAGAAACCTTCCTTTTAAACACACAGCACTGCTTTAAAATTCAAGATAATTCAAGATATTATAATCAAATGCACTTTTGGTAAAGATGCCCTTAAGTTTTCTTCTGGCATTGAAACAGTTCAAGAGATTAAAGCAATTAAATACATATTCAGAAATAATGAATATTCTTCTGATAGCCCTGTTTGCTTCATGCAGAGACATTAGCATTCATTTCATTATATTTCTTAAACATATAAAAACTTTTAGACCCTGATTATTAATGTAAAAATTCCCCTCTCCTCAAGCTACATTGTACACTTTTGACGACATGTTTACAATTGCATTTAAATCCCAAATGATAAATTCAGGATACATTACAGATTAAAATTGTGAATGGGTTTTGGCATAAAAAAAAAAAAAAAAATCATTTTCATGCCACTGCCCCCAGCCCTTTTCTGATGTTTTTGTTTATTCTCACCTGATCATCCGAAACTTCCACACATCGGATGGAGAAAGGTGGTTTGAGGTAGGCAAAACCTAAAAGAGGCGGCCTTGAGCAGCTGGTAACAAACTGAAGAGAAGCAAGGTGAAAAAGGAAGCAATGGTTAACAAGCATGTATTATAAACCGAAAATATATTAGCTATGAAAGTCACTCAACAAATACTAGAAACAATTTGGCATAAGATTAAACAGAGGCTGTATACCTCCTCAAGAAGCCTATGGCAAAATTAAATTCAGTTTAAAACTGTACACAGCTTACACTGGTCCAGGAATAAATTGGCAGAGATTAAAACCTGTGATTTTTATTTAAGTTTCTGGATTAGTCATAAATCCTGTGGTGTTTGGTGTTCTATATTTTATTATTTTTGATACACCTGTATATTGAGCAATAAAAGACCCTTCTCCACTGCTTCCACTGTTTCACGTTGGCCCTGTGAATGTTTCTCTTGATGAGTACCAAAATAGTGCCTCGTCAGCATAGATGAGGTTGTCACTGTACAGCTGCACAGAACTACCATGAGGTCCCAACAGAAAAACTATGGGGGGCATTGAGGCGATAGTGAAGGTGTCTCTTGGTCCATGGCTTTTTGTCACAGCAAAAAGATACGATTTTTTCTACAGACGATCATGAGTATTGAAACGAAATCCTGCTCAAAGTGCTGGAGAGTGGAGAAAGTCATTCAGCAGTGCAAAGCAGATGACGTGGGTGCCATTCTCTGACAAATGTGTTCAGCAGTGTCTTGATGTTACATTCATGTGTCTGCTCTGCTGAACTACTAGACACTATCCCCAAGAGAAAGAAAACATATAAAAAATTAGTACAGTTCAGACAAAGCTAGCCAATATCGCTAATAAGAAATGCACCCTTATAGTAACTAAATGGAGAGACTCCATTCCCTCAACACATGGCCAATAGATGAGGGTGGGTATGTGTCATTCCCCTCTTAAAAGAATCAGAAACAATATTAGAGGTTGGACCAGGAAATACTCAACCACATGGCAACCCTTTTAATCCTTCGAAGACGTTACATCAATGTTACCCTCCATTTTCTTTTCGTTAGTTTTCTATGAATTTGTCTGATTATCATCGATATATATATGACTTTGCCTGTACAGACATTTTTGTTCAATTGTCTGACTGTAGGATTACTGTTGATCCAATGCTTGAGGAACAAGAGAGTGGGCAGGGGATTTTTTCACCCTTTTCCTGTGCTGATGCTCTTTTACTCAAAAATGTAACATATTTGTAGATTTAAAGAATACTGGTCAAAAAGAAGCAATGAGAGTCACAAAAAAACAACAATTTACTTTAAGAAACATCGCCCTCTCCTCAGCGGTAAAGTCACTGGACAGAATGTCCCACAGCCAGATGATGACACGATGGCTGCTGTGAAAACCTCCATAATAGACTGTGTGTTTCCTGATTAAAAAAAGAGAGGGAGACAGGAAGGCAGAAGATGGAGATTACAATCTTGCTATTTCAGGATGCATATCCAAAGAGGAGCTTTGATAAATACAACTGTCTTAATGACACTTTACATATATTCAAACATACTTTAGGTCATCCAGGTCAATCTCAGCATTGTCTCCAGAGACAAGACGCTGAACCTCAGGCGTGGAAAACATGTGCAGCCACTCTGGGTTAATAATGGAGCGGAAGCCTCTGATGAAGGCTGCTGTTTGCTCCTTAATCTGCGTGTGCATGCGGAAGTGAGCCATGAGGTGGATGTAACTGATTCTGCAGGAGAGGATGAAACAGACAGTTCTTTAATTTACTGTTCAATTATCAACAAAAAGCTTAAAGTTTAGTTTTTAAATTTGTTGGTATCCTTTTAAAGTTTGTTTGATTAATTTCACATCAGATATGGATTAACATACTTGTTTTCATTGGTGACTGGCATCGTTTTCCCACCAGGTATCAACTCGTGACAGACAAGCTGCAAGGCAACAAAGACGACATTTTTGACTTCCTAAATCTATTCAGCTTTACTTTATTGTACATTTTTCCATTCTTACCTGCCCCATCACATCCTCATCATAGGATAAAGTCAGTCCCAGATCTCCTACGTCGCCATCGTAGCGCTTTAAGAGAATAAATGTGTGAGATGGAGATGAAGCAATTCCAACTTAGTAAAATTCAAGTATTATTTCAACAGACCTTGATGGAAGTGAGGTTCTTGTAAAACTCAGAGTCCAGTGAGGGGAGCTCATCAATGGAGCTATAGAAAGTGCTGTGATGATGGCCCAAGACTTGGCTTAGGAAGAAGGAGGCAAAAGGGACGTCCACAACGATGCCCTGAACATGGAAAGTTAACAGTTAAATATTCACATAACAGCAATGTTAACACTGAGGTCAAAGGGCCTCATTCACCGGTATCCTCTTCAGAGTGTTCTTGCATTTGTTCCACACATAATTCCTAAAAAAGTTTAATATTTTCAGGGAATTTACATTTAGAGTTATTAAGTAGGACTTTTGGCTTAAGAAAATGGATATCTTTATTTTATATTGTGCTCAAGGTATTTTTTTTGGTAAGTTTTATTCATTTTTTGATGAAGACTTTTGGTTACTGTTGCTTTAACAGAGCACTGGTGTTGGCGTTAAGTATCCGGCTAGACAGGCAACAGTGAGCATTGTGGAGGCTCGACTAGCTGGGGAGCCATACGTTTTTTTTTTACCATGATTGCACCTGTGTGTTAAGAAATCTTCCTGAAAAACTTATCCTTGTGATAAACACTGGAATAAAGTGTTGTGTGTCATAACTCAAGACAGGCTTGGACTGGATGATTAACTTGGAGACACAGGGAAACGTGCGTAAGCCACAAGACTACCAGCTAGCCAAAGTTTGTCCGATATATGCCCCTTTTGTGTGCATGGTTTTTAAGGAGAATTTAGGTAAAATGCTTTAATCAATACTTGAGTTTCTCTGGTACATTATCACACAGAGGGAACTGACAAATCATTTCATTTCAAACAGGTTATAAAAACTTTTTTAAAGAAGTTGCTTTTGGAGTCACATTGCTCTGCCTCACCTGAATTTGCTTCACAGCAATAAATATGAAAAGCAGCAAGCAAGGACTCTAACAAAGTTTAAAGTGTGGCACAAACTTTGATTCTCTCTTGTAATGATGAAGTAATTTCGTTCATTTCATTTTTATTTCACTCTAGGTAAATCTTACTCACAGACTTTGAATATTATTATTTATGTCTTAGTAATATTGTTTTGTATTTGTCTGTCACATGCAGTATGTACAGTTTTTAGCTTTTACATTGTTTTTGGAGCAGAAGCTTCAAATAATCCTGCCAATAGTGTCTGCTTGTGCTTGGAGGGGAATTGCACTAATTCTTGTATCTTTTTTCTAAAAGCATTTGATTTGATTAAACATCATACAAATATTCTAAAAGATCATACAAATGCATCTAGGTACCCACGTGTGAAGGTAGTTTTTGTTGTTTTAAATAAATGTCAAATAAAAAAAAAAAACATGTCATGTTTTTATCATAACATTTAGCAGTGAGTACCATAAACTACATGATTGAAATAATAGTTGACCATGTTTAATGAATGCATTTGTTTGTGTTGTTTAATATTAAAATATTTCTAATATTGAATTAATTTTAAATGACTGTAAAATATTACAAAATGCAACTTTATTACATCTTTATAAACCAGCATATTTTAGTCCCCATAGCTACAAAAACAATAATTTTACTCTGTCTTATCATCACTCAAATGTGCCTACCACCTCTTTTAATGGTTCTTGGAGCTTTTTCTGAGCCAAGAAGAAGTCCCAGAAAAGAAAACTTTGGTGAATGTGAAAGAACATAAAAGCATAAATAAAAATCAGTAGTTTACCTCATAAACAGCTTTCCCAAGCATCTTCCCCACAAATTCAAATAGCTGTAAATGGTTCTCATGGATGTAAGACGTGGGTGAAGGATACAGCCGCTCATTTCCACTTGTGGTCTAAAGAAATAAATATCACAAAAAAACTAAATTAATGTAACCAGTAAACGTTTGATGGGTTAGAGAGTAAAAAACTAAATTGTTTTTTCTTACCTTGAACAGGTTGAGAGCAGGATTGAAGACCTTCTTTATAATTTCCTCTAAAAACTCTTTAAAAACACCATCCTGATCAATACCGGCCTCGTCTACTCCCAGATCATTGACAAACTTCACACGAATCACACCTTTTATAGAATTCACAGGTAATCTGCGGAGCTGGTCATATCCATCCTGAGAACAGAGGTGAAAGAGAAATTAGTTAAGTGATCTTAAACCTTACTAAATGACTTCATCTGCTGAGTCCTTACCTCCAACATCCTTGAGCGACGAATGGTAATATGTGTGACATGTGGTGAAGCAGAACTTGTTTCTACCAATCCTAAACTTTCTTTTTCTTTTGTGACAATGTTCCTGAACAGCAGCACCCTCTAAAATGGGAAAGAAAATCAGTTTTAGAGCAGAAAGTGAAAATGACATCCGACCTTACATGAAAGGATCCAGTTTACTCACGTTTTTATGTGGAATGACATGTGGGATGTACTGCAGTAAAAGCTGTGCTCTCTTCTTGCCTTTCTCAAGCTCTTGAAACAACAGGCTGGGCTTCAAGTCTCTGAATACGACACCACAATGATGCAGATTTGAGAATTACAATGTTACCACCAGGGCTATTATGAAACACAAAGCTTCTATGTTCAGTGATTTAGAGTTTGTATTTACTTGCGCAACCAATGTTCATCAGGGGTGAATCTCCGCCTGCAGTCCCGCTCATAAAGCACCATCAACCAGCCATGAACACTGTGGAACAACTCAAGCTTCTCTCCCTTTGCGTTTTCTATTAAAACACAACAGAAAAGAGAGCTGAACAATACAGTAAAACTGGAATTGTGATGTCTATTTGATCAGCAATATATATTAATTTGTTTTTTTCAACATAATATCACCAGGGAAATCTCAGAGAGGTTAATGATCTCATTCACAAGAGTGTCCTGGCCAAAACAGGCAGCAGCACAGTTAAGAAGTTGAAGACATAAAACAGTTAACAAAAAACAAAACACAAAAACAACCCAGAGTCACAGAGCAGAAAGTCATTGGCAAACGCATCCATGGCCTGATTCATCTTCTTCCAGTGCCTTTACTCAATGTTTTTGAGAATTTAAAGATATCAGCTCCTCAAGAAACTAATTTTACTGTAGCAGATTCCAGGCCGCAGTAGCAGTACATGTAAAACTTATTTTACCCATTTCAAGATAAATTTTGGGGAATGATAGCAAAAATGAGTTTTGTGACTGGGTCACTGAGCTGAGACTGTAGCATACAGAACTTTTCACATTTCCAAAATCCTACAAGTATGAGGAAGGCAGATTAAGTATGGCCCTGTAAATCAGGATATTCCAATGATTTAGTCTCTCAGTAGCCAAAATGACCACAAACTAACTTGATGATGAAGTAAAACATTAAGATAGCGCCTTCAGATTTGTTATGAACTTCAATGCTGGACAGTATAACTGATCCAGTAGTTTAATGTATCCAATGATTTTAGGCACTGGGGGGAAAAACACCATACTTAAATCAAGGTATTAAATTGACATCAACAAGTCTTTTACACAGCAAAGAATAAAAAAGATACTTTTCAAATAAAAAACACGGATACAACCACAACTTTACAAGTTGCTCATTACAAAGCTCAAAAGAGTAAATTGTCATTCAAGAAACAGTTGATAAAATGACACAGTCCCCCTGAGATTAAGAGTCAACAGGTTGTGAATTCTTTGAGTCTGTAAAAATCACAAGTTTTGTTTTATATGGATTTAAAATCAGATTTAACTCACTGAGAGTGTCAGGCAGAGTACATAAATGAAGGCTTCTTGTTAAAAGACAGAGAGACAAATGCTCATTGCTGATGAGCAAAAATTAAGTGTCATCTGGATATAAATTGAAATTTGCATAGGGAACATTTGAAATAAGAAATAGGGATTTGATTAATTTGAGTTTGATTTTTTTTGCCTGAGCAATATGACAATACATACATATAATAATGAACCACTGTTAACTCTAGCAGTGTGTTTTTTGGTTTTGTGTATGGCAGAGTGCTTTTTTTTTTTCCCAAAATCGTCCTTCAAATTAAATCTAAAAAGCATCTTTTCCTCACCACAAAATTGGCCCCAATTAATCTAACAACTAGTTTGGTTTATACCCAACACCATCATAAAGATATGAGAGCATGGTCTTTATACAAGGACCTCCATGAAACAGGAAGTATGTATACATGCTGAGTAAAACAAAACTTTTTCCCCAATTAAATATTTTTTCTCTTTGAATCTTGAATTTTGCCACGTGTTTAACGCAAATTGCCATTTTCAAATAACAATAAAATTAGGGGTTGCACAAGTGCATTGGTCTAACACAGGTGTCAGCCAGTATCTGCATCTTTAGCAAACACAGCAAACCGAGTGGGATAAACAGATGTTAGTCTCAGATATTTATCCAGGGTGTCACATAAAAAGGTATGGCAGCTGACATCAAGCACATCTATCTGATAATTCAGAAAAGAGGAAGTGACACCTGAAATACACTAAAATACATACAATTTTAGAACACGATCCACTATTTTTCAAATAGAAATGCGATTCATTGAACAGGTGGAATACAAAACTTTTTCAAATATATATTTTTTATCTCATTAATACTTGAAGTTTCAAGAGTAAGTGATTTCCTGTACTCACCTAAGATGCCATCCCAGATCA
Source organism: Cetoscarus ocellatus (assembly GCA_037902135.1). Taxonomy (NCBI): domain Eukaryota; kingdom Metazoa; phylum Chordata; class Actinopteri; order Labriformes; family Labridae; genus Cetoscarus; species Cetoscarus ocellatus. The sequence continues at coordinate 1,060,999 of JBAMNC010000421.1, forward strand.
TCTTGTACACAAATGTGTTCAGAAATGAGGAGATGGTGATTAGCTCTTCTATCTTGAAAGATGTTTGTTCTTCATAGACTTCAATGTCATCCAGAATCCTGTAACACATCAAACATGTATCACTATCACAACAACTGATATGATGTGCACATTTCATAGTTCAAAGTTCAGCTGGGAGTAATTACGTTATGAGGTGCCGTGAGCAGTCACAGAATAGCATGAGCATGGATAGGAGCTGCTTGGATTCTTCAGTGTCATTGTTCAGACACTCCATGAAGAGTTTGAGCCCCCCCTGTGGGCCAAGCTCACATATGAAGGCCCAAAGTTTGGGTAAAAGGTCATCAAGGTGTGTCAGACCTGCAGACCAAAAAAGAAAGTACAGTAACTAACAAAATATTGAACCTTATAATATTTACAAATACAGAGTTATTTAGAAAATAATGAAAATTAGTCAAATTCCGGTGCCAACCTGTGAGAATCTGGAGTCGTATCTGTGTGAGTGTGGACAGAGCTGTCTGGTAGAGCACACAGATGCTGCAAACCTTCTGAACTTCAGCAGAGTCTACTCTCTTCCCTCCCACTGGTTTCAGGATGTTTCGTACAGAAGCAGACTTCTGAAATGCTCGCTTAAAGAGGTCTGTGAGAAACAGAAAAACACACTGATGCAGAGATCTACACAAACAGGACTTATTGTTTCATATGTGAACTCATTTGAGTGGATGACTCACTCTTAACAGGTAGATTGTTCTGTGATGTGCTGGGTTGTGGAGGCGGGGGAGTGGGCTCCTGACTTTCCAGTTTTTTAGAGAGGACATCACTGAAGAGTGTTCGAATGACAGAAACACCCCACAGGTACTGAAGCTGTTTGGTGACCAGCGGCATTGATTCATTTAGGCTATAGAAAAATAAAACAGAGCATATAGAGAAAAAATTGAGGATCTACTTCGAAGAAGAGTTCATCTACTTTCTGTGAAAAAATGCAATAATTAAAAGTACTTTCACGGCATAAAACAAACGGTAGTACTTGTATTTCTTCCCTTTGAGATTAAGGATATGAAACACTTTAAGGGGACTGGAAACCCATTTTTTCTCTCCTTACATTTACATTAAAGCTTGTGTGAATTACTTTTATAAGGTAGTTTAAGCCCCCCAATGGCAAATAGTGTTTTTTTCTCTTTGCTGATCTGATACTGTTCATGTATAGGCATTGTTTTCTATCAAAAATTATTTTGCTTTCTTCTGTCTCTCAAATGCGTCACTCATTAAGAATCTTTCCAGAGGAGCATGTTAACGCCTAACCTGGCACCTACTCCATAATAGCAGTTTCAGATATTGGAAGAAATCATAGTATTAGCAAGAATTATCAAATTTGTCACTGATGGTCTATTTTAATTGTGTAGCTCATTAAGAGACATCCCTCATTGTTTTGAGGTTTGTTCTATTGCCAGCTAAAAACTCCTCACAGAGGCTTAAACATTGCATTACATTTGATCCAATAAGTCAGAACATCAAAAGACAATGAAAATGTAAATGAACACACCAAAATTTCCTGATTTGGTTCATTTGGACACTCAGTGATTAATTTGCCCTTTATGCATTGTATTTCCACAAAAGCTCTGTTAAAAAGCTCCACTGTTGTAGCATCTTATGACATTTATATTGACTCTGAAACAGCATGATAACTGGTGTCAGTTAAAACGGTCTTGAGGCATTGCTGGTGCACAAAAAAGCAAGGCACAGTGGGAGCTCCCTGTACACACAGTCAGATATGCACACACAAAGCTGTGCTCTTCTTTGGCTCCATCATTGTCATTTTTTGCCTGTTTTACAACCTGTAACAACCTGAAAAGATGACACAGTGAGGATAGCACCTTGTCTCCCACTCAAGCCTCTGTGATGTGCAAAGTATTAGCAAAGCAACACAGAGGCATAACAACCCCACCTAAAAGTAGTACTTTAAACAAGTGTGCTGACCCGTAGTCTACAGTCTGTGAGAACCAGCCTAGAACAGGGTGCCAGTGGGTGAGATTGGACTTCTTTTGGGACACATATCTCTGGCAGTAGGACAGCATGTCAGTCAGGTCCTTCACAAAATGATTGGCCTCTTCTTCCAGGACTTTTTCATTGAGATAGCCCAAGTGAATCAAGTTGCCTGTTAAACATCAGACAGACAAAATGTTTTAATTAATAAGCTTAAGGACACAGTCACACATATGCAGACATTGGTACACATTAAAAAAACTAATATTAATCCAAAATGTAATACCAAGAAGACAGAGCGTGTGGCTCCCCTCTAGACACACACAGATGTCCAAACATTGCTCTTCTCTGCTTAGAAACAGAATGAACTTCCGCAGCAGGTCGTGTGTCTGAATGGATGCCATACACTGTTGAAACAGAGCAGATGTCAGAACACTAAATCATGAATTACTGGTCTGGAACAACATCATATAACTTGAAAAAGGGGCTCATACCTCTGGTGTGAGAGCATTAAGGTGGAATATTACAGCCGGAACTGACATGATGTGAATGAGGAATGATCTCAGCAGATTATCAGAGAAGTGAGCTGCATTGACTGGCCTGAAAATGTGGGTTAAAAGACAGCATCAAATTAAAAGACATAAAATACGAAGTGAATTAGATAAAAAAATGTGTCATCCCCTGTGTGCATTAAAAGTGGATGCTATCTTTGTTACCACAATTTTAAAATGAATAATCATCAGTTTACCTTCCCTGACTCACCTAAATGCCAGAGTAAATATTGCTGTAAGCGTTCCTTTGGACAGAGATGGTTTAGAGCGAGCCAGTCCATTGGTGAGCAGTATCTTAACATAAAAAGTTGACAAAACATACTATTTTAATTCATTTTAAATGACATATGGAAAAAGAGGGTTTCAATACTTGATAGAGCTGGGCAATTAATCAAGCTTCAATTTCAGTTACAACTTTGACTCTTCATAATCATGAATAACCATACTGGAGATGCTCATTCCATCCCTCGGTTTTGACATGTGTGGTAAATGTTTAGGTGTTGTGTTCTGGCCACCAGAATATCTTATCACTACCTAAAGGACACTGTTTAATCTGTCAAAATGTATTTAATGTTATTTAGTGTAACTTCAAAACTAATATTTTGTTCACTTGTTTTATTTATTGCCTGTTACTCAGTTTGCCAATAGTGTCTGAGATCAATAAATGCATGTGATGCAAATGTAAGAGCACTTCATCATTGTGTGTTATTTACAACTGTGATTTTACTTTCAAATAGAATCACAGTGATTATTATTTTAGCCATAACTGAGCAGCCCTCCTACTAAACCAATCACATAATGAAGCTGAAAACAAGGATTTGTTATACTGAACCTGCAGTATGGAATAGAATCCCTTTTGATTGAGATGGCCCATTATGTTCTCACAAATCCTTGTCAAAGCAGGTCTCAGAGCCTCTCCTATAACAATGAGGAGAAAATATTATGTATTTCTTTGCAGGGAGCATGTTTTCAATAACAGCAGTTATATTTACAATACAGAAACTCAGACTATCTAGGACTCACCCTTCCCTCTGACTATCCGCCAGGTTGAAGTGTCTGTAAATGTCACCAGCATGGTGAGGTACAATGTTACCAGCTTATTGTCCTGAAGTATATCAGGCTGAAAGTCACAAAACAGACAGTGATAGTTGAATTAACATAGGAAATAAGCATTTCAAAAATATTCTTGCAGAGTCAAATTAAGACTAACCTTCAGATTTTTAATTTGTTGACAGCAGGTCCACAGCACATCTTTTATCTGTTTGAGCCAGGGAATGGTGAGGTCTTTAGACAGAGCCAGGGAAACATACCAGACCTGTGGGCCAAATGTGAGAACAGTCTCTCAGAAAACAGTGCTGTTTGAACAAGTCTTTTAGAGGTTAGAAAAATGTGCACACTCACTTTAGGTTCATTTTCAGCCTCCATGCTAGCAAGAATTGCTCGACAAAGCTTTTCAAACCTCTGTAAGGTGGACAAATTTAAGTAACTTGAGTCATACAGCCCAGCATAATTAAAAAATGCTACTGTTATTTTTATTGCCATGTAAAATGACTTCAAAAAGTAGGCACTAAGGTATTCCACAGGTATTTCAATAAACTATTTGTGGGCTAGCTTAAACTGCAAACATTCTCACTATATTGAGCTCAAAAGAAAAACTTGTAACTCACCATCTTATCCCCTGGACAATATATGAATAGCAATTTACGAGCAATTTTGAATATTGAGAGTGCATTTCTCTTTGTTGCCCCAGGTTCCGAAGCTTGAAAATATTCATCAACCTCATTCCTGGTCAGATAAAAAAAAAAAAAATTGAGTCATTGATATTACTGGTATAAAGTTTGATGTGGTACTTTCATTTTAACCATCTATCTATTCTTTGACTCCAAAAAATAATAAATTACATGAAAATTTTTAAGTTTGTACACAACCTTAGTTGCTTCTGTAGTCTGCAGCGGCAGAGAAATCTTCTGACCAAAGCTTGGATTTGGATTGCTGCTTTTTCCTTCTCCTTCTGTCCTTTCCTTTCCTCCCTGGCCTGTCTGGCTTTGTCCAGGAACTCGGACTTGGAGCTTTGAGGCACACTGAACATTGTGCATCCTGGAACAGAAGATGATTTTTTGCCTTATCAAGAGATATTATATAAAATCATTAACTGATCACCCATATTATAACCTTTTTTCTTTGCCCTTATATTGCCAAGATGTTTGAGGTAAGATCCTAAAGCAGCCTTTACAAGAAAGAGCAAACAAAACAAGACAAACCACTGCATACATTAAAAACAACTTCAACTACAAGGCAAAGAATATCCCTAAAATCTATAACAAGCTCTCACATGATCAGTGGTCCTTCAAGAACACAACACTTTTGACCACATTCTGTTTGATTTTCCTAATTTGGCTTTGCAGAACCAGTGGATTTCATCTGAGTTGTTCCCTGTCCACAGTTCACTGTGAAAAAGCAGCTTTTTCCAGTATGAAGAGGCTAGAGCTACAAGGATAGGCAAAAAGTCACAAGACTGCACCAGGTAAAAAATGAAACTGCAATACAGGATAGTATAGGAGATGGATGAAAGCTTTCAAAGATCAATTCATTAACACAAGCATACAGGTGCTACATTATTTGAATTGTTGATAAAAGTCTATCCATTGGATCAGAAAGAATGAAGTGGTGACCAAAGGATTTTACAATGAGAAATGTAGTGGTAATGAAGCAAATAGGTGCATGATATTCTGAATCAAGAATAGATTAAAATGCATTCATACAAACCGTAACCATAACAATTACAGACAAGGGTGTAGCTTCCTCAAGCTTTTTTTTTTTCCTGGCACTGAAATAGAAGTCAATCTTCATCTCAAGCATTTTTGCTAGAGAACGTATGAGTTAAAAGATAGTTTAGGGTCCCAAAACTGACTTACTGAGGGACACCTCAACGGTGATCTCAGGAGTCAGATTTATGACCCTCTGCATGGATACACTGACTCAAATCTGTGAAATACTTTCTTATTATAGTTTTGAGACTGACAACAGCATTGCAGCGTTTCAACAGCAGATCTTATTGACATGTTGATGTTAGCTTACGGGCACAGAAATCCGCTTTCAAAACTGAGTAAACGCTGACCGTACTGCATCCTAACAGCCGCACAGCATCAGATTGTTTTGTGCAAGATAGCAGTGAACTTACCGGCAAAATATTCCTCGACTGAAGCTTCTCTCCGGCCTTTAGGCTCCACTAACGCTATGCTTCTCTAATCATTTGGATGTCCTTCAGGTCCAAGCAGGAGGGAAGCCGAACCTGAATGAAGACTAACTTGCCATCTCTAGGGCATCGTGCGATATAGTAAAAGATGGGTCTGGGATAGTTAGCACACAGGGTTAGCTCGTTGCTTTTGGCAGTGTTGCTAACGCAGGAAGATAGTTTTCTCCTTTAGGCAACACTTTTCTGAATCCCCGTTAACTTGTGTTCGGCCTGCTTCCAATGACAGCACTAAAAACACCGGGAACATACCGTTTCTAAATGTAAACAATGAGAAGTGGTCCGTACACTGACTGCAGCCATTAATCCCCAGTGTCGCATAAAATGTTTCCGGGTACTTTATCCAAATATAAAATTCGTAAGTTAAAAGTCTCCGACAACCGAAAATGTGGCGTTTAAAATATTGTTTTCGTTCACAAAGTAGCAAAAGCAACTTTATGTCTAGGGTCGAATAAATCCGTCGTTCAGAGCACAGGGCGAGTGGTGGGGGGGACTGTTTTTGGTGTTACACATTCAATAGCGGAAATGTGTATATACAGGCTAAAGCTAATGCGGACACGGCGTTATTTCAACCAATTCAAAACTAAAAATGTTAATTGTTGGTCAACAGAAAAACGGAAGTGTCTACGTTACCTCTACTTCTTTGTACATCGAATCGAACATCGCCGATATTAAACATCATAATATGCACTGTCTCTTTAAATAGGATACTTCAAACGTTGACGTAATTTTTATAACTGCGTAGCGCTGGACCGGAAGGAAATGGGTGTTAGCTGATCGGCGCTAGTGAGCTTCAGTTCCGAAGTCTGCTGTGGGTTCTATGGTAAATAAAAGTACTCTCTTGAAAGACAAGGACCAACCACGAAAGGAGAGTCTATGTTGGAAACAATTTTGTGTTTGTAGTGGCATATTCCGTCTGCAATGTACGATGTGCTCCTTCATAAGGACCATTTTAGTTAACGCTGACTAGCTAGGTAGCTAGGTCTTTAGCCGTGCTAATTCATAAAAATAACTTTTTACTCTCGCACTGATCAATTTGTTAAACTTGACGGCATGGATGTCTTCAATTTACGCAGTCGATATAGAGGCGATCATTACTTCTTGGTTCTGTGTATCTCATCGCTATTTCACTCAGGGTAGAGAAGATCGCTGGTTGTATTAAGGAGGAGCCCATTTCCTCAACATTCATGCCATGTTCCCCTTGACTGTGCTGTGACTGTGTCACATTTCAACTCTAACTTATTTTCCAAAAACACGAACATGTTTCGGCGTAGGTTATATGTCTCTCACTACATTGTTTGCTTTCCTTACATCATAGTACTTAAATCAATAATCATTTATATATTTTACTGTTTGATAAACGCTTTTATTTATAATGTTACTTAATTTTAACAGTTTTTATATATTTGTAGATGTGTGTGTGTGTGTGTGTGTGTTAAACAATGCACTAATCTATTTCCAATGGCTTGGTGTGGAAGGTTATTTTAGGCTCATTGCAGCTAAAAAAGCCAAAACAGTGAGAACCACTGCTTTGTTAGGTAAGGTCAGAGTACAGAACAACACCATCTTATCCTCATCGAAACCATAATCCGTTTGAACGTGGTCTTGATTGTCAACAGTTTAACTTGTTCCACTCCAAACAGATGAGAATATCAGTCCTGATCCATGTGTCCCTATTTGTTTTTCTTACGTGCTGCCTTAGGAAGAGATGTCAGGAGAGAGCGTGGTGAGCTCGGCAGTGCCAGCAGCTACAACCAGGACGACATCCTTCAAAGGCTCCAGCCCCAGCTCGAAGTATGTGAAGTTAAATGTTGGTGGAGCTTTATACTACACTACAATGCAGACACTAACTAAACAGGACACAATGCTGAAAGCCATGTTCAGTGGCAGAATGGAAGTACTCACAGACAGTGAAGGTGGGTTGGTTTATAAATATTTTTAATAAAATGAAGGACTTGTGAAGATGCATGTTTTTAATGTTTCAAAACTTTATATGAACAGGTTGGATCTTGATTGATCGATGTGGTAAACATTTTGGAACAATCCTCAACTACCTTAGAGATGGAGCAGTGCCGCTTCCAGACAGCAGGCGGGAAACTGAGGAGTTGCTTGCAGAAGCAAAGTATTACCTTGTCCAAGGCCTTGCTGATGAATGCACAGCCGCTCTGCAGGTAATATGGTGATAAAGAGGCATTCTTAGTGTCTTGTTGGTTAGAAAGTGGCTTAAGGTGGAGATTTAGGCCTAAGCAGGGGTGTTGTTTTCTTTCATCAATTTAAGGATGGTACAAAATGGCTATTTGAAGTATACAACATACACCAGTGATAACTAACCGGTTGCCCGGGGGCCACATCAGGACCCCCACAGCTTCCTATGTGGCCCCCGGCGTATTATCAAATTCAGAAAAATGTCCAGGGCAAAAATTTTGTTGAGTTTGAAAGGTATCTTTCTGCTGTTAAGTCCCTTAAACAACTGATGAATTCCCCAAAACAACTTTGTAACTGTTTTACTAGGCATGCCCTCATGTTTCAATTGTTTTACAGAAATCCACCTGTGATGCAATGTTTAACCAGAAGACGAGACACCGAAGCCAAAAATTGTGCTGGATAACATGTCAAGACAGAAGTAGCCAAAGTATCTCAGTTGCCCATGTAGCTTGCAGCAGTATGGGTGATAGGGACTAATGTCACATTTAAAAGCTTAGGAATAATAACAGTTCTGAAAAAATCAAACAATGTAACTTACAAATATTTCATTAGACCACATTATTTATATTGTTTCACGTTAACTTAAAGTCCAGCCCCCATAACGTATGTCAGGGAAAAAATGGCCCTCAGTGATGACATGAATTTGATGACCCCTGACATACACTGTATTGTAAAGTCTAGAAACTCAAGAATTTGTTTCATTCATCGAAAATAGTTAGTTTGAAAGTTTAAAACTGGATTACAACTTTACTGCCGATTCTATACACTGGGAATTACAAATCTGACATTTAGTAACTGTAAGATAAGTATAAGGGTTGGTAACAAAATCTTGTACTGATGTGATACCAGTACCAACTCATCTGAATCCTGCAGAAACCAAACCTTAACACAAGTTTTGGTGCTTTACTTCGGTATCATTCACTAACATTTAGAGGCAAAGAGGCTAAGCCACCTTTTCTTCCTATCGCTCTCCAACTAAAGAAATAGACATTGAAGTTGACAGAAGCATTATCTAATGAGCCCCAACAGAATACATAATAATAATAATGCTCCTTTTTTTTTTTGAAAAGCAATTTACGGGGCAAATTATTTACCAGTACTAAGTATTGATTTAGCACTAGTATTAGAGAAAACCCTAAGGATACCAAATCCTATACAAGAATGAACTCTCGCATGGCTGGGGGGAGGTTAAATATCCCTTACATCTTTTCAACAGTTTAACTTAGTAGCAATGCTCCATTTTACCTTGCACCATTTGTTGCAGTTTTTTCTTAATGGAAATTGTGTTTTCTTTGCCACCAGAACAAAGAAACATATGAGCCCCTTTGCAAAGTGCCTCTCATGACATCTTCTAAGGAGGAGCAGAAGCTTATTGCAACCTCAAATAAGGTCAGTGGTGCTATTTTTCTTCCAGTTGTGTAGTTGCACTATTGTGTGGTAAACTGGAAAAAAGTAATTGATGATTAATTTTCAAAACTCTACTTTTGATGTTCTCACAGCCTACTGTGAAACTGCTGTATAACAGGAGCAACAATAAGTATTCATATACCAGGTGAGCCTGACACTTATGGTCTCCAAAGCAAGCACATCAGATTAAAAAATGTTTGTTGATTTAATAATATGTCTAATTTTCCCACCCCAGCAATTCTGATGACAACATGTTGAAAAATATTGAGCTGTTTGACAAGCTGTCATTGCGGTTCAATGGTCGGGTGCTCTTCATCAAGGATGTCATTGGGGATGAGATCTGTTGTTGGTCGTTTTATGGCCAGGGGCGCAAGATTGCTGAAGTGTGCTGCACTTCCATTGTTTACGCCACAGAGAAGAAGCAGACAAAGGTAAAAACACACAAACATATAACAATATACAGTACATCATATGCTCCCTCTGAGGATGTATTTTGTCCTTTATTTAAGAAAAAGTTACAGTATGTTGTCTAAACACTCTACTTTAACTCTTGTCCTCCCCCAGGTTGAGTTCCCTGAGGCTCGCATCTATGAAGAGACCCTCAACATCCTTCTGTATGAGTCTCATGATGGGAGGGGTCCAGACAACGCCCTGCTTGAGGCTACAGGAGGCGCTGCAGGACGATCTCACCACCTGGATGAGGATGAAGAGAGGGAGAGGATTGAGCGAGTTCGAAGAATTCACGTCAAACGACCTGATGACCGCACTCACCACCACCAGTGACCTCACCTGCAACCTGTCGGCCTGTGTCTCTTAACCTGGACTGTCTTTGTACCACACCTGTGCCTTACACCACCCAGCGCCTCTTTGTCTCACATCCTCTCTTATTTGACCAGCTTTTTCTCCAGGAGATTACTGCAAGATGAGTGTTATGTAGTGGTGAGGTGATTTTATGTGTTTGTGTGTTGTCATTGCGTCATATTTGTTGTGTAGTCTTGTTCATTCATTGTTATTCATGATGACTTTATTCAATGCTTTCCACTCTGTATCCATTGATATGGTTGTCAGTCATTCATGCAGGTAACTTTTACTTGTTCATGTGAAATATAGTGTTATCAGAAAAAAATTGTTGTATTTGCGGTCCTACCTTCATCACATCAAGGAGAGCAAAAATGAAATGTAAGCAGCTAAAATTTAATGTAGATTATTTTTTGTCTCTCCTGTCATGGCTCTGACTGGTCTACTGTAAGTTCATCAGTGGATAAACGTGTTGTTGTACACAATGAGGCCACATGGGGGCGCTGTTGAACTCTAAGATGATGTTACCAAGTTTGTTTGGTAGCCTGCAGTTCATAGCAAAAGGTCCTTTTTTAAAATGTACTGATTTTTGATACAGTAATCACAGATGAATGCAACATTTCACTGTACTGCTTTTTTTTTCTTATTGTATGCATTTTCCCTTAACTTCGCTAAATGTTCATTATTTTCAGTGAATGGAACTTGAGCTGTGGCTGGAGGTGTTAAATTTACAGGGGGTGATTGAATGATGGGTGCTGAAGAAGTGAATGGCTGTAACCAGAGATCTCCCCAGCAGGAAGGGAATCCTGTCTACATGATTTGAACAGGCAGAGAAATTAGAGCTGTCCTTCATCGCTGCATTCATCATTGAATGAACTGTTTGCACACAAAAGTTTGGGTTAAAATATGTTGAACAATCACAGTTCATGTAGGTCTGTTGTACAAAAGTAAACATATATGTATGTTTTATATTTATACACACTTTATCACAAATAAATTTCTAGATATATTCTTTTGTTCTTTTATTTTCTAACTTTCCAGCATCGGTAAGCATACAAAATTGTTACACATTTCTATAAGTTGATAAGTCATGTTGATTGTTCTGAAGTTGAAACAGACTGTAGAATAAAGTAGTTTATTGGCTCAAAGTCAGCCTCAGAAAAAAAAACTGAATAAAATGATATTTAAAGTTCAACTTTTCATGAAGGTTAACTGAAAAATGTTATTCCAGGAAATGAAACATCTGGTAGAATTGGTTTTTGTACAATATAAAAGTTAATTCAGAATATCTGAGGTGTAGCTGTATGTGCTCAGGTGTGGTTCCTGTAGACATGTTGTCCCTGTAGGGGTCTCTTGATGAAATATGCAGGGGCCTCTTGAGTGTCTTCTCCCCCCCACATGTGTTACCGTGTCCTTACCCGAGTGGCAACCTACAGCAGCAAACAGCTTTAGTAATGTCAGGTCTTTTTATTCAGCACAAAAAAATCAGCAATATCACCACATTTCCTCACCACCATGAGGTGTCCGGTCTTGGCCTTGTACACCATGGGCTCCTGCCCAGTGCTGAAGTCCACTGCACTCTCTTTCCCTGCCTGGATTTCAATCTTGATGCTAAAATATCAACATGAACAAATGCTCAGGACCAAGATATTGAAAACTTTGTGTTTTTTTGTTAACATGGACTCACCTGCCCTGGACCACTTTGATTGCATTTTGTTTGTTAGCAATGATACTAAGTTTGGTTAGGAACTCAAACAAGTGGTCACACTGCAGAACGAGGTCCCCCTAAAAAAAAAAAAAAAATGGCATTAGAGGTGAAGCAAATTCTACCTTGAGATTTGTTTGTGATGATGAACTGTGTGACACGTGTAACTATAATGACGCAAGTATTTTTTCTTTTAACCAACTGTATACATCAGGTCTAATTACAGGAGAGGATTGCAACAAGAGCAGAGAGAAATATGAGAAGATACTTTCATTATAAACTGCTACAAAAATCCACCCATTGACAAAAAATGCTTGAAGTGTCAAGGATGATGTTTATTCAATTTAAAAACCAAGGTTGGAGTATTGTGATTGAAATAGAAATGACAAGAACAAATCAAAAATACAATTTGTACTTTCTTTAATCAAAATGTCAGATTTAACTCTAAAAATTGTATTCCCAATTTATTCTGGTAATTTCAGCTTTTCTTCAACATTTCATCATCATTTCTAAAATCATCGCAATTTTAAACAATAGTCATAACAGTTTGGCATTATTCTGTTTAACAATGTGTTTTTCATAAGTGTGGGCTGTGGCCCTCTGGTGGGACCCCAAGGTACTGCCCGGGGATTATGGGGGTTTAAAATGATCTTAAAATGCTTGATAATAAGTTTATAAATTTTATTTTATCTTATTCTTTCTTCTGTACAGCACCTTGGTCCACTGTTGTGGTTTTTAAAGTGTTTTAAGAATAAAATTGGATTGGATTGGGTTGGGTTGGGTTATTTTAGGTCCCTAAAATAACAAGCCAATGATTTAATTAACATGTCACCTTTATATTTATGTTGTCAGACTTAATAAAAGAAATTGTCAGAGTTAAAGTGGTACTGAATCAGCCAGTAAAGCATGCAACATTGTCTGTTGTGTATTTCCCAGTCATGAAAAAGTAGCCTGTGCCCATGGGGAGATTAACATTACTGGAAAAAGGTTGCAAAGTCACAAAGTGCATTAAAAGAAGTGGACTTTGGAAAATAAATTTAAGGTGACTTAGTGTATGCCAGATTAAAACACAAAACGTGAATGTGGCTTGATCATTGTTGTGGCTCAAAAAAACGTTTCTTTGGAATCTGAATACCTAGAATTACTGAGCTCTGTGCACAGAAACTCTGTTTTTGAAATAAAAGTATGAGGGTTAATGTAATACATGAATGTCATGTCATGTTTGAGTGTTTTGATGGGCTTCTGGTGTTTTCAGGTTTTAAATTTGACCCCAGCTTACCAAAGTTTGGGGGGGGCTGCTCTATGTTGTATTTCAACATTCATTCAACTTTATTCTTGAGATCATTTGTTATCATCAATTAATCTTCTTTCCCAAAGTGCAAAAGGCTAAAAGTCTCCTTCCTCTCATGTTTTTTTTCTCACCTGATCCAAGCACTCTTTCATAGCTGTCCCACTCTAACAGTGAAAAGACTGCATTTGTACATCCAAATCTTCTGAACACATTTGTTTTGATCACTTCCCCTGTGTCATGATTTACATTAACATAAAAAAGTAGCACAGATATACTCTACAAACCTTCTCTTTAGGGTCCTCACAGGTAATGTGGAAAACAATAATTCCATCAGTCAAGCTACTGACTGAAATACCTGCAACAACAACCACAGTCCCTTTAGTCCAGAACAAACAGGTGAGATGTATATGCAGTCACACTGTCCTGACCTTTGAGAGAGGTGTACAGCACTCTCTGTTTGATTTTGGCCTCCTCAATCACATAAGCTGCTGTCTTTGTGAGGATGAGCTGTCGAGGCCTCGGTTTGAAACCATTCCTGTCGTATTTAATCACTGGGACACTGTACTACAAACGAACAACACAACACAATGAGTAGTTTTTGATGACGACGTTTGGAGATATTCTTGTAAGATGATGTTTTTATTACCTTTATCTGCTCTTTGCAAACCATCTGGAGAACCCGCATGTTTATTTCTTGTTCACCTGAGGAAATTTGAAGATTGAAACAAGTATTTATTGATTGATATATTTTTTCAATAAAAGTATGATAATACTGGAATTCTGGGAACATACATAAATTCACTGTTAACTACCTATTCAACAGTACAGTATTTAGCAGTATATTAGCTGCTTATGAGTAATTACAAAGCACCTATTGGCAGCTAATTCTGTTCATCTATATTAAGGTAGGAAGTCCACATATATATATATTAGTTGTTAAATTTGTTAACTTTTTTTTTTAGTATTGTCCTTGTGTGTGTGTACATTATCAAAGAGCTGTTTGGGACATTAGGTCAAACCAAGACCTAAGACCTGGTGTACTGTACCAGATACCTACTGATTCTGGTGTCCATAAAAGGCTGAGCTACACTCTGGAGATAACTCTCCTTTTTGCCCTTGAAGATGGAGCTGGTAACACTCTTAAGTTGCAGCTGAAAAGCAGAGAAATATGAAGTTTATCAACATAGAAAGACATCCTAATGATTTGGGCTCATTAATTTTATTTACACGGGGTTTACCATGGCTTTTCTCTGGGGTGTGATCCCTCTCACATATTTTCGCACCATGAGACGATAATGAAGCTGTCTCAGAAGCTCTGATGTCTTGAAAAGCACAAAAAATGCCTGAGTAAAAATGTCTCCTTTTATTCAGCCCTTTTTTCATATGGTTTGTTTTTTCATTCGGGATACCTCTACAAGCACAGCCGGAGGAGTATGCCAGGTTGTTTTGTCCAAAACCGTCTTTGGCAGATTTTCTTTGAGTCTGTTCAGGTAATTCTGTCTTACAAAGGCCAGGTACTCAGAGTTATCTGTGGTTTTCGCTAGTCCTCTTGTCATGTAACCTTTGATAAATCTAAGATAGATTTTGACAATACAACATCAATCACAATGACACTCTTAGCATCAGTATCAAAGTAGACAAGCAGAGTTATAGTATCCTCACTTCTTGATGACTTTGACCGCCCAGGCTCTCCTCTCTCTCTCTTTCCTCGCCTGAACTCCTCTCCAGCATGTTTCAATCTTCGTGGCTGAGGATTACAAACAACCTTTTTTTTAACTCCCATACTAAAACAGTAATGTGCAATTTGTCGGCATAACTCTCGGAGCAGTTACCCGCTTCTTTTTGTTTTCTGAATTCCCCCTTTGCCCTGTATCCTTTGTATTTGGCCTGCAGTCGTGTTGCTGCAAATTCAGAGCACAACATGAATCAGTGAGCAGCTACAAAATTTGCACATGAATCAAATGGATTTGCACTCACCCAGTTCATGTTTACATTTCTCAAAAGCATCTTCTGTGGCATAGAGTGTCCGCGGATGACGGATGAATATTTTTGTACTGAAACAACAGGAAGAAAAAGTGGAACATTTCATATTACCAAATCACATGATAAAGCATTAGTTAGATACTCTGCTATCTGCCATCCTTAATAAACGTTACAGTGTGCCAGAAAACCACAGAGGAACAACACAAACTGCCCACTGAGCCTGTAAGTAAGATTCTTTATTTTTGTTCAATGATTACAGCTTTTATTAAATATCATTCTCTCTTCAGACATTTATCCATGCTCCCTGTTTCTGATACTATAGGAGCACTGTTTTAACTGCAAACCTCATGTAAACTACACCTGTTACATAATAAAAGAAATCATCATGTGTTATATCATGTGAATTTTAACATTCTTTGCACTCCTTAACATTGCACCATACAGGCTTGTGTAATAGTTCTTACTGCTCTCTTTAATACTGGCCAGTGTTGGATTTTTAACTTTAAGTGCCCATTTTATTTCTTTATATTCATATTAAATGTTTGCACAAAGAGAGAAAGTTAACCAAATCAGATCCATTTTTGTTGACACACCCAGTCAATGAAGCTGACCATATTCAGGATAGAAACACAGAAGTGTGTTATTGACACATTGGTAAAGTGTACAAAAACAGGTAATTCATATTTTGTATGGCATTAGTTATTTATATTTACAAACATGGTGCTTTAAAGAGGCATTAGCGTGAGTTTAAAGCTAAGGTCAGAGAGAGGGTGAAAGTATTAGTTATCAGTAAAGAATATGTAACTCCGTTCATAGAAGTAACCTAAAATAATCATCATTATTTCATGGATCACAGTTCTTAAAGTGGGGGGTGAGAGGTTCTTAGAAACAATAAATGGTATGTTTTGCCTTTTATTGTAAGGGATTACAGAGAATGAGTTCAATTTAATATAAAATCATAATTTGGTAAGATTTGTGCTGAAATGAGGATAATGTTTCAGAACAAAATCATAAAATGTTTTTACATGACAGCAATAGTGCCGGTCTGCTGCTCTTCAAAGACACACACAGTGGGGGGTCCCCAGCCCCTGGTATTGTTGTTGGGAAGGTCATGGCCTAAAAAGTTTGGAAACCCCCATTAAGAATAATTAACTGAATATTAAGTTACGCTTAACTGGCACTCTATTGTCTCAAAAAAATATATCTATGGTTGTGTTTATGAATAAGATTTAAGTACATTATTATTGCATCAAAGAATTTAGAGAAATATTTATAATTGATTTATTACATTTGAGGCTGTGTTCACAGACAAGCAATAAACATTCAGCAATGCTTTTTAAATGTAAGTTTTAGTTGATGTAAGACGTTAAAAAGAATAACAGTAAGACTACATAAACTACAGTGGTTGCAAATATTAGTTCAGTGTAAATATAACAAACAACTATGAAGCATTTGCTTAATATTTACGATTTCTATACATAAAGTTATAAATAATGTGTGCCAAGCATTAGTTAATACTTAAGTTGTCATTCATAATGCATTTTGAATCAAATCATATGACATTAATAAACATAGCTATTTAATGTCTTATTAATAAAAAAGCATCAGAAAATACTGTAACCATCTTTGATAAAGTATTAATACTTTTTTGAATTCCAGTACAAGAACAGTTATGGGTGCATTACTGATCATTTATACTTTCATCAGAACCGTTGTCCTAACCTTGACCTTCACATCGGCAGTACTGCACTTATTTGTCATTACATCATTTTTTACTGTGTTATATAAATTGATAAACAGGACTATACAGGTTATAAGTGAAGCGTTAACAAAAGCTTTAGTAATACTTTTCCAATGCATCAATAAAATATTTCTGACTGTGTCTATTAGTAATCAATACATTTAAAAACTTAATAGATGGTAAAAAAAATTTTTTTACTGATGATTAATTAATGCATAACAGTTTGTAAATAGGTTGTGTTAAAGGAAGGACAGAGATTTTTTTTTTCTTGGTTTAGATGCACTCGCTCTCTATTATTCAGAAGTGTTCCCTCACCGTCCCATCTTGTACTCATCAGGAAAGTAGCCCAGATGTTGAACCAGCACCTCCACTCCATCTGCAGGCTCTCCTCTCCAGTGGGGCCAGGTGGCAGGGCACAGGGGTTTATATCTGTAAGGTGCAACAAACATACCACTCAGCATGTGCTCCATCTGAGATATTTGATCCAAAAATCAAGTGTGTGGTCCTATCTCCGTTCTCCAACATGCCTCTTTAAAAAGACTTCATATTTGCGTCTGTATGCAAAACCAGCTCGCCTGACCCTGAGGTGCTCCATCAGCCCCAGATACTTCACCTGATGCCTGATGAGTGCTTCATCAAACTGACCTGAGAGACACAAGGATCCAGTCAAAACCCCTATATGATGATGCTGATATGACCACATGAAGCTTCTCTTATTTAATCACCTGGCTGCTTGGACTCGTTGGATTTCAGACAGCGGATGTACCAGGCCTCTTTAGCCATGAGGATCTCTGTCAGCTTCAGCAGGCTGCTCTTAAACTGGGTCGCCACCTTCATACACAACACAAGGGTCATTGTCCCCAACAGTTTGTCTGTCACATGCATATGGCTTAATGAAGACACACTCACATTGCCAATGACAGGAATTGCCCTCTTCAGACCTCCACCCACTAATGATGCCTGATTCTTTCCTCATCTTTAGAGTGAGCATTGTTTCTGTGTCTTATGTCTGTGTGAGCCACAGGGATTTTTATGATTGGTTCATATTGTGAATGTGTGATCACCGTGTCGAAAGAAGGCTTTCCCCTTCTGTTGTTTTTAAAAAATCAATAGCTTCAAAACCTTAACATTGCCAAGGCCTCCCATAAGTCATTAGCTATTGCTGGGCAATTAATTTGATTTGAATTTCAAACAAGACTTTGGCTTTCCCTGATCATGAAAACAGGATAATCCAGGTTGTATTGTTCCTCTGTGCATGCTTGTTAAAAAAGACTTGTTTCATGTTCTTTATTTTCATACATTCAAATTTTTAGATATTTTGTTTTAACTTTTTTTCATTTATTGTTTGTCTTTGACATTGATCAGACTGTTACAGTGCTAAAGAGTTGACGTGTAACACGTGATGCAGACATATAACCAACAGTTTAATAATTGGGAATATTGATTACAGTAATTGTGATTCTTATTGTTGCCAGAGTAAACCAGCTCTCCCATTTAAGTCTGACCCCTCCCTTTACAAAACATCTTAAACACTTGAACATCGCAATACCAACACACTTACACCACCACCCAATGTAAGGTTATGCTACAGCCGCCCCAAATTAAGAGCATTGGTAATTGCCAAAATCAATTCTACTTCTCTGTAATTGTTAATACACCAGTATGTAAAACATAATTATTATTTTTACACATGAATTTTCAGATTCAGTCTTTTACAAAAAAAAAAAGAAGAAAAAATGTCAAACCAAATAATTATTTCTTCATTAGGATGTCAAGTTATAGTTATTTACTTGCATACTTAAAAGAAAAAAAATCAGTGGTTGAATGTGCTTGATTAATTTCTGACTTCTTAGAGAAGCCCAGACATGACGAGCACAAGTTTGGGTATAAAAAGGTGAATTCAGTTTTCACGATTCCTCATTCCTGTTCAAAATGTATGTCCAATAATAATAACATTTTCAGTTTGAAACAAGCTTCTGAAGGATTTCTAAACTATTTGTTTTGTCATTTTTATGACAGGTGGTCTAATACACTTGTTTAACGCTCTCTTTCTCTCCCTCTCTGTACATACATGTACACTGTCCGACCAAAAAAAAATTGCCACCAAAAAAAAAGGTCACACACTCTAATATTTTGTTGGATCACCTTTAGCTTTGATTACAGCACGCATTCACTGTGGCATTGTTTCAGTCAGCTTCTGCAATGTCAAAAGATTTATTTCCATCCAGTGTTGCATTAACTTTTCACCAAGATCTTATATTGATGATGGGAGAGTCTGACCACTGCACAAAGCCTTCTCCAGCACATCTCAAAGATTCTCAATGGGGTTAAGGTCTGGACTCGGGGGTGGCCAATCCATGTGTGAAAACGATGTCTCATGCTCTCTGAACCACTCTTTCACAATTTGAGCCTGATGAATCCTGACATTGTCATTTTGGAATATGCCCGTACCATTAGGGAAGAAAACATCCATTGATGGAATAATCTGGTCATTCAGTACATTCAGGTAGTCAGCTGACCTCATTCTTTGGGCACATAATGTTGCTGAACCTAGACCTGACCAACTGCAGCAACCCCAGATCATAGCACTGCCCCCACAGGCTTGGACAGTAGGCAAAGGCATGATGGGTGCATCACTTCACCTGCCTCTCTTCTTACCCTGATACGCCCATCACTCTGGAACAGGGTAAATCTGGACTCATCAGACCACATGACCTTCTTCCAGTCCTCCAGAGTCCAATCTTTATGTTCCCTAGCAAACTGAGGCCTTTTTTCCGGTTAGCCTTACTGATTAGTGGTTTTCTTAAGGCTACACAGCTGTACAGTCCCAATCCCTTGAGTTCCCTTCACATTGTGCGTGTGAAAATGCTCTTACTTTCACGATTAAACATACCCCTGAATTCTACTGTTGTTTTTCTTCCATTTGATTTGGTCAAACGTTTAAGTGATCACCAATCACCAACATTTTGGATTTTTTTCCCGACCACATTTCTTCCATGAAGGCGATATTTCCCCACTATCCTTCCAGTTTTTAATAATGCATTTTACACTTCTTAACCCAATTTAAGTTGTTTCTGCGATCTCCTTAGATGTTTTCTCTGCTTGATGCATGCCAATGGTTAGACCCTTCTTAAACAGACTAACCTCTTTTCCACGACCACGTGTCTTTCGACATGGTTGTTTAAGAAATGAGAAGCTACTCATTGCATCAGCTGGGGTTAAATAAGTTGTTGCCAGCTGAAAGATAATCACCCATGCAGTTATTGTCCAACAGGGGGCTTGTACCCATTTGTTTAGTAAAATCCAGGTGGTGACTTTTTTTTGGTCAGGCAGTGTATATTCTTACCCAATAATTATTGATTTTTCTATTCATTGAAGTAAGCTTTTTAATCTTTCATACTTTGCCTTACAATAAAAAGAAGTAATAGTGACGGTAATTTTTTCTTACTTTGAATTCATTTATAGCATCAAAGTCTTTCACATATAGCAGCATCTTAGCTCTAGTTGACTTAAGTGGATTATAAAGATTTATTTTAAATTTAGAAGGAAATAGAACTAAGCAATATATAAAACAGAATTTTTGTTGTTGACAAATGATGTGATCAGTAGTTAATTTTTTCTTTTTACTTCTGTCTCGCTTTGTGACCCACCTGAAATTTCTACAAACCCCCATTTCACTTGTCTTAATGTGGGGTTTTTTTTTTTCTGTACTCATGTTCTGCCCTCATTAATATCTTGTACAGCAGCTCAACAGGGTTGCTAAATTTCTTTTAAGGAAACTAGCTGATGTAAGAAAATGTATCAGAGATGTGAAAATTATACACTGTGCTGCTATTATTTACATCATCAGCTCTCTAAATAATAGTGTAAGGATATATAGGGTCAGATAAAATGAGCTCTTACTGTTTCTGGTCGTCGCCTGCAATCTGGATCCATGGTGGAGAAACACTCTCTGACTATGGCATTTTTAGACTGACAAATCAGCTATACAAAGATGGTTCAACACAGACAAAAGATGATCATGCAACAATTAATATAAGCATTGCTTTGTTAGTACTCTGAACTTCTCTCCTGTACAATTAAAAGCAATGGTTAATTAAGTACAAAGATGTTTACAGATCTGACAAAACAACTTTTTAAAGACAGCTATATAATAGACATTAAAGCTCCTGTGAGGAGTGTAAGCTGGTCTTTAAACAGACTTAAACACACACTGATGTTTCTGTGGGACCATCGTAGGAAAACATGTCCATGAGTGAAACGACAGATTATTCCTGTGTTCTTATTTTTTTAGTTTCTAAAACTGTTTTTGCAGTGTAGTTGCCAGATGAGATGTTTATAAGCAGGCAGAAAAAAAACAGACATGATTTTTACATTCACACCAAAGATTCTTGCTGCATTTAGGCCCTGTGTCCTTTGTTACTGCTTTTTGAAATGGCTCACTCATTTTCAATTCAAAACTGATGAAGTCCAGCATGATACTCAGTGTCCTGAGCTTTAAAACACTCTCTATACCTGTCCCTCAATGACAAGTCAAAATCAAGAGGGAGTGGGACCTCTGATGTAAGCTAAGTTAAATGCTTAATCAATATTATCCCTACTGTTGGTCCAATGGTCAAAAATGACCCCTGAAAATTTTAACATGGGCAGAAACCCCCTAAATGATATTTCTTCAGCTTGAAGTTGTATGACTTTCCCTAAAGCAACTCAGGCTTTTGGAAAAAGCATCAAACTGCCTTAGTCTATATTTTCATCGATGCTATACACAGCCAGTGTACTGCTAATGCCGTAGAGTCATTTTAGATTATAAACAGAGTTGAAATTTTTAAAAAATAGACTTTTGTCCCACGATGAAGAGGTAAAATCCAGATATTCACAAAGTTTGTGATGACAGACAGATTGTTTCTTCATGCAAAATATACTTTAGGTTTTTAAATTCTGTGTAATTGCTTTATTTTCTGAAGTTTGGTAAAGGTGGGTCATTTTTGAC
Organism: Cetoscarus ocellatus; assembly: GCA_037902135.1. NCBI lineage: Eukaryota > Metazoa > Chordata > Actinopteri > Labriformes > Labridae > Cetoscarus > Cetoscarus ocellatus. Next base: position 1,082,903 of record JBAMNC010000421.1, read on the forward strand.
CTTGAAGACAAGGAGAGTATACAGAATGTTAAGACAACAGGAGGGTTAATTGTCTTTTCATAGGAATATTTTAAGGTCTACAACTGCTGCTAATGCCAGGACATTATTACTTTACATTGTTTCTATGCAGTCTTGGTGATATTTTTCAAAATACAGGAATATATCAGGCACAATGTGCACAACAACAAAAAATGGTGCTACCTCATGAGGTGGTAATTAATTTTATTAACTGAGCAATGAAAGGGGCTGATGAGAGGAACTCTGAAAATGAGGTTGTGGGTGCTGCAATGAAGAGCACTTATGGACACCGGCCCTATATTTTCCCAGGGAAAGCTTTTTACTTTTGTTAAGAAGCAAAGCACAAAATTTGATTAAGACATGAACAGTGCCTCTCTGGTCATTCAACCGGCAAAGGCCCAAAGTACCTCACAGGATCTTTAATTTAAGTGAACATTCGAATAATTTGCTCTTTGGCACATTTCTTCTTCTTCAGGAAATTAAATATTCTAATTTATAGACTTACATCTTTTATGTTCCTGTATAACAGATCATTGTTTTTGTCCAGGAAACCTAAAACATAACAAGGAAGAGGCTGTCAGTTGAAATTAAAAAAGGATTTGGATGTTTGGATAATATTGCCTGACACTGTGGCTTCTTTTACCCACAACACAGTAAGTGACCTCCCCTGCGTAATGCAACAGACGGAAATCTCCTCTCTCCAAGGTCTTGCGTGTCATTTTGTCAGCCAGTTTGTGCCTGCAGAAAGAAGAGGAGATCGACAGAGGGATGAAGACTGATAGACTTTATTGTCCAATTCTGAAATATCATCTTTCTCTGATAACTGTGGGCTCAACAATATGACACAGAGGAGACCCATTCATGACTGATAGTTAAGTATCAAAATGCTTGACTTTCATTCATGCACATTGTTGACCCTACTTTTTTACCCATACATCCATTATCTATACTGCTTATCCTGTTTAGGGGGCACATGGGTTGGAACCGCCCCCTGTTGACAGCAGGCAAGAGTTTGGGTTCACCCTGGATAAGTCCTCAGTTAGGCATATACAGACAAATAACCAGGCATGCTTACACCTTACATGTTTTTTGTGTTAGTGTGAGTCATAAGAGTGCTACAGAATTGGGATGAACATGGGGCTGTGAGATCTTAACCTCTGACCCTGTCCCTCTAAATTCTAATCTGCTCACTCTTGAGCCAAAGCAGACATTTGTGCAAAATTTGAAGAAACCCCTCAAAGCATTTTTAAGATTTCATTAATACATAAAGGATGACCGTGATTCCTGGTGACCTTTGACAAACTCCTTTAAGGCATTCTTGAGATATCATTAACAGGCGAAGTATGACATGGTGATTCCATGACCTCGTCCCCTGAAGAAAATCCCCTCCGGCATTCTTGTGATATTGTATTTACTAGTTTAGATTCACAAGCAAAGGATGTTCATGGGTCTCCATGAACTTGATCTTTGACCCAAACGTTATCAGTTAATTCTTGAGTCGGTGTGAGCATTTGTGCAAAGCTCAATGAAAATCACGTTAAAGCAGATCCATATTGCAAAGCTTCAAGCTGAAACCATTTTTTCTAGTCAGAAATGGTCAAGCTTCTCATTGTTCCTTTGTAGGACAAACAGGCAGTAGTTGTGAGTGTGGTTTATTTGAGCTGGAAGTGAGAAGTGACCACAAGCCTCTGACTGGGCCATAATGACTGTGATGGACATATTATCGTTTTTTCAGCTTTCAGTTTTTCTTGAAAGATTCTGCCATTCCCAATGACTTTCTATGAGATGTTTCCTAGATGTACTTCAAATACAGTATAGCCCATGGATATGTGAAACATTCTAGTATGTCAGGTTAACAATGTCTTGCTGCATCTATGAATGGTGCTTTATAAACTAGAGGAGCTCAGAGTTTTTGAGTAGAAATGTGGTAAGCTGCTCTACCGTGCAAATGTTAACAAATCCTTCAAAAATCATGGATCTGCATCTGGATTCAGATTATCACTAAAATCTAATCATTCATTCCTTTGCCATGTCCATTCACTGAAAATTTCATCAAACTCTGTTGAGAACTTTTTGAATTATCTTCCTCAAAGACAGAGACACAGACAAAAGAACAAACTAACATGTGCTGGAAAAAGCATAACCCTCTTGGCGGAGGTAATAAAGATGCTTTTTTTTGCCTTGCTCATTCTTGTTAATAAATATAAAATTGGTCTCTACTCACGTGACAAAATGAGGATGATTTCCCATTTTGTCTTCCAGTCTCTCCAAGAAAGTGAGATCTGTGGCATCTCCTGGCCTCAGACATTCCTCATCCTGCAGAAGTAGTAATGAAATATAGTATAACGACAGTTCAGCTTCTTGGTATTTTATCTTAAAACTGTTTAATTCCAGTTTATACACACCAGAATGGATATGATTCCTCTGTGTTTCTCCTCAACCAGGTCACAGATGATTTTATTGTTGAAGAACTGAACCGGCTCCCACTATAAACAAAAAAAGAAACTCAGATTGCTATGAAGACTAATCTGCATTATCATACCTTCTGAGTTTTTTTGTCTCAGTCTTTGAAGTTTACCTCAATATCCTCTGCCTGATATTCATCCTGTTCAGCCTTCAGTGTCAGCTGAATAAAGAGCTGCTGCAGCTTCTCGTTACAGTAGTTTATACAGAACTGCTCAAAACTGAGAACACAAAAACAAAACGAAAAAAAAAATCATCTGTTTCCCATTAAGTTAATAAAAGAAAATGCAATAAATCAGTGGCTATTTCTGCCCACCTGTTAACATAAAACACTTCAAAACCATATATGTCCAGGAGCCCTATTACAGTCTTTCTTGAAGAGTCCTAGAAAAAAAGGCAGAGGTACAGGTAAGTCAGTAAACACACCTTCTTTGCTTTAATGTCACACTTGTTCCCTCTTTTACCGTGTTTTCCATGGACTCATTGATCTTGCTGACCAGCCAGGTGAAGGTCTGTCCATAAATGGCTTTTGCTAGAGCGTCCCTGGCATATATGGCATGATCAGTAGTAAATGGGCTGAAAACCTTCATGGAGAGGAAAGAATTATGGTTACAAACCAGAGTCTCCATAGAAAGTTTGTATAAATCAAAATCATTTGTTCATGTTCATGGTCATCCAGGGCATGGTAATCCAGTGTTTGACTGAAAGGTCAACTGGACTTGTCTAAGGTTCTTTCAGACATTTTGCCTCTGCTCTGAAAGGCTTTTTTTTTTTTTAATGCTAAAGAGCTAAAATAAGACACAGTGGCTTAAATGTCAAGCCGTGGTCTCAGTCAGTTATTGTACAGCTTTGGAGAATGTAATGTTATATCATGCAGTGTTTCATGTTGGGCCACATGCACCATCTTTGATGGTTCATGCGCAATTTAATCAGTTTTGTTTGGCTGAAAACTGTTAAATTTCATATTGCACAATAGGATTGCTGCATTAAAAGCAGCAAACAGGCCCTTAGCCACAAGGGTGCTTGACTGGGTTAATCCTTGCCACAGACAGGTTTCAGTTGGCTTTTCAGTGTTCATTGTGAAATGGAGCATCAAACTGATGTGTGTTTAGAGGCAAGCTTTGTAAAATCCAAATCATTTTTAAAGGTTGTCACCTGATCTTTCTTGGCTTCAATCTTCCTGTATGTGAGACTCTCGTGAAGACTTTGAGCATCAAGGCCTAAAAGCTGCGGGAAAAAATGGGGTATTATTCTTTGACCCATGTAACAGTGATGAACTATTAATCTATTTTTTCTCACATTAGAGACCCAGCGCAGCTCAGCATTGTCGTTCAGCAGGGCATTGCCTTTACTGTCCATATCAAAATGAATATTCCCCAAGTGGAGGACGCTGGCAACAATCCCAAAAAGGTGCTACAAACAATGTCCAGCAAGAAAAAAATAAAAAGTAACAGAAGAATCAGCAGGTTTATATTTCAGCCTTGATGTCACAATCATACTTACATTAGTGTTTATGTCATCGATGTTGATGATTTGAAGAGCATTTTTTACTGTCTTCCAGTCGTTTCTGTCATTAATGGAAGACACAATGGCACATTCTCCCTGTGAAGTCAATTACCAGGTGGTCAAACTTGATCATTGTCTCAGACATATTCTTTCTCAAAATAGGGTATTGTGGCTTAACATACTTGGGTTAAATAACTGTAATGCTGGCTGTTTCTCTCCAGGCCCAGCCGCCGTAGAAGGTCATCCTCTCCTCCTTCTACAAGCTGGTAAAAGATGTGAAAGTTTCTCTCCCCGTGGTTCTGATGCACCACCCTCGACTTTTCTAGAAGATAGTTCAGGATGTGACCTCCCACTGCATCCCCCTACAAGCATCACAGACATTTTATCATTAGCAGCTGCCTGGGGGCTATCAGGGGCTTTAAGATCTATTTATTACATATGAGGTATATGAAATTACATTAAATGATTGAGATGAGTATATTAAGCATACTGTACACTGCCTAATATTGTATAAATAAGCTGGGAATGTTTGGCAGTGTGTGTTACTGGTAACGTGCCCATTATATCCACATGTGCACACATTGGAAAATTATCAATGCCGTTTAAAGAGATAGTTAACTATTTTTGAAGTGAGGTTGTCCAGGGTCCTTGTCAAAAGTAAATACATTAGCCACAGTGATTCTGGTCAGCTCTGTCCCTGTAAGGAGGGAACACAAAGAAGCTAAACTATACATCACTGTTGTAGGGGAGAAAAAGCTCTGAATAATTTGATGAATTTTTAATGAAAAAAAAAACATTCTGTTTGATTGTACACTGTACTTGACACATTAAAATGCTTAATCTTTCCACCAGCAAACCTTGTTTTGGTACAGGTTTGTCACACCACATAACAAATGTGTTATAAAAAAAGGACCTTGTTCTCAGTAAAGTATTATAAATTTGTCCAGTACAGTGAACAATCACTTTGATGGTTTTTTTTTTTTAGGATTTTTAGCTTAATAAATGTCACAGTGATTGTGCAGTGTACTCAAATTTATTAAAATTACCCAGAGCTTTTGGACACAGTAGCAGCAATGTATAGTCTCTGAGTTGGTTGCCAACTTGCATGGGTACAGCTGCTGGCTAGTGGCTACTTTTGATACAGACCTCATACTAACCTGACACACCAGCTGGACCATTCAGCATATTCCACTGGTTCATCTGGGCTACAGCCCATAGAAAGTGTTTGGGAATGGGCAGAATCTTTCAAAAGCATATCCGACATGTTATTGGATGATCATTCAGTCAATCCCACTCATTATGGGACATGGAGAATGCAGTAGGTGGGCACTACAACTACAGTGTAAAGGACAGCCACTTCATAAAATAAAATCCCACCAAAACATGTCAGAAGAGGAGTGAAAATATCCTTTCTAATGAGAAGTTCGTAGTGTAGTTTTTTTTTTTCATTTAATAAAGAAATGCGGTACATATCTAATAAAAATGCTACTGGCACTATTAGCATCTATGCTAATCTCTGTACTAGCAGTCACTTCCTGCTGTCACCTCACTCATATCTCCCACCTCTTGCTGCTCTAAAGTTCACTGATTGGGCCATCCTGCTTTGGGCAGCTAACAATCATAGATTAGACCTTAGCAAGATGGATCTGCATGATTTCAGACATTGAATCAGGCAAATCCATCTGAACTGCAAGGTTAACCTCATACAACCATACTTCAAAAATACTGAACTATATAGATAAAACCTATCTTATTGCTTTTGGATTTGCTGTCATTTGTTCATCTCATTCTGATGTAGATGTTGATTTCCATGTATTTCAACCAACTAAAGACTCCCAAGTGCTTTGAGTAACACACTGAATTAAATTTCTGTAAATCTGTCTCTTGATTCTTACCTGGCTGTCAAACTGAATGTCCATATACTTCCCAAATCGACTTGAGTTGTCATTTTTCAGTGTTTTCGCATTACCAAAGGCCTGTGAAGAAACATAGGCTACTAAATGTCTCAGAAGATCTGCTTGTTGGTACATAGGTACAATGACACGAAGAGTGTCCATCAGACCTCAAGGACAGGGTTGGACATAAGCATTTTGTCCCTGACGGTGTTAAGCAGAGTGGTGCTGGGACAGCTGACAGCATAATACTGCAGGATCTTCTTGGAGGCCTCTGTTTTCCCTGCTCCACTCTCACCAGAGATCAGGATAAAGTGATTGTTGAACTCTGTCAGCATGGTGTGATAGGCGTTGTCTGCTAAGGCATAGCTGCGAGGATATATCAGATTTGCAAGAAGATACTTTCAAAGTTAAGTTATTACCAATAGATTTTCTCAGATTAACATTCATTGAGTGTTTTTACACATTTTTGCACTGACATGTGAGGTGGAAGCTCAAAAAAGTTGACTCCCATGTAGAGATCCATCTGTTTCTTGTTGTAGATGTCCAGCTCTTTGTATGGATTTACAGACACTAAGAGTGTTCCTATGTAGGTCTGGAAGAATCATTTAACACAAATCTTACATTATGCTCATACAATTTGCTCACAGAATTTTAATTAGTCATTTTCAACACTCACATAGATGAGATCTTTACTGAAGCGTTTTTTGAGGTTGTTGATGAAGGCAGCTTCTGTTGTTTCATCCAGAAGCACAAAATCTTGGATTCCCACTCGGTCCCTGGCTGTAAGGGCCCCCTCCATGTCCAGGTGACCCTGCACAATCCAACGTATTAATATTGATCTAGCCATGTCCTTGGTTAGTCCTTAGTTTCCTCTGCCAAGGATTATGTTTTGATCATTTTATCTGTTTGTTTGTCTGTCTGTCTGTCAGTCTGTGAGCAAAATAACTCAGAAAGTTCCCACCCAATTTTGATGAAATTTTCAGGGAATGTTGGTCATGGCACAAGGGAGAAGTACTATGATTTTAGTGGTGATCTGAATACTGATACAGATCCAGAATTTATTTTTAAAGATTCTGATGTTCTGAGCTGAGTTATTATTAAAAATTTGGAAAACTGTCCTGTTGTGCAGCAATCCTGAGTCCACCATCAAAATCTTATCACTTCTCCTTGTGCCAACATTCATTGTAAATTAAAAAAAAAAAAAAAAACATTGAGAACTTTTTAGTTATATTGTTCACAGACAGACACACAAGCAAACAAACAAACAAACAAACAAAACAGAAATGCTGAGAGAGCACAATCCTCTGCCAAGGAATTTCTGACATTCTTAGCCAAGTTATCATTGATAATGTGGAAAACTACCCCAGTGACACAGTGTTGACAACTCCTTTACAGAGGTAAATAATAAATAATTGACATCTAAATAAATAATCAGGAATTTAAGAAAAAAAAGGTTAGTTAAAACAGACATAGGAAAGTCAAAATCAAATTAATTTTTATATCACATTTATAAACTACCTCAGCGGATCATACCGCTGCAGGCTTAAGACACAATATAAACAAAGCAAAACACAATTTATTAAACAAACAAAAATCACCAATAACAATTCAATGTATAACTCTATTAAATGCACAAATAAAAGCTTTATAAAATATTAAGGCTCAACTCATATTATGTAAAGAGGTGTGTTTCAGAAAAGGATTTACACTATTCGATGGACTGATCTGCTCTGATGAACACAGTCAGACTGATCCACATTTAGGGGGCAGTCACTGCAAGGTTCAACCGTGGGTTTTAAACGTGATCTTAAAATGAGCAAGAGGATCTGATGAGTTGACCACAGTGCTCCGACTGGAGCGTATTGTTGCAACAGCTCAGTCAAATAGATAGGTACCAGCTCGATTAAAGTTAAGAGAACAAGATATTTTGAAATGTATCCTGAAGCTGTTTTATAACAAAAGAAAGCAACTGCAAAAGGCCAAGAGCAGTGTTAATGCCTCTAAGTAGTTAGGGGTTTCCAAACCCAGTAATTCCTGTTTTATCATTAAAATACATCGAGTTTAACTCTTCTTAGTATTTGATGTCTTCCAGACAGTTCAATGGGTCATTCTAATAATTTCTATTTGTTTTTCTATTGGCAGATTAACTTGTAGGTCATTTGTAAAATGATAATAGGGATGTTCTATATCTCAAAAGCCGATCCCAAAGTAGCAAGTTCAAGAAAAAGGTAATAGGGCTTAATGGTACTCTGAGGGACTCCTTGTAGGTCTCAAGGGGAGAAGAATTGAGAAAGGTGGATGAAAAAAAGCCCTTCCTGAAAGGTACCAACACCATTTTAGACCAGTGCCTAGGATGCCTGTATACAGGGGGGACACAATCACTAAACATTATTATGAGTGGTAATCAGAAGGTGGAATGGGAGGTTAGGAAATCTACAATTTAGGCCCAAAATGACAATAAGAAAAAATTACACGCTTTGAGTCCATTCAGAGCTTAGAATGAACTACAGAAATCTGCAGTGTGAGCCAATCATTAGATCAGGAAAGTGCTCCAGAGGACCAGATAAAATCTGAGGAAATGTAAGAGGGTAGCATAAGTCATGATTGCTCTCTAGACGGATGGTAATTTGCCAGACCTAAGTGAAAAGTTCAAGTTAGTTGCCTAAACCAGCATTTTCTACAATGCTGAGAAAAGCAGGGTTTATTCCTGAAAAAACCTTGGTAAGTCTTTTGCATAAAATACCAAAATGCAGACATGATTTTTAGGTGCTACCCCCTCTAAGATCTAAATACCAGGATACTTCACTGTCATCTTGTTAATATTGGTGCTGTCCTTAAGTAGCAACAGCGAGATTCTCAAAATCAATATTCTTGGCTCTGGAAAAGAGCACATTTTGGCTATGACACAGTTAATACTTTGCACTGGGCTAAGGTTTGACTGAATAATATCCATGTGACATTTTTAGTGAACTTTCTAAGAAACAAACTCTGCCTCAGCCATGAAATAATTTGAAGTTTTGCATGATCAACATATTTCACTATTCTTCCCATGTATTTAGACATGGCAGCTCAGTGATTGAGTGTTTGCGTAAATAGCTCTACAGGGGAGGGCGGGGCTGAAAAAAGCAGCAGAAAAGCACAAACATGGTCCCCGTTAGTTCTATTGAAATGAGAGGTCTAGAGGTCTTATGTGTCTTTGATGCAGAGCTCTGTGATTGCAGAGGAACAGACAGAAGCTAATGATCGCTACACCGCACACAGAGACCTTGGCTGGCTGCCTGTAGTTCACTTGAGCTGACGAACCAACCAAACGCAACACAGTGTGCAAATGGACTCAGAAAACAGCGGCACATTTAAGAGGCATAGTGGGAAAAATTCCACCAATCTGTTTTGCATTCGCAGCGCCAACACTTCGACCAAAGGTTTTCACAGTCTTTGTTGGTTTTGTATTTTTTTTCTCTCTCCTTTGGAAGCAGAAGTCCTTTGATTCCTCTCTCTCTCAGTAAAAACATTAAAAAAGATAATCCATTGGATCTAATTGACACAAAGCCCTCCGTCAACCCCCTTCCCCTCCACCCCTGCCTCCATCCTCCGCCTATGGACCCACATTTCTTCTGAGAAAGCCCGAGTGTTTTTGTCCTGTAAATACCACGGAGCAGAGACAAAAAAGACGTCTTTAAAATGCAGTCTACAATCCATTACACAAATTCCCCCTGCATATCCATTCAGTAATTATTCATTAGAAAACATTTAACGTCACAGTGAATTTCACACTAGGCAGTCGAAACACAATAGAGGAGATTTGGCCTATTTTGGGGTGAGGAGTTGGGGAGGGGTTGGCTGTACAGAGGAAGAGTGAAGGCGAAGGAGGAGGAGGAGGAGGGGAGCAGTATTTGTCTGATCTGAGAACCTCTGAAACGGGGCCGTCTTGAGACAACAGGACAGACTAAATAGTGCAGTAACGGTCTGTGCCCCGCTGCTAGCTGTGACACTCATTTAGTGTGCCCCGAGGGTGAACAATAGAGGCTTGTTCTTAGCAATCCTGTGCTGTAATTTGGACTTCATTACTCTGCTCACACGGGGCCCCATTTAAGGATAGAGGAGGCTAGTCAGATGAGAGTGTTTTTTCCACCTGTCAATGCTCTCACCCCTCTTTCTCAACAATACCCCTCACCCCGTGTCCCCACCAATAACCCTCACCCGACCCCCTTCCCATCGCCCTCCCCTCGCAGCCACCCACTTTAAGCCAATGAGACAGGTGAACAATATCATTGAAGGAGCCCTTTTTGGGACGTCAGAATCAATCTGGCAGTGTGATGGTAGTAGTGCTGGTGCAGGCTCTCTGTGACACCCCCTTTTCTTCATGGGAACAAACTTCTCTCAGAGCAGCGCAGGCAGACAATGTGCTGGGACAGCGTGACTTAGGGATCTGCCATACAGTATTACAAGTAATAACATGGACAGATAAGCTCCTGTCAAGAGACGGATTAATAAATTCAAGGGGGATAATAATGCTAATGTTTTAGGATTCTTTTCAATGTCCTGACAAAAATCTGAAGCTTTGTTGTTCTCCATTCAGGTTGCCTTTGGTGTCCTGCAGGTATTTCTTTTTAAGAAAGCTGTCTGTGGCATGCACAAGTGTTCCCAAAGACACTGTGCTGAAAAGGCTGAACACTGAATGGGCGTTCTTGGTGGAGGAATGAAAACAGAGTCTGTAATAAAAGAATAAAAAGATCTTTTTGTGCTTGTTCTGTTTGTGACTTTATATAATACTAACAAGACAAGATGAAACAATTAAACAATTAACAGGCCAATCTGATGCCCAGCAGAAATAATGTTTCTGTAATGAGCTGACTAAGCCATTGTTAGATCAGATGGATTGCCTTGTTACCTCAGAGCTCAACCAATTGTATTTTAATTAAGAGATGGTCCCTCTCCTTGGTCTAGAGTGTCACTGTTGCCTGAGACAGTGACCTCATCTGAGACAAGAAGGAAGACGAGAGGAAGGGTGATCTGCAGCAATCATCGTGCAGTAAAGGGAAAGTTTATCGCCCTCAATTTGTCTGACTGACTCATTTTGATTATTTCTTCATTTATTCTCCACAGTCCCTAATAACTAATGAACATTCCCTAAATAGTAGCTTTCAATGTTAATTCTTTGACCATGACCTTGATTAAATAAGGGATTTTCATTTTAGGCTTTTTGAGACCATAGACTGTGTACAACATGGACATACTGCTACTGACATCACCCATTTCCAGTTTTGGAGACACTATGTCACTATTGTTCACTGTGCTGCAATATGGCAGTTTTCATTACAAGGCCACCAAAGCATCCCAAAGGCTCCGATGGTAATCAGCAGCTGACATCTTATTACTTTGTCCAATTCTTTTACAGTGAATAGTTATGCTGTATGAGTTGTCAGAAGTAACAAAAATATCTTATTATTGCTTACCTAGATACAAGGGCAGACAGCCGCAATATAACAGCTAGGCAGAGATCTGACTGAGGCTGAGTTTCAGTTGGACAAAAGCAAAACAAAAAAGTGTGAGGCCGCCTCATGGAAACATTTGTAATTAATTCAAACAGGATGTAATATTATGTTTTCTCAAAGGCTGTACTTGTAAATTCTGATATTATTTTGGTGATTTAAAAGAATAGATTAAAAACAAATTAAAAAGTGTCTCAGAGTTTCAAAAGGTCTTGATGTTTCAGATAAATAAAGCAATTTTTATTTTGTCATCTGACTGCAATATGCCTTAGTGCACTCTCCCTAAATTTAAAACCGTTTTTCCCATGATGCCTCTAGCTTAAATTTATCTTTATATATCGTCTTTACACCACTTATGCAATAGTAATTTACCTTAAAGAATCCTGGAACAGCTTTTGAAACTTTATTAGACACTATAGCTACCTTTGATAACTACAGCTGGCACTTTGATTCAACTTTTTCATTTCAGTGATTTTTCCATTTAAAGTTTTGCTCAAATACACTTGAAATGTACAATAAATAATTAATTAATAAGTGTATGCCTTTCTGCCAATAGAAACAAAAAACAAAACATAAATGAAAAAAACAAACAGGACAGAAAATGTGTTTGTCTGCTTATTACACCTTCCTATTTTATATTTAGGTTTTTAAAATCTCCTTTTACACAATTTTAGCACCTCCAGTTCACTTGTAAGTCTATGAGATTATTGAAGATTGGGTTTTTTCAACTAAATGCCTGAAATAAGGTCCAGGTGAACACATGCAAAAAAGATAGAATAAAAAAGCTTTTATGTTGTTAAACAAGACACATCTTAAGTTCACCACTTATGATTTTTCTAAGCGTAACTGTATCTTTGAAAGAACCGTTGCTGATAACTGCAACGAGGACAACAAAAATGGCCAGGGACTTTAACTGTAATTTGTTTTCTGTTCGTCTTTATAGAGCCCATATTATACTTTATTTTACTTGTATATGCCTTTTAGAGTGTTTTACGTGTCTCCCCTGAGTGATAGAGCACTTCTATGCACAAGACAAAAAGTCCACGATATGAGGACTTCTCCTTCTACCCTTCTTAATGCCGTCAGTAGCTGCATAATATGGCTAATCCCCCACCAACAGACCAACCAGTAAAACATCCTACCATTGTTTTGTCTGCAGTTTAAGCTCATTGGCTTGGGGTAGAAAGCCCAATGCAGTGCAAAGACAGCAGAATGAATGCAAAGCTGTTGATCACATGGCATCCAGCAGCGCTGAACTGACCAATTACCACAGAGTAGACCAGTCAACCAAGCAGAGTGGACTGGGCAAACTTGGGGAAGGGGGCTTTAAAGGGGCAGGAACTCTAACAGAGTATCTCTTACAGAAAGTAACTGCAGGTGGATCAGGGGTACTCAGTATTTAACAAGTTTATTTTTTAAACATTAGCGATTGTGAACACACTCTAACAGTCATCATAAATGAATATATGGACCAGAGTCAAGGTAAGTATGAGCTCTTAAAAAAAACAATGTTGCAAGCATAACTGCCACAGTCAGTAGCACCAATTTGATCAGGTCACAGAAAGAGGAAATGTATGAGGTAGCAACGTGAGAGGTAGCCTATGGGGAGTGGTAGCAGCTTTGAAGTCACAGTTTCGTAAGAGCCTGGCCAAAACTTCTTTTGGTCTCAGAGATTAAGATTCATAATGATGATCATCTTGAACTAAACTTTTACATTTCTTTTTTGGGCCACTGAGCTCATAAATAGTCATAACTCAAGAACCATTGAAAAACCACAGGATTTTTGTCAAGAGAACCATGGCAATGCTAACCTACTGGTTGGTCAATAAAAAATCATCATCCATACACCTCTCTATAATCAAAAATAAAGTAAATACACATTAAATAAGCATAATTGTACTGTTTCACCAAAAAATCTCAAACTCATAACATGTATACTGGTGTTCATACTTAAGTCTTAAAGTCTATAACAAATTGTGTGTTTTAGTCATTTACAAGTCTCACTAGCTCATTGAAATGTTACAACATGCAATTTTTTACAGAATAAAAGCAAAATCAAACCTGCATTTTTGAAGTTGTATGGTTATTCTTTCAAGTGCAGAATCCCAAGGAGCAATCACTCTGGAATAAAAAAAATCCCTCTTCACCAGAGTAGTTAATGAGGTTCAGCGTGTCCTCCTGTGTCCGTTTGCATGGAGGCATTCAGGTCACCTGTTAACACCAGATTTTTGACACTATGTTGGCAAAGTTCAGCTCTGCGCTACTTTATTGTAATTCTAAATGATACATTTACTGCCCCTTGGTCTGACCCATTCATTTAGTCTGTTGTTGTGACGTGGTAATGCTGAGTGGGGACCCATGTGTCTGAGATCTTGTCCACGTCCTCCTGACCCAGACTCAGCACACTGAGGACCTAAGTGCTGAATCATTAATGCTGTGAGAGGTGGAGGGACATAGAGATCTTATTCAGCACTTACCTGAGTATCTACTACTCCTCTGAGTGTAACATAACAACACGGAAACAAGATCCAAACCACACCAATCCAACCACCCCCCCTCTCCATATCTCCTTCTTCTCTGTTTCTTCCTCTTTCTCTATAAGGTCCATTACTTCAATACCAACATGTCCCTGCTTTTTTCCCCCGGGTCTAGTTACTGATCTTTGATTGGATGGATACATTACAGACTAATCACTGACAGCTCTATAACTCAGTGTAACAATGTTGGTTGATGTACCATTGCTTATAAGCAGCAGTCTGAGCAGAGAGACCAGCAGTCTTTGTTAAATGCTGTCGAGTCTAAGCCCAGATGCAATTATCCAATTATTTGAATGGGTGAAAGCAGATATCAAATACCACTGCCTTTAGTTGCTGAGTTTGTCTATTTTGGGAGGGAGGGTAAAACAGAGGAGTTCAATATTAAAGAAAAAAATAATGGAAATGGCAACAAAAAGTCTCAGAACAGTTAGAACAGTGAGACTCAACATCAGCAAGGTGGTACAAAAGTAATCTGAATAAGGCAGAAAAAAATCCTTCATGATGTTGAACTCTTTTTAATTAAAAAAAAAAAATGCATCCATCTGTTAGCCTTACAAATTGTTATCAAAGGTTTTGGGATGCTTGAAGCAATAATAACAAACATTTGTCTAAACCTTAAATGTAAATTAACAATTTGACCCCCTAACACCAGTGTGGGTTCAAATCTGACTTTAAGCAAGAATCTTATGTGTTGCCTCCCACACTGTATTGCATGAATCAATCCACTGCCCTCTCTGTTACAGTAAAAACACACAATGTATTTCCCACTTGTAAGCAAAACAGGCGGTCTGATAAGCTGGTCTCTGTGACCAGCACAAGAAGTTAAACTATCTCCTGACTTGAGTCCAACTTTTTTTTATTGCAGCACATAGAGCTTTAACTTTTAACATCTTTAGGATTTAAAAACTGCAAATTACTCCCATGATTTCTGTGAGCCACTAACCCCACTGTGCTCTACTTTTCCGTCAGCTTCTTCTCTTGACTGTCAACCTCTGCTCACATAACCCATATTTATCCCTTCATCACTGCTATAAAGAGTCATGAAGTATTGCCACTCTGAGTCAAATTGACAGAGAAATCTAATAAAGCAGCATATTCTTGATGAAAAATATCAATACTTGGAGTCAGTGGTCCAGTTACTGCATGTGCCAGGATAACAATATATTGCCATATTGATATTTCCATCTGTGGTGTATGTGGGCACCAGAGTAAATCTTGCCCAGGGCACTGAATTGGTGAGGAGCAGCTCTGCACAAGAACTGCGATTTCTTGAATGTTTTCATCAAACCATTTTTGATTTAGAAGACTTACCTGACCTGAGAGCCAGTAACCTTGTGAGGTTACTGGCTCTCAGGCATACTGTGTTAGAGTTAAAAACTGTTTACATCTGTATCCTGGTAACCAACATTAAACACACCCTCCAATGTAACACAGGTATCCGTTTCCTCTGTTCTGCTGACCTAAATATGAGAGTAGATCAGGTTACCCACAATTAAAGGATCGATTAATGTTTGTACAGCCTTTAGTAAATAGTCTATCAGCAGTAGTGTGTTGAGCATATTTGAATTATTCACTCCCCTCTTCAGAAAAGTTGTCAAGGTTACCTTTGCTGTGGCCCCACCTCTCCCCTGGCCCAGCAGCCCAGCAATGCTTGTCCAATCTTAACAAGCTTTGTGCTACCCACTGGGCTCTGATTCAGCACGAGACCCGGCAAATCCAATTACACAGGAGTCAGAGAGGTTGATTTTCCCATTATAGATTCCATGCTGAGAATGAGAGCTGATGATAACACTCACATCACACCACTGCTGCCGCCTCTCCCTCTTATTTTGTCTCCATTTCAAAGTTTCCCTCCCTTTATTTCACCCTCTCTTCCTATCTAATTCCTCTCTCCCAAAAGAGACTGTCTTTCTTCTCCCTGCCCATTTCTTTGGATCCCTCTGTCTTTTATTGTCTATTATTCTAATTTTTCAGTGCAGCATAACAAAGCCTTGGCCTGTCATCATTTCAGGACCAAAGTGCTGGGTCATCGAGGGTATTTCATCCAGAGGACTGTCTTGCTTGAGAGGCAAGAAAAATATAAACCAATTTCAATGAGCTTATGTATTCCAGTCTGTTTTCATGTGATGTATCTATCAGTATTTATATTTTTGGCCCGTTTGATGATCTTTTTACACAATATCTACTTAAACACATCAAATTACATATTTGCCTGCACTGGTAACCTCTGTAAGGTCACTGCGGGAATTAAATGCACAGTTACTCGGACAACTTGACTTTGGGATGTCTGAGAGCCATCCTCAGGGGACATCGTGCCCCTGCTGTGACACATAAAAAAGTTAGTAAGAGCTCTCTAGTAAATGAGGCTCTGCTCCACTCAATGGTCTGTAAACAGAAGAGGACTTTTGCTCCATCTTTACCCTTTAAGGTGCCGAAAGGGACTGACCCTACCTCAGACCAGAGGCTTTAGTGTTGACACAGGTCATGCAAAGGTCAACCCCATTGACCCCTCTGAACCTCTAAGATGTGGCTTGCTCTGATCCATTAGGACAAAAGAATTGTGAAGTCCAGCAGCCAGTCCAGAGAAGTTGGCTGCAGGATCAGCACTGACCAACACTCTGTCATAGTCACATCCTCTGCAGATCACACACTTCATTGTTCAGCCTGATGCAAAGTGATGCGTGATGATGAAAACACACAGTTGTTAAATCTAACATAAAGAAGAGATATGACACTTTAACTACTCTATATATCAAAACGCATAAAGCATTGAAAATATTGTATACCATTTTTAAGATTATACCCTTTTTGTCACTTACACCAAATTTCGTATTTAAGGAATATGCTTATAGAATTACAATCTAAATTTGTACAATGCGTAGTGTCAGACATTTATTTCTGAGGAAATAGGACTTTACATACATTATTGTATTAAAGGATAAGTTCGTTTTTTTGACACCTGGACCTTATTTTTAGGATTAAATACGCTCGTAGACTCACCCAGACAATTTTGGCGGAGCTCGGAGCCGTTTTCGAGCAATTTAGATCCATCCAACGGCATTTTTCCTCATGCCGTAGTAGCAGACGGGGCCCTAAATTAGACATTATCTGCTGCGAAACTCGCTCATTTCAGCTACATTTTATAAATGAATGGCCAGTGTTATCACCATGTCAGCTCAACTTTGTTGTTATGGTCACCCGGGGCTTTACAAGGATGGGTAACTTTTGGTGACGTCATAGACAAGAACATGAGTAGAGCCGCTGTTGTTGCTAGGCTACACGGCTACACGGCTATTTTTGTGCAACATGGCGGAATATTTATCCGATGTAGAAGTGTCTGACGACGACTTTGAGTATAATGGATGCTCGTATCGTTTTGAGCCAGAATATACCGACGAGGAGCTATTTGAAAGGAGGATGCAGAGGGAAAGAGCCGAACAGCTGACCAGAAAACAAGCAACCACTGTACGTCCACGAATGGGGGCTAACTGGTGGTGTTGTTGTGGACATTGCACGGCAAACACAACAGAGGAGGAGTGCCTTTGCTGCTCAGAGTGGGACTTGAGACCAGAGGAAACACGTATTGATGCCCCCCAAATACGATTTCTGGCCCCGTCTGCTACTACGGCATGAGAGAAAAACGCCGTTGGATAGATCTAAATTGCTCGAAAACGGCTCCGAGCTCCGCCAAAATTGTCTGGGTGAGTCTACGAGCATATTTAATCCTAAAAATAAGGTCCAGGTGTCAAAAAACCGAACTTATGCTTTAACTGGAAAAACTAAGGTCAAGTGCAAGTATGTTAAAATTCTGATAGAGTACAGTGTTCCAGTATGTTCTTGTGAAATGATGACACTCATTAAAATAATATTCATTCGAATGCATTTCAAGTCAACACATTAAAGAGTCATTTCTTTTCTTTTCTTTTTATTTAAATAATGCTTTGCAATGCTCATTGGAACAAGCTTAAGAAACTACAGTTTTCTACATGTCATTTAACAATTTGTCCTTCTGCTTGTCTGTATTTACTTGCACTTAAAAGTAACATTTAATCTTTAAATGCATTTCTTTTTTATTTCCTTTTTCTGTGTATTCATCCCATGCATGTATGTATGTATTTACAAGGGTATGTTAATTGTATGTATGTAAAAATGTATGTTTTGGGCACTTTTGGATTGGAGTTATGTCAAGACTTCAGTATGGGTATACGTATGGATGAGTATCTGCATATATTTGAGCATATTTTTGAAATATATGATATATGATCATATTTGAGAAACTGATCAGGCAGGCCAGCTTTGTGGTTGTCATGAAGCTGGACTCTCTAGTGATGCTGGCAGAGGAAAGAACACTAGACAAACTACTGGGCATTTCGGTTGATGCCAGTCACCCGTTGCACACCGTCATCAGCAACCAGAGGAGCCTGTTCGGCTCAAGACTGCTCCTTCCCAAGTCCAGAACCAGCAGACTGAGAAACTCTTTTGTCCCTCAGGCCAGCACATTGTACAACTCCTCCCTATTGGGGAGGAGGAGTAACAAGAAGACTGACGACAGGAGGGAGCAGAAGCAAGCCTATAGATATGTTTTATTTATATTTATTTATATTTTTGTTTATATCTATCTTTTTTATCTTTTTATTTGCTATAAATGATGCTACTGGAATCTTAATTTCCCTGAGGGAGTCTTCCAAAGGGATAAATAAAGATCTAATCTAATCTAATCTAATCTAATCTACAATGCCCTCTCCTTTTCCTGTCTCCTGCCTGTAAGGATTTTTTTCTCAACTTTGTCCTGTATAATGTATCAGTGTATATATATATATATATATATATATATATATATATATATATATATATACATATATACATATATATTATTATTTTATTTGTTTATTTATTTATTTTTAAACTCTGTGTTTTCTTGTTGCAACTTGCTGAAAAAAAATTCAAATAACAAAATAAAAAATAAAATTCTTTTTACTGCTTTTATTTTTCTCTGACATCTCAAGAGTTACATGTGTAACTAGAAAAGCACTCAGAGAGCGCAGACCTCAGCCAAGCAGCTTCAGTCCACTTTGGCGAAAATGGTCCTATTTGGCAATGTTAAAGAATCCTTTAAAAAAAATTCCTGGATCTGGATGGTGATCTGGATCAGTCCCAAAATCTTATCATTTCTTCCTTATCTCATTCCACACATTTCCTGAAAATTTCATCCAAATCCGTCCATAACTTTTCAAGTTATCTTGAACACAAACAAACAGACAAACAAATGAACGCCGGCAAAAACATAACCTCCTTGGTGGAGGTAACAAAACACCCCATAGCATACTAGCCAACTCAGCACATCATCTCAAAGTACAGCTCAAAGAATCTTTTTGTCTTGACATCTGGAAAAAGTTTAAGCATTTTTAATGCATTTTTAAATTTTCAGCAGTTTAAATTTCCTTATGTTCATCTGTGTTTAGCATAATCTAGCATGTTTTGTACACTGTATGATTAGTGCCTATCTGAAGCCCTTTAGTTAACTTTAATTGTTCTTGATGTGCAATACAAATACATTTCACTTGACTTAAATCGACAGTTCTTGTCACTAAAACGATAAGAAGCCAAAGACATAAATTGTATGCTGCTTTCTCCTGAGATATTTTGTCAAAACAGACAAACAGATGGGTACATAATAAAGTTCATGATTCATTTCTACTATGCTTTTCTCCTTGACTTCCAGGGTTCTGTCACTGTGCTTTTTGGCCCACTGTCAAATGATCTAAACTAACTGAGATGCTTAAAACAGGGAAAGTCTTTAATTTAGAGAAGTTCCTGTTGTTGTTTTACCTTGTGACAGCTCTTAGTGAAAGATGTACTTTTGTGTCATTTGTGTCAAAATAAAACTATGCCAATGCTTCTTAAGATGCTTCCTTTGTCAAAGTAAATGAAGCTGCAGACATGCTGATTCTACAGTTAAAATCAGGAATCAGCTGAGGAGTTATGTTTTGGTTTCTTTTTCTTTTGTTTTTGTGCTGAGTGCATCAGCATGTAAAGAGTTTTGCTGTTTTAGGTATAAAGCAATAATAAGACAATTAGACAATCAATAAGAAAAACATTCAATTTTGTGAAAATAAGCAACAGTGAAGGTGTAACATCATCCAAACCCATCATCTCTCCCTGTCTGACCTCTGACAGGACAACCCGAGGCCGACAGACTGGATGCTCCACTGCATCCAGGTTCAAGCTTCGGAGAAAACAAAAGTTTTGGCAGGACACCGATGCTTCGCCTTGGCTAAGCACGGCTGACACCAGCTTCCTCTGTGTGGCCGGAGGGTCACTCTGGGTGACATGTTGTTCTGGGGGACACAGTGTCTCTGCCTGCAGAGGAGATTAGAGGGGTGAGCTGACCTCGTTCTCAGAGGGGCCAATGTGTTTTGAGCAAACACTTGGTGCAAGACAAAAACATGGGCTACAAACACTGGCCAACCCTGAGGCAGTGATCCCATTGTTCCTTCATCACTCCTGAACAGGCATGAGAGACAAGAGATGTCTCAGTGTGTCCCTGAGCAGCAGGGAGTCCTCATGCTCTCTCTGAGAGCAGCACACAGTCAGGTCAAGTCCCAGAGCTGCTCAAAGATCACTGCCATTAACTTCACTGATCTAGAGGTGTCTCCTCCTGGACAGAAATATATGTTTAGATAACTAATATACATGAGGATGCTGTGGTTCAGAAGAAAGAGGAGATGGTCTACTAACCTTCAGCTTCTCTTGCCCACCTGTCAAGGTGGCCTCTGGCTACACATTAAAACCCAAATTAGTCCTGATGTCCTTCTGAGTACCTCATGTGTTGAAGTGCTGCCATCTGAGAGTATGGGAGTTAAAAGGACGGTCAAATTTGAGGGAAAACTGCATGAAGCCTTATAACAGTAAAAGTACCTTTATACTTATATATTGTTACTAAAGCATGAGGAGCTGCGGGGCAGAGACTCAGGCATTTTCCATTCAAGAAGTTCATAATGTCACTTATTAATGAAAAAAATGACATAGAGCAGCCATGACTCAATTTGTCACAGGTGTTTCTTTACTTGGCTTTGTTTGTCCAAAAAGGACAGATCTGACACCTCTAAATGTTTTTTTAGATCATTGTTTCATCCAGTTTTCATTTATGCACTCCTGAAATATTCAGGTAAACTTTAGCACAAACATACCCTAAAATCCTCCTAAGTTGCCTGTTCACAAGAGCCTCTGAAAGCACAAGAATGGCCATATCTGACAGAGGGGTGGTATCTCAATAGGCACAACATACACAAAGATGCAATAGTGACAATATGTGCCTAATCCTACATGTCCTCAGAAGTATTCACATTATCAATAAAAGAGCAGAAAATAAATAAATGCAGAAAAACTGTCTAAGCAAGCATGAGAGGTTGATGATATTTATATCAGCTTTGCACATTTTCAATAAATGTCAGCCTGGTAAAAATATTATAAAGATGTAATGTAATAAAACCAGAGACAATGTTTTATAACAACAAACACTAGACTAAAATTTGTGATGTAAAATATCCAGTGAAATTATGTCTTCCTATGTCTAGGAGGATCCATTTGAGGCACTGATTCTTCTTTGTTCATGTAGTTTAACAAATGCAAATGTCATGTCTGAACTTTTGCCCATATTACAGTAGATTACATTGGCTAAACTTGATGTTAAGACAACCTACTGCAGATTTTCAAGTCCAACTTTTTTTTGTCCTCAAATTGCATACTTTTTAAGCTTGAAAACCTGCAGTAAAATGACAAATCTAAATGGCAAAACACTTGGGTAGAATGCAACATATTCAATCAGTAACTAGTAAATATCTTGTGATCAGCATTTAATAAAATCATTATAGGCTGGATAGATTAATTTAAACACTTATGAACAGGGTATTTAAAGTAAGATTGCTCATATGGCTAAGAGTACATGGTTAAATAGACAATAATCGATGACTGCCAAAACTGGAATTTAAAGGCCCATTTGGTATGAGGTAGGCAAAATCTTCTATAGTTATGTAAGTAAATTAACAGAAATAATCAAGTGAGGAGGAAGTTCCAATACTAACATAAACAAGACAGTAAGGTATGTTTCAGTCACTGTAATCAATAATCTATTATCCCTGACAGATTGGTTCTAGCCTATTTATTGGCCAAGGGAGTGCAGATGGTAATTGGAAATTGAGCATCTAGTTCAAGTGTCTTTTCTCTCCCCGAGACTAGCATTTTGTACATTGTCATATACAAATATATTTAGAAATATTTCTCTCTCTTTGTCTCTGTGATATTAGACTTTTGGGTAAATATTGTGTTTTTGTCAGACCATTGCAGTAGCCATTTTATGTAAACTCATTATGGGACAAACTGTTACAAAACATTTTTGTAAATTTTGGCTTAAAAGTAGCATTGATCAGAAATCATCATCATGATCATCAGTCATCATCCTCACTCTTTATTTTTATTCTAACTATATGTTGATTGTTTTTGCACCAATTTACCAAGTAACATTCCTTGTATGTGTAAATGTACTTGGCAATAAATACAAATTCTGATTCTGTTCACCAATGCCACTCTCTGATGGTAACACAGCGGGCTTTAGGACCCTCAGGATGTCTCTGTGAGGATGGTCTTGTTTTTGTCCGTTACGTTCATGCATGTAATCATTGATTGTGCCTATTGTGACAGGCCGATTTACCATCTGTAGGCTCCCATGGGGCTGATACTGCTGTCACTGCAGCCTCCCTGCAGACTTTACGGAATGCCCCTTTAATTTCCGGCAGCAAATTTTAATCTCCAACAGGTTTCACATTGAAGCCTGCGATTAACGCATCACACCTGCTTGTTATCTTCCTCTGCACAGACGTCTTTGCTCTTATCTGTTTCTGCAGGCATGGTTTGTGCGGGAGGGGTTGTAAAACAAGTTATTAGTGATCTGTAAACCAAAGATTCTTCAAACTAAATTAGTTCCACGTCCCTCTTCACCTGCTCACTGCACCCACCCTATTAGACGGTTTGAATTACCCCAGGAAAAAGGCTCTGATGCTGGAAATGTTAATTGTGACATTTGTGGTCAAGTTTTCCCTTGCCTAATTTTTTATTCTAACTTTTTTGTTTTTCTGTTTTTCTCATCTCATACGGAGTTTCAGAGGCGATGTGTTGGAGGGGTGTATGTATATGGATGTGGGTATGGGAGTGCATACACATGAATGTTTATGTTTGGGTTTAGCCTATGTCTAATACACATATCCTGCTTTTATTAATAAAAAAATATATAAAGTTTAAAACAATAACTTTTTCTTTAGGACATCCTTCCTTCATCAATTTTTAATGCACACAGTTAAATCTTATTTATCATTTGTTGTTTTTTTTCTTCATAATTCTATACTTTCTGTGCCCTCTATTTCTCTGTTGGCTCTTGTAATATTTTATTTTCTGTTTATTAGATCTGATACTCATTTTGCCATTCTAAATTCTAAATTCATTTTTTAAACACTACTTTATCTGATTTAATGTTTTTTTTTACAGTGCCATCTATTTATGTAGTCTAATTTAGTTTTACTTATTTATCACTTTCTATTTACAGCTTTCTCTACCATTTAGCCTACTGAGTTAGCTCCCCTGTTTTAGTTTCAAGTGTTGGATTGCTCTTTTTACTCTGTCTAGCTTTTCTCCCTTTTTAATTTGTTTTATGTTTTATTGTCTTTATCTGCTTTTATCCTTGGTCCTTTTGGTCTCATTTTACACTGTTGGGTTATGGTATTGCCTGGGCTTTTATGCTCCTAATTGTTTTTTAATTCAATTTCATTTTTATCATTATGATTCTCATTCTTGTGTCAAAATGCTTGGTGGGTCTGTTTGTTGATGTATTGTTCCAATGTGTTTAAACACTTTGTAAACTTCTGTTTTTAAAAGTGCTGTATAAATAAATGTATTATTATCTATCCCATGCATGTATCTATATATATATATATACATATATATATATATATATATATATATATATATATATATATATATATATATATATATATATATATATAATTGAAAACTGCCTCTCTAACTGCCTCACGTTAAGAACATTGTTGTTTGTCGTAAACTCTCTTTCAAATCTGGAAAAGATTAGTTTTTTAAAAGATGAAAGTATTACGTAATTTATAAGTAGGCTAGTTATGTCTGAAGTAATGAGAAAAATTTCTGTTATGTTTTGAAAGAGTGATATCAAAAGGTATTAAAAAATCTTGAGTAACTTGCCCAACACTGTCCAGGATATGGGCTATTCTGTGTACTTCTACATTTCCTTTCTCGGTGAAGTGATCAGGTGGTAAAAGAGTGGTGCAAGAATGAGTCCAAAAACTTGGAGGTGAGTTAGCATTTAGCACTTCCTGGTCCCCAATCCTCCAGAGTAGATCAGATTTAGAATATCAGTTTCAGATAAATGCCAGAAATAAGGTTTGGGGTGAACACACCCACATGAGATTTCAATGTTTAATGGGAAAAAAATAAATGCATCTGATGTTGCCTGCTTCTTAATCCTAACTCATTGTGTGTTTAAAATGTCAATTGCTAACTAACTGCTAACAAGGACTACAAAAATGGCCAGTGACCAAACAGCAAGTATTTCTGATTGTTATTTTGATAGCCAATTATTCACACACTGTTGCCACAGCCATGAGGACCAACATGATCAGGTCACTCGATTATAAGTTGTCTAAGTTGAACCACCATGTTGTAGTTCAGTAGAAGCTTACTCATAGCTTTTTACTCTCGCCGATTACCTCTAGCCTAAGCTTAAAACATAGAGAAAAGTGGGTTAGTTTGTAAAGATTATCACAAAGAGCAGAACATGTTAATTTTTTGTTCTCCACAGAGCTTATCGTCAGCAATGATCCACAACACAGTGAAAATTTTTCTGATATGGAATTGAGTTCCAGTTTCCTGCAGCTCTGACTGAAAACACTGATTGTCCAAAGCAGTTTTCTTAATCTTATCTGAGCCACCTCTGGCTGAAGCCCTGGTCTGCCTATCGCCGCCCCTGCAGAGCGACACATATTGTTTAAGAGGCGGTGGTGCCTGTCCATTAACTATTCTGTACATCAGATACAAATCTGTTTGATGCACAAGCAGCTATAAGTGTGGTTCATATCTTATGACTCCACAGCTGACCTGCACTTCAGTGGGGTGAGCGCATTTGCCGCCTCTTGCAGCAGCAGCAGCAGCAGCAGCAGCCCCTCCGGACCCCTGCCTGCCTGCCTCTCTGCCTGCCCTCCCTCCGCGCCTCCCCGGCTCCTTTTCCCACCGCTTAGAGGAGCGGGACGCGGCCACAGCGGCGGGAAGCAAATTATCTACAAGCACTTCCCTACAAAAAAAAGTTCACACTCACTTACACAGATGCCACCACAAGTAGAGACTCACACACCGGGTCAGACCTGAAGGAGGGAGCTTGCCGGCAGTGACCTGCCAGGACAGGAGGACAAAGTGGAGCTAGATGGATACTTAAACTTTATTCCCTAAAACTTTATTTTAACTTCACTCAGATTCACGTTTCTGCTGCTTTCATTGGGCTTTGGCGGGTTCATTTATTTTATAAATCTCTGTTTTCGCATCGTAATCAAGGCAGAGCACTGTTATAGGCCCGATATCATTTAATTTGGGTTTAATTAAGACCAACAGGACAGACCTGTTGGCGACTGGAGCCAAAATGACGGCATAAAGGAGCTTCTGCATCACCTCTTGCATATTTTTATAACCGGACAACAATGTTGGAGTAAAGCATGGCTTTGTGTTTGGGTACTTTTGGACGCGGTGGAGAGACTCATTGTTGCAACTTTATGGCAGAAGAGTCCCCGAAAAACTGACTGGAGGAAACCAGAAACTCTGAATTTTGCAGTGCTGTGTGAAGTGTGGCTGCTGTCAGGACTGTTCACAGGCAGTGCAGTGTTAACAGCAGCTGTCAAACTCATGGGACCCTCCTGCCCCCCGGGCGACTGGGAGCTCTGCTGAGGTCTCTACTGCGCATGTCAGAGAGCCGGACCTCTGCAGAGAGGGAAATTTAAAAACGTTTTTTTGGAGAATCAAGTGCAGCGCTGAGAAATACAGTACAGGGGCTCCCGACCGGCTCACAAACCCCTCAAAATCACTGAAACAGGTAAGAATTAGATCTTATTCTTTCATTCTTCATTGTAGTCCGTGTTCAGTTCGTGGTTAGTGTCACAGAAGTAGTATTTTTACTGTTTTGAAGAGTAAATATATCTTTGTAAGCATGCTCAACGATCAGACATTTAAACCTCAGCTACATTAAAGCTAATAGAAATAAAGTGTTAACTTTGTGGAGAATGCTGATTTTATTAGGTTATTTTTGTTAATTATATTGCCATTATAGATTTATTAATTGATGTAAAAGTTAACAAAACAAAAACATTCAAACTGCTAAATGTGCTTAAGCCATAACAAAGGCATTATGGGTCTAAACATTTCATCCAGTATATAAAACTAACTTTATTCTGATTATTCTTTTCATAGTAACAATGATAATGATACAATAAATGACAATAATTTTAGTTAAAATTTGTAACTTTTTATTCCACTTATAGAAAATGTGCATGCTACTTGGTCATATTTACTTACAGATGTAAACATTATTTTAAAAATGGTTGTAGCGCTACATAGGTTGAACATTATTGTTTTTAAGAACATTTCCTTTCAGAAAAAAAGTGTGTAATGTTTGTTAATTTTGCTGCAGAGGTACCAAACATCCCAGGAAATGATAGAAGGTGGAATAACATCCAGGATGTCAGGAATAATTGAGAATGCCGGGCATCATCCGTCTCCACAGGACTACAGGTAAGATCTCTGACTTAATATTTACATCAGGAAAGGCAGTTGCATAACTTTCTAGTTCCACACAGTGTGTTATTCTCTGTTACACACTGTCTGAAATGCTAAGGATCGAGCTTTGGACACCTCAATAGATAAAAGGCTAATTTTTTTATAAATCAAACCCTTTCAGGTATTTCCAAAATGGTCATGGAACAAATTGTCTGACCCCACTACGTTTTATCAGAAGGTAGATGGACAGCTCTTTTTGTGCATGGGGGGTTTGGTGAAAAAATCCTGAAGAATAAATGATTTTCAGTCTGAATGGATCTGTCAGAAACCATCAGCTCTGTTTACACTCCCGCTGTCGGCACACGGAGAGCCTGAGCCTCTTGGCCTGCTGGCTCAGGGGGAGACGGGGCGCTCTGGGTCACCAGTATGCACAAGTGGCTCCCAATTAGAAAAGGAGGGAGTCGAAGAGGGGGGAGGCAAAGAGGGAAGAGGAGGAGGTGCAATATTTGGTGTTGTTGAACCTCTGGGAAGGCTGGGATGATATATGAAGACACCAGTTCAACATGTTTTGCATCAGTGAGCAATTTTTATGCTGCTGGTAGAGGTAAAGGAGGGGTTGGCAGTACTGTTGCGGTTGCTGTTTATTTTATAGTTTTTACTAATATTAATGATGGATTTTACAGGTCAGTTACAGTAAGTGTAAGTACTAAAACAGTTATAAATAACAAGTGTATAAAATCAACTTCAGAATAGGATAGATTCTATTTTTGACTCTCCTTAACAATATAAAACAGAAAACAGGCTCTGTTATACCTTTAGCATTCAATCAGTCATTTGCTCTTGTTCAGATTAAATAGTGTTACAGTTAATAAAACTTACAGCAGCAAGAAATAAAGATAAACCTTATTTTAATGAGATCACTTTACTTGAAGTTATGGTACTGTTAAGACTGTTAAAACATAAATTCACCTGCTCAAAGAGAATGATTACTCCAAATCATTTAGTGCTGTTTTTGAGGCGTTTAAGGACGTATGCCGCTGACTCCTGGCTGTAATGATGTCAGTAATTCAGATGACAGACACACCGCACTGACCTCAAACTACATTTGCACTCTCTCTGGCCCAAGGCTCTATTGGTTCCCCATTTAGGGATGATGGTGGTGGTGGTAGTGGGGGGAGATTTGGGGGGTAGTTGGGGGCGACAGGGAAGGCTGGAAAGGGACAGGGAAGCAGATGGCATCCTATTTGTCCCTCTTATGTGAGGGCTGTCATTCCAACAGATTAATGCGACGGCCAGCTAAAGAAAAGAAACGACAGAGACAATCAAGGAAGGGTCTGGGGAAGACAATAGAGCCACGTGCCACTGGGCAGATTTGTCGTTTGGGACACAATAGGTGATCATTTTTCAATAGACAAGGCCAACTGTTGCAGGGAACATGTGCTGCTGTCCCATGTTTCAAACCATCTCATGCGTTGTTTACTTATGATTCAGCCAATGGGCAGGGCCAGAGCCTGGTCACCTGACACACCGTTGATTTTTTAATGGGAGATGTGTGGGTTTGCGAGGGGGGGGGGGGGGGGGGGTCTCCTACACTGTCCACAGACCCAAAAAAGTAACTGAATAGTACGTGTTGTCATGGCCACCCCAATTACTAAACCCTTCCACAGTAAGTGTGTGTGTGTACAGAGGAGACTGGAGAGGATTCAAGAGGATTCCTCGCTTTTCATCCTTTTTTGTAGAGGCTTGCCATATTAAAAACGAAGTGACCAGAGCTGACTGAGCTGGGCAATCTGCTGGTTAAACAAAAATCCAACCTTAGTCCAGCTTAGAGGAGTAACAAATGATATTGGTATTATTAGAAATTATGAATTGAAATGACTTTTGTTTTTAAGTTATCATTTTACATCATATTTTTATTAAAAGGAAAATGAAGGAGTAATAATCTGTTTTTAGGAAAATACACAATCCTGACAGTTGATTTCTGCTGAATGGAAAGCTTGTTTAACTCCCTCTTTGTTCTTTAAAAATACTTGTAATTAATTGTCTTATGATAAAGCCTATCCTAATACACTCCTTGGCTCAGCAGCTTTAATCTCTCCAAGATTCACAGTCAGTATTCCTTTTTTTGGGAGGATTGAATATTCTGTCAAGAGTTTACATTTAAATTACTCTTTATGTGTGTCTTAAACAATAGCCATGTTAACCCTCAACCCCCACCCCCCTCCTCTCTCTCTCTCTACCCTGAAGGCTTCTGACCACAGACCCCTCCCAGCTGAGGGAGGAGGACCTCCCTGGGGACCTCCAGTCTCTGTCATGGCTCACCTCTGTGGATGTGCCCCGACTACAGCAGATGGCTGATAGCCGGGGTCACAGTAACGGGCCCTCCTCAGGCAGCCTGCTGGAGCAACAGACAGGTGAGATGACAGGGAGGGGACAGTGTAACTTTAAAACAAATACAGCATCAGTCTGATTGGATGCTGCAGGCAGCATTTGGGGATGCTGGAATCTTCTGGCCTCTGTAAAAATGAGAAAAGTTTGATGAAGATATCCTAAAAATATGTGCAGATGACACTTTAGTTTAGATATCTTTGCTTAGATGTCATTTTGCATTTAAATAATAAAGCAAATTATTGGTAACAGCTGGTGGCACATCTATAGGTCTAAGCTATCAGACGAATTGAACATTGTCTGTGAGACATTAGCCTTTTGGCCATTAAACCGGTCTTTTGATGCCAATTCAACATGATGACCATTTTGACAGCACTGACTCAAACTAACTCTGTCAACAAAGAAAACAGACAAAGAAGTAGAGTAGAGGCCAGTCTTTATGCTTCTGACAAACAGCTACAATGTGCAGTATGACAGTCATATCAGCCATGTCCCTAATTATGCGAAAATTGTTACCGTGATTAATCCAAAATTATATAAGTTGTAAAATAATTCTTTGTGTTAAGTGTGTGCCCACAAAGACATGAACAATCCAAACCAAAATGATTTTGGAACCAGGCTGACAACATAATTATTTGTACTGTAAAAATCAGCATTTTTAACATGGGGTGTGAATGTGTCCTCAGGCGCTTCTGATGCCAGTCTAATGTGGACACTTCAGGAACTGCACATTTTTTAAGGTTAACCCTTAAATCCAGCTACAAGCTCAGGGCACATTCTTTGGATCAAAAGCACAAAGTTCAATCAAGGGTAATCACAATGCCAGTTTTTTAAAATTCTGACATAATAATTGCAAAAATTAAACAATATTATCGATATCTGCTCAAACAAAAAAGTCTTAGGCACTCAATGTTTGGAAATCTTTTTGTTTTGAAATCCCAAAATTCCAATTGTTGCCAATGTATTGGTGTAATATGGGCAAAACTATTTTTTTAATTAAAGCAGCTTTTGATTGAAAACAGAACTCAAGACCTGCTTAGGTAATACATATAATATCAGTCATTAACATCAATCAATCAATCAATCAATCAATCAATCAATCAATCAATCTTTATTTGTATAGCGCCAGATCATAACAACTGTTATCTCAAGGCACTTCAAAATAGAGCAGGCTGAAGCCATACTCTTGATTTTATAGATACACATATATGCATACATTTAAACACATATAAATATAAATATTATATTTTATATATATATATTATATATTTGTATATACACATACATACATCCAGAGATGTATCCATCCAGGCAGAGACAAAGGAGCTAAAAAGAAGAATTTATGATAGAGACAAACCCATGGATGCCCATAAATCTGTCCTCATCATATTTGTCTCTGCTGAATATGAATTCGATCAGTCAATCTTTATCTGTACAGCGGCATATTTGTCTTTGTTGAATATAAATTTTAGAAAGGTAAGCTCCTTGAAATGTGGCATCTTATTTTCAAGAGGGACCTCATTTCTATATGATTGTAAAGAAAGTAACTATGGGTGTATAATCAATACTACCATGAATAGAGAGATCAATCTAATATTAAAATCAATATCTATAATGAATATAATCTGAAGAGGAATAATGTGGATTAAATAGCAGCATCTAGCTAAACTGTCATTTATTTGGGTTTAACTGGTCTAAAAGTATGAATTTATGTTAAATGATGTCATTTCTGTTGATGGTTGATGTAGGATAGAGCACATGGAGTTGAGTGGGTCCTCAGCAGTATGTCATCCATGATTGTTAGCCAAGGTCATACTAATATCTGTGTGCTGTTTGCAGGAACTACCATGTATTTGATTTTGTTGATCTCTCTGAAGTTAATATCAGGAACTGTAATGATAATGAAATGGGGCTAAAGGAATGGCCAAATATTTGTAATTGTAGTTATTGAAGCTTCATAAGTCCACCAGAGATGAGTCCGGGAAAAAACAAAAACCTATATGAAAACTACGGTAGAAATCAACATTGTTATAGCCTGGTTCAAAGGTTTTGATGGTTGAATTAGTTAATATCTTTAAGCCCTCACAATTTTGGAGGAGGATTTCTTTGTTAGTTGTCCATTTTGGTATCAAGAAAGATACACATTTTGGATAACTAAGGGCGTGCCTGATGACTGTAAGCCAGCATGGTTTAAATGACTGTCAGAAGGTTTAAGACCCTCATTTCTCAGTTAGTAAACGTTTATTTTTAATATTGCATTTGCTGCAGTGTTGTCTAAAAGGCTTCTCTAAGTAACCAAATGGCGAACATAATTCAGACTTTGTTCAATACTTTCTACAGTCTAGTATCATTTTGAACTATTGCAATTCCATACTCAAATTATCACAAGGTTGCTTTTAGAAACTACAACCTTGGTTTCCCATCATGGGTCCAGGCCCATCAAATGGGGGCATCAGGGGTCCGTCAGCATTGAGGCTGTCAAAACTAGGTCTACATACATGATCTTAAATATTAAATAATAGTTCCATCATACTGTCTTTCAGAGTTTTTTTTGTGTAAGCCTATTCTACATTTGGAAAAAAATCAAATCTGATGTTAATTTTGGACTGTGCTGAATCACTTTTTGTTTAGGTTCTGGGGGGGGGGCTTCAAAAAAAACAGTTGGAAACCACTGACATACAAGAAAAGCCCAAAGACAAAACATTGGACGGCCAAATGTTAGTAGCTTTTTGGCCTGTAAATGGTTTTGTCATGTCATTGAGATTGCCATTATTTTCCATCCTAATATTGTCTCAGCTGAAATCTTTCATCCTAAGATAAAGAAACAGATTTTTTTTTTCACAATTCAAAAGGCATTTGTATTGTATTTGTATTTGTTTATTTTTATCTCTGCTTTTGTGATCTGGATAGCTGATCAAAGTTAACCTGATATTCCAGACTAGACTAGTTCATCTGGGAAAGAGTCCATAGAAAGTGTTTGGAAATGGGCAGAACCTTTCTAAAGCATGTATTCATTACTGGTAAATCAGATAATGTAGTAGGCCAGCTACTGCACTACAGAACGTGAGCCGCTTTGTAAATTAAAATCTCAACAAAACATGTCAGAAGTGGAGTGAAAATATACTTACAACAGAGAAGTTTGTAGTGCTGTTATTTGTTTTTCATTTAATAAAGAAATGCGGTCCAGATCCAATAACATTGCCACTGAAGCTGTTAGCATAGCTAGTCTTTTTAAGAGCAGTCAGGTCCTGCAGTCGTCTCGCTCGTAGCTCCCACCTCTTCCTGCTCTAAAGGAAGCTGTGTGGGCCGTGCTGCTTTGGGCCGCTAAAAATCATTGTAGTTTGGAGCTTGGCAAAATGGATCTGCCTGATTACAGACAATAAATCAGGTGGATCCATCTGCACTGCAAAGTTAGGTGAAACATCCTGTAAATAAAATATATTATAAGGATTATATAATTCGCATAAGGACAGTGTTTTATGAACTCTTCAGTCTAACACCAGCTTGTTCCTTTCCTCCCACAGCTCAGCTGAACAATATGACGATGACGGCAAGTCAGGGCTCCATGCTCCACCTTCAGAGCAACATGCAGCACAGCCCTCTGGGAATCAGCATCATCAACACGCACAGCGGAAGTGTGAGTACTAAAGCTCTTGTTGAGATCTAAGCTGATTTTAAAACAGTAAATTACTGCTGATGCCTAAATGTGATAGACAAAAAAGACAAAAGCTTTGGTGCTAAGAGCCTGATGAGCTTTTATATGATTACTTTTAATGGCTGATTAAACTGCAACCAAGCAGGAATCAGGTGAAGTGATTGATGCATGCTGCAGGGACACATTTCAGTATCAAAGTGTCATAGTTCATTATCTGGACTTCTAAAAGGAAGAACATGCAAGATTAGAAAAGTTATGAAGTTCTATTAAGTCCACAGAGGTGAAAAAAACAACTGAAAGCTTCTAACAGGGTTTACAGTAATTCTAAAAATCTGTGTATTTTATGTTGGGTTAATGGATGATTGTCTTGCATAATTAAATTTCTTAATCTTTCATGCAGTCTGTCATCAGGCTTTTGAACCTTGATTGTAGTCACTTAGAATGAAGAACTCATTGTGTTGTATTGTCGTATTCACACTTTCGGATATAATAACAGTTGATTGATCTTTTGTCAGTGGCTTGGCTTACATTTTCTGAATGTAGACTTGTATTGTGCTATACATCTTAGTATGCTTTTTAGTTATTTATTTATTTTTGCTCTTAAACTGGGTAGTTCATCTTTTGGGGACTTCTAAGTCCCTGTGTGTTATTACTGGGGGGCACATGAGATCTGCTGTTTGATCTTTGATGTATGTGTGAACTGGTAGACTGCAAAAACACAAACTGCATCTTGGTATAAATTCATTTGTCTGTATAACTATTTGTTTTACAGATGTCTCCATTCTCCATGAATGGGCTGCCCTCTCCAGGATACCAGTGCTCTACCTCAGTCTACCAGCCAACACCCCAGCAGGTGTACTCTTTGACCCAAACTGGACAACAGGTAACAAACTCTACACATATTCACTGAAAGGTTTGCAGATAAATCCAGTTATAGCATATGGTTCCGAATGATTTCAAAATTATCTTTCATTCTGACAGTGTAATGCTAAAATGTAAAACAGTTTGGCCTTTATTTTTACATCATTTTATGGATTGTTGGTAGGGTTTTTTCTGCATCATGTTTATACTTTTGGCTTGAGGTCTGTATGCAATGCTGCCCGTTCTTCATGTTTCTCTCCCTGTTTCCGTAGTGCTCAGCTGGGGGTCTTTATAGCAATGTTTCTTTCAACAACCAAAGTCTATTCACACAACCTCGCCTTGCTCCACAAGACCAGGAGCTGCAGCCCAAGTCTTTTCCCAAGCCAATATACTCCTACAGGTCAGACCTCACCTTTCAACAAATCCCAAAAACAGTGGAATATGCTATCAAACTAGCCTGAAGTAATTTGGTGATTTTTTTTCCAGCTGTCTGATTGCCATGGCTTTAAAGAACAGCAAAACTGGCAGCCTTCCTGTCAGTGAGATCTATAGCTTTATGAAGGAACACTTTCCCTATTTCAAGGTATGTTATTTTGTATTGTTTTAGAAAACTATTTAAAGATACAGTAAATGCTGATAAAGAATATGACTGATATTTGCAACTCCTCTTTCCACAGACTGCACCTGATGGATGGAAGAACTCTGTCAGACATAATCTGTCCTTAAACAAATGCTTTGAGAAAGTGGAAAACAAGACAAGCAGCTCCTCCCGTAAGGGCTGTCTGTGGGCACTGAACCCTGCAAAGATTGACAAGATGGAGGAAGAGATGCAGAAATGGAAACGAAAGGACCTTCCGGCCATTCGCCGCAGCATGGCTAACCCTGGTCAGTATTGTTTTGTAAATGGGTTGTCCTTGATCAAACATAAGTTGAGTTCTTTGTCTGATATTCTGTACTTTTCTCCTCTAGACGAGTTGGACAAACTGATTACAGACCGCCCAGAGAACTGCAGACGTAAGGTGTTAGAACCCGGTGTGACCCGGCTGCCCAGTTGCCCGACTGGCCTCCCACTGCCGATCCCGCCCCCAATGCAGCCTCAGCCTATAGTTACTCTCTCCCTGCCCTGTTTGCCCCTCCACCAGCACCACCAGCTCCAAGCCCAGCTCCAGGCCCAGGCCCGCCTTGGCCCCATGTCCCCTGCCCCCGCCCAAACTCCCCCCCTCCACACAGTCCCTGACCTTTCCCACAGTCCCCTGACCCAGCAATCCAGCAAGCCACCAGACGACTTCTACAGCGTGCACAGTGACACACACACAGAAGTGGATGCACTTGACCCCAGCATCATGGACTTTGCCCTACAAGGTAGATAAATGCTTAATACTGAGTGTTTACTGTAAAATCAAAGTATGTTTTAGTACCATAACCATACTTTTTTATCTGTTAAGGTAATCTGTGGGAGGAAATGAAGGATGACAGCTTTAACCTGGATGCTTTGAACACCTTCAGTAACTCACCGCTCCGACTATCAGATTGTGATTTGGGAACAGCCAATCTTCCTCCTGTCTCTGCTGGAGTCAACCTGCCGCTATCAGATGTGCAGGTGACGGGCCTCTACACCTCCTACACATCCCAGGACACTCTGTCTTCTCAGTATATGGGTGCACCAACCACTAGCAAGCCAATCGCTCTGTTATAAACATTTGATTTTATTCAACAACCTGTGGAGCTTTGTGGATGCCAACTGAAAATTCAATCTGCTACTGAACCTTTTTTTCAGTCAGCTGGGAACTACTTAAAGAAGGATATTTGAAGTCGTCTACAAGAAGACTATTGATTTAAACTGAGACTAAAATCAAGAAGAGTGTGTCAGAAAGTTATGTAAGACTTTAAATGTCAAGCTTTGCCAAGCAAAGACTCAAACCCTGTATAAGTACACAGACTCTATGTGGAGAGGTATGAGTGAATTAGCATCCTCCAGTTTTTCTGTCCACTCTATCATTCTGTAGCATCCGTCTTGTCTGTTGTATCGTGCTAGACATTATTGCTGTGATGTTTTATTTATATTTATAAAAGGCAGCTGGAGAAGGTGATGACTCCATCGATCTTTTGCTGTATATATTTGAATGTTTGAAAATGCTGTTGCCACAGAAAAGCTTTCTTTTGACTGGATTTACCCACTACAGCCCAAAACTCATCATGTGTGCCAACTCTTTTGAGTTTTACACATCATTCCTTTTACACTCTGTGATTAACTTGTCTCAAAGTCAGATGTGTGTTATGTTCAAATGATCATGATAAAAATCAAAAGGGTAAATAAAAAGTTTCTTGCCAAAAATATCTGTGACATTTATTAACAAACATTCTTTAGTACTGTCAAAATAAAAGACACAGGAAAGAGCTTATATACACTTAAATTACACTGCATAGTTTGATTTGTGATTACAGGAGAGGCAAAGTTAGACATTACTTCGGAGTCCACTTAAATAATTATTGTCTTTCTAGAAAACCTGAGAGTAAGAATGACTGCATTGTATTACTGACATATATAACCAAAACAAAAAGAAAAGCTCAAAAATTTGAAATAAAGTGTCACAATGTCTGCTAACAATCAGATAATTTCAGCAAAAAAGCAGCATCAATACAAATAAACAAAATGGCACAAATAGGACGACAGAGTCCAACGTCAACAGTGAAATGACAAGACATGACTCACTTATTCAAAAAAAGACAATCTGTTTTCAGTTTGTATTTTTGCACATTAATACTTGTTGGAATCCTATTATTTTCAGTCAACCAAAGGACAATTTCAAAAATTACTCTTGAACTTTTTCTACTTAAAATAAATGACTATCACTTGTGATTTTTATTTGAAAATATATAAAAATGTGTCAGTAATCTAAGCTACATTCAAATATGAAACCATATTCTCCATTTAATACGTTTAACAGAGCATAACAGCCAGCACCTAAGTATGAAGTGTTTCACTTTATGAAACTTGTAGATTTTTGGCCTCAGCAGGCTGCACAGAGCCCTTTCTGGCAAAGCTAATACTGATACAGCATTATCTGAAGGTGTGCCATTGAAAAGTACAGTCACAGTTTGTGAACCTGAATGAGCAGCTGAAATTACTGGTTACCTCACAAATGAGAAAGACAAATTCTCTGCCTGTTAGTTCAATAGCGGACGATTCGTGACACCCTGCAGAGATGTCACATAACAGTAAAGTGTTCGGCAGACAGAGAACTGTAGTGGTTCAGTGATCACTGAGGAATAAGTCAATTTGTGAACAAGTTCTACAAATCAGAATTCTTCCTGCTTTACATTTTACCCCAATAGTGCAATCATTTACAACCCATTCATTATTCTTTTAACTAATACAACCTAATAATGCCCTCAGCTTAACTGGTGTTGGTGTTGTCCATAGTTGCGAGCAGGTGTGAGAGCTTGGCCCTCTGGGCAGGAGTGATGTTCTGGCTCATGTGAATGATGCAGTCCATGGCTACCTCAGGGTTGGCCTGCACCAGGCTACAGCACAAAAGGAAAATTAAAAGAAAAACAAACATAAAAACCCCATATGCTTAAGTCTATTAATTCAGTTAATGAAAAGGTAAACAAAGTAATAAAGGTTTAATTTGCATTTACTATGATCAGTTTTGAAATAAAATGTTCAGACTTGTTTTGTTTGCCTCTAATTTATCTCAGCTCTGTCATGAGGCTGACACTATGTATTTAAATCATCTTTTTAACACATTTCCAGAGCAACAAAATCTATGAGGGAACAAAATTCTTAATGTTATTGTTAAGATAATGGAGATTAATAATTCAGCATATGTATCACTTTTTGAGTGAATATGTCTGCATACTTGCGAATGTGTTTCAAGGTGTTTTCTCTTTTCAAGTACTTGATGTTCTCCCTGATAGCTGATCGAGTGCCGTCTTGCTCTGACAAGTGCCTCTCAAGCCAATCAACCACTGCTTTGTTGTTATCCCAGAGGTAGGCCTGTGAGAACAGAAAGTAAAAGTCCATGGTTGTTTTAATATGTGTGTTTTTTAAAGAACATGATTTGTGGGCCACAAAAATGGAAACTAGACTCTTACAGTTTATGTCGAACAACCACTCTCTATTCTCCTTTACTCTGAAAACTAAATCTGAATGTGGTGTATGACTCAGGCTTGATGATTTATCTAGTACAGGCATTAACACACTGGGGTTGGATTTTAGAGCTTACCTTGACTGTCCCCTCAGTTTCAACAAACCAGCGTCGCAGCATGGACTGCATGTGTCCATCACTGAGGTCCTGGTTGGCCTGCAGAATCTCACACTTCACTACCTGCTCTAGCAGGAGGCGACGCAGACGCCAGTAGAAGAAGGTTCTCACATTCTTCCAATCTAATATATCCTGTCCAGAGGGTGAAATGACACAAAAGAGCAAATTTTAAGATTATTAACTGACAAATTTTAACTGTTTTTAGTAACATTCTTGCCAGTGACAACATTAAGCTCACTCACAGTTATGACACCTTTTTCCTGCATCCTGCCTGGAGTGTCATGGAGATCCACAAACTGCACTGCCACCTGGTGGTAGATGGGCTGCAAGAACTCCTCCCTCGCTTTGAGTTTGGACTCCAGCTCTTTGCTCTGTTTGTCAGACAGCTGCGAGGAAGCTGATAAAGCCAAAGACACACGTTAAAATATTAAAAAATCACAACCTAACCAAACTAAATTAGTACAGCTGTACAGAGAGCCACAGGAAGACATTCCCACATGTGGCCATCTAACAGTACAACTTCTCCCTTAGAGCAGGGGTGCCATAAAAGGCTGAATAATAAACTATATTGCTTTGACAAATATTGTCTGTTGCAAAAAGGCATCATTCAAGTCATTACTGTATGGCTAAAAAATTTAAAAGAAATTCTGTTAGATGCTTACAGAGCACAAAACAAGAATATCATTCACAGTTGATTTCATTAATAATTTAAGTAATGACACGAGGGCAAGGAGCCTCAGGAATGAACCATTCCCATGATAACCTTACTGAGAACAATTATCTCTGTGCATGAGGACATAACTACAACCAGCCCATAACAGGGCTCATTAAGTTTTTCATAATGGAGGGGCTGTTTAAGCAACTATGCAGGGCTGGCTTGGGTTGTGGTGGAGGA
Source organism: Cetoscarus ocellatus (assembly GCA_037902135.1). Classification (NCBI taxonomy): domain Eukaryota; kingdom Metazoa; phylum Chordata; class Actinopteri; order Labriformes; family Labridae; genus Cetoscarus; species Cetoscarus ocellatus. Next base: position 1,121,721 of record JBAMNC010000421.1, read on the forward strand.
CAACACTGATATCTCTCTTGGGGCCCACAATTTCAAGTGGCACCCCTGCGTCAGATGGCCTTCGAGCAAAAACGAGGTTCCGAGACATTCACATTAATTCTGCGAGGCTGTAATATCCGTGTCAATTCATGCTGCAATACGCGACATGGTGCATACCCCCACAAACACACAAGCGCAAAGACGCTCATTCACAGCGCTCCTGTCTCCCACTGAGTCTGCATGTCTCCCTCTGTCCAATGTCAAACCTCTGTTACTACCTCTGGAGATGGAAACAAGAGGGGGGTCAACTCCCTCCAGGACATTCACGGTGGAGGCGAAATGTCACAGAGAGGTAAATATTACACCTCAAAACAGCAGTATGAATTGGGCTATACACTTAACAAATGTGTACATGTGTACATTTTCATCTGTACAATTCGCTTGTTAACCAGCAGGCTAATACTCGTGTTTGCTATGTGGACATTAAATGGGATCATATTATCTTTCTTGGATAGAAATTATGACAAATACCCTGCTGAAATTGGGCAAAAGGCTGGGTACAACTTGAACTTATCATCAGTCAATCACTAGGCTGACATAGAGAAAAGGAGACAACGATTCACCAACAACTACATCTAGGGCAATTCAGAGTCACTAATTATCCTAACAAGCATGTTTTGGTCCTTTTGAGAAAATCAGAGTAACCAGAAATAACTGAATCCCCCTCTCATAAATGAAGTATTCCTAATTCTGCTTTAGGTCAAGAAAGACATTTACCAAGCTGCTCTGCTAAACTGGCATAAACTGAATCAAGTCTTTTCATGGTCTTCAGCAGGTCCTTCCTCCTGAATTTGATCTCCACTGTGCCCTCTGCTTCCAGAACACCACCCCTGAATTTCAAAGAACAAAAAAACAGTAAGAAAACAGAGAGGCAGGATCTATTTTTTCTTACACACATGTATTTTTACTTGCTTTTGGTGGAAGTTTAAGAAAGTAACCATGCTGTGTGTACCTGCTCTCCCTGTCTGCATAGAGTTCCATACACAGTGGGTTGATGGTGGGATCAATTACTACCCATGATCCTCCTCTCAGCTCAGCATGTGGAGGTATGTACACCAGCACTGGCTGACGGAAACCACGAAGAGCATCCACGATGTAGGCACCAAACTTCAAGACCTGGTCATACATATCTGGGTGGGGGCGAAACCACTCTTTTTCATTTACAGCAAAAGACCACTTAAATAAATATACTCTTGCATTCTGTTTGTTTTTACCTTTCATTCCACCAGAAAAGCCCCGCCAGTTGGCAAAAACCATAAGGGGCAGATGTTCACGGTTGAAGTCACTGATGGCCTGAGCCGTCTTGAACGCAGAATCTGGAAACCACACCTGTCCAGCCTGCTGCAGGACCTGACATCAATTCACAAAACAAGGCAAATGTCAAATATTGGCATATAATATATTTGAACTAAAAAAAGATTAAAAAAGGTGAAGACTCACTTTAGACTCTGAGTCCAGGTTTGCTGGATCTGCTGGGACCGTTAACTCAACCGAGCGTGTTTCAACAGCAATGACACCGAGGGGAATTCCTCCTAACCTGTTTCATTTTTGGCAGAATTTCAAATTATTTTTATCTGAGATGTGAAAAAGTCATATTCTGTGGGTGATTATTAAGTGCAAATATATTACCGCGCTCTGCCCACTACCACAGTCTGAGCCCACGACCCCAAGATCTCCATAAAGGAGCCGTGGTCGAAAAAGCCGCTCTGCCAGGCTCCTTTCACAGCTATTAACAAAAGCACAGAGAAAAAGGAAATTCACCAGGAGCAATTTTGAACTAAAAACCCTAAACAGTTCAATTATTGACACTCACTGGGGTGCGGTCTCCCAGCCAGCATCCAGCGGGGGTCATATGGTGCTTTTGTGGGAGTAAACTCTATCTCCCTGTCTACTGGGTCTGAAGTTGTTAAAACAGGCACAGGGGAGTGATTGTTCTGTGAGGAGAAAAAGAAACCCGGTCAGGGCTCTGAATAGTTGTCCAGTTGATTTATTAACATACATAAAAACTATGCATTACACATTTACAAATTTTACACATCCAGCAAACCTTTGGCATGTAAGAGAGCCACTGGAGTATGGTGAAGACGCCCTCAAAGTCGTCTGGCACCGTGCTGTGTGTAACTCCATTATTGTGCATAATCTGAATCCCCCCCAGCTGGTTGTTGGAGGTGTAGACCTCTCTGCCTAAAACCTTTATAAAAAAAATAACATACATCATAAGGGCTTTTTTACGATCCAGCACCTAAGTGTTTGAGCTAATATATTCATCTATCTTATTCTCCTCTCATTCAACAACTCATGCTACTTCTGACAACTTGTCTGTCCTGAAAAAGATCCTAACCAGGAGTTACCATGGATCATGAAAAGTCTCAACAGGCCTTCAATTACATAATATAAAGTCAAGGTCATTAAATGTCTTTAAGATATATATCAACTTGTGAGATGTCCAAAAGTTTGGATGACAGGTACTGAGACATGTCTAGATAAATATCTAGTGGTGTAATATGATTGTTTTTCATTGTTGCTTTGAATTTCTGCATCAATTTATAGCTCTCACAACAAAATTTATATCCATGTTATGGTTGGAGTTACAGACTTCGACAGAGAAGAAGAGGAATGAGAATGGGCAATGACAGTTTAAAGAATAATTGGTTTCTCAATGTGAACAATCACGCAGCTCCTTGTCACCTTCCAGGGTGTGAGTCTGTATCTTCTTGTAAATACCTTGGGTTTTGATTGATGATTTGCTGTCTTTTCAGTTTTGTGCTGAGCAACTGTGGCTGATCTTTACTTCATAAATAAGTGTTTCTTTTCTTTTGCTCTGAAAAAGACTTTTGTTGCAACTTTTTATGCCTCTGCTTGATTATGATGACATTTTATATAAGCACTCATCTTCTCAATGCCTTAAATCTTTGGATAAAGTTAATTATGGAGATTTAAGGCTCATAGCAAATGTCAAAGTGCAAACTTATCATTGTACTCTGTATGATGAAGGTGGGAGGCCCCACTGGCCACTTGAACACTGAATCACTGGTATTTCTTTATTTACAAGGCTGTATTTTAATCGGCTTCCCTTATACTAAATAATTGCATTCAAGTGAAAAGTGCAGGAAACTATAATCTTTGCTCTGTAACTCAGTCACAAGACTTATTCTTATTATCTGTCTTCAAATTTCGTCTTGATATGGTTAATAACGTTTCAGATCTGCTCTTGCAGACTGAAATCTGCTGCAGGAAAAATTGGGTGTGAGGGGGCTGGCCTCTTTAAATCTTTTTAAACACAGATAAAAGCCATCAGAGGAAGATGCTTCAGGTTGTAGAAGCTTTGACTCTTGACTTTCTGCTCTGTGGCTCTGAACTGATTGGTTCATAATTTGTTTATCTGTGTTTGTAGTTGTATTATTTCTGTATCTTGTTCTGCTCTATGTCTTGGCCAGGACATCCTTGTAAATGAGATTCTTTCTTGGCTAAAGTTCAAATAAATAAAAACAAATTATATGTGTCACATCTTTTAAACTTTTGTTAACAGGAATCAAAGACACAGGATCCAACATGAAACAAAGGATACAAACACAATTTGCCCTCATTTGGGTCATAAAAGGAATTAAGTTTTAAATTGGATTTTAATTGATGGTCATTAGAATACACAAAGTCATCCATTTGTATTTACAAACTCTGCTAATTTCCCCATTTTCTTAATTAGTCTGATATCTCTATCCTCTTTTTGTTAAACTACCTAACCCAAAACAATCCTGTAACTGAAAACATTCACACCACTATACGTACTTCAACATTAGGTAAATGCAGTTTTCCTCACACACGTCTTATTGAATGACACTTTCATCCTCTGTACTTTTTATTCAGGATGCATACATTTAACATAAACTACAGAAACTTTGACTTGAGTGACAAACCTTATTAAGGGCTCCTGCTCCGGTCAGGATAATGTGAGAGTTTTCAACCTGAATCACTCTTTGCCCCAATCGGACCAGATAAGCTCCAATACCAATAGCCCGACATGTTACCTGCAAAAGCAAATAAAGCGATTTAAAAAAAATGTCAAACACACGTAGACTCTTTTCCTCTTTGAAATTAGTTGCACTGTTTCCCCACCATACTAATTGTGATTATCTCCTCATAGGCTTGAGAGGAGTCCCCAGCAATGGTGCCAGAACCTCGCAGGTTCTCCACCCCGAGACCTTCATCCTTCCCGATGATGTCAGTGATGATGTACCTGCAAAAGTAATGATGAACAAGAAAGTTAATAACAGATACACATGCCAGAATGGTCAAAAATTTAATTATATGCTTCACTGTAAACCAACAAGAGATAAATTTTCACACCTGGACTCCCCACCCTCCTCCACATGGTGACAGTGAACAGCGCTGGTTGAGCTGATGCGTGTATAGTCCTGTGGTGTCAGGTAAAGGTACTTGAAACCCTACAATGAAAAGAAATTGACATCACATATAACAAAATATGCAAAACATCACATACAATTGCTCTACTCCATGTGCAGACTTCCTCCTATAGCTAATAAAGCAAACAGAAGCAAAATCTCACGGCACATGTCACCTTATAGGGGTCTTTGGGGTCGATCCAGGCCACCTGGAACATGTGTTTGATCTCCTCAGCCAGGCCAATACGTGCTCCACTGTTGGCTGCAATGTAAATACGAGGGATTCCCTCTGCCCGAGCCAGCTCAGATGCCTTTAGGAACAACTCGTCCTCTCGAGGACCAAAAGAGCCTATCATGTGTGTGATGTCATTACAGATGACAACGATATCCCTGCCCTCTGGGTACTCAGGAGTTTTCATCTTCATCCTAAAGGCAACCATCCCTACCTGTTGAGGAGGTTTCAGGGGTCATCAATACAATTCATATTCAAAAGCATGACAATGTATACATTCATTAGGGCCCTACATCATTGTCTCCAGGTAGTCGGTTCATCTGCACAAGTCGACTTTGAGAGTCCAGGACCAGCTCAGTGCACATCAGCACGTCGTTTGGGCATTTGTCCTCTGGACCCCACATCTTCAACAGTGCCTGAAGGAATATTTTTAGGTTGAGGAAGACATTTTACAAGACCTTAATTCATCCATAAAATTGTAAATAAATATTTCTCCCCTGAGCCAGCAGTACCTGTCTGAACATCTCAGGAAAGTCGTAGACATATGTGGTCCCCAGAGTCTGAGCCTGGAAGCGTTTGGCTTGCAGCAGGTCTTTGGTCACATACGGAGTGTTGATCAGCATACCATGCAGAGGACCTGGCTTGTCTCCATAGGACTGAAACATGATCTGTAAAGAAAAATGTTAGAACAATAAATGCATGTGTTCAATAAATTAACTTGATTATTTGACACAATTCAAAATTTTATAAAATTCTCTGCTTGAAATCCATTTAACACAGAAATATTTATTCAACAGAATATTTCCCAAAATCTCAACACACTGTGACAAATTCCACTTAACAGACACAACATTAGTACACAGATATGCCCCAAAATGAATAATTTCTGGATTGGGATATTAAACTTTATTTCAAAGATTCAGGAGTTTGAGTTCAAATTTGATCCTCTATCTATTGCCCTCAGAGTATAGGCAAGGCTGAACTGTAATAGCCTCTATTGTATGTATTACTCATTCTCCTATTTTTGAAGAAGAAAGGAGCACCAACTACTAAATTGCTTACTTGAGTTGACAGAGGACTATTCATTCACAGAGTACACAAATATCCTGCAAAAAAATATAGAAATTTGACAGGATTCTTAACCCATTGACCTCCTTTAAGCTGAACCAACTATTTTTTGCAAAGGCAACTTTAGCTAGCACTTCTTGTTGGGGTTGAGGGAGGCAATTACTTTTTAATCCCATAAAACATGTTGCAGACAAGGCATGAGAAATCCTCTGTGTGGATACTGTGTACTGTTCTATCCGGCCTTTGACACTAAGTACCATGTTGAATAATGTAAAGGGGAGTTTAATTCTGTGAAAGGATTCTGTATTTCTTGATTGAAAATGTTCAAAAGAAAAATGTGACATTTTAACTTGTGATTCATACCACTGTGAAGATGAAACTTGTAAATAAATCCTCTGCAGTGTATAAAAACATCTTTAGTACAAACCACAGGATAAATGGAGGCTATATTAGCCTGCTCTGCTGTCCTCACCTGTCCAGAGCTGGGGTCAGTGACCTCTTTGTACAGGCTGATGTCCAGGTAATACCCAGACTCATTGGTGATAAAAAGGCGGATAGGAATGGCATTCCCTGTTGGTGTTAGACGAATGTTGATCTTTAGCTCGGCCTGCAGGACTCGTAGCTTCCAGAGACGGCTGCCGTATCGCATCACCATGGAGCGGACAGATTCCTCAATCTGAGGAGAGAAAAGGTTAATTAAATGATAGCAAAGAAATACAATCAATAGAAATACTGATACAAATCGTTAATGCATGCAGGCTAAATGAACAAATGCTGACAAACTGACTTTAGAGGGGTCCATGATGACAGTGGGAACAAAGTTAAGGAAGATGTGGTTGCAGTCGGTGCGGACATTTGTGTTACTGAAGGCCACCTCTAACTCATCCATGGCCTCCAGCAGAAGACGCTCCCCCTCATTTTGAAGGTACTCAAAGGAGGCCTCCTGTGTGTATCAACAGAGTGTTAGTCAGCCTGTGTTCTTAGAAAAAAAGCAAATCTACAGTAAAACACATCAAGCAGTAAAGAAACGATTCTGTCCTCTGCTTACTTTGGTGATGAGATCAGAGTGGCGGATTATAGCTCGTATGAAAAAGCGGTAGTCTGTGACCTCAGCCCCCTCTTGCACACGAGCAGCACCGAGGTAGAGGTGCATCTTGTGGTTGGCACAGGGGACTGCTGTCAGGTCAAAGTTTCTCATGCGGTTAAGTTCCAGTTGAAACGCTAAAGCTGGCTCCAGGTTACGATAAATACGATCCTCCTGGAACTGTGAAAAAAAAAAAGATATCAGGGAACATTTTCATCATCTGACAGCAGCTAAGGTCAGATAATCTAAAATGAATCAAATTTATCATCTCTTAAAAGACAAAAACATACCCCATCTCTTGCTCTGAAAGTGAAGAACTTGGGAAATTCTCTCTGTTGAAATTAAAATAATGATCAGAAACTATGTAAGATTTTTTCGATGTACAATGTGTGTACTTCCAAAAGCAGTTTCACTGGCATCATTACAGAAAACAACATCAGTCCAGCTGTACAACATGGGACAGAATCTAAATCATGTTTTGGTGGAAAAAAAAAAAGAAAGAAAGAAAGAAAGAAAGAAAGTTGGTTCCTCTTCTAAAGAAAGAGAAAATTAGTTTGAACATCTTGGCAAACCATACTCCTCAAAAGCTTGGAAACATTATTTCAGAAGATAATTTGTCCCCTTTAATAATTTTATTGGTATTATATGTAATATTGTTGGGAAGTCTGGTTAGTTACCTTTACAAAAAGGTACAACTTGTAAGGATGGTGCATTGCGGCGCATGAGCAACACAGCTAAACGTGTGGGTAGCACCCCCTCAAAGAATGTGCCATAATCTCTTGCAATTCAAATCTGGTGTTACATACACAGAGTGGCAGAATTATCTGGCCCTGGCACCATTTACAAACTTAGGACTAAGTTCCATTAAACTGGCACCTCCCAGGAGGACAACATCCAGGGAAAAGACCGGTTTCTCACCCTTGCTGCACTGAGGAACCACAGGTTTTTTTTCCAGGGGAAGAGGGGGTTTTGGCACAGTTTTTGTGGCACTACCCACATGTTTAGCTGTGTTGCTCATTCCATGAATGCACAATCCTTAGAGATACTATCATGTTTTAAGGGTGACTAACCAGGCTCTCCAACGATATAAAAGACAATACAATTGGTATTATTAAAGGGGAGAAATAATTGACCAAAATTAAGTTTCCAGACTTTGGTTGAGGAGTACATATACAAGCTGAGGACAAGAAAAGTATTGACAGCAAAAAAGAGAGAGCAGGAAAAGATTTGAACTCTATACAGCTTCCAAATGGCTATTTCATTTACAGGAGTCCGAGTCACCAAAAAGAAAATCCGAGTCGAGTCCAAGTCGAGTCTTAGCCTAAGTACTAGAAAAGTTCCCCGAGCCTAAGTCTGAGTCCTCAAAATTGAGTCTGAGCCAAGAGGCTAGATGCTCTTCAGCTATCCACTTTTGCAAAGCCTGAGAAATGACATGCAAATTAAAAATGTCTTCATTAAAAATAAATAATAGTTTTTTTTTCCATTTCAACAGAACTTTTTTAACTGTCAGAGGACTGCAAATTTAAGCAACAAGTGTTGTGAGTTTTCTGTTCTTTTTCAAGAATGTATTAAGTTCAAATGTTTGAAAAATGTTGAATAAACTTAAAATAACATTTCCATACACACACACACATATATATATATATAGCCCTCAAATTTATTCATACCCTCCCTCCCATTAAAGAAGGAAAAAACGGCTATCACTGAAATAAGTTCAAATCGACAAAAGAAATACTAGATAAAAAAATTAATGAAAATCATGACATTGCTTTTGAGTTGTGGTTCAACAGAATTATACAATATATTGGGAAAACAGGCATAATGGGACCAGTAAACTAATATTTTGTTGAATAACCCTTTGAGGCAATCACTGCAATCAAGTGTTTTCTGTAACTCTCAATCAGGCTTCTGCGCCTGTTGACAGGTAATTTGGCCCACTGCTCATCAGCAAAGTGCCTTAATTTGTCCAGGACAGTGTTATTTGTTTTTGTTTTTTAATTGTTCTAAGCCCCGGATCTTCTTCAATCCTAAATCCACCCCTGCTGATATGAGGACCTTATACCAGAAGAAATAATAAATAAAAAAATAATGAAAATACAAAGGATTCATTGATAAATAAGCTTGAGTCCTCCGAGTCCTCCCCCGAGTCCTAATGCAGCCAGAGCTCGAGTCTGAGTCCAAGTCTGAGTCATCAGCGCACGAGTCCGAGTGGAGTCACAAGTCCCACAAATCAGGACTCGAGCTACAACACTTATACATATGTGTATATATGTGTGTGTGTATTCGACTGTTTTGTGAGTGTGTAAATGATCATTTTGTCTACTAATGACAAAAAGATTAACAACATTTATCAAAAATTAATCTGAAACTTTATATTTTACAGATTCAGGAACACATAGGTCACTATTGTTTATTTTAAGAGAACCTTAAATTGGATAAAGATGAGGCAGAATCAGTTCCCCTAACCTATTAATGCTGTCAACAATAAAAACAGTCTTCCTTTGAAGGTCTATGAGAAACAGAAATTGCAGCTGCATATAGAAAAAAATCACCTTGAGTGGTGATACAATATGTTCAAACCATATTCACTGTAAAACAACTTAATATGGTTACAAATTCTCAAGGCAGACTTCTTCCAAGGCCACACCATTTGAGAGCCACAGAATCATCATACAAAAAGTAAACTGTTCACAACTACATCAAGAAAGTATAAATCAATGTACAGTACTAATCTTACAAGGCCCATTTATATTCTACTTCTTTCAAATTAATGGCTATGGCCAAACTTTTAAATGTATCTTACAGTCATTCAGAAAAAAAAATCTACATGTGAAAATATAAAAACTATATTCAAATGATAAATTTGTGAAAAAAATGTCTGAAATGTTGGTGAAATTACCTTTTGTGCAATCAAAAATGTGATTCTCCTGATTCCATACTCAAACAGGACAGCTTTCTGTGAAGACATACATCATGTTTGGATAAATTAAAGTAAAAAATATTTTTCATGATAAGAACCATTCATCTGTTCAGAGTCAAACTGACTTTAGACTGGGCAAAAGCAGTGAAGGCAGTGACTAAGGTATCATCATCCTCTGTGTCTGCTGATTTTAAGGACACATTAATGATATGGATCGGGTTTTCCCTTGTATTCTGTTGGAACATGAAAGAAAAGAGTTAATTTAAGGTAATACTTTTCCATTAATTTCTGTGGAAGACTTACACGCCCACAGTTCTCACCTTGAAGTTCTCCTCGTCATACAGACTGGAGCAGGAATCTGAGAATGGAGCTGTCTCTAAAAGAGGTTCTGCAAAGCTGGAAAGGACTTCATCAAAATTCCTGCAAAGAGGAACAACAAACATTGATCCACATGGCTTTCGTAGTTAAGAGAAGAAAACAAATAAAAACAAAGTAAAGGAGACCTTTTGAAGTCATCAACACACTGGAAAGCCACCATGGCACCCATGCGCTGGCAGGGTGGAGAGAAAGCTCCCTCCAGGTAGAGCTCACTGCTCTGCCGCCTCATTTGAAACTGATTTGATCCACTGATTGGAACAGGGACTCTGAAATGAGACAAGCAAGGGAAATAACAACAAGACAGGAGCGCTGAATGGTTAGAGAAAGAGTTTGACTTCGGGGAAAAAATTAGAACAGCCACATAAACAAATAGTCCTGCAGACAGCAATTAAAGCAAGTCTGGGTGTTTCTATTTATTCAACATAAAGCATCCAAGTACAACCAGCATCATATCCAATTATAATTACATGGAGTTGATATGAACATCTTATATCTTGAATTCAAGTTATGAAAGAGCAATAATTAATTACTGGAAGTAGAATTGAAAGTACAGGCCCCTAACTCAGCATCATTCAACAGAATCGCAGGCTTGAAGTTTTTAAGAGGAATGCAGAATCATAAAAGAAATTCCCCTCAAAAAGCTCAGATTCACTTTTTCAGGTTGAAAGAAGCAAGAACATAAAAATATGGAGAAGCTACAAAATGAATTAAGAATGACTTGTTAGAGGAGTCCCGGGGCAAAGGTTTTGGTTTCACAGGACAGAGAGAGAAAAGCAAAGCAGTGCATTGGGCATGCTTCGCCGTGAGACATACACACGATCAAGTGGTTGGGCTGGTTGGGAGGAGCTTTACTCTACCTGTTCAGAGTAGGGCTGCTCCCTCTGAAATAAGATGATTGACAGGTGAATATCAGCAGCAGATGATCAGAATTCTAACCTGAGGTGTAATGATTAGAAGCAGTGTACAAGATGCAGTGCAAAATCAAGTAAATGTCATCTTTGTAAACATATTTTCAGTTCAAAGTCAGCATGAAACAGCTTCAGCAGCAGCTTGAATTTTCTCAACCCTGTTTCCAAAAAAGTTGGAACATTGTGGGAAATGGAAACAAAGAGCAGAATTTGATGATTTGTGATTCATGGAAACCCCCACAAGTTGTTAAAAACAGGAATGTATTAAATGTCGAGACTGGGATATGTCGTTTTTTGGGGAAAATGTATGCCCATTTTGAATTTGATGCCAACTACTTGTTCCAAAATAGTTGGAAAAGGGTCAAAAAAACAATGCACAAGTTGTCTTTCAGGTAAGTGATTAACGGAGTGGGTGGAAACCTCCAGTGGGCCGCTGAGGTACTGCTGGTGGGGAACGAGAGGTCATTTTCAAAAACTAAAAACCAAAAACCAAATTTGAAACTAATTTTCAATAACAAAATGCTAGATTGCATTTTCTGAGTCTGAAAGTCTTTTTTGTGATCTAACAATAAACAATTATTGGATTTCAACTTTTAACAATCTACATGGTATGTCAAACAGAATCAGTGGCATTTATACCAGTGTTGAGTTCACGGGTGGCATTTCATCAAATATCTTATTACCGCCAAAAAGGCTCAAAAAGAAATTACTGAAATAAATGACTGAAAATGCCAGCGTTCACACTGAATTCTGTTTATGAAACAATGAGGCTTATTTTGAGCCTTTTGTGTGAGGATTTTAGTAAGCCTGGAAGAGTTTATGGTTTCAGAATGTGCTGTGGTGTGCTTTTGGGAAAGGCTGCTTCAAGCTATCATTTTCTTAGATCAGGGCTGGGAAATATAGCATAAAAATAAAACTATTCACACAAAACTCTATTTCCTATTTTCATTCTTTTGTTCCCTCTTAAAAAAGTGCAAATGACAGAAATTACTCAAACTAATTTTTCCTTCATTTATTAATTATTTCGCAAAAGTAGACTGTATTCCCCTCTTTGAGTCAAGGTGCAGGCTGTAATACTGTTATCAAAGTTACAATTTGTAGTTTGGACGTAGGGTATCTTGTCTCCACTGACAATAAAAGCAGCAATATTTTCACAAGCAATGAAATAAAACTCTCAACTCATAATTTAATTTCAAGAAAACATACATGTTTAGAAATGTGCCTGAGCCAAAATGAAAGGCCCTGTCTTTATGACCAACAGCAAAATATTTCAGTATTTCTATCGTCAAAGTCGTCACAGCTTGCAAGTTGCTGTTGTTTTGTGTCTGATGGAAGAGCAGGTGGAGCCCAGGGGAAGAAAAATCAGTGTCAGAGTAAGTCAGGGGAAGACCCTGATTTTTATTTTTCAAATCCTTCGAAACAAAAAATTAAAATCTGTCCATTACACGGACATCACTTAGGCCTACTCTGTAAGGTTATTTTCTTTTACTTCTAAGCTATTCAATGATTAAATATATCTAGTCTCATAATATCTGTCTTTTAATGCTTGCTTTGTTATAAATATTTAATTTGGCTGTAAAGGACTTTGAATTGCTTTGTGATTAAACAGTGCTGCTAAAATATTTTTTTCTTATGTTGCCCTGCTACAATAATGAACTGAAAATGGAAATTGGGGCAGTGGGGAGCAACATGTAGTTCCCCAATGTAGATTTAATGGTCTTAATTTGGACCTTGGCTTAGGACACTGACACAACCTTATCGCTTGGTCATCTGTGCCCCAAAATGTAGTTTTCTCAGTTTTCAGAGGTTCATAGTGTTGTTAAAAGAGCAGAAAAACATGATGGAGAAAACGATCCTGTCTGTCTCTTTTGAACCATGTTGCTTGCATCAAAATTAAAATTGTTAAAAAAAACTCCCAAAATATCATAATTTCTTTTATTTTCTCTTTTTTGTTGGCACATGAGGTTTTAATATTTTGAAAATCAGCACTTTTTGGTTTTAATTACATAAACACAATGTCCCTGTTCTGACTTTAATGGAGTAAAGATAAGAAGAGAAGAAATAATTTTATAAGTGCAATCAGACCATACATCTTGGTTATTTCACACCATTTCATGAATATACAAACACACACTCAATAAACATGCATGGTACTTATGGAGGGTAACTTATCAACAAATAAAACTTTCAATGAAACTAGTGAGGGCTGATTTATAAGAATACCAGTTCTTGAAAAAGGCCAAAAATTCAAGCATTTCTGTACAAATCTAAGTCGATTTGGTTTGATATTAACTTTCAAAGGGTTACTCTGCTATCAACACAAATAAAAATTCTCTAAAATGGCAAACTAACCTCCAGAGCTTTTTTGATGCAGTTTCAGTCTGATTTTAAAGTGGGGTAAAATATCTTACCTGTTTGGATGAGATGATGGCAGCATGAACTGGAAGTCCACAGCACACGTCCCGTCTTGTAGCTGGTGATGCTGAATACTGTTGAGCTCATAGGCAATGTAAGCTCTGCGCACATACACCTAAAAAAAATCAGGAAAAACAAGAACGCATGCATGATTTAGACATGAAAATGCAGACTGTAGAGTCTTTAGTTTAACTGAACAAAATGTACCTCCAGAGCAGCCATGCAGACCACTTGATTTGAGTGATAGAAGAAATTGGGCAAAACATCAAAAATGGATGTTTCAGAGAGGATCAATTTCTGTGAAAAACAAAAATAAGTGTAAACGATTGAATTTTCTAGCCATAAATAACTAAGGAAAATAAATACTTTTTTTCACTCACGGCTAACCTTCAAGTTTTCTGGACAAAACTGGTGGCCATACATGTCAATGGCGGAGAGAAAGATGGACTCCACCTGGTTGTGCCTCAGTTCATATGATGGTAAATGGGAGGCAATCAAGACCTATAACAGATGTTTATGTACAATATCAAGTAACAGAGAGAAAATGTCCAAACTTAAATTCAGGCAGTTTATGATGTTACCTGTCTGGCTCTTAATGCCACCTTTGAGTTCTCCATCTTGTTGAGCTGTGTGAGCTCATTCAGTATGGCCATCAGCTCGTCTGCTAGAGTAGGATCTCGTCCACATAGTTGGTCCTGCACAGTGTACAAAAGAGTCTTTCACTCAGACTTCAGTGTTGCAGGATTGTGTTAATAATGGTGCTATCATTAAGGTTAATAAAGGCCTTACTATGAGCATTGTGACTAGGACATTCTTCTTGAAGACCTGAGCATGAGAGAAGATGTACTCAAGCACAGGAGTCATGTCAGGCTTGTACTGCTCCCTCAGGTTGATAACACATTTGTCATAGTGAGCTGTTTGGAAAATGTAAAATAGATTTGATGTATTTTACAGAAAATGCTCTACCCAGAGTTTTTTGTGAAAAGGTAAGTGAGCAATTGTTACCTTGCTGAAACTGCATCTCAACTTGTAGATATCGCTTCAGCAGATCAAGAACCACACACTTCATGTAACCACGAATTCCACTTCGGTACCTAGACCACATATTAGAAAACACTCAATGCATCACAAGTGTCTTTATACCTACTGTGCATTCCTACTGAAAATCCACACGACTAACCTCTGCACCAGCTGAACAATACTCTGAGTGTTCATAAAGAAAACCTCTCTGTCGGCCTTCCTCTGTAAAGTCGCTGCATGGCTGTCCAAGATATTTGCAATCTGAAATAAACAAAGGTAAATATGTGACATTAAGGGTCTCAAAAACGCATTTATCTACTTTCAAAAACACAGAGTTTTTTTTCCCAAGAAGCAGATATTGGACCTCTGATATCAGATATGCTGATATTTTCTCACTTATTTCAGACAATGCCAATCACAGTACATAATAAATTTGAGGAACATAAATTCCTCTGTGTACAATCATTCACTGTCACCATTGCGACGGACTATAGATCAAACAAAAAACAACCATGAATGATGGATGCACATGGTTCAACAAACACTTTCAAAATCATATTCAAGTTCTTTTTGGGGCCAAAACTGGGAAAACCATTCAAAGTCTTTGCACCACAGAACAAACAGTGATCAAAATAGTGCAATATGTTACACTCTTTCTCTGTAATGCATTAAAATGCTGATTTATTAAAGTTAAAGTTAAAGTGAGATGTTTATTCTATTCTTCTTAAAACCAGAGTGCAAACTAACTATGTTGTTGCAGTATATTGAAACTTATTGCTCTCCTAAGAGAAGGAAAGAGATGCAGAATTGAGACTGTGTGCGAGCATAATTGGAGAAAACTTTCAATGCCAAATGTACAACCATCAAGTTGCTACCTAGTATTTTCTAAAGCAGCTCTTAAAATAAAGTTGATTTGATAAAGATGGTCTCAGTAATTACCATTACAATTACAAGACCTCTTACAAATAAAAACTAAGACTTTTAAACATTCTCAGGCCTTCATTTACGAAAACAAAGCACAAGGTTTTTTAAGACATTTAAAAGATCTGCACTAGGCCTGTGTTACATGAGAAAAACATGCATTGTGGGGTAACACTGTTAAATACGAGGATAACAATTTATACTGTGTTATTTTAGCTACAGATAAAGAGAGCATATAAGCTTTCCCTAGTGTCGAGGGCTAAGCTACTCTTCCTGTTTATGCATCTATCCTGCATCAACCATCAACAGAAATGACATCATTTAACATAAATTCATATTTTTAGAGCAGTTAAACCCAATTTAATGGTAGTTTAGCTAGATGCTGCCATATTAATCAACATCACTCCCGTACAGTTTATAATCACTACAGATGTTAATTTTAATATTAGAACGACCTCTCTATCCATTGCTGCTACTGATTATACCTCCATCATAAGTACCATTAAAACCATATAGACACGAGGACCCTCATGAAAATGAGGTGTCACATCTCAGGGAGCATACATCTATAACCAGCAGAGACAAATATGATGAGGACGGATTTATGATTGTCCCATGGATCTGTCACTACCTTCAATTCTTACTTTGGTCCCTTTCTCTCTGCCCACCTCCCTTCCTTTGCCCAAACCCCCAACACAGCTTTGGTGGATGGCTGTTCAACATGAAATTGGTTCTGTTCAAGATTTCCAACTGCTAAACAAGAGTTTTTTTCTAGCCACTTCTACTGTAAGCCTACTATAGATGCACATTCCTGAAGGCTGGCCCAGTGCTGCGCTTCTGGTGGATTCATGGGTTTGGATATGTGTATGTGTATATATAGTCTGTATTGCCAAAAATATTTACTCACCCATCAAAATCATTGAATTCAGGTGTTTCCAATCATAAACCATAAATGTATAAAATCAAGCACCTAGGCATGCAGACTGCCTCTACAAACATTTGTGAAAGAATGTGTTGCTCTCAAGAGCTCAGTGAATTCCAGTGTGGTACCATGATAGGATGCCACCACTGCCAAAAGTCCAGTCATGAAATTTCCTCCAAACTTCATGTGGCCTTCAGATTAGCTGAAGGACAGTGCGTAGAAAACTTGTGAATGGGTTTCTATGGCCAAGCAGCATCCAAGCCATACATCACCAAGTGACATGAAAGGGGTTGGATGCAGTTGATGTAAAGCACCACAACAACGGATGAATTTCGAATTCGCCATCTGGCTAAACCTGATAGACAAGTCTGGGTTTGGCGGTTGCCAGGAGAACGGTACTTGTCTGACTGCATTGTGCCAAGTGTTAAGTTTGGTGGAGGGGGGATTATGGTGTGGGGTTGTTTTTCAGGAGCTGGGCTTGGCCCCTTAGTTCCAGTGAAAGGAACTCTGAATGCTTCAGCATACCAAGAGATTTTGGACAATTCCATTTATCCAACTTTGTGGGAACAGTTTGGAGCTGGCCCCTTCCTCTTTAAACATGACTGTGCACCAGTGCACAAAGCAAGGTCCATAACCACATAGACGAGAAAAGTCTGGTGTGGATGTACTGGCCTGCACAGAGTCCTGACCTCAATCCAACAGAACACTTTTGGGATGAACAGTTTATAGCTATCCTTAGCTTCACCTGCCTGCACCACAAAATTCAGACTGTCACAATGTGGCCATTGCGAAGACTCATATCGCAATAACAATAAAATTGTGACTAACTGCCAAGCCCTCATCTGCTCCAAAGTGTACAAAAGAAAAGTGTGCCCTCTTCAATGGAGCTTACACTTTCTAATTAAAATCCAGTTGCCTACCTACTTCAATTAGGTACAATTAGTCTATAAGTAACTGATATAAGACATTTGACAAATTAAGCTTTCATCTGCCGATATCAATATTATACCACATAATTTTTCATGCTGTGTATTTTTCTTACTCTTTGACTGGGGAACTGGCAGAGGACAGAGGTGATGTTGCTGGCGTACTGAGCCATGACTTTGCGGATATCCTTCTCCACGCCAGGAGGAATTCGACCAGCCACACTTGTCATAATCTCCTGGAGTTCCAGCAGTGGCAGGGAGGGGTCCCTTAAAGTCTTCATGAGGGTAGCCACCCACTGTTTCAACTACAGACAATAGCAAAGTCTTATTAGAAATAAAACTCAACAAACAAGAATACATAATAAAACCAAGACAGTTATCTTGCTACCTTGGTGCTAAAGTAGGGTTCTTCAAGACAGTAACCATCCATGACTTTAAACAAGTTTTCGAGCACACTGTGGAACACCTGGTGAAGCTTCTCCCCAACTATCGGTAAAGGCTGCTGGGGCGGCAAGATGGCTGTGTTAAGCTCTACCTATAACAGCAGGGAAAAACAAGGAGCAATGTTATAGTTTTAAAGAACGAACTAGAACTACCAAATGAATGCTTAGTATAAAAATCAATTATATGTAAGGTCTTAGTGACTTTTGACCTCTAAAATCTTAACACCTTACTTGGCTCCAAAAGCAGTTTTGTGCCAAATATGAAATAAATATCTTGTTTAACCCCTAAAATACTGACTTCACAAGCTTTGATGTCACAGCGTCCTTGGCCTTGGTCTAAAATGTATTCTGTTTCGTGTGAAGTCAGAATGAGCATTTCAACAATAAACAAAGTTAAACATAAAATCTAAACAAAAAAGTGTTCTTGAGATGTCATGTTCATAATAAGGGGTGAACATGAGGCCCAATAACCTTGACTTTTGATCCATGACCTCCAAAGTTGTAAAAGGTCATGCCTGAGTAGAAAAAAATCCATGAAATGATTTTGAGAGTTGATAAGGTACTGAATTCACTTGAAAAGCCCAAACAGAGGAACAGCGACAGACAACCCAAAAAATAAAGCACTCAGCTCTGACTATTACCAGATTGAGGCACAAAAAAGAAGATGAGCCTTGAAAACACCGTTTTCATAGGGTACAGTTGTTGAGCAAGCAGCAGTTATAAACAAACTGTAAATACTTGCATTACCACATTTGGAAGAGTAGTTCTGCACAGCTTATTCTCTTCTTTGTGAGTGCATTGTTTTTGTGTTTTCTAGTGATTCTGTTGCTAAATGTCTGTGATCCCTGCCACACCCTAATTTCCCTACGGGGACAAATAAACTAAACTAACTAACTAACTAACTAAAGAATAAATGTGCCAAACGACTCAGAAGATACTATTAAGCCAGAAGCCTTTAGTAAAAACAATCCTATTAACTAGCTTAGAGTATGTGGCCCTTATGGGAACAGTTGTAATTCAAATGGACTTGCCCGGTGTATACTGCTGGGGTCATCCAGGTCTATACGTGCCACCACACAACCCGGCTCCAGAACTGCTCCAGGTCTCTTGACAAAGTGGATACAACCAGACTGCTGCACAGTCAATGTCATCACCATCTTCATCACCTGGAAACAAGGGAACCAAGGCAGAGACACTAAGTTGAAAAAAGGTAGGCATGCCTAGAGGAAATCGTTTTACCAATATTTGTTACATTCACCTCAATCTCTGCATAAGTTTCTCCTCCACAAATGTGAGCCCCATCCTCGATGATGTACTGCAGCAGTTTACCAGCAGAGGGCGACCTCAGCACCGTTGGGTCCTTCTCCTTCTCAAATACACAGGTCTTGTTGCCAACAGTGATGCGGTAGCTGTGGAGAAAAAAAAACAGAAAAATATAATATGAAAACAGATAAATATAGATCCACAGATTTAACAACACTAACCTGTCCACCTCCTCCTTCATGTAAGTGGTGTGGCTGCTGCCATCATACGACAGCAGGAGGCCTCCATCACTCAGCCTGTGGACATCTATCTCAATGTTTGAGCCATTCATTATGATGACATAGGTAGTTGGGGACTGGCGAGCCACCTGTAGGAACCAGCAAGGAGATTTTTTTTGGATCACAGAACCTTTGGAAATTTGTGTATATAAGCCACATGTGATGGAGAAGAGCAAATACCTTTAGACAGAACTTGACTCCCTCATAAATGAGGTCAACACTGACAGAGTTGAGGAGGCTGGCTGCAGGCAGTACTTGGCCTCTACAGAAGAAGGAGAAAATTCTCACAAAAATAGAAAGTTGAAGCCAAACAATTTTAAGACAGGATTTGATTAACTAACCTTTCTAGTGAATGTAGATAGTCAGACATGCTTTTTCTGAAGCTGGCATCAGCAACATGCAAAGCCCCACAAACAATCCCCAGCATGGTTTCTGGTCTCTCCGCCTGGATGGGGAACATCATATTTACAGAGAGAAATTATACTTAATTCAATGGCGTACATTTATCTAATGCATTGAGGTCTTCAGTCTCCTACCTGGACTTTCTCTGCTATGAGGTGATCCAGCCAGCCGGTGTCGATGTCATTGTTTCTGAAGCTTTCTGTCTCCAGTAACTTTATGAGGTATTCAACTGTGGTCCTGAAATCACCTCTGATGGAAAGCTCCTTCATAGCCACCACCATGTTCCTGAAGTACATGGTAAATACAACAACTTTTAAACTCGTTAATTCGGTTAAAAAAAACAATCCCTTGATTTTTAAACATTATTTTATATAAGTATACTTTGATACTCAATGCAAGGAATGGTTCTTCACTGGTCTAGCCTTATAACCCACCACCACCTCCTTAATGGGAATATGCACACATGCGTACAGTTCATTTTACTCTGTTACTGTGATAAAAAGTAAAATTTTGGTGCTTTCTAGACCTCTAAATAATTGGCAAAATTATCAAGCAAAAGCTTTGTTATTCCAAGATAACAGGCTAAACAAGTCAAGATCTGGAAAATGGACCTAAATTCATATGCTAATGCCATCACAGTAAAACAGAGTAAAATGAAATATATATAGATAAACAGTATATCAGCTTAAGGTTTCCATACATCAGTGTCCATGTTAGTGGCCAGCAAGCAGCCTCAAAACCAACTACCGTTATCTGTTTATTTATTTAAGGTTGGTTTTATTCATTTGCCAAACAAAACTAAATGCATGCGAAACTCAATTCTTGACTGAAAGGGAGAAAAAAAGAATAATCTTGTATGATCTGCCCCTTTATCACAGGACTTTAAATACAACAAGAACAAACAATAAATGAATAGTTAATAAATATTTAAAAAGATAAATTAATCAAATAGCAGACCACTCATATCCCACTAGTACATCCTTAGCTTCAATTCATTTCATACCATTAAAAAAAGACCAGAAAATAATCTACCTTTTGCCACAGCAGGACACAGAACA
This sequence comes from Cetoscarus ocellatus, assembly GCA_037902135.1. NCBI lineage: Eukaryota > Metazoa > Chordata > Actinopteri > Labriformes > Labridae > Cetoscarus > Cetoscarus ocellatus. Next base: position 1,142,398 of record JBAMNC010000421.1, read on the forward strand.
AGGACTTTGGTTTCATATTTATTGTATTATGTTAAAATTGTTATTATATTTCTAAAAATACATTTTGATTTAGATTCTTTGGTTTCTTTTAGGTCCCAACAACCAGATGAGAACAGTTCTTTTATGAGGCTAGAACTTAAGTTACCGAGTCCACATCACTGAGCTTTATTCATCAAATGTCAAATTTTCCAGGCAGCATTATCAGCACAAAGTCACAGACTTACGAAATAGCTTCTTCACGGTTCTCTCCCCAGGAGAAACAGTGCCCAAATTGTGAGTCTGCAAATTCATGCAGACCACCAGTTGCCCCCACACTGAAGTAACCCCAGACATTTTTACTGCTGCGGAAGTTTAGCTCCTGCACAGTGCCAGAGCTGGGCTTGAAACCCTGTGAAAGAGAGTCATGAGTGGTACAACTAAAAAGATTCTAAGGAGATGGCCTGTGTAAAGACGAGATAAAGATGAGCTTTACCTCATCCGGGTTCTCACTGGTGATCCGAGCAGCTATGACGTGCCCTCTTGGACTTGATATGCACTCTGGAGTCTCAAAGTTAATGAAGCTGTCACCCCACGGAGTTTCTCCATAAAGCAAGCGGATGTCTTTGATTCTATACAGAGGGATGCCCATGGCGATCTACCAGAGAGTAAACTTTGTGTTAAATTGTTTGTTTGTTCATTTGAGTCCTCGTTAGCTTCAGCATAAGCTGGGAGCTGTTCTTCCTGAGATACAGAGCTCACATTGTGACAACTCAATTATCACAATTACACTAATTACGATACACAAACATTAGACATTACACCACATTACATAAACAATTCACAACACATCACATCTAATACAACAAGCATTGCACTTGACTGGCAAAAATCAAAGAACACATTAAAATAGAACGAGGCTCAGTCTTTAAACCTAAACTTTTTATTTGTATACTAAAAACATATGTGCGGTTTCAAAGTTCTGATGTTTTGTTATATCTGTTGTTGTTATATCCAGAGGAGGAAATTTTCATTAACTTAGGAGATGTTCTCAATTTTCCAGCAGAAAGATAGAAAATGAAAGGGTCAAAGGTTATGGCTCGAAAAAGGATGAAAAGGTTTTATTGTCTGTGGGTGGATTTGATTTTTAAATCTTAACAAGAATGATAAACTGAGTTCTAAAAACATTTTTACTTCTATGAAACAAAGTTTATGTTAGATTATAAGGTCATGAGGATTCAGTCTTGTTCACACTGCCATACTTAGTTACTGTATTGAAGTACCCTACATAAACATAAAACCATCATTTACACGGCAGAAAAGAGCTGTAAGAATTATTTATATACTGGAGAGTATATAGAGACAGAGATAACACAAACCAAATGATTATCAAGTAAGATTTAGAATGACTAAATGAACTGAATTACAGGCACTTGCCATTAGGGCTAAAAGAAGAGCACTCCAAGAAAATCTGCAAAAGTCATTCAAATTAAAGAATTAGTTAGCTCATAAAATAAGTAGAAAGAGTTTTTTACTGTTTTCATGGGAAAATAGTCACAAAGACATCAAATTTGTTAGAGTTTTTTTTGTAAAACTATCTTTTGGTTACTTGTGTTTTGAGCATGGGCCATTAAAAATGAAAATTTTACATTCTCCCGACTTCTTTATGGAGGTATCAAGTGATAAAATTGCGCTTTTATTCCTTCTGAGGAAATGTGAATACTACCATGACTACAATGAATAAACATAACATTAAAACAAATGCCATCCATCCATTTTCTACACTGCTTATTCTTTTCGAGGTCGTAGGGGTAGCTGGAGCCTATCCCAGCTGTCATTGGGCGACAGTCGGGGTACACCCTGAAGTGGTCGCCAGCTGATTACAGTTAAATAAAACATTATGAATAAAAAAAAAAAAAAAAATTATAAAAGCTACAAATAACTGTAGATCTGCCAATACAGCACAAATAATGACTATTAGCTACCAGAATTTCTTAGAGGGTAATATCCTTTGGTTTATTTTTTATTGATTGATTGGTTGTTCTATATATCATTTAGAAGTAAATTATATTCATCCAAAGCTCTATGTGTAACTAAATGAGAATGCTGTTCTTGTTGTAGGAAACAAAGCTCCCAAACACTATGCTTTGTTGGATGATGTTTATATGAACTGACTGAAATGTCATGAAGTTTGTTAAGAAAACCATGACTGAATAAGAGAATCCTTTTTTACTTCAAACCAAGAGGGACTGTCATACAATTTACAAACATTTGATCTCGATCCACATATGAAAATCTAAATGTGGTGATACATGTAGGACCACTTACAGTTTTTTGATATTATTAAGTGAAACACTGGAGCAAATCAAGGCCTGAATTATTGATGATGTCGATCACTTGTTTGAAAACCTCTTGATGAAAAGAAAAAATTCTATTTTACTTACCAACTTTTGCATGTGCTTGTTCCAGGCAAGTCTGCTGTTTATAGTAATTCCCCAAAGTTTAGCTTCTTCCTCTTTATTTATTTAAGTCTGATCTATATTTAGATTTAGCGAATGGAATAAATTTTTGCTATGCTCTTAAGTAAGAGCTAAAATTATGTTGAGATACAGTTTCTCTTTTGAAAGTTAACCATCTGGGGCTTTACCTGAAGCTGTGCAGCAGGCAGGTTAACATCTCCAATCATCTCTGTACAGGGATGTTCCACCTGCAGGCGAGGATTCAGCTCCAGAAAATGAAAACTACCATCCTCAGAGTAGAGATACTCCACAGTACCAGCACTCACATAGCCCACCATCTTGGCCAATCGCACAGCAAACTGAACCAAAGAAGGGAGACAAAACATCAAGCTATCCACAGAAAAGCTTAGCTCAGGAGGGGAAATGAATACATGTGTTGACATTAACTGACCCGCTCCATTTGCTCAAATGTTGAGGCAGCAGCTATGGTGGCAGGAGCCTCCTCAATGATCTTCTGGTGTCTCCGCTGAATGGAGCAATCCCGTCCAAATAGAGAGATAGCATTGCCATATTCATCTGCCAGTATCTGAACCTCAAGATGTCTCGCGTGCTGAGCCAGCTGCATGACAAATATAGGTGAGCCAGGTACCTCTGTCTGAACCTACAATCAACAAAGGAAACAAAGAGGGGGCAGAGAAATTAGGCCTGAACAATTCTGGGAAAAAATAACAATGCAACATCTCTACCTCCTGTGATATACCGTATATTGGGATATGAAAAATGAAAAGGTTATTCCAAATAAAATAAGGGAGCTGATGTAAGCTTGGATATTGGCAGTTCCTTTTTCACTCATTAAATTCTGATGTAACCCTTAGACCATATCTAATATTAGTCACACCCAAACTCTTAAGCATAAAAATGTGCATTTTCGAAACCGAGCTTTAAGAAGTATTATAAATTAATATCATATTCTGCTTTCATTGTGCTATTTTTCACCTACATCTGACCCAATATTTGACATCAAATAGCTATTAATTTCTAAAGATTTGAACCCTTTGAATGCCAGGACTTTGTCAGGATGTCACAATGTTTTAATATGAATAAAAACAGAAAAAATGAATTATTTGCAATATGCTACAAAGTAAAGTAAAGCTGCAAAGTAGATTCTTTTTATTTAGGATTATTACAGCCTGGAATATGTTTATGCTTGGCAGCAACACTGATTTTCATGCTTTATTTTTCAGTGCAGCATCAAATACTCACACTTACACTACTAAGCACAAAAATGTGCTTTTCATACGGCAGCTATAAAAAAAACGTATACACTGATATTATTCCAATCTTTTTTAGGCTTGATTTAAATCAAGATCAGTCCTAATCATGCACATCAAATATTCATGGGGTTTTAAAGATTTTAACCCTTTGAATGCCAGGTTTCTGTCATGATGCCACCATGTTTTTAAAGGAAAATACAAAATAAATTATTCTCATTATACTACATGCAGAGTAATAATTTGTGGTGAATTACCACCACCTGGTATACGACAATGGTTAGCAGCAAAGTTGATTTTTATGCATTAATATTTTTTGTTCAGTGTTGAATAATTACACTCATTATCATATTGTTACAATGATGTCTTCTGGTGGAGAGCAGGAAAAATGATCAATTCAAGGCAAAAAACCCAAATTGACATCCAGATATAATAAAATGCACATATTATGCTTTACTGGAAGTGAGATAAAAATTGCAGTTTGACTGGGTTTCAATAGCACATTTATTGCACTTAACAGTATCAGTATAAAGCATGTTTGTACATAATGTATTTTAGACTTAGTGTGTGAGCTGAGCTGGAAATAACAAGATCAAATAAAAATACACAAAATTCATGCCATATGCATTAACACTGCCATAATTATCAAAAAATAATAATAAATAAGGCAAGCAAATTGCACAGAACAGTCCATAAATGCACACCTTGGTACTGTTAAATATTGTAAAAAGAATATAAGGAGCCAAAAATGCATTAATGTTCAAGAATTTGCATTAATTTTGATAACATTTTCCAAACATGTTTCACCTCAATTCAAACTAAAACCAAAACATATTATTGCTATAGGTCCATCCAGTGGACTTACAGCGATATCAAGTGTTCATTGTAAACATAAAAATGCAATAACAACACAGTTTCAGTTTCTGCACTTGTGTGTACAAACTGCTTTCTGCAGCTCCTCATGCTTGAATGAGTTTTTTTGATCCCACTTCTTCTTCCATCTTTTCTCTTACTATTTAAAGGATTTCCTTCTACTTGTTTTCATGTACGGACATTTTGTTAATTTCATTATTTTCATTTAGGCATAATATTTACATTTTCAGACTTATTTGCTTCAGTGCCTAACTTCATATTTTTATTCAATATTTCTGAAAGAGTGAAGTATTTTTGCTAACTGACATCCTTTCATTTTCATCTATTTTTTGCCACTGCTTCATATATAGACGGCACAGCTGAAATTTAAGTTTCCATTGGGATAAATAAAGTGTTTATCTATCTAACGGCAATGTATTGTGCAGTCATGAGAAATCAAACATTCTCTGGTGAATTTTGAAAATATACCTGTCTGAAGGAACTTGTAAAATCTTCAGAGCTTTCAACTTTGCGGATTCCCTTTCCACCTCCACCCTCAGAGGCTTTTATAACCACTGGATAACCGATCTTCTCAGCTTGCTGGAAAAAAATTGCACCAAAATATAATTTGAAACAAAAACATACTCACTTAAAAGAAATCTGGGAAGACAATCAGAGGAACTTATTCTGAAGCATTGGCTGTTAAGCTTACTGCTAGCCCATCATCGACATCCTGCACACAACCCTCTTCATAAATAGCTGAAGGAACACTGATCACATTCCCTGACATTTGGTCCTCCTCTGCCCAGTCCACTCTTAGACCTGGAGCAACATGGCAAATAATGACACAATAATAAGACTTCTAACACTGTATAGGAACATACATATAGAGTTTACATCCTGTATTCAGAACAATCTGTTCCCATACAGTATGTTATTTGAGACAATGTGGGAGGCAAAGCATCACCTGATCCGCTCCATGGTAGTGTGGGAATGTCAGCACTCTGAGCCACAATGGAAGAAGCCACCTTATCCCCGAGAGCCCACATGGCCTTACTGGACGGCCCTGAAACAACGTAGACACGTGATGAGCAAATTTGACACAGGGTCATGTAAACCAAATACAATTATGTAAATATTTTGCGGGCTCTAACTGGAGTTTACCTAAAAATGATATCCCTGCTTTGCTCAGCAGCTCAGGCAGTTTGGGGTTTTCTGAGGCATGACCCCAGCCGGCCCACACGGCCTGTAAATAGTGACAAACACACATATGCAATTATTTATCACTAGAAAACAAGGTCAAAGAGCAGAAAAGGTTCAGCTCAGGCCAGAGGGCAGAAAAACACTTGAGTTTAGATAAATACTGGGGAGCACCTGCACTGGGATTCGTTTAGCAATGTCCACTATCAGCTCAACATTGGCATAGTTGTTATTGTTGGGCCCACCGGGCACAGGCACATAGTGGTCCGCCATTTTTATGTACTCTGTAAAAGGTAAAACAAGTGGTCAGGAATTACAACCAGTGACTAATTATCAAAACATCATCTGTTTTCATCTCACTCCCACTCAGATAAACACATCAAAACAACTACAAAGCAATAAAAAATGATAGGAATCACACTGACCTGCATTTGCTTTCAAGTCTTCAGGGGTCACCATCACCACAAAACGGATGGTCCTCTCGTTGCGAAACATTTCATAAGACCAACGACGGATAGAGCGCATACATTTGACAGCAGCTATGCCATTGTTGGCTATTAGCACCTGAAACACAAACAGAAAACACGTGAGGACCAGACAAACACAGCAATAGGGACAGATATCAGTAAAATAATAAGAATAAAGACTTAAGTATACAGGAGAGTATACAGAGTTTTGTTCTTACCTTTTCGATGACTCTGTTGCCACCAAATCTGGTGACAAACTCAGCAGGAGAGGCCACAGTGAAGTCCCTTTGAAGATCCATCTTCCTCTGCTCACGTCCTTTTTTCACCAAGTATAGACCAGACATGCTAGGCCTGCAGGGAGAAGTTCACTGTTAGACGTCTAGCACACAACACGGAAATATAAACAGCCCCATTCCCAAAGTGTGCTTGTTTTATCTAGGGGAATCCAGAGAACAGAAAGCTGCATTTTCCCCACAACTGGAGCCCTGGATAGGCAAACATCTGCAGCACTCTTGTCATAACACCAACATAACAGTGCGACCTGTGACCTACAACTAAAGGAGCCGTGAAAATCAAAACCAAAGTCAAAGTTCAGCCTTTTTCCTTGACAGATAGAGGCAGACCGGGGACCAGCCCATTTATTTCTGAGCTTATCTCTAGAATAACACTGCTGAACCACTGATGTGCACAGACAACCATTCATGGTAAAGTGCAACCTTAACAGACCACCAGCTGCAAAAGTGAAGCTTGCACTATCACTCGAAGTCTCTTTTATCAGACATTCACCAAAGAGAGACAGCAAAATGTGAAATGTTCAGTCAGCTATAAGAGCTTATTGGGCAACAGGTTTACAGCACTATTCCCAACAGCACTATTCCCAACAGATCAAACATTATCAAAATAGTTAATCCTGTCGAACATGATCAAAATATTTTAAAACACTGAACAACTGAAAGTGGCTGGATCAAAATTCATATCTTTATATTTTTCAGGTTACTAATGGTTGTAACAACACCTTAATTATAACATTTGATACAAATCTAGTTAAAAATCAATATTCCCTCCAGAAAAATTGTCAAAATGTAATACATCCTTCATTACCAGGTTTTATCATATGTTAAAATCTCCCTTATTGAAGGATTACAGAAGCGTAATGACCTTCTGTAATATTTAAACCAAGAGAAAAATACTGGTATAATCTGAAAAGGAGGTGGAACTGGCACAGTGCAGGGGCCACTCCCACACACTATTCCAAATGTTGCCAATATTGCAGGGCAATTTAGACACAGTGCAAGAGTTTGCCTTCACAGTTTAGCAATTAAAAATAATAAAGCATCAATGGGCTTCCCACACATAGACAATAGCTGTGTGGGCCACTGGGGTAAATATACAGCCTCATGAGCATATTTTCCAGCCACTTTTTTTAAACAGATAAATCCATGAATGAATGAATAATCAGAGGCTGTACATGATGATCACCAGCCTGTAAACCTCTCGAGCACCACCTGTTCACTACAGCATACAGTCTTCATTAAAACCACCCCTTACACTCATCCTACCCCCCACATAGTTTGTCCATGTCTCTGTGTTTCCTGTAAAGCGTCCTTGGGTGTCTGGAAAGGCGCTATAAAAATTCAAGAAATTACTGTCTGTTAAGTTCCCCTTTTTGGTTTCTCAAGTTTCAGGCTCTGTCTTGTGGGTCCTGTTTTATTTTTAAATCACAAATTCTTGTTTCTGTTCTCAGGCTTGTTTCCTGTCCATGCCCTGTCTCGTTACACCTGCCTCATTGTTCCTTCCCAATCTGTGTTTAATCACCCCCAATAACCTCTTGTATTTAACCTCTTGTCTCCCACAATCTTGTGCCAGATTGTTGTACATCATGTCACTTTCCAGCATTTATCTCCCAGCTCTAGTTGATGATCTCGACCCGTTTTTGCCCTGACTCTGCCTCTTGCCTTTTGTGTTTTTTGGATACCTTTGCCTGGACTGTTTGCCTTCATGTGTACCAAACTCTGGACTGAAAATAAACCTTGCTTTTGGCTAACAGATCTGAAGTGTCTGCAATTGAGTCTTTTTTGCCTGAGCGTCAGTTTCTGACAGTAAATTATATATTGTTTTTACCATCACAATTGCAATGTGTGCATATGCAATAGTCATATCACAGAATGTGCAATGTCAGCAACAAGACTCAAAACATGTCATGCTGCCTTTTGTGTGTTTGATGAAAAACAGAAATGCAGCTTTTCTTAAATTCTTCAGTATGTTCAGTAAAAGTCTGTCAGACGTCACAATCATTAGGCTAACTCAAAAACCACAGTGCATGCTGTAATATTAGTGCTTAAAATGTGTAAGCTACAGATGATTCTCATTATGGAAACAGGGGTATTACCCTTCAAACAGTGACCTTGTCAAAAAGAGACACCAAACTGTTTTTTTGTTCTTTCTTTATTCTTTTTTTTAATCATAATTATCAAAATGCTCTTTATATGCATCTTACTGAAAATCTAAAAATGGGGCAATTCATTTGGCCACTGTTACACATATAAAAGAGACAGCCCTTATTAGGAAATTACCTATAAAACTGCAATATATTGCAAGACAGCAATGTCATTTATAACCCAGTATCATTCAGCCCTGATACACACAACAGCGCACTAGACAGACATCCACATTTGCTTTCCTGATGTAAATGCATCAAATGCATTAAAATGTCGCATGTCAAGGGCAGAGGGCTGGAAGATATCTGGTAAATTTCTGTAAACTTTCCAGTAACTTTCCATGGGAACTTAAGCTTGTGAATTTTGGAAATATTTCAAATTAGAAACTCTTCATAGCAATCATGTGAATTTATAGAAAGTAACTGAGATTGTGGATAATCGAAACAAATTGTATCACATCCAGCCTTTAATATCAACATTTTGTTTTGTCATAGGCAGACAGCCATACAAAATAATACATCTAAAATACATAAAAATTAAACAGATATATTTGTAAGCAGTTTCAATGCACAATCAATTTCAACTCCACTTTATGTGGCCTCAATAGTCCAGAGTTCTAGAATCATCTGTGCATGTAATGGAGGAGTGCACAGTGCATGTAGGGGGCGTGACGTCAAGACAATGTGACTGAGGGACAGCAGAGACATTCTCTGGTATACTGGCACTAAATCTAGTTTTCTTAGTCAAGACTATGCTAAAAAATATATTTTCCAAACTATATTTAAAAACAACTGTAAATGACCAACCTTCAATTTTCAAATTCCAGTTTCACTGCTGTTTATTCCCATAAATCCCTGTTAATTCTCATGGAAAGTTTCCAACTTTGAAATTTCACAGAAATTTTCAACCTTTCTAGTGTAAAAAAATAAATCTACTTATTTCATTGTTGAATTTCCTCTGGCTGATTGCTACCTGAGTCATCCCCATACTAGCACTCTGGGGTTATTAATGAGATGTGTGACCTTAAGGAACATAAGACTCCACAATTGCTGCTCTGGTTACAGAATATCTCCTAAAGCATTTTAACCTGTGTAATGTTATTAAAGAAACATTACAGAACATGTTGCTGATGAACACTGTCAAAAGAGAAGAATCATGTAAAATAAACCTACACAATGAAGCAGGACGAGCAGGGTGCACCCCACAACCTTTGACCTATAAAAACCCAGGTACAGTATATTTGAGTGGAAAACAACTCTGTCCAATATTGAGTTTTGAGAACATCCATTTTTTTGCCATGGTCTCAAATAGCTGTTTGTGATATTAATGTTCCTTTTACTGTCTGCTTCTAAATAAAATAAAAACATACAGCGGTGTTTATTTTCAATTACAAGTAAAATAAATATCTGCCCTGGTTGTTCTGGATTGATAAGATATTTATCTTACAATTATTATTTGCAATTTGTTGACCTATATTTTTTTTAAATCTTTTTATGAATTAATAAGACAGTTTCACCATTTCACTTGTTTCACTATTTTTTTGCTCTGTTTTCCTGAATTGATAAGGTAGCGGTATAAAAAATTTAATCTGAAGGAAAAACTGCTATGTTTCAATAAAACTAATTATGATTAAGAGTGACATTTTTATTACAAAGAAAAACTCTGGAGAAACACTGCTTTGTCCAGCAGGTCATGAGATTTTTGAGTCTTAAGTTTTAGTTTCTTGGTTTCTATAGAAAGACAGTTATGTAACAGTTTGGTCTTTATTACTTAAAGAAAAAAGTAGGTGTGTAAGAATGTATCAATACATCAATATATAGCAATATTCTGCAGCACAATGCTATTTTGATTTTTTTTGTCCTGAAATATCAGAATTTCATTACTTTGTAATTTATGGAAATTTAGGACATTTGTTTTATTAGTGTAGTTCAGCATCTGCCTGCTAGTTAGCTGCAGACATTCAGTTGTTTGATTCTGTCTCTCAGCGATTGCTTTATATAAATGACACTGGTTAGAAACTATTATTCATGCATGCAATATTGTGGGTTTCTAATACTACAAAAAATACCCAAAAATAGATTATCTAGAAAAAATATCTATTTTGACATATCGTCCTGTTTATAGTATAGCAATATGTCATGACACCGTCAACCCTGAATCGTGAAATTCATTGTATTACCAGATTCTTGCCAATACATACCCCAATAAATAATACTGTTGATATTGATATATCACAAAAAACTCAACATTTCCAAGGTTTAAAACAGGTATGGAGTTTGCAAAAAGATTAAAACTTGAATTACTATTTTGTATGTTTATTCTAAACGCTGCAGTGTTCATAAAAAAAATTACAAGTTATTTCAACTTAATTTTTGCTTCAGCTTCTATCATTTTTATCCATATTTCCTGTAGTTTAACATAGTTTTACAGCCCAAAGAGCAAATTCTGTGTTTTTTTTTTCCATGTAATAGTCAGCGAAAGACCTGTATCAAGGGTTCAATGAGGTCTTTTCTCGCTCTAGCTTTGAATGATATATGAGGATGTAAATCCACCCCTTGCTTTTACTTTTTTATCATGACAACAATTATCTTATCACATACAAAGCTAAAGCAGTTAGGTTAAGGTCACAGGGTGCATTTTTACGACACAAAAGTGAATATTAACTTTGCTGACACGTTAGTTTTGCTTAAATCACTCACACTTTAAATAAACGGTATCACACCACTCTAAACAAGATCCATTTGAAACTTTGTCAACAATAAGACAGCAGAGACAAAAGTGTCTGTGTTTTGGAATTGCACGTACCATGACTATCAGTCGTCTCAAACCTTGTCTCTTCCCAAGTGTTGTCACGATTGCACCATAAGCCACTTCACAGTATTTCTGTCCCATGTTCAGATAGGTCTGAATCACATCTGCGTTTCAACAGGGGGGCTATATCATAAGTCTAGAGCACAAGTCTGTCTACGCTGGGCTGAACTTTACACTTAACTCCTGTATTGCGTTGTTTGTTCAGGAAATGCAGATTGCACTCTGTCATTGAGAGCACTTCTGATAACCTTTTCCAGCTCGGTGGCATGCACACTCTACTTCTGAACTTTTTCCAGGGCGTGAAGCATGACAGGGCAGAGTTTAATATAACCAGATACATACCTTACAGAACAGACAAGGAGCATCTATTCATACACGACTGAGGACAGCCTGTGCTACAAACATGGAAGCTAATTATACTCCTGCTTTATAAGGTCTGCACGAGGCATGCTTTTCTTTTATTTCCTCAAACTTATATGTGCCAAGGCACACACTGTGCAGTTACATAACCTTGGTATGGCTACATGAGTGGTCCTTCCTGTTTACTAACATCTGCAGAAGTTTCTTTTCTGCTGTTGTACAAAGTGATCATGTCTAACTCCGTTAACTTCTTATCGTTTTCTGCAGTCTATACCAAATGCCTGTGATAACTGTCCACAACACAAATACTGCAGCTAAAGTATCAAATTACAACCAAGGGAGTCAAACGTTTATTGGTGCTTACCTTTGGAGATATGGGAACAAGCCGTCTCCCTCCATCATGCACACGACTTTATTATCTTACATTCTTTAGCAGTGAGACCAAATTTTGAAATCTGAGACCAAAACAAAAAGTGCTCTGCAAAAATGCTTCCTGTTCCCCCCTTCTAGTCTCCCCTCCCACATGTGTGGAAAACATAATCTACAGATCCCGTATGACAGATCACAGGCTGCTGGTTACAAATACAAACAGAGGCAAGGCTACCAGCAGAACTAAGTGCTCATTCTACTTCATGTATAAAAGAAAAAGCATGTACTCCTGCAAATTATGCAGCCAAAGTTGTAAGAGAAGAGGATCTTCATACACACCGCTATTACTAATCATGTACTGCAGCCCTAACCAATATTACATACTCTGTGGCCTATTTAATTAGATTAAAATCACTGAACATTAAAATGCAGAGTTGAATGTAAACGATTGATTTGTGTCTTTTTTATTCTCTTGTTCAATAGACTTTGTGACTCTGCAAACTCTTTCATAGGATCTTTCATGTCTTTAAAAGCACAGATAAATTCTTGGGGGAAGAAAGAAAGCAGTGCATAAAGATATTGGATGAAATGTCACCAGTTTATTATTAATATATTATATTATTACACACCAGTTAAACTGTGACACCAGCTCGTTTATCTTGTATGTTAGACAATAAAAATGATAAAAAGCTAATCTTTAAGTTAAATCCTCCAGCATATTTTGTTACGTCTGGAATTTAAAAATGTAATCCAGCATTGTGTGGTCAGTTCAGTTAGGCTTACAGTTATGGACCATGTTGGTATTTGTAAACAGTGGTGATGTATTTTGTTGGCAGAGCCTAACTAGTGGCACAAACCTTGCTAGCAATAGCTTGCGCTCAGTGCACAGCATGGCGTTCCAGACCATCAGGACTCTTTCTCTTGTGATTTAAACAGTTAATCAGCAGAAGATACTTTGCCTTACAAACCCTTAGTTAAGAGTAAGTAAGTTACAGTGGACAGACATCTTCATGTGAGCAAACCCCAATGATGATAACTGAGAAAATTTCAAGGTACACAAACGTATTGAAGCATTCTCTTGTAATTTGCTGACCCATCCAGGACATTACGCACTGAGATTTTTGTAATAATGACCGAAGTATTGCTGAATGTGATGTTTTAAAACGTAAATGTGCTATCTGTTAACTTTCAAATGGACGTCTGTTGTTTTCATCAGGAGATCTAACTACTTAACCAGGGAATTACTTTAAATTTGGACGTTACGGATTTGGACGTAAAGATAATATTATATTATATTATATTATATATTATCTTTAAAGACCTCACAGTGCATCAGCAACCTGCTACAGTGCTATTTGTGCCTCTCAAAAACAGGGATACAGAGCTTATTTTTACCATCTGCATAACTCACAAATGTAATTGTTTTTTATTCCTGAATGTCAAAACGAAAAAGAAAAATATTTATCATTTATCATATATTCAAATGATGTTTGTTTTGTTTAATGTTTGGTTTAAATGAATCAGTATTGCAGGATATTGGAATTTGCCGATATCTCATATGCCAATATTTCTTCATTTGTTTTAGCAAATACTGATACCAGGATAAAAACATTTTTTTTTATAAAGAACATCAAATCTCTCCCTCAGCAAAACTGATGTGTTTCTCTTTATGTGACAATCAATTTGTTATAGAATCATACATAAAACAAGACATTTTATTCTACCAGGAGTGCATTGCTTTTAATGGGAAATATTTGGTGATAAATACCTAAGGACCAGATATAAGTCTTTTTAAAATAACCATATAAGGTAAAGCTTTATAATTCATCCATACATTTTGTTGAAATAACAGCCTGTATTATGGATGTAAGAAAACACTGATACATTAATTTATTCTCATATTTTTCTGTGTTATACTTTGTCAATATTTTAAGCACACAATCAATACCTAATTAATTAACCATTTTAGAAATTCAGGACATTTGCTTTTAATTTTAGTGCAGCCTACATCCGCTGGCTGGCAGCAGGCATTCAGCCATTTGATTCTGCGTCTCTCTCTTACATTGTTATTTCTGTGTCACTGGGACAAACAAGAGAATTTATCTGTGTTGGAGGGACCATGCTGTACATGAGTAATACTGATCAGACATTTTATGTTTTCATTCATATTAAATTGATATAAAAATAGATTTGGTGAGAAAATATGATATACTGTCCTGCTTACAGTATTGCAATATACTGTGATCTATTGCATCGTCACTCCTGTGTTGTAATACATATTTCATTGCCAGATTTTTGCAAGTAAGGGACAGATATAGCCAACATGTAAGGCTGAAATATCATCTGTGAATATTGTCAGAATTGTTCATATCTGTTCATACTAATAATCAACATTATGAGCTATTATATTCCGATACCAATATTGTTCAGACAATATTGTGCATCACTAAAACAAACAGACTGTCACAATTAGAATAAAAAGCACATTCCAGTACAGGAGAGACTTGGACTTTTACAATGAAAAAATTGTCTCTGAATGTCGGTGTCAGTCAAATAAAAATTTAGGAATATTGACATAAAAAAAATAAAATATCCTGCATTAAATATCAAGAATCGTCATGAAATGTTAAATAATTAAGACTTTGTCAGGAGCTGAGTTGAGATTCAGATTTTAAAAAATGTCTTACCTTTCTCATCTTCGTGATACTTCCCTCCAGCCCACATGGCTTTGCACATTAGAACAGATCAATCTGAGCATGTCAAGCATAACATGCCTGTGTGCACCAACCAAAAACCTCTGACCCATGATCAGATCAAGTACAATCGCTCTGTTTTAGAAGAAATATTCTGCTTTTTAAAAAGCTGAATATTTCAGCTTTTTAAAGCTGAAAGTAAGTGAGTATATGCAGCTAGTTTTGCTGCTGTGTTGTGACCTGGTTTCACACCACTGTGTTCAAAGTCACTTGGTTCAGAGTCTTGTTCCAATAATAGAGCCGGACTGTTTGGCATGCCACAATAACACAGGTCGCACGATGCAGTCAGGTGATAACACCGAGCCAGCACGTTGACAACACACAAGCAGACGAGCAGAGTTAGAAGTCATGAGACAAAGTGATGGAACAAGCAGAACAAAGGCAGTTTGTATAAGACTAATTAAAGTAGATCAAATCTTACTTGATGCCTGAGGAGCTGGATTGTGAGCCCTGCTGGGCTGAAGCCTTGGGGTTGGAGGGTGGTGCGTGTGACGAGCCGCTTGGAGGTTTAGTGACCAGAGGCTCCTCGTCTGAAGAGTTGTCCTCTGATGCACCCAGGATGAACTTGAGGCGGTCTCTTGCCTCGCGCCCTGAGCTGAGCATCGGCGCAGCGGCTTTGGGAGGCTCTTTGGTGGTCGTCTGCAGCGATGGCTCTGCTGAATTTAGATCTGAGGACGCCTGCACAGGCTCAGACACTTTTGTTTGGACACTGAGACCTGCAGAGGCGCTGTCAGCCTGTAGACTGTTCTCCATACTTTGTTTTGAGCTTTTGAGATCTGCTGTCAGGGAATGTTCGCCTGGTTGAGGGGATTGTGCAGTACGTCCTGCAGGTATGTCCTCCTCAGCTGCAGGAGGAGATTCCTCTCCTTTAACGGGCATAGCGTCTGTTTGGGTATTAAACCTCCTCAGTGTGAACAATATCCACAGGATCAATCCCAAAAGTGCAAACCCAAGCATTCACTGGCATCCTCCTGAGACTGTAACACAAACCAAGTGGATAACATTGTTATTATCAGTGATAACACAACCAATTAACATAATCTACATCTCTCTTTCACACAATAGGGATGCATAATATTATAGGCACAGCATGGGTGTCAGCAGGTGATAGCTTCAAATGTTGATCACTGGTATTGGTAGATATGGCCATTTCTGCTTATATTTTACAGGTGATTTGTCAGCAGTACATATTGGTCATATGGGCACATGTATATCAGCTGTAATATTGATTGAATGTACACATGCATATTATAAAATAATCCTCTTTATTAATGTCACATGAACATGTTGCCGTTGTAACCTGTACTAATGAAGTATATTCACATTTTCTCTTTTAAAGTACTTTGCAAACATCTGTTTCAAAGTGTTATATAAATAAAGTTATTATTGCTATAATGCCAAACCCTGTCATCACTGCACGTCCACATTCAAAAATTGACAATATCATTTACTAGAGAATAAAATGTTGTTTTTCTTGTTTCACATCTGTTTACAACACAAATAGGCTGTCACAATAAAAGTCACAATTTACTGAAGGGGACAATTTGTACTCTTGACAAAATAAATATCGTTATCACTATCAGCAATAATGAGTTTGGAAATTTCAACATGTTGGCAAAAACTCAATAATCACATCTCAAATACACGATTCTGTAAATAACCAAGTTTCAGTGAATTAATTAAACTGAGCGTTAATTGAATTATGAAGCTGACCTGTTTTATCATTGTGTCAAATATTACATCACTGTGACAAAATCAGATACTTTATCCTTAATAAAGCAGTGCCAAGTAGGCCTGTTTCATTCTGGGGGGAAAAATAATTGTTAATATATTGATTGATACTGAGCTCATGATCATAATGTTATATATACACCGATCAGTAATAAGATTGTGATCACCCTCCACACTGACAGGCCTGCTGCTGTGTATTCTGACACCTCTGGATTAGAACCAGCATTAACTTCTTCAGCCGAACATGACCCTGCTGCCGGTGCACCGCTGTTCCTTCTTTGGACCACTTCGATAGATTCTGACCTCTGTAGACCAGGAGCACCCACCAGAGCTGCAGTTTTGGAGATGCTCTGACCCAGTCGTCTAGTCATTACAATCTGGCCGCTCTCAAACTCACTCGAATCCTTTGCTTGCCCATTTTTCCTGTCACATCTAACACGTCAACTTATGAACATCAACCTAATATATCCCACCCACGAACAGGGGACATGATGACAAGATAACAAGAGATAATCATTTTTTTAAGTAAAATGAAGACCCAACCTTTTCATATGACCTGTAATTTGGATTAAACTCATTGATAACACCAGTCACCATTTTATAACCATTTTAAAAACAAAACAGCTGCGATCATTGTTAGATTGTTGTGGTTTTTTTCAGTGCTAATTTACAATGGTTAACATGATTAATGTATAGTAATGTTTTGATGCAGTTATAGTATTTTCTGGTGTATTACACTGTTTTTAGATTTCGATTGTTGTATCTTTAAAAGTGAACATTCAAAAGCCCAACTGGGGACAAAAGTTGGAAATTAGCGATAGCGTAAACTCTATGTGCAGCACATCAGCTCCGTGTCTGGTCCTGAAAATATATTTAACTGCACTGATCATATCAAAAAATGATTTGTAATTTCTATGCAAGGCTTACCTTGGTTTTCTATAAAAATGGATCTTTTTTTAGGGATGCACGATATTATCATATCAATATTGGTATTGGCAGATATTTCCCTAAAAAGCTGATTATTGGTATCAGCAGATATGAACATTTTTGACATTTTGCTGATATTTAGACATTTTTTTGGCCATGAAAATCTCATACATTGACAAAAATATTGGCAAAATGTACAATGTATTATGATTGTTTACCTCATGATGAAGCAACATCCACTTTTATGAATCCAAAGTGTAATTTACCTTGTTATTCTTGCTTTACATCTGTTTCAAATGGACTGTAATCATGGAAGAAACAGGTCAGTTTCCGTTAAGTAGATGCTTTGTGCACAAAATATCAGTATTGATATCTGTATCTGCAAAAATTAATTCAGAAATATTGGCATATCGGATATCAGCAAAAATAAAATACAGTGCATCCCTACTTTAATTATTTTCTGTTTTTGTGTTTATATTTTTCTTAGTCACATTTATTTGTTTTATTTTAATCATTTAATTTCCCTATTTCATGTTTCATTTTTCAGTCGTCTGTTCATGTTTTTATGCGTGCTGTTGCTCTGTAAAGTACTTTAGGCAGCATTTATTTATGCATGAAGGGCTTCACAAATAAAGCTGATTTGAGTTTTACTTCTTTCAGTTTTCAGACTAGCCAGTGTGCATGACTTTTTATTGGAGGAGGAGGAGGAGGGGGTCAGAGCACCACCCACTGTGCAGGGAAGAGGGGGAGGGTGCACTCCATTTACCACACAAGACAACACGTATGAACAAGAGCAATGCAGCAGGCAGGACATGGCTGTCTGTCTCAGTTCTCTTGTTTTCATGATTGAGCTGAACCTACATGATCTGTGAATCTGGTACTTAGTTCATTACCCAGCATCATGACCATGAGTGCTTCTTTCCTTCAATACTTTGTCAAAATTAAACTACTGAGAAAAGTTTTATCCAAATTTTATATTTTAGTCCACGAAAAATTAACAGAATGAAAATAATATGTAAAAACCATGCATTTGAAATGCTGTTTGTATATCATTTATGTCACTAAACCTTCATAGGTTGAATTATATTGAATTTAAACTATTAGATATGTATATACATTTATTATTTATTATTTACTTAAGTAGTCTGTATGTTAGGGAATTTTATGTCTGATAGGTAGGTGTAATCAATGTGTGTCATTGTATCTAGATGTATGTATTTGTTTATGTGCTGCAAACAAAATTGCCCCCCAGGGACATTAAAGGTTTTCTAAGTCTAAGTCTATATATCAAATTATCACATCCAGTATTTGAATTTAACAACTTAAAGCTTTTTAGACATCACTATTCTAGTCTGGATACATTTCTATCCAGGGTCAGATGCCCTCTAAGGTCAAGGGGCATGCTAGGAAACTTGATATAAATCCTGCTATAAGACCGTAGAAAACAGGTTCAGAAGCTTCCTTACAAACTGTCTCCACCCTGATGTAACAAAGTTTGACTGAGAGGGGGGTTTAATTACTTTAAGCAATAGTATTAATCAATGAATGCACAATCATCTCAGCTTAAAGCCTTTCAATTCAATGCATCAGGATGTTTATGCAGCTTACTCTGCCAGAAGACCCACTGTGTCCAGTGAAGGGGTCTGTGACAGCTGACATGAATGCCAAGTGTAGCTGCTTCAAATGGAGTAAAGGTCAGCACAGAGGGAGAGAAGAGTGAGGAGGAGGAGGCACAAACATCCACACTAACTGCACCAAGGGCCATCTGAGGACACCCAAATTTCAGACATTAAGAGACTGGCTGCATTTGCAGATCAAGTTTTTGAAGAATGATGAATAATACCAGTTTATGTCTTTATACTGACCCAATACATGAGAGTGTCTTCAGTGCAGAGACAAGGTCACATTTGTCCTCTGGTGACAGATTTGACTTTGCCCGCAAAACAAAGGTGCAGGCATTATTATTCAGATAAATCATTTCTGAATATTTCTGTAATAAACATAATGCCTTTATGTTTGTGTATTTAACATAACTCACCTTTTAAAAGCACATGGACTTTAATTATCAAAAGCATTCAAAGTAAACAATCATAAACATGTGTCCTTCAGTGCACAGTAGCGATACTGAGTCATTTTTAATATTAAAAGTGTGATGAAGTTAGTTTATGAAGTTTGTTTACTGTAGCTAACCTAACAGACTGTCAAAGTGTCACAGACAGAACACGTCTCATCAGCTTTACCTGACCAACACGTATATACTAACACGTTAATGCCTTTCATGATTCTCATCTTTAAAATAGTGGAGTTTAAAAAGCAGGATGTCCACTAAAGTCTGACACTGGCACCGAGTAAAGCTTCAGTATTTTCCACATAGGGACACATACCTGTCCTGCTGGGTCTCCTGGTGTCAGTGAGATAAATGTGGTGTTTGCAGGTTGATCCCGTTCAAAGGTTTGATCCACTCTCAGCCTCGGACCAGCACAGGACAGGCGCTGTTGTTTAGGTTCAGTTCACATGAGGCTAGCGAGCTAGCTGACAGACACAGAGGGTCGTTTTTCATCCCCTCAAACAAACTTATCAACGATTAAACTGCACATTTCACCCTCTGTTACTTTACATGGACGCCTTGTGTTCCGTATAAAGTG
The DNA here is from genome assembly GCA_037902135.1 of Cetoscarus ocellatus. Classification (NCBI taxonomy): domain Eukaryota; kingdom Metazoa; phylum Chordata; class Actinopteri; order Labriformes; family Labridae; genus Cetoscarus; species Cetoscarus ocellatus. The sequence goes on from JBAMNC010000421.1 coordinate 1,162,657, forward strand.
AGACATGAAATGTTAAACCGGGTTAATGACAGCAGCAAATGTCAGAACCACCAGCGCCGTGCCGCTGAGCCCCCCGCTCCCGTCCACCTCCTCCACCGTGGATTGTAAACATGTGCAGGGGGGGAGGACCAGGCTCCGCCCGGGGCAGGGGACCCCCCTCAAAGATCGTGTATTTTAAAGATGTTTCCGGATGTGCATTAGCAGGGGTGGCCCAGAGGGTGCGCACGAGCACCTGGTGGCCCGCAGGGAGCCTTTGAGTTACCACCATAGAGGTTGAAATAAAAGCCCCTTTTATTGTGTTTTTCAAATAGGCTAACCCTCATTTACATCAACACAAAAAACCACAACGTGCATTAAATTTAAAAGTGTTTATTTTCTCTTAAACTTTGACCTGCGTGGGGACCTGCGTGGGGTCAAAGTTTACCTTGATGCGCTTACTCCACATCTTTATTGCCAATGTTGTCCCCCAAGAGCACCCATATGCAGGGACCGGGCACCGCCATATCTGCACAGCATACCAGAAGGGCACACCACTCTCGAGTCTCTCTGACTGACGGATAAATTAGGCCGGTGTCCTAAGGTTAGTTTAGGCAAGAAACCTCGAGTGGTTAGATTTAGGGCAAGTGTTTAGGGAAGGTCTTTTCCCCCGTGACCACAAAGTTCTCATCTTAGCGCCTAATAAGTAATAAAATACAGGAAGAAGACCAACTTCAGCTGTGCCCTTCCGGTATGCTGTGCAGATATGGCGGCGCCCAGGCCCTGCAGATGGGTGCCTCTCATGGTGTCAGCAAAAGTCATTACAAGTTAACTTATTAAAAAATACACAAAAGTGTGACTGTTGTACATGTCAGTTAAGTTGAACAGAAAAAAACAATATCAAAGATGCATGCGAGACAATATATCTATATGTCTTATATCATTTATTAATCATTGATAATAACTATTGTGAGGAAACATCAAAGTAAAAAGTTTACATTAACTGTCACGTGTTGCCTATATTCGATGCATAATATGACCTATTTTAAAGGTAAACTATAAAAATGATATTACTCAGAGACATGATGGGAGGGGAATTTTTTGTTGTTTTTTGTGGCGCAGAGAAAGAGAAGTTGGAAAGTGAGATTAGAGATGAGATGTTCAAAATGACTTTGAAAGATAATTTTGAGGAAACAAAAAATGTTGGGTTTAAGGTTGTACAATCTTAATAGTTGTGATATATCAACAAACTAAAGTTGAAGGTAGAGGTAAGGAATAATGTTGGGAAACAATTTGGAAGAGAGGCGGCCTTCATGTTCCAACTTTATTACCAACAATTCAATTTTTTGCCATGCATTATGAAAAATAAAATTAAAAAAATCATCTTTCAAGATGTTTTTCTTTTTTCTTTTTTCTTTTTTTTTTTTTTTTTTACAAAAGATCCAAATGGTCAACAACAATTTTTTTTTTCCATGAAGCACTGCAAGGAAAAGTCAAAAAGTAAAGACAAAGGTTAAAATACAATTTTGAAAAAGACATCAAAATGAAATGTTAAGAAGATTTAAAAAAAAAACAAAAAAAAACACACAGTTAAAATGTCAGAATGTTGTTTAAAGAAGTCAAAATATCAAGAAAATGTTTTAAGATGATGATGACAAGAATAAGGTCAAGTAGTACATTTCAACTTTATTCTTGAAATTTTTACTTAATTTTCAACATTTTAACTTGTTTTCAACATCTTTTCTTGCAGTGTAAATAAAAAAAAAAAACTTCCTCCTGTCATTATAATTTTTCTCCTGCCTGACCCCATACACCTCTGTGACATCTTCATTTATTGGGCTAAATGAATGCTATAAAGAGACATTTATGGTGCCATAATGTTTTACCAAACAAGCAATTTGTCATCCAATAAAACCATAACTACCTGTGGCTGTGGTGTTGCTTTCATTGTAACTAAGATACCGGCAGGAGTGGAAGAAGTAAAAAAAATATTTTACTCAACTAAAAGAAAAAGTTACTTTGATGGGATTTTTACTCAAGTACAAGCAAAAGTAGCTCTGTGTGAACTGCTCAAGCGATGCTGGTGATCGCCTTATTTCTGCTGAAGCACTCCTAGATTTCCTCCGAGCCCCCCTAAAACAATGACACGCGGCAAGATTTTTGGAGTGAGACTACAGTTTTTGTTTTTTGTTTTTTAAAGTTCTCAGTTTGATATTCTGAATGACAATTATATTGCAGATGCTGAGGAAACTCATGTCTTTTTTTAACAAATTGCAGAAAAACCCAGAGGTTTGTAATGTACAGGTAGTTTATTTTTTCTGTTTTTATTTGGGAGAGAGGGGTATTTCAAGGCCCTCTACCTTAACAGAAATTTACAAGGGAATTGAACAATTTACTCTAAACTATGAAGTAATGATGCATTCAAAACTTTGTTGATGCAACAGAAAAAAAGGTTAAATACCTCTCAACATAAAGTTGACTTATATGTTATGTTGAAAACTTGGAAAATAACGCACTAAAATTCTCTTAATGAGAAAAACACTTTTAAAACAACATTAAAAAACTAGCAAACATTATAAAAGCATTTAGCACAAATCCATAGGAGGTGCATAACTTATGTTGCTGCATGTTACCATTTCTTATTGTTTAAAGCATCCAGTGTTGTGTCAACATTAAATGACATTTTTGACAGTGTTTTATAAATAAATTATTATTTTCAGGGGAGCTGCCAGACATTTTTCTGTTTAAGGACACAAACAGGTGTCAAACAGATGAGAAGACACTTGAGCTGACAATTATACAATAAATGGTGAATTTAATTATATTCTATCAGTAACTTTCAGGCATTTCAACAATTAACCTCTGTCAGATATTTAAAACTCACGCAAATTAAACATTTTTCTTACTCCAAAACCTGTGACCCTGTAACATGCCATTCAAACATTCAGATATACACCAAAATGCATACATGGAACTAAAATTATCTAAAATGTTCTAGAGGGCATTTTTTACTTATATTGAATTGAATTAGTAATACAAAATGCCTGAATGTTATTTTGTTGGATTGAAAGCAAGAAAAAAATGAAATGTAAGTGAAGAGTTGAGAAATCTTAAAATACCAATGGCAAAATACTGCTGAAATTGTAATATTTCCAAGGGACCCTGTCAGCCATTGGCCCCAACCTTTCCCCCTTTATGGCCCACCTGATTACTTTTAGTGAATATGCTGAATATCTTTTTCGTATTACTAGTACTCGTTCCTGCTGAGGTGTTTCGTTTGACTTTAATTGGAGAGGTCCATCTTTCAGTGTATAGACGATCTTCGGCTCCTCTCCCTTCAGCGCTGTTCTCGCGGGAACTGCAGGAACGCGCCAAAGTAAGAAAACACAACCCGCGTCGGTGACAGCGCCAGACGAAAACGGGACAATAAGTCACCTTGTTAAATGCCTGTTAGGCCGATATACAGGTAGAAAACGGAGGGGAAGTTTATTTCTGTAAATTAAAGCCGGCAGAGCAGCACAGAAGATGGTGCTGCAAAACAGCGGAAGGTACAGAGCGGACAGAGGACAAGGTGGAGGAGATCAGGAGAACCAGTAAGAGTCTTTCTCACATTTTAACACCAGAGACATTGACTGCTCAATAAGTTATACTTACAGAGGAGCATGTCATGAAGTGCTGTTTACCGTGTTTGACACAGGGACGATGGATCCGCGATGTCAGCTCTCAAGCGGCTGGAGCGCAGCCAGTTCACCGACGAGATGGACGCTCGCTTCGGCTTCGACAGGATGAAGGAGCCGGGGGAGAAGACGGGCTGGCTGATCAACATGCATCCAGTAAGTGTGACACACTGGCATTCAAAGCCATACGTCCTGGCGCAGTGTTAAGATTTTGAGTAATGAGGTTTGCTTGTCCTCTGCTTTCAGACAGAGATCCTGGACGAGGACAAGAGGATGATCAGTGCTGTGGACTATTATTTTATCCAGGAGGATGGAAACAGGTTCAAGGTGACTTTACACTGGTCACCAGATTATTTACAAACTGTTGTTATTGTGTCGTTGCATACTCAAACACACTCCTCTTTCTGTTTGTAGGTGGCTCTTCCATTTAAGCCCTATTTCTACATTGCCACTAAAAAGGTATGTACTCAGCAAAATTGTGTTGTCAAAATAACACTGCCAGAGTTGATACTAAGACTTCTGAAGTGTCTGTACGGGTCCACACACACACACCATGGGTGCTTCATTTAATTCTTTTTGGAGAGTTGGTATATTATGAAATGTGATTATTGACTCTTTTTGGAGGTAAATTTTAACATTTTACAAAGTGACCTATGTGGAGTTAGAAATAGGGATGCATGATGTTATTGGTCCAGTATCGGTATCTGCAGATATTAAACTAAAAAGTTGAATATTGCTATTGGCAGATATGAAAGTCTTTGCAGATATTTTGACCATACAAATTGGCCATTAATATGTCATAAATTGTCCGTAATATATATAAAATGTACAATGTACCATGACGTTTTACCTCAACATCACTCACTGTCCACTTTTATACACCAAAAGTATAATTTGTTAAAGAAAAATGTTGTTTTTCTTGCTTTACATCTGTTCCTAATGTAGATAGACTGTAACCACTAAAGCAATTGGTCAATGTTAGTAAAGTAGAGACTTTGTCCTTTTAAGACAAAATATTGGCTATGATGGCTTTGGAAATATCAGATATCATCAAAAATCCATTATTGTGCATCCTTAGTTAGAAATATACTCAGAGTATCTTTTTAACTATTAAAGTGTAACCTCCAAATTAACATACCAAGGTGTTAATATTGCTGTAAATAAGTGGTCTCCAACTTTTTTCAATCAAAGATCCCCTAAAAAAGAAAGCTAGATGTACCAGCCCAAATGGGGATTGTTTAACTTTAACCACATGTTAGCCGGTTCTACAAACTTTAATCCATCAGAATGATAACAGTGAAATAATGCAAAACAGAATCAATGGATTTTCAGTCATATTTACATTTAACAACTTTACAGTCCAATACACACAGAACTCATGACATAATGAGTGGAGCCCTGGAACAGTGTGTGAAAACACCCAAATATAATAATAAATATGCTTGTACTGAAACAGAGAATAAATAACTCTGCACTCACAGAAATTTTATTAATACCAACATTTTAGCTCATCTCACTTTGCTGTGTAGGTGTCTTTCTTACAGTTCAACGTCTGTATAGACACGTTCAAACTCTGTCTTTAAAGCAATAACGTAACTTTTCTACCTTTTAAGAGTCATAAATATGTTGGTTCGAAGGCAATCTGAATTTTATAAGGAAGAATGTCCAGCTTGACATCAATATTGCCACAGACTTCATTGTGGCCGCTGTGGCCGTTTGCACAAACAATTGTTAATACAACTAAACAAGTTTTTAATGAGTTCTGAATTTGCTCTGAATGTAAATGCCTAATAACTTTGTTAATAAACATTTGTAGATAAAGATATGTGGATCACACTGACAAGATAATCTAACACACATTAAAGAAGTTATTTTGCATTGATATAAATATGGTGTGCATGGCATGGTTTTAGGTGTATCTTGGACAAAATAAGTGCAATTTACACTATCTGACATAAGATGTCTAATTTCACATATTTCTTCTAATTTTACAACCGTATAACAAAAGACATACCTTTAAATTTTCATTCTTTATAAAAAGAAATGAAAAATGTATAATAGAAATTGAAAAGAACAGAAAAATGTTATAACAACAGAATAAATGATCTATAATTACCCAGATAGTAGTCAAATCACTTCTTCCAAAACCATTCATTTATAATTTTAAAAAAAAAGTTTTTGTTTGGACATTGCCCAAGCTCCTTATTCAAGCTGGTCCGTACTTTCACTCCGCTATTAGTATAAAACATTTCCTTATTGTTTGCACAAAAACAGTTTGAATTAATCCTGGGGTACTGGTTTGGCAGAGTGGTAAACAACCAGGCATACACACCATGTATGCTTTTGCAGCCCAGGTTTGACTCCCGCCTGAAGTCTTCCCCTTTCACAATCCTGTCCACTGTCTCTCTCATATCAGTTAAAGGCAAAATGCCCAAAAAATTAAAAACTGTGAGATATCTTTTTTCTTACAGAGAATATGCTTTAATTCTTTTCTGATAACAGATTTTCTTTAAACATAACTTGTTTATTGTTGCTTTAATGTCCAGTTTTCCTTTGTTACAGAACTGTGAGAGAGAAGTCATCTCGTACTTGTCAAAGAAGTTTCAAGGCAAAGTGGCAAAGCTGGAAATCATTCCAAAAGAGGACCTGGACCTGGTGAGAGTTTGGTTTTGTTTGTTAATGTGATCGTGTTTCAATTCTTTGTCCTTAATCTGTCTTTTTCTCCCCAGCCCAACCATCTTGTCGGATTGAAGAGAAGCTACATCAAGCTGTCGTTCAACACGGTGGATGACCTCATCAGAGTTAAGCGTGAGATCTCCCCAGCAGTACGAAAAAACAGAGAGAGGGAGCAGTCCAATGATGCTTACACCTCCATGTTATCAAGGTACCTCCACACCAACAATCCAATGAGCTGCTCTCTGTTGTTTTGATATTTTCTGTCAGTCTAATCTATTTTCAGACAGTCATTGCTGAGCTGACACCTTTACTTTGCTCTCAGCGCCTTATCTGGAGGCAATGTGACCTCAGCAGATGACGAGGGGATGATGAAGAGTATCTCAGACCAGTTGGACAACATCGTGGACATGAGGGAGTATGATGTGCCCTATCATGTGCGACTGTCCATCGACCTGAAAATCCATGTGGTAAAAAAAAAAAAGAAATGTGTGCTTCACCAGATAATACAAGTAAGATCATGAAAGTGTTACTTATTCTAACCATAACTGTCTCTGTCTCTCAGGCTCACTGGTACAATGTTCGGTACAGAGGCAATGCTTACCCTCCAGAAATCGTGCGCAGAGATGATCTAGTGGAGCGACCGGTATGAGAGTTTGGTTCATTATGTTAAGATCTGTTACGTTTACAGATTGGTTTTGAGAATCAGTCTCAGCTGTTTTGAGGCATTGATTTCATTTTCCTTTTTACTGAACAATTCTCTTACTGGTTTCTCTCGTTTAGTGTCGTGCGCTCTGCAGAACAGTGATGCCAAGTTCTTGCAAGAGGTAGTCAGCAGTTGCAACAGTGAGGGAGTCGAGGAAGTAGTCAAAGTGGACAGAGGTGGTCTAAAGTGTGACTTAGTTTTATACAAAACTAGAAAGCACCCGGTGAGCGCAAACCTCCGCCATGGTAGCTCACATATCGTTACATCTATAAGCAATAGTTCCATGATAAAGTTACCATCATAATATAATTCCTTGACCCTGAAAACCTACACCTAGCACTCAGAATCATGTTATTATTAGTTAGACAGCAAAAACAATCATTTTCTAATGGCAGTTATCTGGATCACCACCAAAATCTTATCATTTTTAAGTTGGGCCATTACCAACATCTCCTGAAAATTTCAGCTGTTGTAATACAGGGTTTCTGCAGGCCATTAAAAAGCACTAATTGTCATTAAATTGATTTTTGCGGAAATTAAGGCCTTAAATGGCAGTAAAAATAATTAAATTTGATTCTCAGTGGAATTAAAAATTCTTTATTTAGTTTTTATGAAAAATATGTAATAATATATGAAGATAATAATGTATAATTATAAACTCTGATTCTCCAGATATGTACATCCGCGTAAACACGCAGAACCATTGCGATAATTGTTTCTGGCCTGTCGGGTACAGTTGCCATAAAACCAGATGTTTGGAAAGTGGCCGGCGGGCTGGACCAGGTGGTGGAGCTAGTGGTTACTCTCTAGTGTAAAATAAATTCTCTCTCAGCTCCATAAGTTCTGATACGTTTAAGATGAAGTATTTGTAGGGACAGTTTTCTTACAAAAATCATCTTTTACAACAAAACAGACCTGTGCAATTTTCTTGAGTTCCAGGTCATGGCATTAAAAATGTTACAGTATGGCATTAAAATGGCATTAAAATGCAGAATCCATGTATTACTGTTGAGATAATAGAAAGGCTGGTACGATCATTTTTATGAGTATTTATTCATTTGAAGTAAGAAGTATATCCAATTAAGAGGATCCAATAATGATTTACAAGTTGGCACTCTGTTAATGTGACAAAAACTTATGTGGTCGTCTTGGTAACCAAAGTTTTCTGCTTCTGTTTTGTCATTGTTTTTATTTCTTTCAGGATCCTGTTGTTTTAGCTTTCGACATTGAGACCACCAAACTTCCTCTTAAGTTTCCAGATGCAGAGAGTGATCAGATCATGATGATCTCCTACATGATAGATGGACAAGTAAGTCCAACCCTCTTCACGAACGTATTTATTTACTTACAAGACGTGTCATCTTTATGAGCTGCCAGCCTCATTAACTCTTTGTCTTCTTGAAGGGGTTTCTGATCACGAACAGAGAGATTGTCTCTGAAAATATTGAAGATTTTGAGTTCACTCCCAAACCAGAATATGAGGGGCCTTTTACTGTGTTCAATGAGGATGATGAGGTACATAAAACATAACTGTGGAAATATTTTCAGCACAAAAATCTTGTGTCTTCATGGCTGTTGAAACCTGATTTGTCTGCAGGCTGCCCTCATCCAGAGGTGGTTTGATCACGTTCAAGAGACTAAACCAAACATCTTTGTCACATACAACGGAGACTTCTTTGACTGGTGATCTGTTTCCTTATGAAGATTATCTTACTCATACACTTTGTTTATTACCTTTCATTAATGATGTTATTCTCTGATCTTTTAAGGCCTTTTGTTGAGACCCGGGCTGCCCTCCATGGACTGAGCATGCACCGTGAGATCGGTTTTCAGAAGGACAGTCAAGGAGAGTACAAGTCCAGTCAGGCCATCCACATGGACTGCTTAAGGTCTGCACGCCTCCCATACAGCGATGATTTTAAACCTGTAATTAACACACTTAATGTTCGGGTTCATTTTTAAACATGTCGCTTTGCTCTGTGTCAGGTGGGTAAAGAGGGACAGTTACCTGCCGGTGGGGAGTCACAATCTGAAGGCAGCAGCCAAAGCTAAACTAGGATACGACCCAGTGGAGCTGGACCCGGAGGAGATGTGCCGCATGGCGACTGAGGAGCCTCAGGTACAGAAATGGACTTTGGATTTTAAAAGTTAACAGTGGATGAAGTCTTAAAAGCTGTGGGTATCTGACTCTGTATGAAGTCTACAGAGTTGTTTTAGTTGATTAAGTGTGAAATTTAAGTTATGAGGGGGTTTTTTGTTTTATGGTTTGTTTTCACTGTTTAAATTACTCAAATCAGTCCACGTCTTTGTTTCATTCTCAATTTGATTTTGATGTAAAGCAATAGAGATTTAAGTAACAATAGGGATGTTCAAAATCAAAATGTTCATCTGCTTTGATGTTTTTCAGTGGTTTTTTTTTCATCATTTGTCCTAATACACATTGCACCGGGTTGATTACTCACTCATTACCTCTTGGGTTGTTACTACCTAAAAGTCTGAGTTAAGCTACAGTGATTTGAAGTCACAATCAAACTGTTCAGCTGTACTTTCTAAAATCAGTACGAAACTATAAGTATAAATGTGTTGCTGATGTAGCAGGTGTAAGCCAAGAAGCAATAGGGTCTTAAATATGGCTTTCAAAGTAGTGATTTAACCTCTGATTCTGTGCATAAACGTTTATATACAAAAAGATTCAAATCCTTGAAGCCGTAAACTTACATGATATACAGTGATATAAGGTGGCTGTTCTCACTGAAGCTCCACTGCACCCCTCTTATTTTAACAGTATTTGTCCTATATAAGAAATATAAAAGTTTAGAGCCTGTGAAATATGATATCAAACTTTGTGTACTTTAGTTCATGTGCTGCATTTGAACAACTGCATATAATATAAAACATGTCACAATTAATAGCCTCGTGTTGTCACAAAGAGCTTGTTTGTTGTATTTCTGCAGACGTAAAAGGTAATTTACCTGTTTGGTTGTTGTAGATCTTACTATGTGAACTCATGATGCCTTTTAATTTCATGATTAATGTGTATGTAGCGGTTATCACTCTCAGTGTTATGCAAAGTCTGTATTCAGCCGAATCTACACTCCAAGCATTAATGCATTATTCTATTTTTTGCTAGACCCAGATTTTTTTCTTCTTCTTTTTTATGTGGCCTGTTTAGACTGGTGTGACACTTCATGGACCCACATATTTGAAACAGACCTGAGTCTGAAATGAAAAGATCATGTGACTGAGCTGTTAAAAGTGTCATTGAAAAAGTCAGACATGAGTCAAGAAAATCAGATTCAGATCTCTTTGGCCTGCAGTGTGATACCTTGTATTAACCTGACAGATCAGACGGACTGTTCAATGCCTGATTACAGACATTGAATCAGGCTGATCCAGCTGCTGTGCAAAGTTAACATTGTATCTGGTGTAGGTGTAATATTAGTTATTATTGTGGATCTACAAGTATGTACAGTTTATTTCTTCTCCTCTTTGCTCACTTGTGTCAGTCACTCAGCCTCAGGGTGTAATCTGGCACATGACATTTCATGTTCAGTACTTACTCTAATGCACTGTATTTAAACAACACCTAAAAAAACAAGCTTTTGGAGCTTATCCCCTCATCTCTACACTGAAATAAAGAATAAATCTATCTGAAGTTCATTTCTGTCATTTCTTTCTTCTCTGCTTCTCTAGACTTTAGCCACCTACTCCGTGTCAGACGCTGTGGCCACATATTACCTGTACATGAAATACGTGCACCCCTTCATCTTCGCTCTGTGCACAATTATCCCCATGGAGCCAGATGAGGTTTGTTTTGTCCATGATGCTTTCGAAGAAGAAAAGAAGAAGAAAACGTCCCTTATTTTGAATAATAATAATTTCTTCTGTTAATTTGTCTCTGCATTATCAGGTGCTGCGTAAAGGCTCTGGGACTTTATGTGAAGCTTTGCTCATGGTACAGGCCTTCCATGCAAACATCATCTTCCCCAACAAGCAGGAGCAGGTTTTCAACAAGCTGACGGACGACGGCCATGTCCTTGACTCTGAGACGTACGTGGGCGGCCATGTGGAGGCGCTGGAGTCAGGCGTGTTTCGCAGTGACATCCCTTGTCGATTCAAAATGGTTTGTTTTAACCTGCACACGTTCTTTTAGCTTACCGAATTATTGGATTTTTTTTAGCATGAGACTTTGTTTTGTCCACAGAACCCGGCTGCCTTTGACTTCTTGCTGCAAAGAGTTGAGAGAACGATGCGACACGCCATTGAGGAAGAAGAGAAAATCCCTCTGGAGCAGGTTACGAACTTTAATGAGGTATGTCAGCTTTTTCATTACTTTAAAAAATGTGTCTCTTTATCATATTTTAAGTGTTCTGAGCTGTTTATCTGAACATGTCTGTTTTTTTTCCCAGGTATGCGATGAGATCAAAAAGAAGTTGACCTCCTTGAAGGAGGTGCCAAACAGGATTGAGTGTCCACTTATCTACCATCTGGACGTCGGGGCGATGTACCCAAATATCATCCTCACCAACCGCCTGCAGGTAAGATAAAGGGAAGAAATGCATGACAACAGCATACAGAAAAGAATGAAACATAATCATGAATATGTATTCTTCCAGCCGTCTGCTATGGTTGATGAAGCTACATGTGCTGCCTGTGACTTCAACAAACCTGGGGCCGCCTGTCAGAGGAGGATGACTTGGCAGTGGAGAGGAGAAATTAGTAAGTTTATTATCCCTTCAGGACCTGAAGCTAGGGATGTTATTCTCCCAGATTTTCCAATCTGAAATTCTAATCCACAGAATTAAAATCATCAGTGATGACGCAAGCTTAAGAGATTTTAAAGTTTTCAAAGACTTTACTTATCTCTCAGATTAACTGAGAGTTTTTATCTGTATAAGACTGGTCCAAGATCAATAAATCAGTGGGTAGTCTGTCCTTGCACTCTGCAGCTTGCGTCGTTGTCCAGATAATAACAAACATTATTTGTTACCTTTCAGACAAAGGTAGTTTCATTTCAGGTGCTTTACAAGAGAATGAAAAAAGTGATACCCAAAAGATATGATGTGATATTAAGAAGGTTTAGAGACTAACATAGACTGTTAAGATGTGATAAAACACAAAATAATGTTAATATCTAAAATGATCAGAAGTAAGGAATAAATAGATAAAGTAGATAAAGTGAGAGTGGAATGTGACTTGCAGGTCAGGATCCACAGGACAGATTTAACTTGGGCCTCGAGCCCTAAGGACAACATCCTCTGTATATGAGAAGCATGGACATAAACATTTGTCAGCACCCCTTGATTTTATGTTTAAATTTTAATGTTTGCCATTATTATTGTAACATAAATAAACCAACGTAAATCCAGTAATGTGGTTCTAAACTTGATTGTGGATCATTTTGTCCTTTGCCAGCATTAAGCCTGCAGGGTTTGATTTTTGTCTTCTTCTTTTCTGCAGTGCCGGCCAGCCGCAGTGAGTTCCATCGCATCCAGCAGCAACTTGAGTCTGAGAAGTTCCCGCCCTTTTTCCCCAACGGTCCACCCCGGGCCTTCCACACTCTGAACAGAGAGGAGCAGGCCAAACACGAGAAGAAACGTCTGGCAGGTAATCTCCTCAGATGTTGGTTTGAGTTTCTAAATTCATATCCATCAGAATCTTAGTTTGATAGGTCTCATCTTTGTCTTAGACTACTGTAAGAAGGCCTACAAGAAGACTCATGTCACCAAGTTGGAGGAGCGAGTCACCACAATCTGTCAGAGAGAGAACTCTTTTTATGTTGACACCGTGAGAGCTTTCAGAGACCGCAGATATGAATTTAAAGGACTCCACAAGGTAAAGTTTGAAATTGATTGCTTAGAATAGCAGCAATCCTTATCAGAGATATATTTCTTTAGCTAGGTCTCTTTCTTCAATAACAAGTATCTTGTTGTAAAGATCTTGCCTTATTTAATTTAGGTGTGGAAAAAGAAGCTTTCTGCAGCTCAGGACAGCGGGGACGCTGCTGAGGTCAAACGCTGCAAAAACATGGAGATCCTGTACGATTCTCTGCAGCTGGCCCACAAGTGTATTCTTAACTCTTTCTATGGCTACGTCATGAGGAAAGGGTAAGAGCTGCAGTTTTTATTTTTCACATTAGAGATGCACAATATTACTGCTATATTACTAATATTAGCTGACATTGTTTTTTTGCTGATATTTTATTTATATCCCACATATTGGCTTTGATATTGGCAGAATGTACAAATGTACCACAATGGTTTACCTCAGCATCACTGAATGTCAGGTTCTATCCATCAAAGTAACATCCATTAAAGACTGAAATACTGTTTTACTTGCCTCACGTCTGTCTCTGACACAAATAGACCATCATCATGAAAGGAACAGGTCATGCCGAGGAAAGTGGAGGCTTTGTGCTTTTGCCAAAAAAAAAAACTGATATTGATATCTGTATTGGTGAATTAGTTTGAAAATGTTGGTATACACACACACACAGACACTTTGAACACTTTTTCAAGCTCTTCTCTGTTGTGAGTGAAACCAAGCTCCTGGTGCTGATGTTGTCTGCTCTGTCTCTGTGTGTCCATCAGGGCGCGCTGGTATTCCATGGAGATGGCCGGCATTGTGTGCTACACTGGAGCCAACATCATCACTCAGGCCAGAGAGCTCATTGAACAAATTGGGTGAGTGTATGTTGATGTTACAAAAACAATAATCTTTTTATTTTATTTATTTATTTTATCAAAGGAGGGTCATGTCCAGCATGAGGGGAGAGCTTGGAGGAATCCAGTGCCCTGCTTAACATTATTTTACCAGCAGTTTTTCAGCCTACAATCTGGCCTGTCTCCAGAATCTGCATTTTTGTCCTCCTTTTTACCCTAACTCCACTGTTATAACAATAAAATAACTAAAATACGGTACAGCTTATAAAGTATTTTATATTAATGTTGAAATATTCAAAGCTCCTGTGGTGAGATTTGAGCTTGTTGTAAATTGGCTTGAATTTGGTTCTAATGTTTTTTTTAAGTGCTACAGGGATGAAAGAATCCTAGTAAGGCCAAGAGTTTTACTAAAATGCTGTGAGATTTTTCCTCTTGGTTATTGATGAAATTTTTTCTGTGGTAAAAATAGTTAATGTGTATAGAAGAGACTTTTTTTTAACGTGAAACACTTCCACATGCAAAGGAGGTAATCTGCAAAGAGAGAGATGTACACTTTGTCCACCAAATGGGGCATTTCCAAAAAGGACCTCATGGGGGATTTAACATATGATCAAAAGGTTCTGCGGTACCTTTCATTTGAAGCACATTCAGTCTTTGACCTCGACTTCCCTGACCTCTGCCTCAGGCGACCCCTGGAGTTGGACACTGATGGTATCTGGTGCGTCCTCCCCAACACCTTTCCTGAGAACTTTGTGGTGAAAACAAACAACGAGAAGAAGCCCAAGGTGACCATCTCTTACCCTGGGGCCATGCTGAACATCATGGTGAAAGAGGGATTCACCAATGATCAGTACCATGAGCTAGTTGACCCCGCCTCCCTCACCTACAGCACCAGATCCGAGAACAGCATTTTCTTTGAGGTGGATGGACCGTACCTGGCCATGATCTTACCTGCATCCAAAGAGGAGGGAAAGAAGCTAAAGAAAAGGTAGAGCAGTAATGGCTGTCCTTTACTCTGTTATTCGATGTGCTTTTATGGATTTGTTTTCAATAATAACATGCAAAGAGTCATACAAAGATGAGCAGTTCTTATGGAGCTTCTCTGTTTATTTTTCAGATATGCTGTGTTTAATGAGGACGGTTCTCTGGCTGAGCTGAAAGGTTTTGAAGTGAAGAGAAGAGGAGAGCTTCAGCTCATTAAGATTTTTCAGTCTTCAGTGTTTGAGGCTTTCCTGAAAGGGACCACTCTGGAGGAGGTGTACGCTTCTGTGGCTAAAGTGGCTGACTACTGGTTGGACGTTCTGTACAGCAAGGTACAAATCCTCGGGTATGACAGTTGATATGAACCCACTTTAAAAACTATTACAAGATATAAGAAAGTTTATTTGAAATTAAATCATGGAGCCAACACACAACAAAAGCAAAACCCTTTGCTGATGATGTGCATTCTTCGAGATCGATATGGTTTTCCTTGGTAGCAGCATCTCTGAACATCTGCCAGTCTGTGCATTCAAACAGTCCTGTAGAGGACTGTAGAGGTGCTGTAGCTTCATCTTTCACACTTTAACTGTTGTTACAGTTGGTTTGACCCTTTTTGTCAGCTGGATGTAAGTAGGCAGGAGAAGCCGGGAGATGTGGTCTGACTGGCCGAAATGAGGACGAGGGAGGCCTCTGTAGCTGCCAGGAACATTGGTGTAGACATGATCCAGTGTGTTGTTTCCTCTGACGGAGATGTGGACGTGCTGTCGGAATCTAGGCAAAACAGTTCTGAGGTCCAGTTTTAGTAGCAGAAACATTACCTCCTCTGCAGAGGTAATAAATTATCAATAAGAGCGAAGAGAATGATTGAAAATGTACACACGATGACAGTGACAATCAAAACCAAAGCAGAAAATGTAAATACTCAACTCCTATAAACACAGAATGTGAGACACTCTTACTGACACCAGCAATAGAATTACTAAAATCCTACACAAACAAATTGTGATTCATATAAAACTACATGAATAACAATAAAAGATAAGAAAGTTTTAAAAAATCAGCAAACACATGTCTTTGGACATTTGTCCTCATTTCCTGTCAAGCAATTTTTTCCTCTAGATGGCATTGACTGTTTTAAAACAAGTTGCCTCTGAATTGTTACATATGAAAATAAAACATTTCTGGAGATGAGCATCTAAAACATTACAGGTTGGGTTCTAGTCCTTGTCCCCTCACAAAAACCTACAAGTTTTATTTCTATTTCTTTTTTGTAGGCTGCTAACATGCCAGATGCAGAACTGTTTGAACTTATCTCAGAGAATCGATCAATGTCAAGGAAGCTAGAGGACTACGGAGAGCAGAAGTCGACCTCTATCAGCACGGCAAAAAGGTTGGCTGAGTTTCTGGGGGACCAAATGGTCAAAGATGCAGGTCTGAGCTGCCGCTACGTCATCTCCCGCAAACCTGAGGGTTCTCCTGTCACTGAAAGGTGGGACAACATATTTTCTAAATCTGGTATAGGGCAGGCCTGACTAAATACAGCTATTATATCTCACATAAACCTGCAGTGTGACCATTGTATTTATTTTACAGACTTTATTTCTGCTCAGCTCTGTTTCTGCTAAACCACGACTGTTCAGCTGATGTCATGCACATATCTGTTTTTTAAAAAAATGAAGCACTGACTTGGGGCTGTGGTGGACCTTAATGTTAAAAGAAATCAGTGATGCTGCATTATCTCTGGTCTTTCCTCCATGTGGTTTCTCTAATCTGGGGGGAAAACACATCACCATAATGGTGGTTAGATTTTCTGCAGTTAGTGGGATCAGATCAAATGATGTCAGTGCTGCTTTCCTATTCAATGTTGTCGAGAAGTAGCACTTTGTAATATAAGCAGAGGAAAGGCATTGACACTAACTGATGTGCATCTCTCTCATCAGAGCCATTCCTCTGGCCATCTTCCAGGCTGAGTCCAGCGTGAAGAAGCATTTTCTCCGAAAGTGGTTGAAGATGCCCAGCCTGCATGACTTGGACATCCGCTCGGTGAGTTTTTAATCTAAACTGGATTTGCCTGCAGTAATTAGCTCTCTGACATTGCTGTGTGCCCTTTCAGATCCTGGATTGGAGCTATTACATCGAGAGGTTGGGTAGTGCCATCCAGAAAATCATCACCATCCCTGCTGCTCTACAACAGGTAAAACTGGAATACAGTGTCAAGAATATTCAAACTTAAATGGCTGATTACTTGTGATGAATTGTAATTATTATTTAACTGCTTGGTTTTGTGGCCCAAGCTCCGTCTAACTCTAACTTCTCATCCCACTGACCCCCATAATAGTATGATCCTATTACACAATCTCAAGTCAAGAAGAGACATGCTGCTCAGCTCTGCCAGCCTTCAATACCTAACTGTTTGTTTGTTTTCAACTGAGAACTCTTACAAAATTGGCCCCCATGAGGTGTAGCTACAAAACAGTTTGGTTTAATGGTTAAATTGCTCATAACCACCGAGAAAAGTCTTTGAAAGTGGCCTTCTTAGTTTGCAAGTAGCTTGTGGAGCAAACCAGGTATGCCAATTTTAAAAGCTTCTATTCCTAATTGTGTGAGATTTATCTATGACACAAAAATATGGCTCTGCAATTCAAAACAAGTGAACAGTTGAGGTGGGTTGAGCTGACAGCACTACTCTTTTGTATTTTTGAACATCACACAACCTACATATCCAACCACATTTATCTACTGCTGGGAAGAGGGCCATTTTAACAAGGCTTTAAATGTCAGTTTTGTATATCTGTGAGTTATTTTATGAATCTTAAACTATCATTTACAACAGAAGCACTTTATAGGCTAACGCTAATGTTTTGACAAAGACATCCTGGAATTTCACAACATAAGCCCCAAATTTGAACACCTGCATCCACATGTATCCCAAAGGAACAGAGGTCAAAACGCCTGGAAAGATCACCAAATTATCTTGCTGGGCAGTGGTTGTTTTCTTCTTTTGAGCCTCCCTGTTACCGGCCGGTCTACACTCTGACTACTGTGCAGCAGCTAATTCAGCCCAGTCTACGCTTAGTGACATTTCTTTCCACATTAATGATACTCTCTGTTATTTGAGTGGAATGTTTCTCTGCAGAAATTATTGACTAAAATACGTTTCAGTCTATTGACAACAGCGGTTAATTCTGCCGTTCAACAGATCTGAGTGACGTCATGTTAGTCTCATGTCTGCCAACGGTCAATACATTTTCTTTTGATTCAGAGTCCCTTTGTTTAATAATTTATAAATAAGTTGTGGTTAAATATCATTAATTTTAAATGTTTCTGTCAATCAGGTGAAGAATCCTGTGCCCAGAGTGAGACATCCTGACTGGCTTCACAAGAAACTCCTGGAGAAAAATGACATTTACAAGCAGAAGAAAATCAGTGAGCTGTTCACCAGTGAGGGGAAGAGACAGGTTAGTTTTCTACGTAATTAAATCTGAGACTCCCAACACAGACAGTCTGAAAAATGTGGGTGTTCTTTCCTGTAATTGTCTGTAGTTCTTTTCAAAACATATTTTTTTCTCTCAGGTGGCCCATCAGCCTCTTCCAGCAGGTGAAGCAGCAGACATCGAGGACTTTGGGATGCCAGCCAAACCTCTGCAGCCAGCCATTCTCATCAGCACCAAACGGAAGCGGGTGTCTCAGGGAGAGGACAGCCAAGCTGAGTCGCAAGATGTTGAGCTCACGCAGTCCTGGAGAGAGATCTTGGGGCCTCCTCCACCCATGGGGAAGACGCGGGTGAGCTAGCAGCAACAAGTGCAGAAGTGTCCGCCTTTACATCTTCTCATGCAGTCACACATTTTAAGGGTTCATTTAAGTATAAGGGCAAAACATTCAACAATATCAATATCGGTGTGTACAGGAGGAGCGTCTCGTGTGGCTGAGGTACCATAAGAAGAAGTGGGAGCTACAGCTGAGACAAAGGAAGGAGAGGAGGAAGAGGAGGAGGCTGATGGATGGTGAAGCTCAGCCTGTAGGAGGAGGTGTGATCAGAGACGTCCCCACCACCGGCTTGGGAAGTTTCCTCCGAAGAACAGCTCGGAGCATCCTTGACATCCCATGGCAGATTGTGCAGGTTGGACAAAGTCCCTTTCGATATCGTCCTCAAGTGTATTTGGTAGCTTTACTTTTTAAATGAACCAACTATGGTTCAAGATTACTGCCATTTAAATGTAACTTGTAATGTTATTGCTTTACATACTGAGAAAAGTGAGGTGTTACAGCACTTTTGAATTACCAAAATATAAAATATCATAAAACAGCATGTCATTATCGACTTTACTACTTCAGCTTTAAATTTGCTGACTGAACATTCATTCTACACCCAAGCCTATCTTTTATTTTATTATCAAGAGGAACAAGATACATTTGAGATACATTTGGTCTGTAGAGCTTCCTAATATGCTCATATTATGACAATAAACTGTACAGTATTGGACACAACTGTTTGAAAATGGAAAAACTTAACATACATTTATATTTAATATTTGTCTTGACCCTCCAGTCCAGGGATGGGCAACTTTGGTTACTGAGAGGGCCACATAAAAATGATCTGCATTCCACGACCAAATGTTTTTGCAATTGCAGGGGTAATAAAGGGGATGAATATGTATAGCTGCTTTGAAGTAAACTTAAATAGCTTATAATAGACATTTAAACTCAAATGAAATTGGAATACTTGGTTTAATGAGCTAAAATCGGACATTGAGATGGTTTAGCTACTTTTTAAATGCTGTCATGGCAGAATTTTGTCAGGTTTTCTTCGTAAACATCTATCTTTTTAAAATTTTAACGGACCAGCAGGCTAGATTATATGATTTGGAGGGCTGCATGTGGCCCCTAGGGTACCAGCTGCCCACTTCTGCTCTGTTCCAAGAATGTAACATTATAGGGATCATTCCAAGAGAAAATGCACTCCTCTTTGGTATTCACAGGCTCCAGGGCACCGTAACCCTCTTTCACAATTTATCTCATAACTTACAATAAAAAAATAAACTCAGCATCTTTACATGTAAGACAAAACTATGTGTACTGATAAATATGACTTTGTCTATGATGTAATTTTAAAGAAAAAAAAATCTTTATGAAAATTTAAGCTTTATGAGCCAATTCAAAGTTTTACAGTTTCTGCCATCAAGGGGACTATTGTTATTGTTTCTTGTTTAAACTCACAGTTGTCTAAACTTTAAATAGTATAAGAACAATACTGTATATCACAAATAAATATATGACAGATGTAGAAAAAAACATATTGTGTGGAACTTCTGAAGTGAAGCAATCTGTTTGATTTTAGTAAGTAGAGAGAAAATCTTACTAAGATGTGCAGACTACTGCCTGTTCAATCTAATAAATGAATGAGTGAAACCTAGCAATATGCACCAAAAACTGAGGTAGGGTCATCCATTACACCCTTAATGTTTACCATCCTTTTAGCCTAGAGCCCACCGACTGTATCCAAAAATGGTTGTGTTCCCTTAGGCCTCAAACATAAAAAGTGATGAATTGCATCCAAATGAATACCTTCTGTTACTACATTCTGGATAGAATTAGCCTAAATGCACATTTCTTACAAAAAACTTGAAAGATAGTGTGTCGTAAGTATTTATCGTTGTTCTAGATAATAGGCTTAAACCTGATTTTGACAACCTTAGTGCTGACAGGACCTTATGTCACCCTCCCAGAAATCTGTGGCATCCCTCAGGTCAAAGATTTAGAATAAGAACGAAGGCATTAGCTAAATCGTCTTGTTACTATACTTACAGAGCAGTCATACAGCTGTGTTTACTTTCTAATGGCACAACAAGTAGCAGTGAAACAGAAACTTCATGGATGTTTATATATATATGCACTCATTATTTTATTTATTGTTATGTCAAAGTGGAATGTGGCAGCTTTTTCAAGTTAAGGATTACTTTAATTAAAAACTTAACTAATGTTTTGCATGAATTGTAAATCTGCTGTGTTACTTCACTCATTCAAACAAAAAGTTAATTGTAGAAACTTAATATACTGTATAATCTTCAACACTGTCCATAAGTCACATGATCGACACCAAAATTTAAAGAAAACCATGTTATTTGTTCCCGTGTGACGTTGTGTTTCCTTTCAGATCGCAGAAACCAGTCACCCGGGTCTGTACAAGCTGTGGGCTGTGATTGGAAATGACCTGCACTGCATGAAGCTCAACATCCCTCGAGTCTTCTACGTCAACCAAAAAGTCCCCAAACAAGAGGAGGGAGCCACATACAAAAAGGCATGCAAAAAAGATGAATAAAATTGCTGGGATTATGATTTATGTTATTAAATTGTTTATAGTAAAAAGCATATATATATATATTAATTTTTTTCAATGAAATTCATGCTTCAGGTGAACCGTATGCTGCCTCGCTCCAACATGGTCTATTTCCTGTATGAGTACTGTGTGCCAGAGGACATGTACCAGGAGCACATCAACGAAATCAACGCTGAGCTCTCTGCCCCTGACATTGAAGGAGTCTACGAAACACAGGTATAGTTATGGTAAACAGCAATCATGACTTTTTGGAGTTGATCACTACAAACGAGCAGTTTGGTTCATAAAATATTAATATATTCTATGAGTGTCCTGACATTGCATATGTACCAAAGTTAATTTTTAAAAAACAGCAGTTAAGCAGAATTAGTGTGCATCATGATTGATTAAGAGAGTAATGGACAAATATGTAATGGCTAACTGCTGATTCCACTTGATCATATTTCAAGTGAACCATAACAAAAAAGCGTACAGAATAAATTTAGTTAGCACAGAAGCCTCACAAGTTTTAGGTAACTAACACTTTGATTGTCAGACCTGTTATCCAAACGCATCTGAAAAAGACTTTTTCCCCCTGCAATATATTAGTCTAGGATGTAGGTCTTTCTTTGCTGGATGATTCCAAATTCCAATTAAATCTGGTCTATAAAAGCGTATGACATTAAACCACTAACCTCTGTTTAAAAGAAGGATACCCTTGTTGTTTCTGGTGTACATCATGGGGAAAAGACCAGCTAGCTAGCTTGATGGTGATTGGGGTATCTGTTGATATTTCTTCTAGGTCCCATTGCTGTTTCGAGCTCTGGTGCAGCTGGGGTGTGTATGCATGGTCAACAAACATGTAGTACGGGATCTGGCTGGCAGAGAGGCTGACACGTTTGACCTGGAGCATCTGGAGATGAGGTCTCTGGCCCAGTTCAGCTACCTGGAGCCTGGTATGACTTGTTCTTTCTTTTGTCATTTTTGCATGCTCTTATTTATTTTTATTATATTTACAGCTTATTCCTTTTCTCTGTCGGGGGCTGGAGCCTTAACCTGACACAACAGATGGACCGTTGAATATATTACAGTAGTTCATCAGGAAAAGAGTCCATAGGAAGTGTTTGGGGCAGGCTGAACCTTTCAGAAGCATATCCAGCAGGTGATTGGATGATCGTTCTGTCAGTCTGCATTTATTACAGGCCAATCAGATAATGTCATAGGCGGGAGTTACTGTGTTACAGAATGTGAGCCACTTCATTAAAAACTCTCGCCAAAACAGGTCAGAACTGTGGCGAAAATATTCTTACTTTGAGAGGTTTGTAGCGTTGGATTTTGTTTTTCATTTAATAAAGAAATGCGGTCATGATTTGACAAAGCTGCTACTGAAGCTATTAGCATCTATGCTAATCCCTGTATGTGCAGTCACTTCCTGCTGTTGTCTCGTTTGTAGCTCATTCCTCTTCCTGCCCTAAAGGACTCTGATTGGGCCATGCCACTTTTGGCCGCTCACAGTCTTTGTAGACTGGAGCTTGGCAAGATGGACCTGCCTGATTAAAGACATGAAGTCAGGCAGGTCCAGCTGCTGTGCAAGGTCACAGGCAGGGTATACCCTGAACCAGTCTCCAGCCAATAACAGGGCCATTAGTAGAAGTCGTAGTAATGGTATTAGCACTTACTATTTTATGTTATTATTATTTATTAGTGGAATTTTTAATATTTAGTCATTCATTTACTTATTTCTGGAACTACATCCAGGGCACTGTAACTAATGTGAGTTTTTCCTTCTCAGGGAGTGTTCGCCACATGTACTTGTATCATCACAGCCAGGGTCACAAGGCTTTGTTTGGTCTCTTCATCCCCTCTCAGCGCAAAGCCAGCATCTTTGTCCTGGACACAGTAAGAGAACTACAGTCCTTTTTTTCCTCATGAGCCATAATCATGTTTTTTGACTCTTATCTTCAGAGTGAGACTCCTGCAGCGCCCATCAAATTTATAGGGGCTTAAATGAAAGCCTCTAAGTGGAGGTCTTGAGTGTGATATAATTACTCAAGACTAATTATTATTCCTCAGATATTTGTTTTGCTAATTTTGTTCTCTTGCATGAGAGGCTGAACTGTCTGCACTTTTCGCTCTAGGTAAGAAGCAACCAGATGCCCAACCTGAGTAACCTGTACACAGCTGAACGCACGTCTCTCCTGGAAAAGACGACGGAGGACCTCCTCCCTCCAGAGAAACACAACTTTGAAGTGCGAGCTGAAAACGACGTGAAGGCTATTTACCGTGCTCTGCAACGCATTCTGCTAAACTACAAGGTTAAATGCCCTTCAAGTGTTTAAAAGAAGGAATTATTCTGTTAATCAGATTATCATCATCAAGCATATACCTTGCTGAAGAATCATTGCTCTGCTTTGTGTCTGTTAACAGGAGGAGCGCCGTGGGCCCACCCTCATTGCTTTGCAGTCAAACTGGGAGCTGCGGCGGCTGTCAGCAGGGATGACAGTACTTGAGGAGTTTCCTGTTGTTCCTGTGCATGTTACTGATGAGATCAGTTACAACGTGTTGGACTGGCAACGCCACGGTGCCAGGCGTATGATCCGCCACTACTTGAACCTTGACAGCTGTCTGTCACAGGCTTTTGACATGGCCAGGTAACTGCACCCTGATATTTCTCTAGACTTGGTAATGCTATTACAGAGACGCCTGCAGATAGAAGAGTTTCTAGTAAGATTTGAAGACTAATATAACCTGGAACGCTGATAGCTCAGTGGTTGTGTCCATGTGCCCCCATGTACTGAGGCTGTATAAAGACAGGCAACCGGAGTTCAGTTACCTGTGGCTTGATTCCTAACTCTACCCTGTCTGCTAAATAAAATCATAAAAGCACAAAATAAATCTTAAGATAAGAATCATGTAGAAACAAATCTCTCTTGATTTCAGGTATTATCACCTGCCTGTAGGTAACTTGCCTCAGGACGTGTCCATCTTTGGCTCTGACTTGTTCTTGGCAAGACATCTACGGAAACACAACCATCTGCTGTGGCTCTCACCTACAGCAAGGCCTGACTTAGGAGGGAAAGAAGCCGATGACAGCCGTCTGGTGATGGAAAGTGATGACAGGAGCTCTGTGGAAATCAATGCTCAAGGCTGCTATTCCACAGGTACCACACACCTGGGACACATTTTGTCGATGCAGAAATTAGCATATCAGAAAGTAACTGCATTTCATTTTCTTGTGTTCTGTATTGATTAAATATTTATTTTTCTGTTTGTGTTAGTGTGCGTGGAGCTGGACCTGCAGAGCCTGGCAGTAAACACCATCCTCCAGTCCCAGCACGTCAACGACATGGAGGGCGGAGCCAGTCTGGGAGTCAGTTTTGATGTGATCCAGCAGGCCTCACTGGAGGACATGATGTCTGGAAACCAGGGGGTCAGCGCTCTTGCTAGCTATGATGAGACAGCTCTCTGCTCCAACACTTTCAGGTGGATAAATGTGCTCTCTACATACTAGACTCACATGAACAAACTCGTGCAGCCTGAGGGCAGAATGTTTATACTCTGTGGGTTTTTAATTAGTCCATACTTTCTTCTTATTGTTGTGCTCATCTCAGTGTTTGCTCTGTGTTGTGTGAGCAGGATCCTGAAAAGCATGGTGGTTGGATGGGTCAGAGAGATCACGCAGTACCACAATGTGTATGCAGACAACCAGGTGATGCACTTTTACCGCTGGCTGCGCTCACCCAGCTCCCTGCTTTATGATCCAGCACTGCACCGCACACTGCACAACATGATGAAGAAGGTGTTTCTGCAGTGAGTGAAACATCAGTCTTGACTGGAAAACATGATGATTTAGTCTTTAAACGGGAGGTGTTCTGTTTTAGTTCATGAGGACATCAATTATTTGCTCTGCCTAAAGTCCATCTGTTAAAATACCAACAAGACACAAGGAGGCTCTTTTAATTATATGCACATGTAGCTTGACTCAGTAATGTGTCAGTTAAGTTTGTATTTGCAAGAATCAAAGTTTTTAAGTACATGAAAATTTAATCTTAATACCCCAAATTCTTGACTTTTTTTCCAGAAAAAATATTGAAAATTAATCTTAATTCTACAAAATTGTCTGTTTGAATCAGAAACTAACATTGTATTTGCATAACCTCAGTTTAGCATTTTCAATCTTCTATTTACAATACAATGAGTTTTTTCATAGTGAAGTTTATTCAGGACCTCTGCGTTGGAGGAGATTTGCTCAGCCTTCATTTGGATCTGAATAAAGTTCTAATTTATGCTTTAAACTTTTAAAAGATGTTTCTGTGGTCACATCATTTTATCTTTGTTTGTGGAGAGTAGCTTCAGTGTTGTCTTAATATTCCTCTTACTTGTCTTTTAGGTTGGTGGCAGAGTTCAAACGCCTGGGCTCTACCGTGGTGTATGGAAACTTTAACAGAATCATCTTGTGTACTAAAAAGCGAAGGATTGATGACGCCATTGGCTATGTGGAGTACATCACCAACAGGTCAGACAGAAAACCTTTTTTAACACTTTCATTACTGAAAATGTAACCCAAGAAGTCAGGCAGTCAGCCCCACAGTCTTACTTTGTTATAAATTTAGACCTTTCATGTGACTTACATTTCTGTCCTGCTAGGAGGACACAAGTTGCTCACTGGATGTCCATGTTAAATAGATAGTGTCCCTACGTTAAATTGTACTCTACAAACTGCAGTGTTTTATTGAACTTTTAATGTCAGTACTAGATACTGCTTGTCATTACCTCTGCCAAAGAGGTTATGATTTTGCCAGCACTTGTCTTTTTGTCCATCTGTGAGCAAAATTACTCCAGAATTTCCCCTTTGGGGATCAATAAAGGATTATTTTATACTCAAAAAGCTCTTATTGTATAGAAATGTTCAGTTCATGTTGAGCATGACATAAGAAAGAAGTGATTACATATTAGTGGTGATCTGGATGTACATTCAGGAATTTTTCAAAGGATGTGTTAACATTGTGGGACTGGGCAGTTTACCACATTTTGGCAAATAACTCAAAAAGTTTTTACCAGATTTGGATGACATTTAAGGACAATGTTGGTAATGTCACAAGGAAGAAGTGGTCTGATTTTGGTATCTATCTAGGGACCACTGCTTGGATTGTATTTAAATATTCAGAACATCACTTCACTGTTGATTACACACTTTCATAGTCTAGAATGTTTCTCTTTACACCACTGCCAGGATTAAAATATTTACAGACACCTTATTGTTGTTGTTGTGTTTGGATCAACGGTGCTGCTGTTTGGAGAGTTACAAGCCAGAAATCCATAATTGATGTTCTGTGAGTGGAAATAATTTTAGAGGCGGTTATATTCTGCTCAAATTACCACAGTATTTTATGTCAGGATTAGGAGGAGACTGTTTGGTGCTACTGTCTATCGTAACCTACTGCTAAAGTATAGTGTGTGACAGAATGAATCCACAATTTGCTCCCCTTTGGGTTTCCTCTCTGAGACGGGCTCTGAAGAAGTGTACTCTGGGGTTGTCCCCTCACTGGTTTGTAGATCCAACTAAGCATCATCTCTTTTCTTTACATAACCCAACTAAGGCTGTCAGCGTCTTCATAGTATAAAGCAGAGGGATGGGTTTCTTGGTCACCAGGAGACTATACCAAGTGTGTGATATTGCATGAAAGCTATATTTTCTGTTGCATTTATACATAGGCTACAATTATTGAAGCAGGCCGGGAGGACAAAGGCAATGAAAAAGAAATCATCTGTTCAAATTCACAGTGTAGTGAACCAAGAAAATGTATTTTCTGAGGCTTTGTCCATGTGTGAAAACACTGCCTAGCTCTGCAGGCAGCACTCTAGTAGAGAGAGTATACATTTTATCATTAGGTTAAAGTTGTTTTAACATCATTGATGTGACCAAAAGGAATGGACACACACAAACTCAGTTTTACATCCGTTCATGTGCATTCTGTTAGTAAAACAAAAGTGCCTGTACTTTAAAAAAATAAATAAAATAAAAGATTTCCATTTTGCATCAGAGCAAGACTAAAATCAGAAATAACTCCCTTTGGAGAACTAGATGTTTCATGAGTGGCTTGTGGTTTCCATCACTAAAAAATTAAACATAAAAGGCAAACATTAGACTAATGGAAAGAGAAATTAATAAGTAAAGCAAGAGCATTTTTTTCTGAAGGCCATAATATCTTACAGGGTTTTGGTAATGTTGTTGTGGCTAGTGCCAAATGTCTTTTTTTCCACTCAGCATTAAAGCAGCAATTTTGAGGTTATGTCTCAAGAAAAGCAGTGGTTCTCATAATTGTTTGATCAATTTTACTTTCAAACATCTCTGGCAGCTTTGTTTTAACGGTCTTTATCCTCCACAGCAGTTTGTGTTTTTTTATCATGTCATTCTCTCACATTCTTACAAACGTGTTCTCTTTTAGCATCCACTCCAGAGAAATCTTTCACTCCCTGTCCATCTCCTTCTCCCGCTGCTGGGAGTTCCTGCTTTGGATGGATCCGGCTAATTATGGTGGAGTGAAGGGCAAGCTGCCCTCGAGCTTTCTGTGCGGAGAGGTAAGTCAATTCCTGCCTCATCATATATTTAATTATACTGCAGGAACAAAACTAAATTAATACCTTCATGGTTGTTATTAGGAAGGAGCAAAAGAGAAGAAAAGGAGAGGGAAGGAGGGGGAAGAGGAGAGCAGTGAGGATGAGGAGGAGAACGAGGTGGAAGAAGATGATGGTGATGGAGAGACAGATGAGGTCGAGGAGCTGATTGAGAGCAACTGGAACATCATGCAGTATCTGCCCCAAACTGCATCCTGTCAGAAGTACTTCCTCATGATCGTGTCTGGTGAGGAATAATCATCAGAAATGAATTGTTTTGCTTTTGATTTTCTACTGGTTAGCTCTTACTCACACATTTTTCCACTCCAGCCTACATTGCTGCGGTTTACCACAGTATGAAGGAGGAGCTGAGGCGCAACGCTCCTGGTGCAACGCCAGTAAAGAGACGCGGGAGCAGCCAGGTCTCCCAGCAGGCAGTGGGGGACTTGAGTGCTCTTCCAGGTAAGATACAAGATTCCAGCGTCTCTAAAGAACTCACTTCAGACTTCTTGAATTTTGTCTTGATAAGTATCATATTTTGTACTTAAAACACAAACAATCTACCAAATGTATAGAATCAAAAGGCCAAATAAAAAAAGACGAGGCAAAAAAAATTTACATTGAATATGGATGTCATTTTTGTCTTGGCATATCATGCTGACATTTGTGTGGGTTAGTGGGGACATAAAGGGCCTTTTTTCCTCTTTTTTATGACCAATAATGAGTGAATTGGGGCTTTTCCACTACGTGATATGCTCGACTCAGCTCGATTTCACTGGGTTGTTTTGTTTTCCGAGTATCTGACAGTGTTTTGTGTATCACAGTTGGTGCGGTACAAAGCGAGCTGAGGCGAAGCTAAATGACGTTGGGTTGGGATGGGAACCAAAAATCAATTCTATTTGAGAATAGATAACAAATACTTAAAGGAATCGATTTCATTTTTCTTTTTGCTTATCAATTCCCTTGTCAGTTCCTTACACTTTCTTCTGCATGCCTTGTTAATCAAGGACATCATGTTTTCATCAGAGGCAGTCAGCAGAAATCATAACAAGGATGTCAAAAATGTCATCATGGCAGACATGGGGGCGGATGTGGTCAAAGCTGCATCTTAATCCTCAGTAAAAATACATTTTCTAAACAAAAAAAAAATCAGCAGGAATTGTTAAAGGAATTGTTAGAGAATCATATCAATAAGCAGAATCAATAATGGCATTTTTGTCAATAAGATCTAGACAATTCTCATCCATAAAGTGGGAACACTGCTGATCTCTGAATGGTTAGAGTCTCGCCACAAGTCAAGGGTGCTGACGCAGAAATAAAATGCCCCCCCCCTTGTCAGCTCTGTAATGCTGAGTGACTTACCAAGCTGAGTGGCTGAGTAGCATTATATTTTGCAGCTTGCAACCGTCTTTGGAGCAAAATTCATCTCCTAACTGTGACAAAGACAGTGAGTGTGAATCCCGCTGTCATGTTCAGTATAAAAAATATAGTGCCATTATGTTTTTCCCAATTCTTTACAACCCATAGATGTTCATTATCTATGTGGTCACATCTACCAGTAATTTTCATACAGGGACCACAAATCAGGTCCTATAAAATGATTTCCTCTGTAAAATTATGTTTTGAATTTAAAATTATCTCTTGCAGGAATGATCTCCTTCTCACAGGAATATGTGTCGAGTGAGCTGACCCAAAACTTTTTTACCATCACTCAAAAAATTCAGAAGAAAGTAACTGGTACCAGGAGTGTGAGCCAGCCCTCAGAGATGTTTCCTGTCCTGCCAGGATCCCACCTGCCCCTCAACAACCCAGCACTGGAGTTCATCAAATATGTCTGCCAGGTAATGTTAGAAGGTTACCCAAAGAAATACCTCTGGGTGGTCGTTGTTATCCCCTCTACACTTAAATTCTGCAGCAAAATATTCAGCAGTTTCCATTTCCTCACCTCTACTGAATGTCTCTGCAGGTCCTCTCGCTGGACACCAACATAGTGAACCAGGTGAACAAGCTGAAGAGAGACCTGCTGCGTCTTGTTGATGTTGGAGAGTTTTCTGAAGACGCCCAGTTTCATGACCCATGTAACTCGTACATCCTGCCAGAGGTCATCTGTCACCACTGCAACTTCTGCCGAGACCTTGACCTCTGCAAGGACCCATCTGTGGCACAGGTGAGAGGAGGAGCATTTTTAAGTGTCATTTTTACTCTAATATTGCTTCTGTTTTTGAATCTGCTATTAATATGATCAAAGCTCAGGTTTGCTGAAATGCTTTTCCTCCTCAGGATGGATCTGTGCTGCCTCAGTGGTTCTGCTCAAACTGTCAGGCACAGTATGAGACTGAGTCAATCGAAATGGCGTTGGTGGAGGCTCTCCAGAAAAAACTGATGAGCTACGCACTGCAGGACCTGGTGAGAAAAAATGCACATTATCTATAGACTTATCCCATGGTCAGTTAGTTGGCACTGCCATCTTTGGTGGTTGTTATGAATACTAAAGGAACTGCAGTGTCTCCTGTGTGCTGTCTGTGACAGCAGCAGAGTTAGTTGGATTAAATACAATGGATTGACACTGATCAAGACAACCTGATCAGATTATTTTAACTGGTAGAAGTTAGAGTTTATGATTTTCTTTTATCCTTTTTGTCGTAAGAATTATTAAAAGTGAATATCCAATTTTGCAAAATGTGTGACCCCATGAAGTTTCAAATGTAATTTTCAAAACTGTTTAAATTGAATACTTGTTTAATTTCTCCTTTACTCATCTGACCACCCAAAAGTCAGAATTTTCCCTGATGGGGTGTCATGAATCAAGACTGTTGAGTCAGACTGCCTCGCAATAACTGCACAAAACTATGTCATATATGTAACTGATTAAGACTGAATATGCTAGGGGCTCTTAAAGAGCCCATATTTTGCCTTAACTCTGGTTCATACATTTATTTTTGACAAATGGGAGAGTAAGTGCCGCAGACTTTTTATCTCTATCACTGAAGTGCTTGTGTGGTGGAGACATGTTGAACATAATTAAGGGCATAGAGTAGAGCAGAATGAGTAGAATTGGAAATACGTTTCAAAAGGTCCCCTGTGGTGTCGTGTTAGACTGTTTACATCATGTCTTAGGGGTCTATAAAGCAAAGATTTGATTTAAGTTGAATTAAAAAAAAAAAAAAAAAAGGAAAGGAATTGAAAATCTAGTCTGGGAACTTCCAGTTTAGCCTTAAGATAACAATTTAGCATAAAGCTTAAAAAAAAAGAAACTTAAAAACGAGAAAGAAAATATGAGGAGCTGTGTTTGGCCCTCACCTTCACTTATGCAATGGTCACAGGGGCTGTTGTTATACAAAAATTACAAGCGTCATGCTGCTGTATCACTTTTAATAGTGGCAACAATCCAAGCTGCTGTTTAATTTTCTGTTTGAGAAAAAAATCCCTTAATATAGAATTTTTTGAGGAAATTGTGTGACTGATGGTGTTTTCATTGTTTATGTGTGTTAAAGTGTAAATTGGTAAATGGACTTCGGCTTCTATGTCACTTCCCTATTCTTTTGACCAATCAAAGCAGCTTTACACCGCAGGTCCCATCTACCCATTCGCTCTTACAGTCACTCACTGATGGCGTTTCTTTGTCAATTGTCCATCAGTATTTCCTAACACATCCACGCCTTTTCAAACTCATTTACATGCCACTGACGCAGCAGTGGGAAAAACTTGGAGTTCAGTGTTTTACCCAAGGACACATTTCCATATGACAGCAGAGCTGGGCTCAAAGCTACAGCCTTTTGATTACTGACCAAGCACACTATCAGATTGTGCCACTTAAGCTCAAGTGTGTGGTGAGGGGTCAGAGGGCTTGAAAACATTTTCATCTGCCAAAAGGGGGACCAGGGGAAAAAAGTTACAGTTTGGGAACCACTGCTGTAGAGGATCAGATGCAGCTCTTTTCCCTCCCCTTTGGAAATGCTTGGATAATGAGCTCTGCACTGGCTGACAGCTCAAACTGTGCTCAAGCTCTTTAAACACAATTAAAGGCAAACAAAATTGTTTCTTTAGGACATGGGACCTTTCGTGTTGATAATGTAAATAATCTTGTTTTCCTTTTTCAGATATACCTGGTCTGTAATGCCTACATGCAGCTGCTATCTAGTTATGTTAGCGACTTTGTAAATGCTATAGGAGATTATTTTATGACCCTCCCTTCCTGGACAAAAAAATTAAAATGAAATGAAATGCTGCACACAAACCACTAAGAGGCCAAAATAATGAGCCTATGATTGATATGCATTGCAATTATATTTTAATTATCTTTGCAGTCACTGAAGTTTTATTAGGTGTCTGCCGTTAATACAGGGAAATTCCTCATGAGGAGAAAGTTTGTGTACTGTGCACTTCTCATTTTACCCCTAACTGAGGTTTGTTGTAACTGTCAGAGCAGCTAAGGTTTCCACAGGTTCTCCCTATTGTCAGCCATGTGGTTGTCAGAAATAATGTCAAGTAATGTTAAATGAAATAAGAAGCTCCATTAATTGGCCAGCTCAAATGCCCAAATACTGTAGTGAAATACCACCACAGTAAAGGAGGCTTGTCTATTTTTGTCAATTGCTCATTTCTGCTTTATTTGCACATCTGTTACTAAAGCTGATGAAAGTCTGTTTGATTTCAGGTCTGCACAAAATGTAAAGGAGTAAAGGAGGCGAACATGCCCTTGTACTGCAAATGTGCCGGAGACTTTGACCTCACTTTCCCAGCCAAGGTATTTACAGTCAAGACATCCCATCAAATATCACAGATTTTACAAAGCCATCAGTGTGGTTACGATGGTGTTTTGTTGTTGTTATTTCATGTTTTTGTCTTTTTCTATCATTCAAAGAGTTTCTCGGAGCAGATCGCAGTGTTTCGGAGCATAGCGTCTCATTACAACATGAGCTTCCTGGAGGAGACCATCGACTGGCTGCTGGTAATGAGCCCACACATCAGCCAGAGGCCTCACTAATGATAAAAAATCTACCACAAAAGTGCTTAAATGCCTCAGCTTACTTTTGTGGCGAATTCTTTTCAGTCTGGGAAAGTTTCCCAGTTTATGCACTTGTTCATGAGTCTTTTTGGTGTCAGACTGATGGAGCCTTATCAAGACAGTGAGGAAGCAGGTTTTGAATTTGTGATTATGTCTTATTTTAAGTGTAAATGTCATATTTTTGTCTAATAAAGAAATGCCATGTTTTAATCTCTTTTACTGCCTGGTTATTCAGTAAAACAAACTGGCTTTGAGGCAGCAGTGCAGTTTTAAAGTGACTGCTTTTGAATATTTATGTACAATTTTTTTTTTTTATTTAATGGTTTTGATGAAAAGGCCCCAGCTGGTGTTCAAACCCAGATCCTGATAAAGTTGAGTGAGTGGTACCACTCCAACACTAACTTGCTACCCTGGGTGTTTTCCTGTGAGAGTTAACTTTGCAGGACATCAGGAGGTTTGAAGTGATGGTTGACAATCCAGTGGGGGAAGGCCTGTGGACTCTGGCATCAGGCTGGGATACACCTGCTGGGATTTGAAGCAAGTACTTGGATTGCTCCCATTCAGATTTGCCGTGCTTTTTCATGTTCATTTAATTTCCAGTGTTTTGCTTTGGTTCAAAGTGTGGATGAGATTTCAAGACGTCAGCGCTCAGCAAAGAAATACAAACCATCATAATGTTAGGTTGTAGGGCCACCTTCCACATTTGCAAGCATCTTCACACATTCATAAGTTCATTACATTTTGGTTTATCAAAAATATAGTCCACAATCTGTTGGAGGAAGGCTGAACCATTCAGCTCCTAGTAAGGCCCTGGATGGGACTGAAACTTGGATAAAACCCAAAATGCTGTGGTGGCTGTGCTATCCATCAAAACCAACATGCCCATCATCATCGAGATTTTTCAAGCAAATGTCAGCAGCTTTGAGACTTGACCTTCATGGATATTTCAAAACCTTGTCAAATTTTCTTTAAAGTATAAACCAACATAGTTACCAACAGCAAAGTAGACCATTTTTTAGAAGATCGTTTGTGAATCCTCTGTAATCCAAACCATATAGGTGATAAATATCCTGGCTGCTCACAGCATTACTTTGATGTCTTTCTTTATTTACATCTTTTCATTAAAAAAAACTTGGTTGCATCTGAGTCCCAGTGTTTTCAAGTTGTTAAGGTCTTTAAGGTCATATATCACGGAAAATACAATATTTGTGTTTTTCTCTACAAATATTAACATAGGCTGTCAAACCCTTGCAGTCCATCTCTTGCTTGCTCCAGCTTTGAGGAGTTGTGTACTCAGTCTGTTTCCACTTCCCTCTGGTGGGAGATACCCCCTAAAAAAAGGTGTCTGTGCTCCAATTAACAGCAACTTCTCAAGCTTTTGAGGATTTTTACTTAAACAAACCATAGTAGGGATTAATTAGAGGGTTTATAAGCATGCCTACATCTGAAACTGCACTTCATTTTCATGCATAAGCATCAAAAATATGTTCTGGGGACTTATGAGATCAGTGTAAAGTTAAAGTAAAATATGGGATTTTTTTATTTAAGGGCCCTTGTTTGAGAAATATTTGAGCCCGAATGTTTTAAAGTTGTTACGGTCTTGATATTTAAAAGGCAGAGCATTTTGCTTTTTATACAGGTTTCATACAGGTGCCTGAAATCTTTAAAATACTTGAATTTTAAAATAGCGTTTCTTTAGCCTAAAATGCACTTGCATTTCAAATAAAGTCCATGGTAATGAAATTGGAATAAAAAGCTTTGACTGGACAGTTCAGTTATTAGAGAGACAAATTGAACAAGGTAGTGTCACTCACAATGCAGATAAAAAATGTGTCTTTGTAAAAACATCATTACTAAAACAATTTTGAAGCTAGTGCCAAGAAAACAAGATCTCTTCAGAAGAATATGAGGCAGTAATTTAAGTAAACTCAAATAGTGTGATATTTTGATGCATTATCACTTCACATTTTTGTAAAGATTTAATTAGGGTGAAGCTTTTGCGGACTTGATGAGGGAGTTTCATTTGTTTATAGCAAATTATTAAAGGTTTAATATAATGAACTAGGGGCATTTCACTTCATTTACACAGACCTTGAAATTGCTTAAAAAATGCTGGAATCTGACCTTGTAAAGGGTTCATGAACCCTGTGTTTAGTTTTAAGGACATCCTTTACTGTTACAGAAGTATGTTTGTTCCATGATTGTTGATTTACTGCAAGCAGGACTGCATTACAATGATCTTAACCCAGGCATCTCCATCATTTTAACCTCATTGGCCCTTTAGAGGACTCACTTTGCCTGCTGATGGGTGTCTCCTAGACAAGTAATCACATTTCAGACTCAAATCTGAGGAACAATTAGATTGGCTCCTTGCAGCTCCTCACAGATTCATACTGAACATGGAGGTTGACAAATGAAGCACTTAGAGGGCCTTTGACTGAATCCTTTACATTTTTAGTGTTTTACCATCTGAGATCAGACACTTTGAGTTAAATGGTTGAACAAATTAACATGAGCGTTAAAACCTGAGATGAAACATCCTTCATCTTTTTTGGAGTTCATGACCTAACATCCCACACTGACATGTCACTCTTCATTGTGCTCCTTCATGCATCGTGGCAAGATATTGATCCATTACACTTAATCTTAGATCCCTTTTTCACCACTGACATTTGTATTGCTCTCAGTGGTCCAGATGGATTCACACTTCCCACAATCTTGTTAGGGAAACCATTTTATGGGAAATGTTAGGGTTATTCGATTACTGCTCATTGCCCTCCTCATGCACCTCCTGACTGTTTCCCTCTGCATCCTCAGAAAAATACCAGGTTTAAATAAATGAAAATATGTACAATTTTCAAACATGTAATGCAGTGTTATCTTCATGGCAATGCAGATTAATGAGACCAGAGAAAACAGAATAAATTTTTATACTTTGGGAAATTTTGTGGAAGCTTCATTTATTGCATTCAGTCTGCAATACAATAATATACTCAGGGAGATTTTGTATGGTTGTGCACTGTAACCTTTTCTACAATGATACTGTTTATAATCTAAACACACTAAGAGAGTACAAACCCAAATTCCAAAAAGCAGGGGTGCTGTGTAAAATGTACAAAAAATTATTTGCAAAACCTTTTAAGCCTTCACTAGTTGGAATAAAGAAAACATTTAATATTTTGTCTTTGTCAGTTGAGTATAAGTTTAAAAGATTTGCCAGTCACGTTTATGTTTTTACTCTTCATTTTACACAATGTCCCAACTTCACTGGAACTGGACTTGAATTTTGTTATTTGAAAGAAACATGATGAAATGTACTGTTGTGTAGTTGGGGTCCATTAAGGTTTGATATAAAATGAATCCACTGTCGTGTCAGACAATGTCCTTCGTCTCTGTA
Source organism: Cetoscarus ocellatus (assembly GCA_037902135.1). Lineage (NCBI taxonomy): Eukaryota > Metazoa > Chordata > Actinopteri > Labriformes > Labridae > Cetoscarus > Cetoscarus ocellatus. Next base: position 1,198,671 of record JBAMNC010000421.1, read on the forward strand.
CTTCTCCACCAGTTCATTCCTACATACCTCATCATAGCAGCCATCGGCAGTCCAGAACTTTTCAGACAAACCTCTCGGAGTTGTTGCCACAGTCAGCTGATTGGAAGAGTCCAAACTCTGGACTAGCAGGGACTGGGACAACTGTGTCAACATTAAAGTGGTACTCCATCTGACAGGTCAGAGTGGTTTGAGCCATAGCTGTTGATGTATCTGAACTCTGTGGGGATGGGCACCGTTGGCACCGTGGGCTCACTGACAATCTGTGGAAAAGTGATTAACCTTACAAACTGATACAGCTCACAATGTCAGCATGAGAATATGTATGGATGTAAACCACCTGTAATTTATTCTTCAATTTCTGTGGAAAACTACAGTAGACCCCCCACTCCCCACCCCCATTATGTGAAAAGTTTGTTTGCTGTTTGGTAAATACGTGCTGTTTCTATCAAATGGAGTCCTCAATTAAAAACAAAAAGTAAAGCTGATGCAGTATGTTTGGTTTTGCATGAGTAAGGTCTTGCGTTATATTTCTCTGTACTGGATCAGCTTTGTGTGTCAACATCACAAAAAGCTTAAGTTTGGGCTGAAAAAACACTGTGAAGCTGTCCTTTGGCATAATATCATTTTTATCATACCACTGGTGCACAGACACACTAACTCTTTCTGGGGCGGTGGGCATAAACTTCAAGCACATCAGCTTTGAGTATCAAAAGGTAATCAAAATGTTACATATTTAAACTATTGGCTTAAAAAAATCGCTTTGCCAGTAACATTTAGCTGGAAATATTCCCTTTATCCCTCAAATAAGCCTTGAACAGCATCCAAAGTTAATGATGTGCCACACTACGACACGATAATGTTTAATGTATGAATAAAATGTCATTATGATGTGTTTCAAATGTCACAGCAAAAAATTTAAATCCAGTTATAGGTGAGAAACGTCCATTATTATAGTTGCTTGGAGTTTTTCGTTTTTTTTACATACAGTAGATACAACAGCCTTGAACTTCCAGGTTCAAGAAGCACAAAGTCTATTGTAAGCATAATTTTAAGATGTATGTTAGTGTATATTAGTCATATCACATGTACAACACATCAGTAACATTTTCAAAATAGTATAACATGAAAGTATAATACAGGGAAAGTTTGGGAATTTAATATTATTGCCTTTTCTTCAAAATAACCCCTTGCAGTTCCTATATCTCTATCTCTTAAAACACCGCTGACTGGAATCAAGAATTGAGAATATAATAACATGTCAAAACAGTGCCGAGCTAAAAACCATGACAAAAGGTACATATAGAGCTGTGGGATAACTGCATTGTTTCAC